>CM040741.1:42013338-42692679 GCA_022829145.1 Albula goreensis
TAATTACAATACAATGGAAATAAATGAAATGTCCTCAATCGTTGATGCAGATTTTTGACACTGCAGACCTGATCAAAATTTCATATCACCTATGCTGTTAAAGGTACATGAGGTCAACATATGTCGATTTCACAACTTGTAAAGTGCCCATCCATGAAAGTAAAGCCCAGATAATGGCATGGCACCTCTATATTTAAGTCAATCATAATGTGTGTATGATGTCTGATATGCTGTGGCTTTCATTACTCATATTTATTTTTTTTTTTGGCTTGGCCAGTTTTGAACCTGTGCTATTAATACTGAAATTAATAAAGTTAGCCTTTCATATTCCTGGTTGACCAACGGTGAAATTCCCCACTACTTAATTCAAGGTAAGAGATTTACATATTGTGAAGTAATTACTGTGATACATCTCTTGTGTCTTATAAGATATATCAGTATAAGAACATAAGAACATATTATGACGAGAACACAGAAACTCCTGCTGCTGTAACAGTTCCTTTCCTTTTGAGAATAAGATTCTGGCAGAGGGTCTAGGGAAAGTGCAGCAGTCACTTACTGGACAGGAAGTGTTTTGTACTTCCTTGGAATAAGCTGAACAATAAAAGTGCAACATCATAAGTTTTAAAATTACTCAATTTCCTGGAGCCACAATTACATGTGTATCAGCCTTGTTTCACATTTCTCAAAAGAGCTAGGGTTGAGGGGAATGGTATCAAATGTAACATGATTGATTGTGGCGTTGCTTGCTTGTAGTATGAGATGTTTATTAGATCTATTATATGGGAAGTTTTTTGCCCTAAACAGTTTCACCTGATGGGACCAAGAGGGTGATTTTTTCTGTCTGTCGGGAATATTTTGATATTTTACACAGCATGTGAAAGGCACTGTATTTTTACACCAAGCTGACTCTTTAATGGCCAACTAGAAGAATACAACCTCAAGTCCTTTTACATCCATTTATCATGTACATGTACCGATTACGGTTGGTGCTTCAAGACTAAACCAGCTTTTGTTTCTGGTTTAAATTCCATGTAATGTTTTGACAGTTCTGTGTATTTCTCTTTCCATTTTGTTAACAATATACATAATTGAGTGAAAGAAGAATGAAGACTTTGCAGATGAACCTTATTACAATCATTTCTTCAAAAGCCCAACACAATGCATTTTTCACAATGCAGGTGCTCAAATTTTTTTTACATTCTGGCACATTTTTTCTACACTTCCCTTATAACTGCAAAATAAGTAACTGGACCAATTTGAAACCAAAACCACAATCAAGATCATAATTGTAATATAACAACATATGACTGTGTTTGCTGTGTTGTGTGTAGTCTAGTATGGCTTTGATAAGGCTTTGACCTTTATTCTAAATAAACAGAGTGTGTCTGCAGGTTTTTTTTATTACCTTGTTGGCTTTTGTACAAATAAAATATTGTCAACCAGCATGCTAGCATAATTTGAATGCTACTGAATGTGTCATTATGGTAATGCATACCAGCAATAGTTTCCACATTTTTTATATCACAGAACAGCCAACTTTCACACAAAAACGAACAGGATACTATCTTATTTGTGCCCCGCAGGCATTGTTCACTGTTTTTCTCTGTACTAGAAGTGTAATTTTACTGAGTGCTGCAAGCAGGCTCACTGTTAGTTTCTGTTCTTCAGTCTGCGCTCCCATCTGACGAAGTCTGTGACCAGCACAGTGCACCAGCCTAAATTTACTTCTTTTGAGTCATACCGTTCATTTGCTTCTTCTGTTTACTGTAAGATCTTTTTAACTTCCTTGTTACAGTCAGAAGCCCCAGGGTATGTTCTCACAGAGCGCAACACTTCCTGATAGTGTAGGTCGAAGAACTACAACTGTAAGCTCCAACATTGAATGAGATTTTCACAGGTCGTAAAACTGATATTGTGTACATTAATGCACCATATCAATTGATTATTGATGAATGATGAGATGACAAAAATTATTTAGCATAACCAGTTAGAAAACTTGCAATATCTCATAGTTGTATTCTTTTTTATTCTTTATTACATTAAGTTATTTATTGGTATTTATTTAATCTCACTTGAGAAGTCGTAAATATACCCATGTTGCATTATTTGATATGTCTTTAAATTGCAGAAGTTGGTCCTGTATGAGGTAACAAAGAACATGGGTGAAACTGGACCTTTGTTCTTTGTTAGCAGGATGTACTGAAGAGCATTTCTTAAAAGTGCTGTTCTGGGAGCTTGCTCAGATTATTTCGTAATTAACTCAATTGAAAGATTTTTAACTGACCTGGATTTTCCTGTGTCAGATGGGAAGTTATTAGAATTATTTATGCAACTGATTAAATAAAACTAAGAGTAAAACTGTAATTTCCCTTTGTGTTCTGTGCTGTATCAAATGGCAATAATTGATAACTATCACTTTGACTGCCGAAGCCCCCCCCCGCCTCCTTCCCCCCCTAACCATTTCCAGTTTACTTAGACTCAAAAGAATTGTAAGATTCCAGGATTAAACAAGAAATTATTTTCACTTTTGTTTTCACAGTGGTTTTCTTTGCATGATAATCTACAGACCTTGGAGAACTAATATCATTTCAAATAAGCAATTAAACTCTGCACTTAAAATTTTGCATTTGAAGTAACTTCAAATCTAATAGTAAATGTAGATGTTGTTCTGAATGCTCATTGGTTGTCATAGATGACTCTTTACTTGAATTTAATTTCGTGAATGAGAGGCCTTATGGAGATGCTTTCCTTGACAGGTTTCATTTCAGACGTATATTTCATTGTTTCTGAGGATACAGTGATTCAACATTGGACAGGTGTTGGCCAATGAGTATTATACACACATCATGGTTTTCTCAGTCAAGAGATTTAAACCCAGTGGACCGAGTATTGGATTTTTTCTGGAACCTGTGACAGGATTTTCCATTTAAGTTTATTGTCTTTCATGTTGAAGTGTGATACGTTATTCACAGGTCAAACAATAAGATGCTGGTAGTATGTGCCATGTTGTAAACAGCTAATACTGTCCATATTTCATGGCCTAACATCCTAGTAAATGACAACAATGGAGTTTCCCTTTTTTGGTGTAAATATGTATGACACAATTATAATTTTACAATATGAAAATAAAAATTTCAAGAACCTTGAACTTTGAAGAGGACATTAACTGCACCACATTATACAGGCACAAGGTAGACTTCAGGCTTACTGGATGTTATTTTGATTGTTTCCATGAATTAATATTAAATTACTGAGCTTCATTTACCTTGATTTAATTATATGTATCATTATGACTTGAAGACTAAGTCGTTTAAGAGACAATGGCTGCGTTCCAATACTCAAATTTGTCTCCTCCTTTCCTCCTCTCCTTTCCTCCGTGCCCCGGAAGCTGATTATGTGTCCTCCTTTCCTCCACTGTTCCAAAGCAAAATCTCCCCTCCTCCTTTCCTCCTTTCTCGTTTCCTCCAAACGGAGGATACATCGATGTGTCCAACTGCGGAAGTCTTCTCACATTTCTGGGTGACATCATTGTGCTCACGACCAGTCAGGTTAAAAGACCATCCCACAGAATATTTGATTGGATTTGGTATCTTCAGAGCCAGTCGAAATTATTACTTCATCAATAGCTGACATCGACTTTGATGACGGGCGAATTGGATTAGCTGTTCCAATTTTCGATTCATCTCCTCCTTTCCTCCACTCGCTTCTTCCCCTCCTTTCCTCCATATATTTCCGGCATATTTCTGGGGTAGGAAAGGAGGGGAGGAAAGGATGAGACAAGAAAAAAAAGTGTTGGAACGCAGCCAATGGTTCAAGTCAGGATGTTGTACCCAACATTTACACCCTCTGTATTTGCGGATATGTATTGGAAACTGTTCTTAATTCTTGACTTTCAGACCTTATTTCCAACAGAAATAGCTTCATTTAATTTCAAAACGTTGCTCACATCTGGGAGGATCCAAAGTCATATACCCAGCTGATATAACTGTACAGTGTGTCCTGAATCTGAACCATTCTAGTGCCAGCCATGGTCAGGAGATTTGCGGGGTGATATCTCATTGGCTGGTGGCATGCAGGGAAGGGAGGGCTAATTACCTTCCAGCGACTGCCCTTGTTGATTGTGCACTTTTGATTGGTCTACAACAGCTGCGTGAATGGATTGGTCCCATGGTCCCCCTTCTAGTTGGAAAACTGTTAGCTTTTCTAATACTGTAGATGAGAGTGTTCAATACCTAAGTGATAGCAATGGGATAAACACATCTGAATATAAAATTTAAATACAAAAGGACAAATTTAAAAAAATATGATTTATGGGTTTTTAGCCAGTTTGTTTTTTGTTATTATTTTCCCTGTCCATGTGCTTGTGTGTTTTCGCGCTGCCTACTGTTTCTCTGCTTGTTAGCAGTCATTACCTGATCTGTTTCACCCGCTCACTTGTTCACCTGTCTCTCATTTACTGATTGCTCATATGATTCTGTCTGACTGCTGTGTCTTCCTGTTCTCAGACACCCTACCCTACCACCTGATGATATAGCTTAATACTTGTTGCATGGCAATTCGCCATTCAAGATGAATTAATGTACACAGTGTTTTTAACTTAGAAAAACAATTATCATTTATTAAATCAACATACAGACTTTGCCATTACGCAGTCATTTTAATTAGTCACATATTTATTTCAGTGTCATAGAAGCACAACGGTGGTTAACTTTAACTGGTAAATTCTAACATGTGAATCTGAAAAGTTTTCCGAGGACAATATCACCAATTAGCAAGTGACAGGCCAAAATGGTGGGAAAACTCCCTTTGGGGCTTAAGAGGGTGAAATCATCAAGAGGAACCAGACACAGAGGGGATACCCATCCACTTTGGGTCAGTAGGTAATGCAGTAGTTTCTGCATTTTATGAAAGAGATTTTGGAGGGCTCACAGAGACATGGTTGAGATGGAGCCTTGATACCATTCATTCATAAGAATAACAAAAGGTATGATCCTTTTTATAAGACAACTACTTTTTTGGGATGTTAAATTGTGGGAAATATGTACCATACATTGCAATTAATTGTCTGTAGCTTGAAATGGTGTTACCAGAAGTGGAGGTAGGTACACTTCCCCTGACACCTGCTGGCGCATTTAATGACAAGCTGTTGGTTAATGAAATTGCTATTTTCGTCACTGACAACTTCATAATGTACCCTATCTGTCTGGTGTGCTAGCCTATTGTATGCACCTCTGTAGACGCTGGATAAGAGCGTCTGTCAATGCTTAAATGTAAATATAATTCAATACAGCAGCACGATGGAGCAAAAAAAATATGAAACTGAAAAAACACAACTGAGCTGCTGAAAAGAATAGGTTAATTGTAGTCATTTTGCTGTGTTGTTGCCGGTAAGTGGGTTGGCTCAGACAGAAGGAAGTGTTGTAGAGCACTATTTTGGACGGAGAACTCATGACAGAGCGAGAAACAGACGGAGGAGAAGGTACAGTAGAAAATTTCTTCTGATGGCATTTTGTAACTGAAAATTCTTAAGAATTTTCGCAGCAGTCTGAATAGAAGTACAGCGTTACTGTACATTTTAAGCCGAGAAAGTCATTCCAGTTTTGAACAATGCTGCGCTCTGAGCTATCGGTGTGATATTTCGAGTCGTTCACATTTGTGCAGAGGGCTGTCAGGCTCAAGGCTATATTTGATAGTCTGTCCCCTTTCCTTTGATTTAAAATGAACGATACATAAATGGCTAATATATTTAGGTGAAACATATTGGTGCAAACATTTATGACAACTGTCATTGCTCGAAGCGGAACAGTTGCTGTGTTGTGACTGATCATTAGTTCTAGAACAAAACTTTCTCAGTAGTACCACGGAATATTTTGGCTGTATAGAACGCATTAACGAATCATTAACAGTTGTAAAGAAGTAATTACTTAATAGTTCTCTATCATATCGCTTTTCATTACAAGCAAAGGAACTGTAGAACCCTTCTCAAACAGTTTAACCTGCGTGTTGTTTACCCTGTTGTAAATCATGGTATGTAAATTGCCCGTTGTTATTCACCTCCGGGACAGGATATCAAAACCTCAAACAAAACTTTGAACCCCACACCTTTATCTGTAGCACACTCAAAGTTTCCAACAATAATGTTTTTGACGGAGCAACGGTTTGCGAAGAAATGTTTGGCGGATGACAGCAATTTTCCTCTATGTGGCGTCCTGCATGATATAAAGCATTACTACGGGATGTGGGAGATGGTATGTAAACACATCATTCAGGGGGTTTCAGTGCTACTGTTGTTGGTATCCTGTCATACACACCTTTGATATACACTGTAGACTATAATATGCATGGTGTGATAGCATACGCATTCGAGAATCTAAGTTATTTGTGATCTGAACTCCTCTGCATATCCTGGTAAACCGTTCTGAAATTCCCAAAATAGTGGCAGCTACGTTTCCACCAATCGGAGAACTTGAAAGACAAAAGTCAGATTCATGAATGCGTAATATGATTTTAAAAAGTTAACTGGACACTTTAACATATTCTCTAATGTATTCTTGATATACAAAAATATTCGTGAGTGCTACGAACAGTTATATTGGAAATTAGGACTGACTTAGCAGATCAGAATCAGAATTCAACAAGCTCATTCTGAAGGTACTAATATACGGATGTATAGAATGTGGATGCATAACGATAATAATATTTAAATATATGATAAACTACTAACATATAGAGTATCATAGCTGCTTCTTCACCAATATTTCTGATGTGGATAATATGCAGGATCATATTCAAAATTTGAGCAACCAAAACACTGGAGAATGTAAATGATGAAAATGAAGTGTCTACAAACTGCGTTCGAAACACCTACATTGACGTCAGAATCGGGTTTCATAGCAAATACCTTCCTGACTTCCAGTCATCAGCCTTAAAATATAGCACTTCAAGACACAAACATGATATACACGGAAAACTGTGACCTCTGCGCAGTACATGACACAGCTGTAAGAAATGCAGAAGAAATGTTTACATAATTGCATTGCATAATTATAAAACAATATTTGTGGGCGACAGATGCGATAAGATAGCAGAACAGGAAGTACTTATAAAGGACTCAATAAAAATGATATGATTTGATGGGGTCAATAATTATTGATAAGACTGGCGCTGCAACCCATTACAAATGGTTATCGTATGCCATCATGACATTGCTTATTTTGCATTATTTGGTTTCTTTGTCTCATTATGTGACTTTTTGCACAGTGCTAATTGGATGAATGAATATGACCATAATTCGCCATTTTTGTTTTCTTGTAACAACGTTTACAATGTTTGGTAACTATTTTAATTTGTCAGTTTTTCTCCAGGTGAAATGGATACAGGCCTTCTTTTAATTTTACAAGTAGTCTTTTGGCCAACAGTCCCAGGTATGTTGATTAGCTTGTGTCTTTAACTTTGATTGGTAAATAAGCTGTATGGCATACTGGAGAAGGAACATGGTTTCATACCATGTGGGGGTCTATTATTGTAGCTAACCCCTGAGCAAGGCACTTGAAAAGTAAAGCAAATTCTATGAATACATGAAGCAAATATCTATATGTAGGGTCTGTGAAAAAAAAAATATTGATATGTACATCTGCAAGATGCTGAAAGAGTAAAGCATATGTCAGAGATAACTATAACTGTGAATAACTATATGTCATCTTACTAGAACTTTTTATGAATGTATTTTTCAGTGACAGGGTGTTATATTTTTGATTCTAGGTAGCAAGTTAACTTACATTTGCACCATTAATGTTACAGTATGTATTTACTGGTCTGAGGATGTTGTTAGCCATGTTATCTTTCACATTAGTCAAGAGAATGCATATATGTTTTAACACAGAGTAAGTTGCTGTAATGAAGTGAGCCTGCTAAATGACAGTAATGTAATGTAATGTAAGGTGATATAAGGTAAAGTAATGTAATGCAATATGGTTTTGGTCTAGACCCTGAGAGCTTTTCTATTAGCAGTGACATAAATTAATGAGTACGGCTCACTGTTTTATCTCTCTCCAGCCTTGTTCACTGTGGAGGTGAGCAAACCTTCCTATAAGGCTGAGTTTCTGGGTAATGTTACAATGGAGTGCAGCTTCCTGCCAGGGGATCGTGAGCAGAACGTGTCTGTGTTCTGGCGTCGGATCCTGCCCAAACCCCCCATGGAGGTGTACAAGCTGGACAACTGGCAGGAGGACCTGAGCACCCAGGATCCTCACTACAGAGGCCGGGTGCGGCTGAAGAAAGAGGAGCTGAGGAATGGACGGGTTTTGCTGCAGATATCCAACCTCAGGATAAACGATGCTGGGACGTACCAATGTTTGGTGGAAATGGGGGGAGCTGACTATAAGCAGACTACTCTCAATGTAACAGGTCAGTATTTGTTGTTGTTATAATAGTCCTCATACTGAATCGGCCAATTAGCCAACAAATCCTGCTTGATGAGAATGATATGCACATATGACATGACATCCACATGTATTCTGTTTATGTTTACTTCTAGCATCCTATGAAGCAATCAAAAAAAGTATCAAAGCAAACGGAAATGAGGTAGAATTGTCCTGTGAAGCCCAGGGCTATCCTCAGGCCGTCGTTGTCTGGACAGATGGAACAGGAAGGAATTTCACTAAGGAATCTAATGTCACGATGGTCACAACGTCCAACCAGCTGTACCACATTACCAGCAGAATCACAGTCAAAAACTCCAACAACACCTACAAATGTTCTTTTGTGGAGGGAGAACTGCTGGGCAGATCAGCCATCTTCCATATTCCAGGTAGAACTCCTTGATCTTCAGAACTAGCTTCGTACACCACCGGAAATCCTTAAAAACATGACGTAATTATCTAGGGCTCTGAGTGTCTCCATTTTATTTCTGAATTTTGTTTATTTATGGTTCATGACAGCAAATATGAGAGATATTTTACCTGTCAAAATGTGTTGTCTTGTGGTTTGGCCTGCATGTGGGGGTTTGTTATGGAACAACGGTTGTGTGGGAGTTGTGGACCTGGTGATTTCCACACTTGGCCTTTCCTCCTCATGATAGGTGCTGTTTGAATGTTTTCCCTCGCCTTGGCCTAAGATTCGGGGCTCTCCCCTTTTGGTTAAGTCACCACCATTTAAATTTGTTAATGGAGATCTCAGAGATTTCCCCCATCTTTTTCTCATGTCTGTCATGCTCTCAGTTTGAAATTTTTTCAGTGAAAGACTGAAAGTCTGGATCCCGATCCATTGACCCTAACATTCTTCAAGAATATTCTGACTCATTAGAGTACGCTAATGGCATTCATGATGTTTGGGAAGCTGGCTTTCAAGTTTGTCCTAGTCATGACACAAATGTTTTTAGGCACGCATTAAAAAAAGTGGCACGTGGTATAAATGTTTAATATCACATTGGTATTAAATTTATAAATACAAATTAGAAGGATGTTTTTTATTGCATGCTGTTATGTATGTGTGCGTACATGCAGTGGGTATAAAATATCGGCTCATATATACAGTTTAAGCTCATATATTGAAATGAGCCTACACACGTGATTCATATGAATATCAATATCATTTTCCAATATATTTATGATGTAAAATGTGGTTTTAGGTCAATGCTTTAATATGTGAGTTTTTTTTAAAATCAGAATTCTAACAGATTTTGAAAGAGGGGAAATAACTGCTGAGTTGGAGGCACATGACTGACAGAAATGGCTGATTATTGTTTTGTTCCAAGGGGAACATTGTCGAAAATTAATGTCTGTGTCAGGACGTGGCAGCACATGCCAAACAAGGAAGGCCTGCATCAGGTTAGAGGAACAGTGGTCACAAGTACAACTTCACTGACATGGATAGATTGACACTTAACTGGATAGCTGCAAAAACACATTCAAATTTACCAAGAACTGAATCACAACATGCAGAACAACATTTTTACATCGTGAACATTGTGAGCTGTTTACATGCAGAGCAACATTTTTACATCGTGAGCTTGGAACAAAGACCAGTGTGCATCAATATAAAATTTTCTGTAATGAGCACAAAATGTGGAGTGGAATTTGGATGCCAAGCAATGGAATGTAGTTGAATGAGTCTTATTTTAGTCTGTTTCCTAAGTCTGGATGGGTTGATGTTTATAGAAAGCTAAAGGAAGCCTCCTTTAGTGATTCCCAACATATTGGTACATCATTTATGATATGGACGGCCATCTAATGGGTGAGGTTGGGTCCTATTTGGAATAATGGCTAAGGAAGACAAAGACATGTACATGACCAGGTACAAGCTTATGGTACAAGCTTATGGAATAAATTCTGTTTCGCAGGTTGATACCTGTGTCAGTCCTGACAGATTTTTTCCCTCAATGAAATTTCAAAACCCATCCCCCAATACACACACACAGACACACTGACACACACATCAAAAATAACACTGCTTTTGGCTTGTGCCAAGTTTCTTTTTTCGTCTTTCAAACCATGGAGGAAAGGGTTTTGACGCTCATTCCAGAAATAAAATACAGGTGTTACTGCTTGACCACATCAGATTGCCTCACCAGGTCAGGTCATAAATAGCAGGGCACACGCGATAACCGAAGGAGAAGGGAAAACCATACACACTGTGCCACCCTTAGCCATTGCCACTCAGGGAAAGTGCCAAGTTCCTTGGAGCGCTATTGGATGATACTCACATACAAACTGCTTAAAGGATTCAAAATGTATTTCATGTACACCAGGATAACATCAAACACCATCCATGGCCTCCCCAATTTTGAGTTCTAAACATTGTTTGATCTGTACAGGATTAGAATGTAAATACCATATTTCACACCATATTTCATACTTCAATTCTCAGATAATTATGGGCTTCCCTTCTTGAGGAACTGTCCAAAATCCCACTAAAACAGAATTCTGAGATGCTTTAAATCTTTTCTAAAGGCAAAGACCAGCCTTACTCCTTATAAATCAATAAATATTCATATATTGTTTGGTGTTTCTATGTATACTGCATTCTTAGTACAGACAACAACGTATCAGTACACATCAGGTGGATTGCAGAAGTCAGGAACATTTGCTGTAACACTAGGTTATTTCCATCAGTGTATCTATATCCTGAATCTAATATTGCAGAGTCATGACTGAAGTTCCAGTCTGAGTACATGTATACGTGGCTTGAAGTGAGCGCATCAGAGCATTACATTGCAACTTCGTCACAATTTTCATTTCTTTTTTTCCCCTTTGTGCATGCATGGGAACAGTGGTATGTTATACAGGTTTAAAAAGTGCAGTATCTAACTAGAATCTGTTATACCACTTAGTTATAGGTATAGAAGTAGTTCATACCTTTCTTCCAGTATTGATCCAAAAGCTACTGAAAAGAGAATAAACTACATTTTGAGTATGTTTGTAGGAAATAAATGTTTGAGGACGCTGAATTGTTCTTATTGTGCCAAATTATTTGGGGGGGGTCCCATGACCATATATGGCCCATGACCATAGATGGAATGGAAGTAAATGGTAATAAAACATCCATAACCATGAATTATGCAGACACCAGGTCAAACTCAAATATCAGTTCTGTTGTCTGTTTCTTGCTTCACAGATGACATCCTGACAGGAAAAAGTTCCTTTCTTGCCTTCCTGTTTGTAATAATCATTGGAATCATCGCAATATGTTTTGGCATCATGGTGTACTTCAGGCAAAAAGGTAACTTCCTTTTCCTTCTCCAGCATCTGGGGTTTACTGTACGTTTGCTTTGCGACCAGTTGAGCAATGTGCTGTTTTATGGTTCTGAACTGAGCTGATTTCTCTTTTATAAAGGCCTTTTCTGTGGCTAAAAACTTCCTCTGACTGTTTTTCCCTGTACAATGATGAATCCATTTGGTATACTATATAAATGTCCTCTTCCTGAGTGAATCACTAATAGAATTCCCTATCTTTTATGTAAGAGAAAGTCTGAGTGAGTCCAGCAGGTCTCTTGTAAATCATGGTAAAGAGGAAGTCAGAAGCCCTCAGGTAGCTACTCCTAACCAGTCACAGAGGCCACAAAGAATGAGTTTAAATTGAAGTGGGACTTTCTTGGGATTTTCTGCACTGTTATGTTCACATGACATGGATAAGGTGTGAGTGTGAATTTTTCCAGTAGTCAGTGACATTTGTGTTAATGTCCCTGTCTGCAGATATCTACATCATATAACGTGGGTGGTTTCTGAATTTAGACTCCCACTTAATTGTGGCTTTTTCTTTGTTTAATGAACAACAACAAGGAAAGGAACAAGATATAGTCACTGGAAAAGTGCACTTGTAAAATTAATGGCTCCAATATAATACATATAATCATGTGACTGTAAATTCCCTGATGTTGCTGTTGTTTTTTTTTAGTTTTTGAAAGTGACAGTAGGAGTCCCCCAAAAATTGCGTGGGTAGAAAAACATTCAGTGAACTTCTGTGTACATTCTTTCAGTAAACAAGAAATCATTCTTTGACCCTTTATTTTTTTCACCTTCCAAAGTGAATGAAGTGTCTTTGGGTGTCCTAATTTCAAATATAACTGATTGACTGAATATTTTTATAGGTTCTAAGCAACATATTGTGGTAGGGACCAGGGACTTTCTACTGCAAGATGACCATTCTCCTGCTTGTGAGTTCTGATTTACGTTCATATATATATTATATATATATAAAACTTAGCTGTAAATTATAACAGGGTAATCTCAGCTCACTCTTTACTACATGATACCCGCTCTGTTAAAGGGTACATATGGTGCAGAGGTCTGTCTCCACAGCCCCTTCTGCTGGCCGCATGGTAGTCGGGCAGAATTCTCACTGGATGGACACTTATTATCACTTGTTTAGGAGTAATAACAGGGGGAGAGTAGAGTCCAAAATGAACTGTGAGGCTGACACAAACTGTCCAAGATCCAAAGCAGGCCACCTCAGGTGTGAAATGTGGTGGTGATGCTATGGTTTGGGCATGCGTGACTGCTACAGCTACATCATCTGCTGATAGCTAGAGCAGAATGAAATCTCAAGTGCACAGAAACATCTCATCAGCTCAAGTTCAGGCAAATACCTTTAACCTCATTGGATGGCACATAATTCTACGGCAAGACGATGATGCCAAACTTACCGCTAAAGCAACAAAGGAATTTTTACAAGCCAAAAATTGGAAAATTCTTGGTCAAGTCATACACGCAATATGAATTCAATTGAACATGCATTCCTGAAGAGAAATGTTAAGGCAACCAGCCCTCGAGTCAAGCAGGAGCTGAGGATGGCTGCAGTATAGGCCTGACAGAGCATCACCAGAGAAGATACTCAGCACCTGGTGATGTCTATGAGTCATAGACTTCAAGCAGTCATTGCATGCAAAGCATGTGTGACAAAGTACTGAATGTGACCATTTTATTTGCATGCCAATAATATGTCACAAATATTATGGTGCCTTGAAATGGAGGGAGGACATGTATAAAAACTGGTATAATTCCTACATCATGAAAACAAAATATAAAAAGACTCCTGAACAAAAGTCTACAATCTGTTTAACCTCAGTTGAATTGAGGGTAGACAGATATGAAATCTGAGTGCAGACCTAACTCAAGAAAAAAATGTATCTTTGTTCCAAACATTAAGGAAGGCACTGTAGCAACAGTTGTTTTTGATTCTTTTTAAACAGGTCTTCGTCCAGACACCACCATTGACATCCAAGACTGTTTTGAAGGTGTGCTTAAAAACAAATGGATATTTGTTTTGTATTTGTAGTTTTCAATTCTCTTGTCAAGCATGCAGAGGATATTTTATGTGTTTCTGTTTCTGGTACATCAAGATACATTTTGTTCATTTGCTAATGAAGAGAAAACTGTATACTGCATACATCCACTAATGCTATAGCCAGCCTGATTGAATAACCACAATGCATAGCTTATGTCACATGACCATTTGCAGTTAACCATATCACAAGGACAGTATCATAAGGTTTGTGCTTACTTACAGCATGTGACTGTTCCTATGAGTCCTCATGTTTAGAAAATGATTACGCTTCACTGACTCCATACACACAAATAGTACAAACTAGCAAAGCAGAAATAAAAAGTGACAACACATCATTTTCAGAAGCGATTGTGTTGCTTCATCAGGTGATCACAGCTGTTAATCATAGCTTCCCTGCGCAGTCTGTAAAATGGTTGACTGCTTTAAATCAAGAGCACCAAGCTTTCTTTGATGTAACAACTGATGCAGTGCTCGCACATTTTCCATTTGCAGTTTTGTTTTACTAAAAAAATGGTTTAGGCTTTGACATTTGATACTTTTCCATGCCATTTCTGACTCAGTGGTTGTTTTCACCTTTGGTTTGCAGAAAACAGCAGAAGAATAGAGAATCTGAGGGAGGTGTTGAGGAGTAGATATGCAGGTCTCATATCAGATCAGGAAGTCATACAACGATGCATGTCTTACTGTAACAATTTGTTACCAGAGGTTCTCCAAAACAGGTGGGTTGCTAGAGTTCAGTCTTGGGATTGAGAGAAATAAAAAAATGAGAGCACTGCATTAACCTTTCAGAATTCAGTAAATATACCATAATTTATGTTGCTTATTTGAATATATACAACATTTATCTTTATAGTGTAAGGATGCAATCCACACCAGCATCATGCACCCTTTGGTAGTTAATTCCCCACTATTAAAAATTGTCATTTAGTGTAATGAACCTGTAATTCTGTAATGTGTGTCATACATAGAAATGTCATAAAAATAGACATTTTATTTCATATCTTACATTTTCTAAGATCAAAAGTTATCATTGTTCTTGTTTTTTTTATTCTCTATAAATAATTGAAGTGAGCTGATGAAAAGCAAAGAGCTCATAACGTAACTTTATCACAGTGGTGTTTGTGCTGTGTATTGCAGGGAGGGCTTGGCTTTGAATGTCGCTGCCTTGGTGCCAGATGCTGGGAAAACCTATCTTCTGGAGGGGCCATCCAAGAGTGGGAAAACCAGCGTGGCTCTCACCCTGGCCTACACCTGGGCCCAAAACTCTGAGTGGGACCCATTTGCCATCAAGCACTACCATTTGGTCGTGCTGGTGAGGTGCGAAGGGATGAAGGGCGACCTGTTCCAGGAAGTAATGTCACAGCTCAACCTGGATGGAACAGTCAGCATTCGTACCCTGCGGGAAACGCTAACAGGTTCGGTGGAAGCTCTTCTTGTCCTCGATGGTTACAAATGTGGGAACAGGGAGACGGATGAGTCGCTCAGAGAGTTTCTGCGAGAGCGGCAGGCCTGCAGGGTGCTGGTGACGGCACTGCAGGGACAGTGTGACAACATGATGGATCTATTCCAGACTGTGCTGGTTCTTCGTTAAGTAGACGTTGAGGAACATTATTGCTGCTGAGGCCAGGCAAAATCAAACAGAAGAAGGAATGGAAAATGTTTAAAATTTACAGTTTAATACCTGAACTATCACTCAATGGACCTCACCTGTCCTGATGAAAGCAGAGTTACATTTATATTTTGCCTACTCCATGAATGTTTCAGCTCCTTTGCAGATGCAGCAGTTAACATTCCTCAGCCAATTAAAACAGGGGAGTTTATTGGGATTTCTGCAATCATGTCAGCCATTTCAGTCATACTGCCATTACACCACTTAGTTTTCAGAGAAGCGCTTGACATTTTTATTGTTTAGGCTGCTGGTAGTAACTTCCTGCTGAAGCCCTGATTGTAAGAGTAGGGATATGGCCCCAGTCTGGAACCCTGTGTGGGACCCAGTGTCTAATGGTGGCTAGCTCTCCCACTGGGCGCCACAGAGATGAGCTGTCCCTAGTCACATGGTGCAAGATTGTCTTCTTTGGTCAGTTGGGTGTCCTGAGTCTGCCTTCGTGAGCTGCACAGGGTGAGCTCTCCCTCAATGCAGTGACTGCAGCTGAGCTGATGGAATGCAGATTGAAAAGAAGAGGCAGCTGGCAGAACGCATGTTGGAGGAGAATGTTGAATGAATTTTAAATAGAAATATGACTGAGAATTCGAAATAAGATTGAGAAAGGGGGAATACATGTATATTTAATCATTACTGCCAAATTAGCAGATTGTACAACTGCAATAGTGTTGTGGTTTTGACACTTCATATTTATCCTAGGTAGCTGTTTGAGAAATGTAACCAAACTGGTGCATTTTTTGACACAGCTACCCTTCAACAGTCCTGTGAGGGCCATTTCCTGGCTGGGATTCACATATTACACCCCCATGTTGGGTATCACAAGAGAATTGCCTTTAGCATGAGTGGACATTCTAATGTAAAACTGTTGGGGGGGGGGGTACTCCTTTTCGTCCAAAAATAAGGTCATTACGAATGGAAATTCTACAGAAAGGGAATTGTTCCCTGACATTTTGTAAGGGTAAGGAAAGCAGCACTCCAGTGATGATGACATAATGGTACATTCCAAATCCTCTTTTTATTATTCTTTCACCACCATTCCCTTGATCCTCAGATTTATTGCTCAGTAATATCACAATATGTAAAGAAATGAGATTATAAATCAAGGGCTTGATAGCTGCTGCTTACTTGATAGCAAACAGATATATTACTTTTTTTTTTTTTCAAAAGTACATTTAGATTTTTGTTAAAGGTTACCCTTGATTTTTGTTTTTGGACGGTTTGTCTTACCTCTTGTCACATCCAGCAGACATTGTCATGTGATGCTTAGTTAAGTTCCATTGTAGAAATTTTTCCATGGATAGTCTATTCTGCCAATTTGATGAAATCTATTAGAGGCACGGCTTTAAACACAACATGAAGCCAGAATTCATGTGGAGACCACCTGAAATACAAGAACATGTCATCGCCGTATTTAGCTACAGATAACAAACAGATCAATAACAGAATAGATCAATATTTTTTTTTCCATATAGTCAAATCACATTTGCAAGGAATATTCAAACATATTAGATTTTCCCCCAATATTTCATCATCATATTAACATTTTATGAATTATCTCTGGTCTATTTACCTAGAGGAGAGAATCCCACCAGGTCACTGTGGTGAAATCCTCTCATGAAGTTACTGGAGAACAATCAGCAATGAATTAAAATAGGTAATTCTTTTGGCTACTTCCAGGAATACAACTTAGCTGCAATCAAAAGCAAAATCTTTCAGCAACACCACAAGACCCAATGAAAGGCTGGGTAACTACTACAGTAGTCAACAAGGTAATTTCTGGCTCGACACACTTTTGGAACTTTCTGAGATCTTGCCCCTTCTAACCATTAGATCTTACTGGAAGATTCTGCATTTTATAGGACATATTTCATGTTCCAGGAAGGAGACCGTACACTTTCATTCACTTTGATAGCCGTTAACTGTAATCTGATGAATTATTCAGAGTATGTTTCAGTAATGAAGAAACAGAAATTAAAACTGTACCATGGAGTTTCACTACTCTTTGTAGATAAATGAAAGGCTTAATGGCCAGTGTTGGAGTGTCTCTTCACATTCTTATGGAGTGCATGGTAATTCACCTGACATGATGTTAAATGGAAACACCTAAGGTGACACAGACATTTTACTTTCTCGTGTGCCTCATGCATTGAGTGGTGACATCATCATGTACATGCCTTTCTGTTAACTGCACATGCTCATTAAGGATAAATCGGGCTGAATGCATATGTGTTGAATAAGAGTGAAAGTGTTCACACTCATTCATTTTTGTTGCTGATGCTCAAACAATCAATAATATATGCACAGTTCTGAAAATGTAAAACATTTATGCAGTTTAGCCTGAAAATATGTTTTTGTAATTTAAAGGAATGTTTACATTTTTACTTTTCCCATCACTGTCATTTCCACCCAGCATAGACATTGATTGAGTGCTGTATTATTGTGATTCTTAAGAATTTTACATTGTAGTAAATTAAAATATATTATTAATATTATGTACACAAACTTAAGTTTGTGCATAATATTGTTAAATTATAAGTTATAGTTATAGATCTGAAAAATATTTATACTTTCTGTAACATTTTGTACTACAGATTATACATATAATCAATTACTTGATTGCATTGCAGCATGATGTTGGCATTCAAGTATGTGAATTGGGTCAGAATTCAACATTATTCAAGTGTGGGAGGGGGAAGGATGAGTGGGTGGCAGAGAATGTGAATTCTGTCATAGGAAGAGGAGGGAGAGTTTTGTTACAACACACTGTATTGTTGGCAGATATCCTAGACATCCTTGTGTTTCCTGATAAGTTGCGAAATAAAATGATTACACTTAACTGTTACACACAGCTGAAATAATAATTTTGTCCTTGTACGAAAAGTGTATTAGCTGTAAGAGTAAATATGATTGCAGAGATGGAATTCATGACCGTGATGATTCCAGTAGCGTCAGAGTTATTTATGTACAGGAAATAAACATTTATTTTGCATGCTATAGTTCATTGGTTCTCCGCTCAGGTCATTTAGTACCCCTCTGTATGCTGGTTGTCATTCTAGCCAACCTCTTGATAAAGTTTGATGAAATCGTATAAGAAAGGTCTATAATATTTCAATGAAACCTGATGAAACCGTCATTTCAGATGTGGCTCATGACTATGATTTCCTTTGTATTTGAATTCTTCATGTTTCATTGTTTAGTTTAATTTCCAAGCTGTCCACACATTTCAGCTATATGTCTGTAAGTTAATCAAAAATGTTGTTGTAGATGAATGAGGCAGACAGAGAGAAAGAGAGAGAGAGAGAGAGAGAGGGGGGGGAGAGCAGATCAGTGGTCAGTTTAGGAAATGAAAAACAATCTTGTTTTCTGCTGAAGTTCCTCTTTCTGGTGTGTAACAAGGGCATGACAGTTTCAGTGTACTCAACAAAAGAATTTGTCAGGAAAAGGCATTTCCAAGAAGTTGGTATTAAGGCTTAAATATTGTATATTGTTCTGGCGCTGGCGACCTTTTGAGTGCGTAATGGGAGTGGGCCTTAAAGGGAGGGAGTGAATACTCAGATTCTTTGAAAACAATGTGAAAATAAAGAAAATATTCCGCCTTTATGCCTTCCAGAAAACAATGTGTCAGTGACTGTAAAAGACGATAAAGGCATTTCATCCTAATTTATGCGCCCTATTATGATTGGTCAGTTTCACTTTCAGTCTCATAGTTGCCAGTAAGGAAAGGAAGGGCTTATCCTAAGGGCAGCTGATAAAAACACGACACAGCACAAAACACAGCTGACTTTCTTGTAAAGAGAAACGGAAAGGTAAGAAGGTGCGTCACATAAGTGTATTACATGTGAAATATCTTACAGCTGCTACATTTACATTACACTCATTTTGCAGACCTCCCACATTGGAATACCTTAATGTTAAGCCTGGCTATATACATCCCTGTATGTGACATGGAACATGTTTGGAAGGCATTCATATGCCATGGAGAGTCACAGATCCATTCAATGTGTTGACTGAGTTGAGACAGGGATGTCCTCTATTTAAAACTCTGTTCTTAAAGTTGGATTCATACATAAGCAGAACATGACCTGTAATTGTATATAACTGCTGATGCATCTGCAGTGTGGAAACTAGCAGAGACTTGTTGTCACGTGAATGGGAGGAGTCTGGCGTCACGGCTGAGAAGATTTCTGCATGTGACTAAACAATTTGGTTGTGACCAGATAAAAGGATAAAAATTCAGAGTTCTTTTGAAGGAACGTCCCCTTGTTTTTGTTATCGGGAGATACTTCGTCCACCATGCTCAGCTACGGCATCATTTTACTGGGAATGTATGAACACATTCACACACATTTTAAAACTGGGGTTACAGCCATGGATTGTGTTTGGAGAGACTACAAAGGCAACAGAAGAGGTAAAACGCTTAAAAACACCGGAGTAAAATAGACTTGGTAAAAATCGATAATTTATTTTAAAAACACACACACAGGCATAAGCAGCTCACTTCCCCTATTCCCTCCATTGAGTGGAATGGCCACCTTTATAGGCAGAGCCACAAACACAAGGTTTCCATCATGTAATTGGTTGAGTTAACAGAAACCAATTTGCCCATTAACATACAATTGCCAATGTTTGAGAAGGGCCACCTCTTCACAGAGGTAATGCTCAATATTCCAAATGTACAAACAATGGGAATTAACCAATAAAACCACTGTAATAAAAAGATGCCGATTCTTCTAACTAGTAATTATTCTTGTAATTTTTTTTTTTACCAAATCAACACGTTTAACTTGCGAGGGAATGTCAAATTACACCCTTATACTTTTTGCCTCACAAACACATGTTGCAGAATAACTTCTGTATTTAATGATGTGGCTTGTCACCTCGATGTGAAGAGGAAGCCCAAATGAAATAGAAATCCCCTGACTTTTCAGTCATAATGAACAATTATTATATTTAAGGTCTATGCAAGCAAATAGCAAGAGATAGAAAATGTCCAGTTAGTGATGAAATGAAGCACATGAGTACTAAAATCTTGATGCGCTGTAATTAGTATATACGGTAACTACAAAACCATTTATTTGCATAAGTGATCATTTGCATAGTGATTACCATAAGCCATATCCTTGGCAATTTAGATTCGGCTGCAAACCATGAACTTTCTTTGTTCTAAACCCTGTGTCCTTCACATTACTTTGTACTGTACCTTTATTTAAATAGGTATGTCACCTGGCGGGCAATCAGAAAGGGGAAATCACTACATCATGCCCATCACTGGGGTGCAATTTTGCCCAATGGGAAATGTGCACTGTGTACCAACGCTTCTTTCCTGGAGCATCTTAATTTTCTTCCTGTCAGGTACCAACCAAACTTGCTTATCTTTGGCATTTTGTCATGCAAAGTGTTTTTGGTGTTATGGGTGCTATGGGCTCCTGGTCTTATCAAACTGATCATCCCAGTTGAAATACCGTCTGACAATCAGTACAGTATATATACAGTACAGGAACTGTGTAGAGTGCACACATTTTGGAAATGGCTCACTCCTAATGCCCAATACACACAGAGTCCAGAATTTTTAAATGCATTTTGTTAAAACAAAGTTTCGGGAGAAGTATTTTGAGACAACCCCTCATTCAAATACCTCTGTCTGTCCAATTCGGTTTCCTCGTTGGGTATTAAATTGCCATGTACCTTATCTCCCATCACACACCCTGCTTCCTGCATCCCTCCTCCTCCCCATCTACACCTTCATGCCTGCTTTCTTTCTTCTGTTTTTTCTCTTTCTCTTCTAGTGGTCCAGTGTGGGTTCACCTCCCAAAACTTGTGAGATATGACGCTGCCCCCTTGGACACCAAGCCCAAGATCAAATGTCTGTACCTTCATACAACTTGCCACATCACAATAAACTACTAAGTGCATTCATGTTGTCTGAAAACTCATTCCACTGAAACAGCCTCGCATGGCTCTATATCGGCCGTTGAAAAGTGGATGGTGTCAGTGTATCAAGCAGCATGCGCATAATACATTGTCTCACATGAAAATGAAGCTGATTGTGTAACACGGCCTGTTTCAAGCAGATGACAATGAATACCATTATGCTCATTTTCATTTGTTTTTCAGGAAACAGTTCTGTTCTAAATGCGTATTGGCATTGTTTTGGAATTATTCCACAATGACTCACGCCACAGATCCCAGGCTTAGTATCTGTAGCTTTGCTCTTAAGTATATGCTTTGGAAGAGGACCCGAAGACCAGACCATTGTTTTTTGTGCATGACATTATTCTGGCCCGATAGGAACACGATGAGTTCCACAGACTTTGTAAGAGTTTTAGATGCATGATGATGTGCTTCTTAGCAGTTCTTCAGAGCTGACAAGCATCGATTTGAGGAATTGCTTGGAAATTTAGGGTCAAGGATCGCGAGGCGAGAAATTGATTCCCTTCACTTAAGTTTAGACCAATTCAATTAAATGTATGTAAGTACCATATAAATAACTGTGTATACTATAATTATGGCAAATGTGTTACACTCCCACACAATTTCTCATGTTTTTTATAATCACAATGGCATAAATATATAATGCATAACATCAAGCACTGGACCCTCACACAATTAATTCCTCTCAGTGATGTATGGATCTTATATATTTTGTAATGCCCAGGTGAAAAAATAGAATATTTTTAAGGACAGCTAGTGTTATTTGGCTGCTCTGTGTTTCTGCCTGCAGTGAGGTGAAGTAATGATGAAGAAGAAAGGGCAAGTTTAGATTTGCCTTCCAGATTTTGCTGTCATCAGCCAATAAAACAAGAAGTTGAACTAGGCCATTGACCTGAATACAACTGCATGCTGCTTTCTGGTGCAGAGGTGAAGAAACTCTAAACACAACACCACAGAAGCTGGTAGCAGAACAAAAATCCCCCATGGAATGAGTTATCATTTGAGACAAATAAACATCTGGTTGATGACATTTTTATCTTCATTTTGTAAGCAGAAATGTCTATAAGAAAATTTTAATAAGATAATGCTTGTGCATCGGGGCCAATTCTTTATTCACAGCAAAAGGGTCCTCTAGGTCAGTTCAGTGCATAAGCAGGGGGTTGAACATGTACAATCAAACAATGCCTGCTTGGAATGGAAAATGCCCTTTGACAGAGAATATAAGGATATTCTAAAATAACCATGGAAATATCAAATATCAGTTATGCATAAGGTCACTACAGTATGTTTAGACCTGGTTATGGAACCTGTAAGACAATTAATTTATTGTTAGTTTTGTTCCTCTGATGTGGAAAAGCAAAAATGATTTATGGACTGGCTGGAATACCTTGATTTGTATTTGACCTTGGGCTATATGAGTAAAAAGATGCTGGTAAATAAACAGTGAAAATCAACATAATCATATTTTTTGTAAAAAAAAAAAATACATTTACATTTTTCATTTTAAATCTCCACAACTCAGTACACTCGTAGAAAGTTAAACTAAACATTTTAAAATAGCAAATTGCATTTTAGCAACACCAATTTTTTGTCGCTATACACAGTCCGACAGTAATCATGGCTATGAATTAGAGTACACCGAAAGTGAAACCAACACCGCATTGCTGTGTTTGCTGCGTTTGGATGATGAAAAAAGAAATCCCACAGTGAATATTTTTACACAAACCAGTAACTCACAGCTCTACTCTGTGAAGTACCTTATATCATGGGTACCCTGTTTCTGTTTGCCCTTCCTGACCATTCACCCCCACAAACTCCTTTCCTCCTGGCCACAAATGTATATCAAAAGACTACAGTGAAATTAAAACGCTTTCTTGTGGAAGACATTCAGTCAAGATTGTAGATAGACATAATAGATAATAAATATAAAGACATTTAATTACTAGTAATGAGCCCAATCTGTGACAGTACTTACTGAGAGACTGAGTGAAACTGTGTTCCTAAACCACATATATTTGGCTTTTCTTGCTCAGGGGAGGTAAGTTTCGGCTCAGGGTTTACTTTGGGTCTCATATGCCCTTCTGTGACCTCTTCTGGTCAATGGGGTCTTGCTTTAAAGGAACTGCACTCCTACGACACAAAACCTGTATCATTCAGCTGGCGAACTCTGTTCAATGAAAAGAATTGATGACTGTCTGTATAAATGACCAGAGGGTGGTCGAGTTTTGTTGAATTTCAGGTTAATGTTGTTTTAGCAGTGAGAACAATTTCAGTAGACATCTACATCAGATACCTTAAATAACTTTCCTGTAAAAGAAATTCTGCAACTCAAGCTTTTGGTTCCTTGAAACAGTGAGGGGTTTTCCAGGAATTGGATGTGTAGTAGGTCTTAGTAGTTTGCCACCTAGTGATCATTTTAAACATATGACCCTTATCACATTTATTTCAAGTACCATGTGTCAAGTCACAGTATACAATTCAGATCATGTAGAATCATGTAATGATAATCATAGAAATCTGACAGATCATGTCAGATTTCTTCTAAAAAATATGTTTTGGGATATGCATTTAACAAAAACCTTACAGGGTGTAAAATGTAAACTGATTTTATTCTGGATGAGAGAGTCTGCAGAATGCCTGAAATTTTGGTACTGCTTATCTGTTCAATTTCATTATCACTCCCATTCAAATTTAGAAGGTAGCATGGTCATAAACCGATCTCTTTAAAAGTTATCCTATTCTTCACTGGCACAGTGTAAAAAACACTGCTTTGATTGACATCAGCCATGTTTTATGTTGTGGTATGAAAAAGGAAGATGTGCTATGAGATAAATATTGTATAATATCCAATCCATGTCACTGACACAATATAAGTTCTAAAACAAACTTTTAAAGTTGAAACTGGAAATAGTAATCAAGCTCTAAACCACAATTATTTACATCCAGTTGCAAAACAAAAACCACTCTTTCAAGGCTAATCCATCAAGCCTTATTTAATACAGAAATGAAGTATGCACTACTGAAGCTGAACTTGAGGCTTTCACAAATCCATGTGTGGCCAGCCTTATTCTCACCCAAAGTATTGTGTACGTGGAATTAGCTGCATTTCCTTATTCCCACTTAACACGTGCTGGAAACCCACTGGGGATTCCCCTTGTTGAATACCTGATCCTGGGTGAGCCCCACTTCCTCAAACAGATGAAGGAGGGTTTATGAATGTGCCAAAACCTCTCTCAATAGTTTTCACCTCACTGTGTGCTGAGTCAGCACAATTACATCCACAATATTAACACCATGCTGCACGGCGAGGTGTGAACACATTACAGGGGAAGCAAAACAGAGAACCAGATGCCTTTTTTCCATATTATTTTTTGTCCAGATTCCAAAGAACTGTGTGACACAATTTTTACTGGATGTCAGCTTAACCATTTTAGTAATGTTGCCTGGAGGAGAGTGAACGATGCAGTCATGAAAGGCAGAATTGATATTCAAAAAGTCTGCCTGCATGAGGGTGATTCACATTCAACCCAAATTAACAGATGTCAACACAGGAGCACATGTTGGTTCTACCTAGTAATGGGTCTACCCCAGGGGCAGTTTCTTAATTGAAGCAGTGGGGGGGACATGTTTTGATGACTGTTCAGCATTGCAGGAGGTGCTATCTGTTCTTAGATATTCGCTCAGTGTCTGAATTAGTCATGCGTCTCATACCTCAGTCTCCATCTTTGCTGAAATTCCTGCTGTCCAGCTTTCAAAGAAATTGCTGCTGGGGAAGTGGGCTAACTTTCCTTAACCAGCACCAAAAAATCCTTAAATATAGATTTTTCTGGTCAGGTACTCTCACCCTTAAAACAATGTGAACTAAATGACCAATGTGAACTTATTTCCAACTTCTGTAATTGAGGTCATTGAAACTATACAATATGACTATTGTTAGAAGATAAGAGTACCGTTGAAATAAATGCCCAGTTAAAATGAAGAATGTCTTTGATGATTTTTTTTTCATTAACAAAGACTTACAGCAATATCAACATGATGGCACAGTTTTTTAAAATGACCTTAAAGTGCCACTTCATTGCTTGTAATACTTATATCCATGCTGCCTCTTAGTGGTTAATATTGCAATTACTTCTGATGAGCTTGTAAATTCAAGGACTTCTTCATTCATTACATGCCAAACAGCAGTGCTACATATGGAGATACTATGGGAGAAAAATTGTTTGATATTTGCTTACTTTGATTTTGATGATGATGATTATTATTAGTAGTAGTAGCAGCAGTGGCATTTTCCAGGGAATGAAACATGTAATTAACAGAGATGTCCATCAATCAGAGGTGACCGGTGACTCTTCCTGGCTAACTTGGTACCCGAAGTCTACCTGTAGTTGAAAGAGGAGGCAAGTGGGAACTTGTCTGTGAATAGAGGCAGTAGCAACTGTCATCACCAGTGTCCGAGGTGTGTGTGTGTGTGTGTGTGTGTGTGTGTGTGTGTGTGTGTGTGTGTGTGTGTGTGTGTGTGTGTGTGTGTGTGTGTGTGTGTGTGTGTGTGCCTAGAAGCATTCCAAACTCAGAGGAAAATAATTGAGTTTCTCTATGATGTGGAAGACTACACACCTTCTCAGCTGCCTTCCTGAAATGAAGAAGAGGGCGTTCACTTGTGGGAAACTTCCACATAATCATAATCGGAATAAGGTTTGAGGAAAAGCTGCCAAAGCAGCACACACTCATCAGTTGCAGAAATGTGATTACTTCTGAGAACTTTAAAATTGGTTTGACTCTGACTACTGGATTGAAAGTGAAAGTGTCTGTTTCTGTCACTACAGCAGTACACACTCATCAAGATACAGCTAATTCCAAACCGATAGTATGCAAATCCTTCATGCAGATGCATTCCACTAGAAAGCATCATGTCTACACAATTACTGCATTGCCAGTACTCATAATACTTTTGCAGGTATACCTCTAAGGTGGGCATTTGCATCATATTTAAAGGTTTCCTCTCTTTTGTTAACAATGACACATGACAATCTGTTCCAGCAGCCTTTAAAACTTCTAGTCATCAAAACCAAACAACCGTTTAGTCATACATCTGGTGTTGGCACCTGTAGCTCTGTACTGCAAGTTTCTTGACTGATTTCAGCATGTTACAGTGGTGTTAAACCTTTATACATTATGATGGGTTGGTGTCAAAATGATGTGTCATTTGGCTATTTTTATTCAGAGCAAAGGAAATCATCTGCCACCAGTCAAAACCACACCTGAACTCAAGCACAGTTGCTTTATTGAGACTGTAGCACTAGTACATTACATACAGGTATTTAGCAGATGGTCTTACTCAGTACAACTTGCATAACTCACTTTTTTTGGACATGTGTGTTTATACAGTTTGATAAAAACACAGTTACTACTATATGGGTGTTATTGTTACTCCCATTGCACACAAATGCAGAAAGCTGTACTCCCAGCATACCACATACACAGACCTGCCCACTTCTAGACCCCCCTCCACAATCTAGACCTTTCCCCTCTCCTTCCCTTCCTTGCCACATGCCTTAAGTAGAGGCCCACTCCCGCTCCTGTGCAAAAACACGCACTATGTGACCAGTGCAAACTTTCACTCAGCATTGAAAATAGTGTGCTTTCAAAGGTGTGTGCAGGGCACATGCTCACCTTTCTCTCATGCATTGGTGCAGAAAAGAATGTCTGATAAGTGAAATTTGAAAGATTGTTGATTGGTCAACTAGAGTTGTATATCAGAGATATCATAAAAAGGAGGTATCTGCACACATGACAATGGCTGGGTGCAGTGAACACTGTGTTTCTTTTTACCATGACAGATATCAGAGGTATAAAAGTATGCCATAATCGTTTTAATGATATTGCTCTGAATACCATAATTCCTGTATAAAACACATCATTTTAATGTTGATTAAAAGTTGGCGCTGGTCCCATAGTGAGAGGACACTTTGCGTACAAATGGTCTAAGGTGAGGGTGTGTGGTCATGAGTGCTGTGGGGTAAAGGTGAGCTCAACTGAGCTCGCCTTCCATTGCTGAATTACTGTCCCTACCAAATTTCAGTGAAGAAGGTTTGTATTTTACTGATTGTTTCCTGGTGTTGTGTGGGTGAACATTTTGTGCCACATCATTCCAATAAGATTTCATGGAACTGCAGTTGTAGATCTGTACATGTTGGTGTTTTGGTTGAATGTATTAAATTTGTTAAATTTCCTAAATTCCATTTCATCAAAATTCTGGTAATATGCAAAGGCAAAATCATCAAAGATCAATCCATTATTCATTATAAGTACATCTGACATTCGCATAAAGTTTTTCATAGTAACTGGAGCACAGTAGAGTCTTATATCACCCCTGATGCAAAAGACCTACATTTTCTTGTGAATAAAATTTCCAGAATGGTGCAGTTTCTTACAAACCTATTAGCATCCTTTCTCTCAAAAAATATTTTGCCAGTGATTGAATTAAAAGCTGACAGGCTGGCTGAAGTAAGACAGCTGCAAAGGCAAACAATCTTTAATATTTCACTTTCATGCAAATTGGTTAAACTTGTAGATTAAACACATTTAATCAAGCTACAATGCGTAATCATATTGCAAACTACCAGGACTGCTAGAAATTACCAACTGTCCACCAGGCGGCGTTAGAAAACAAAATATATATTTCTCAGAGCACGTAAAAATGACGTCAGGTCTCAACTTCCCGTTCGACGCAAACTTCACACGGGGCGGAGAGGCCCCATCAGGGAGAGCGAATCAGATTGAAGTTAAATAGAAAGGCTAAAGATGGCGACGACTAGAGGAGTACAACAAAATATCGAATACAGCGTTAACCACAGCAACAAGAAATGCAGCATTAGAGATATGAGGTCATTTTGTTATGGAAATTGCGACGCCAAAGTCTGATGTTACGCTGTACTGAAGAAGTTGTGGGTTTGTGTGCGCGAACGTTTTTATCGGAGCAACGAAAAGATTTGGCTTCATGTGGCTCTTTTGCTAGCTAGTCAGCTAGCTAGCTAAGACACTGTTTTGGTACGAGTGTTGGGCTGGGGGACGCGAAAGGAGTACAAACTGTTAATGTATCCGTCGGACGGACTCCGCTTATGTACTCTGAGAAAATAGCAGTTTAGCTACTTGGCCACTCAATACTGTCGACTAACATTAGGATTTATTCGTCATGTATTTTTTAACCGGCTGGCCCCGGAGGCTACTTTGCCCTCTTAGAAGTGAGGAGGACCCGTTTCACATTCAACCAAGCTCCCAAAGATTTTACTTCGCAGTGCTGTCAGAGACTCAGCTGAGCATCTGGTTCAGTCGGGTAAGTGTGAGATGAAAAATATGTATTTTTAGGAACACGAACAACCAGAGGTATGCCTGACGAAGCCTGTGTCATGTCGAAGCGCTTCGTTCTGCACTTTGATTGCCGCGTCACTGAGTTGTAACTTCATGCGAGCTAACGTAGCTATCCTTAAGTAACGTTAGCTAGCTAGCGTCTAGGTAGCTAACTTGCCAGCTTGGCAGCATGATATGATTTCGTGTTTTCCCTCACCTGTAAAGAAAACTATTCATGATTACAACATTATAACCAGTAACGAGAAGTTAGTACACCAAATATCATTAGGTAATTATGCTGACAAGAAAACTGAACAACGTTAGCTTAATGTTACTGCTGGAAGCGATATCTCCGACCCTGTCGTTGTTCTTAGCTTGCTATTTGAGCAGGGCATTATGGTTCATGCAGTAAGCAAGAAATGCATATTACTTACGGAGGATGACAGCTATCTTAATTAGTTCTATATGGCTTGCACAAATTAACTGTCATATTAACAGGCTCCAAACTAGACAGCATTGCAGTTGTCAGCGAAATGCGTGTATCTTACATAGCATATAATGTTGCAGAAAGTGAAAATAGATTTACATTGAAACGCTTGCACTGAGGTTGGGAACTAGGACAGATGATGGTAACAATTAGGCAGGTTTATCAACATTTGAACTGTAGAATGACGTCTTGGTTGTTGTCTGGCACACGATCGTATTAGATGCCACTGTAGGGCACCGTAATTTTCTCCCAAGTAGTGCAAATTTAGCCCATCCAAAGATTTAACTGTTTTAAGTAATCATTGTAAATACATTTAATGCTATTCCTTGATGCATGCCCCTTAAGCTTTGGCAGCCATGAATGGGACATTGTCTAGATCGCCTGCTAGTATATTACCACCGTCTAAAGGAAAGGTTAGCTCTGTATGTAGTGGACTTACAAGAGTCGAAATGAAGTCATTTACAATCCAGAGCAACTAATTAATTGGTATAGATTTGCACTGAAATGTATAATGAACCTTAATAGTTTTCACCATGGCACACGTTTAAATTGAAACACTCATGTTGGATTCTTTGCATTTCCAATCGTGTTCTCTCAGGTAGTATTTGTTGTGATAAAACTGTGGTGGTCATGCCTTCACAGTTGATCATGACTGGACAGTCAGGTTCACTGGGATTCAAGCCTGTGGAATTTCTAATTGTTTTTCACATCTTGCACTGGGTCTGAGTTTGATTTTTGTCATGAAAGAACCCAGGGAGGAAAGCTCTGCCCCTGACCTTATAGACAGTCACTGGCCAGGTGAGATTTACACACCCCAGTGTCACCATTACCAAAGCCAAACTATTTACAGAAAATGTAACCTTAATTCCTCTGTACAGACCAAGGTAAATATGTATGAGATGTAGTTTTTAAAATTTGAGACAGGATTTGACCAGTACTTTATGAGGTTTTACCTCAGAGGTGTGGAATATATTATTCCTTTGTGTATTCACAGGAATTTGTGTTATTGTGCCCCTTCCAGCCTCAGGAATCCCTGCAGTTGTCTAAAGATTGCCCCAGAGAAAGGAATGTGTGTGCCTTTTAAGTATTTCTTCTAACATTTGCAATTTTAAAGAGGGATCCTTCCTCACCTTTTCCAGAGAAACATTCAGGTGCACTTCTGTCTGCGGAATCTATTGTTTTGCATTTTCGAGTGGGTGATACAACCATTCACACCAGTCTGTCACTGAGAAGGACAAATCGTGTTCAAAGGACATTTGTAATTGTTTTAGCACAGAGACCCCCACAACACATTGTTTGTTTGGTGGTGAGTCAGAAAGTCAGGAAAGGAGAGCATTGAATTGACAACGACAACAACATCATCGCTGTTCAGACCCGAGTCTGACCGTCTCCATCTCAGCTGAGTTCTCAGTGAAGTGTTCTGGTGTAACAAAGCAGACTTTAACCCCCCCATCCCCCACCCCTGGCCATGATTTCAGACCCCCCACCCATCCTTAGGACAGATCTTCATATAATGGTGTTTATGCAGAGTGATATGTCTGGTAAGTATGGGCAGAATCAGGGGCTAGGAGAGGAGACAGGATTCTGAGCCACAATCAGGCCTACATTGTCTGGCAGTGGAAGTGCTGCGCTCTGAATGTTGCGTTGGATTGTTCTCTCGACTGAGTGCACACCGTACCACTGAGATGTTTAAATCAACATATTCGATTTGACAGCATGTCCGTAGTCTCAATTTGAATTTTTTTTCAGACCCTGTTGCTCAGTAAATATGACCCTAATGCATGAATGAATTCATGAGGTATGACTGATTTAACATAAACATTTTTATTATGTTGTAAAAAGGGACCATAACCATATCTGCCTCATCCCAATACGTTGCAGTTGCTACCATTTCTTCTCAAGGCTGTTGTTTTGCAGCATATTCATTCACAGATAAACCGCTCTAGCATTGAGCAGTGCCATTTGCTTTTCCATTGTTTTTTTTCCCCAATTTTCCATAGATATGGCTTTGGTCAGCATACCCAATCAGTTTACCACATACCATGTAAAACTAATTTGAATAAAAATTACAAATACAGAAATAATGCAAGATCATTTAAGATGTCTGACAGGTAATACAGGGAAGTCACAAAACCAAAAGGCTTAAAGACCCAGTCAAAAGGAAATCACATTAGGTAAAGAATCTGTCACAGTCATTTGTCATGATGTTGCATTTAGGCAAAACCAGTATTGGGCACATTTATTCAGACAGATCACTGTCTTCACTGCATTAACAGTAGCTCTTATCGGCAGTGTTATCTTAGCTAGACAATGATAATTTAATGCAGCATAGTCGGTTTCATTATGCAGTAGTGTATGACTTATCATACTGTGTATCATTAGACGGGCTGCTGGTGCATTATATCAATGTAATCATCATTACGAGTGATGATGTGCGCTTGATAAATGCACTAATATAGCAAGATAATAATGCAAAGTATTTTGATTGGTACATTTACACAATAAAATAATTTGTTACTGTGAAAAATTTACTTCAATGTTAGTCTTGGTTGTCTGTTATAAAACTTTTTTTGCATGATAGCTGTGATCATTGATATGGGGACCTGCTGTGCCTGATGGTTGGGGCAACACAATTCGAGTTGATTTCTCAGTCGCCCCAATAGTTTTGTGTTCATTTTAATAGTTACACTGGTTAAATCTTTTGGACGTGTTGTATTTTTTCATCTAATTGGACATATTCCAATTAATAACAATCTTCCTTGCAATGTTTTAAATATCCAAAATCTTTAAAAAAAAATTGAGCACCCATTGCTCTGCCAGCAAAGTATCAGTGTAAAAGCAGGCCAGTCTATGAGTTTGCAATTTCTAACTGTCATAGTTAAACCCCATTCATGTCCTCGCAACAGTATGGCAGTCATAACAAGTGGTTACGCAACTTTTCGTGACCTCTGGTGTGTGTTCAGCAGCATTATCTGGAGTAAGGCATTGAAGTGTGGGGTCTTCAGGGGAAAGAAACACAAATAGCATCAAAGAAAATGCCTGTAATATGTCAGATTTGCATGATAGCATTGGGCTAAAAGGATGCCCTCACTTGACCTCAAAACTAAGAACATTGCTAATCATTGATAACCTACCAAAGAATTTAGAAATGTGAAAATATGCTGTTAACATGTTGTCACTTAATTGTAACACAGCTGCAAAATTTTAACATAAAATATTGTTCAACTTGGAGACAATGCCAGGATTTTAGGTCTGATGCCAATATTGGAGTGTCCTACATTACCCGTAGCAAATAAATTAACCAATATTTTTCCATTGAGAAAGCACAATTTTCAAATCCCATGACTGGGAATGTGATTTCTTCTTCACCAACATCAAAGACAAATGTGTGCTCAATATGTAGGGCTACAATATTCTCTGGTGCAGAGATTCTATTAGGATCAGATTTTAGCAGTGGGGAGGTTAGGGGTATTGAGGTATACTGAGGCACACTTAACACTCCATTCAATTCAGATGGGTAGGATGCAAATTTGTACCAATGACCTCTGGTGATTCCCAGAGTTCATCCAGTATATATAATAATATATATACTCTAGTAACCCTCATTTAGGATGTGATGAATGAAGGGTGATGTTGAGATGATAAACATATGAAAAGGGGAAAAATTGAACTTAATGTAAGACAAGGGTTAAACTGTCTTTTCATTCTGTCTGAAACATTGGGACATACTGATGACAGTTTTAAAAAGTCAAACATGGGCCTTAATTTCAAACATCAGACAATTGTTCAAGTATGCATAGCATTCGAGGTAGAATTTTCAGAATTAATAGTTTAGCACTAAGAGTGTCTGCTAAATGAGTGTAATGCAGTGAATATTATCATGATATATTGCTGCTGCCTGAAAAAGAACTGCAGGGGAGATGAAATAGAGTATGATTGATGCACAGGAGTGTTTCATTTCTTCAGATTCTCTGTCATTGGTCAAATTGGGTTCCTATTTTGAAGTATTATCAAAAAAAAAATCAGTGTTACCGCATTGCCAAATAAGGACTTTTTCTGTTTAGTTTCAGGTGTGTTTCAGCACTACTGTGGTTTGTGAAGTTGGACAGCGTCAAAACACTGATACACAGTCTTGTGGTTCAAAATCCCCTCTGTTTGTGTATGTGGTTGTTAAGCGGCATGATTTAGCAATGTAGAGACTGGTAGAAAAGCATGTGGCCCATTCGTCAGTCTTCAGATGCAGACCATAGGAGTGATTGCTTAATTACAGCACCAGTAAGTTGCCATTCCTGCCTCCCTCCCGGGCCTATTTTAAGGTCACGGTACGCCACGCTCAGCATGAGGGAGACTGTTTGCACAGAAGATTGATCCATGTGCACTTTAGAGGCAGGGACTCACTCAGTGGTGGGTATACAACTCTTGCCCTCGAGAGCTGTGATTCACAGTAGCATCTGTAAGTAAAATAATACCTATGCTTGTAGCAAGGTCCCAGTGCTTCTGCACCCAAAAATGAAAATGATCTGATTTTTACTATGCATCACTCTATAGGGTTTTGTAGTATTTTTAATGTATTTTTTAATAAACTACTTTTCTTTTGCATCCCTGATTCCTTATTGCATAGTCAGAATATAAGTGTGTCTGTTCAGAATCACATCACCAGAACTTCCATTTTCTTTGTTTTATTAGAGTAGGTTGTGAGTCCCTCTCTGTGCGGTTTGGTCAAACACTTGACTCACCATGTGGTGACTGTCTCCTCTTCCCTCCCAGCTTATCTGCCATCTGCTGACACAGGAAGGCTTTGAGCGCTGGCCTGTAATCCCGTCTCTCCTCCAGTCCGACAGACCTGGTGCTTTCCCTAATCTGTGCGAGGGAGCAGCTTAGTGATGTAGTCATCTTGTCACTTTGCCTTTACGCAGGCCACATTAGGGGACTAGGGAACAAGGGGGTTAAAAGTTGGAAATTGTTTCAAATATATGGAATTAGTCTTTATATGATATAGGACAAGGTTATAAGACAAGAATGTGAGCACTGTCATTGGGAAAGAAAAAGCAGAATAGCAGTTTTAATCCAAAGTGCTTTTGACAGCACAGGAGGGCAGGGGGGAACGTAATGAATTGATCTTCCATCAGTTAATTAGTAAGTCAATGAAAATTGATATACCTGGGCTTTGAAGGAACTTGGCAAAAAAGCAATTCTTCTACTAGTTGCTTAGGCACATTGTATTATGACTAAGGTAATACAGATTAAGTATTAGATTTGCCCTGAATGGATCGTAAGATATGATCATTGTTATTTGCCTGCTGTCAGGCAAATAGTTACGGACAGTCTGTAACTATCAGTGTACTATCACCGTACCACAACTCTTCCATAGCCTCCCACATTCTGTGCTGCAAAGTGTTTCGACGAGGTAGATGCTTTTCCTCCGGCATGGTCTTTTGACCACCTCCACACGATTTTTCTCGTACTTTAGGCTGCTGTCATGCAGGTGTTGTCTGTAGAGTTTTTTTGTTTGGAGCTTTTCTTTCCCATTCCTTGTCAAGGCCAAATACTGTAGTGTGCACTGGATGTTTATTTGCACATGCGTGGGAGCTCAGTTTTCCAAAGATATGGGCTGCTTTTCCAATACAGGAGGATACTTCAGTGTAGAGTTTGGCTGTCTTAGCTGTTGTTGATCCCAATTAGCAGGATTTCTTCTGAGCGTCTTGCCATTGATTCAAATGCAAAGGTGGAGGAGCATTCATAGCAAGCATGAGAGTCCGCTCAATGCTGATCTTTAATCTGATCAGGTCAAAAGATGTACTGAATGCATTGCACATTCCCTTCAGTTTGGACTCGCTGCTTGCACAGAAGGCTGAATCTTTGTTAAATATTAAAAATATTAATAATAGTTTTTGGATGAGCATATTGATTTTTGTTCTGGCTTTCAAACTGGCTAAGTCGAGAAGCTTTCCATCATCTGCAAAGAGCTTTTTTGTCAGGTGAAGGGAAAGTGAAGTATAGAAGGACAGACAAGTATATTACAAAGCAGCTGCTCACCATTATACAGCCTTGCTTGATTCCACACATCAAGTCCACTCTCACAGTTATTCCATCAGACCTTATAGAGCACTGTCCTACTCACGGTGTCAAATCCTTTTGTCCTGTCAACAAATGCAATATAGACTGACTTGCAAAGTTCTGCCCAGTGTATTTTTCTTGTAGCAGTCTAAAGTGTGAAGGTCATGGTGATTGTCGATTTGCTCTTTCTTTCAGAATAGACTTTTTTTCTGCCAGTTCCTGGAGCTGATTTTTGTATGTCTCCACCAAATAACTGTCCAATAAGGCTGCGAAGCTGAACCGCATGATAGTTTTTGCACTTTTTTTGTTGGGTCTTAATTCTTTTATGATGCAACAATTTTTGTGTCTTTCATGTCCTCGGGGATAGTACAATCTTCCTAGAACAAGATTTGGTGAATGTATTCAGGTTAGTTCAGATATGTTCGATTTTAGAAGCTCTGGAGGGATGCCATCACTGGTTGGAGCTTTTCCAGATTTCATTCTCTTTCAGACAAGTAAATCATTACAAAGATGTGGCTGCCTGTGGAGATGGTCGCGGACACGCATCTGGCCTAGGGAGTCACGTGCGGAGGCGTTGGAGGGTACTTTGCTGATGTATAGCCGACCAAAGTGTGACAACTGTCGGTTGATCTGGATTCTCGCTCAGGGTTCCACCATCGAGGTCTTTTGGTGCTGCCGTTAAACATGGTATGGAACCCTGGACAAGTTTCAGAGACACAAGTATTCTGGCAATATTGACATGGACATCACAATTTTGTACTTTGTGCCATGTTTCTTCCCAGAATGGTTGTTGAGACTTTCTGGTAGTGCGTGGTGTTGTAACTCAAGCAGCTCTCTGAGTATTTAGGGTTTGTGCACTAGGTTTTTGTAAATGGGCTAGTTTGGCTTCTCTTTTCTGATGTAAGGCAGGACCTATTATGTCAGTGTTGGTCTTAAATGAGTTGGGCAGTCTTTCCCCACTTTAGCTGGAGGTCTCAATCCCTTTATTCATACAGTTTCACATAATTATTCCTTCTCTCGACACAAGGGTGAACTTCCTGTGCAGCATCCACTGTATGTTTCAGTTCTTCTTTGAGTTTATCTACAAGGGCATGATCTGTCCGACTAAGTGTATTGCTCTTTTTTTTAGGCCCAGGGTCAGCTGAGCCTCTTGTTATCTTCTTAGCTTTCGCTAGGCGGATCTTTGTGTGGACCAGTGCGTGATCTGTCATGCAGTCAGCACTGTTGTGAGGCAGTGAGTTTTCAGAAAATGATAGTAAAAATCTTCCAGGAAACTACTGTTTACCATTTTCTTCTTTTCTCTCAATTTTGCAGTCTGTGAAACCTAACAGTCAGACTTTCCTTTATGAGAAATGTAGGTTTGCCTTGGTCAGGAGCATTTTTCTTTATAGTAGAGCTGTATGCATATTTGTTGTTCTCAGTGTCTGGCAGCCAGCACCACACAGACTGAAACAAGAACTTCCTGTCACTCAAAGCTCAACTCTCTCCTTTGTGACATGATTTTGCCATCCAGCTGCGACATGGGGGGCCGGATTAGCATTGTGCAACCTCTGTCTTGTTTCAATTTGGGGAAAGGACAGAAGAGAGGTTTGCATGCTGACATTTTTTAAGTAGTTTTCATGTTTTGTGTTGCCTTGTCTTCTGTTGCAAATATTAGAACAAGTGAAAGAGAGAAACTCGTTGATTGTCTATGTTAACTTATCACAAATGCATTGTTCCGCAACCATGCCAACTGTCATTTAGTTATAGCATAACTGAAGGAATTTAATAACGACACAGTTTTGACATAAAACCCATAATTGCATCATAAATCGATAATTACATCATAAATAGAATAGCTCTCCGGCGCTGCAACCACTTACCTCAACAGGAAAGGTGAATGCACTGGGGCAGCAGAGGTTTCCCTCTGATGTGTGTAGGCCTGTGTTTGGTCTCTTTTGAAGTATTTTAGCTGTCTGTCCCTGAAATGGGGATAAAAATGTAAATACATATGCTTAGGGATGGTTGTATAATATGTGGATTGTGGACTTCAGCAACTGTAATGTGAGCATGTTTTCCCATGCCTCATGTGTCTCATCTACCGTAATGTAGTACCAGCATGTTACAGAAGCTCCTCTGCTGTTGCTGAGGAATCTTTAATCTTCATTTTGAATTAGTATTCAGTGATTACACAACCTGGTTTAAAAATTCTACCCTCTCTCTTGACTTGCTTTAGGTATCAAGTGAAACACTGTCCTGCCTTAATTTGTAATCTGCTGAATGAAACTGAATTTACATCAGTAAACATTGTTCACTGCTGAATATATTGAAGGGACTTAACAAGCAGACCTAGGTGGACCTTGTTTCCTTGCCATTGTAAATCTTAAAAAAGGATTGCTTAAACACTTTCACCACAGTATGAAGCATAGAAACATGTAACATTTTTTTACTCAGTTTTAAGGGAAAACCAAGCTGCATCCAGTCTCTTCATCTTGCTTTCTCCTCATCTGTCTCATTGTGCAGTTAGTTTATGATTGCCTCAAATATGAAAGCTAAACTAATCACATAGTGACATAGTTTCAGTTTCATTCAACAGATTACAAATTAAGGTCATAAAGTCTCTGTGCAATCGGGAATCAATTAGCTGCTCGTCTGGTCTGCATCTGCAACCAAATCCAATGAACAATCTCAAACTCAGACTAGCATGCTATCGTATTAGCTTGAAAGCTAGAGGATATAAAACTGTTGTGTATAAGGCTGTGATGTTAGTGTAAATAATGAGAGAGACACTTGGATTTGACAGATGATAGGAAATTGTTCATCTCCTGCAGAGTTTGGTTTGGTAAATGTTGTAAATCTCATTTCTTTTTTAATTTCCTAAATGTTTTTAAATTTTGCACCAAAATGCTTTTGAATTTTATTTGAGTAGAATTAGGCCTGCAAAATACGAATGTGAAAGTTGATCTGATTACTGCTTAATTACCCTGACTACGTCTTAAGCTCTTTTGTTGGCTAATCTGGGGCGATGTTATGACATGTTATGACAGTCGTATAATATCGACTTGTTAGGAGCACTTCTTTGATGACCAACAAACTCTGTCCTATTTGTGTATGACAGGATACGATTTCACAGTCAGGATGTCTCTGTTGTATGGCCCTGGAGTCACATATCTGTACACAATCATGATGTGGCTGTCCAAGGTGACCCATTTTGATGTTTTCCCCTTTTGTACAGGTTCCTGCTCCCCTGAGCATGTCCATTTATATATCTTGCTCAAGGGCAGGACAGCAGCTGTTGTCCCACCTTGCACCCTGGGGTAATGCCCTGACCACATTATCCACATTGCTGCCACATTAAGTTTGAGAGACTGGACAGTGTGCTCTCATTAGCAGTTGTGCAGAAGAACCACAAGAGATTTTATGGGGTCGAAAAAAAATGTTAAAATCCCCAGTATTCTATTTTGAGAGTGTTGTTTTCTAGCACCAATGGAGGTACTTTTCTGTAACAAACAGCCTTCTTTAAAAGAGTGTTTTCATTGTTGTAACTTGTTTTTTTGGAGCAATATTGGGATTTTGAATCTTCTAGCTGTTTAATCAATATTAGTGGTCCTCATTACTCAAGTCGAACCATCTTAGTTGACTTCATCAGTTTTGCCATTGCGAAAGGACGTATTCAGAATGTACAAGCATCAACCAGTGATGGTAAAGGATCACTACTTTATCATCAAGGTCCTCAGTGTCTGAAAAACAAATCATGTGTTCCTGTGTTAGAGCCAAAGCATGTAATGAAAGACATCATGCATGATGCTCCATTAATGTGTGCAGTCACTCACAGTGCTATTGCCTGTTAACTCATTTGTTTAATCATGTATTTCTTGTGTATGTTAACATTTTCATCAGCAACCAAGACCATAAGCTAACAAGTTATTTGAGGGTCCTTTGTAAATAAATGTACAATGGGAGATCCCCTCTCAACCATAATGAATTTCACCCCTGTTATTTTCCATTATTTTCCATTGCACCAAGTTAGAAATAACTGTTATAATGGTTATCTATTTCTGTTTCCTATTTTGAATGTTCTCAGATTTTCTTTTCTTTCATGGGAAGTTCAACAGTTCATTGAACTGAATTAATAAGAATTAATTTGTGAATCTGTTTTTAATAAAAGCAAGGTTTAGGTGATAATTCAGTCTTTTGTACTAGGTCTGCGCGATATAACACATTTAAAAAAATATTGCAAATGAATTTATGGTGAAAAGCATATCAATGAGCTGTGATAATTTAATTATTTTTAATTTAATAAGACAACAACTGCATGGAAACTTAGAGAGTAGAGAACAGTATCGCGGGCACATTTGGCTCTTGATGCGGATGCATGCACACCCATGACGTGTATGTGCAAGGCGAGCAGGGAGCAGTTTAACCTGTGTGAGGCAAAGAACCTCTTAGAGGCTAGTTGGCTTGTTGTCGCAATAAGTTGGCATGACAATATTTCGGCTTTACACATGATGACCACACTCAAAAGTGATATGCAGTAGAGATTTACTGGTCACTGAGAAAGGGGGAGTGGTGTTTCTTTACCCAGTGAAGAACAGGAAACATGCATACTGGAAATGCCATTTTTTTCCAGGTTTTAGATATACTTACAATAATTGAAACTGATTAAATACATGAATCGTTGGTTTATGGCTTCACATATCATGATAATCCATAAATTAATCACATATTGCATTTTTTCTCCATATCGTGCAGCCCTACTTTGTATGCATTCACTCTGTTTATGCAAAGTTATGGATTGGGGCTTCATCTTCCAGTTTGAGCATAGCTTTTACTGTTTTGTGATGGACAAGAATGTTGCTAAACAGAGTGCATCCACACAAAGGATTTGTGAGCAGCTGTCTAGTTACTGAAGAGAAAGAAAGAGTCTCTATTGTCTCTCTACATGGATTCAGCGGGTACACAAAGTCCTGAGCATGCAATGGGAGTCAGCAATGACAAATGGGTTTTGTTCATCCACACATGCAGTGCCACTGTATTTTCTCTTCCACTATGTGAAACCAGGATTATTAATACCTAAGGAACCCAGCAGGCTGTGGGTCTATGTAATGAATGTGTTGGTAAATAGGTGGACAGTATCCTGTGACAACACACATTCTAGCTAGCCTAAATGTGAACTTTGGTACACGTGAATTCAGTGTTCCAAATTCAGCTTCTCAGAGTGAATTGTGCTGATATATTTCAGTGCTGTAGTGAAATGCCTTTGATTTTTGACTGAAAATGAGACACAAGCAGCACTTCATGGGTTGAGGTCACAAAGCTGTTTATTTTTACACTGCATTCCAGCTCAGAACAGAAGGTGACATGTCGCTTATTGAATTAATCCAGAAGAAAGAGAAAAATGTGAGAGGCACGTCTTGTCTGTCTGTGCCTCATAGAGCTACGACTCAAGGTTCTGCATTGTCTCATGCGGTCATCCATCTGTGTGAGACTGATTGCATTCTCCTCACTGATATGAGTACTCGATTGATTAGGAACTCACGCCCATCCCCACTCCCTAACCTGAACGGCCTCATTAAATAGCCAGCTGCATAAATAGCTAGTGAAATGTGGGCTGTGTAGGCTGCTGTGCAGAAGAGTGTCTGCTAAGCAAATAAATAATGTTGCGCAGTTTTATTTCCCCATCTTTCTCACCATTTTGGAATGGCCAGTTCTGCCTTTAAAGTGAGTTGTATGCCACTGGGGAACTGCAACTGAAGTATGCGCACTTCTCCAGTTCACTTGTCCATGAGCCAGTAAGAGAACATTCTGTCAGTGACGGCACCTGGTGTTTTGAACAAGACCGACGCAGCAGTAACCCGAAAGAACCCTGGCTGCCCTCAGATGGATGAAGCGCTGTGTGTTCCATCACATTCGATTACTGTTAATCAAAATGTATTTATTACTACCTCAATTTTATTTACTTATGGATGTTTCTGTTCTGATACAACACTGAAGTAAAAACATGGAGGTGCTAAATAATAGAAGTTACACAGAAAAATCCAGATCTTCTTCAACGTCCAAAAGAATTTGCTATAAACTGTTACTTTGTTCCTCATCACACTTTTATTGAATATGTGTATAATGGTCAACATTAGATCTGATAATTAAAACATTCAGAGGATAGGCTACCTTTTCCAGGAGAGCTGGGATTGATTTAATTGAATTTACCAGCAGTCAGATGAAGCATTTCTCAAAAGCAGTCATGTAGTGCATCCTCTGGGGGTTATGTAAGGCAGGCAGCATTTTAAACAAGGATTATGTAAGTGAAGAATTCAATACAACCGATGATTTGATTAGCAGCATGCTGTCGAGCAGCCAGTGTGGATGGACAGCAGCGAATAGCAGAGGAACCAGCAATCTAAGAACTGGGTTCACAATGGGTGTTTATTTTTTTCACGCTCAAAACTGGGTGAATTTCAATCTCTCTTGATCAGATTAACCGGTGTTTGATGATGTCACATGGTAAATCAAGGGAAGCTTTAGAGTAATTTTTGAGTGACTGGATTACGTTGGGCCTTGTAATTTCATGGTGAAGCAGAGAATCAGGCTGTGTGACAAAAGCATACATACACCAGTCGCTTTGTGCAGAAGATATTTCAGAGGACATTTTCCTAGATTTTTTTTTTTACTGTAGGCATAGTAAATGATATCAGTCAAGTGTAAATTTAATTGAACAGAAAAAAAATCTACATAATTCACTTTGTCCACATGCAAAAATGAAATAATTGGTTGTTTGAAATGTTCCAGATGGCAAGCAGCAAAGTCCTCTCAAAGCACACTTGTACATGATGTATTGTGAAGCATTTAATAAGAAAACACCCACACATGACTGTGACTCTGAGGAAGTGCTTGAATATCTATTGTTCTTCCCCCAGACTTGCATCTCGTTACACATTACTGCAGTACATGATAGCTGAACATACTGCATCAGTTTTTAAGAGAAATACCTCTATAACTAGCAATGAATGGATACAACCACAAATGTCCTAGATAAAAAAAATGAAAAATTTAACTGACCAAAAGCGGCAGTCAATGCTGCTGTCTTTTCAAGGCAAAACAAGACAGAACTGGTTAACTGACAGAAGCTGCGAGATGAAAAAGATCCATACATGTTAAGCTTTCATAGGATAGGCTGTCCCTTTTTCATAAGAAATGGAATGCAAGTTAATCGCAGAAGGTCATACTGGCATGTTTGTATGTGCTTGAGTGTTGAGTGATGTGTTGAATGCTTCTTGACTTTTCAAGAGAGAAATGGAGTTTCTTCCCTGTCTGAGTCACCCCTAACACAAAACTGTTTGAATTTCCTTTTCCATCAGGGCTTGCATTTTCTGCAGGGATTAAGCTAACTGATTATGTGTGGAATTGAGCGAGGGTTTGGGAATGGAAGCTGATAGGTCATTTGTACTGTGTATGTCCTCTCCTCTCCAGCAAAATCTCAGCCTCTCAGTGGCAAACATGCAGAAAGTAGGGCTCGATTTGCACTGTAGTTATTTCAAGACATCATTGCTTGCTTTGTTGGCTGTGGTGGATGATGTTAAAAAAAGGATTACATCTCATTTTATTGAACCACTTTAATGCTTCCAGCAGGGCCTCTTGAAGTCTCCATGACAGAGTGAGGTCACTGTTATTTTGCTATTTTTTGTCTTGGGGAGACTTAACAAAACACTGTTAATTAAAATTGTAATTGGACATAACAAAAAATCTCTTTTTTCACCCTCTTTTGTCAAATATAGCAGTACCCTGTCCTGCTATACTACTTTATTTCTGCTTTTCAAAATATTTAATATTATTTTTAAAAATGGTATTTGTGTGTGCTCTGTGTGTGTACTTGTATGTGATCCGCTGCCCTTGCATTCACCTTTCATAAATTGGACTTGACCCACAAAAGGTTGCATTAGGGATGAGCATGCTTTGAAATATGGTGTGCCCTTTGATGTGTAGTTTCTTTAATGTGAATCCATGAGAAACATTGGATGAAACATGAAAGAGCCAACAAAACATGATATTTTTAGAAATGCCATATACACTATAGGTGGAAAATTGTATAACATAGTAAAACAAAAAATATAAATATTTGAGTATAACAGAATAATCCTGTAAAATGATTTGCATCATTTCCACTCAAAATGCTGAGACTTTCAATGCAGTCTGAACACAGTCTATTTCACCGAAATGTATTAATCATTTCTAGCCTGCATAAATTAGCAACCTGATTTAAAGATAGCTAAAATAGCTGTTCATTATTATAACTAGCCAGCTCAACAGGTAAGTAGACTAGCTTAGGAGTATGTGATGGTGTTTGATCTTCTATGAACCATTGACGAACCATTTCTTATGGGAAGCATGGGGAGAAGTTCTAAATGCTCACTTTTGTGTGGTACCTAACCTGCAAAGGGTCTTCTGTTGAGTACTGTCAATGTATGAACATGAGGTAGTATTATTGCAAGTATTCCAATATTCTTTATTTGTATCAAATGCAGAGTAATTGTGTCTGTCTGGCCCAGTACAGATCTGGCTTCTGTGTGTTCTCTCCGTCACCCTCTCTTTCTGTGTCTTGCTCTTGCAGCCCAGCGTTCTGATAGTGAGTTATGTGGAGTCAGCCAAGGCAGCTGCTCAGTTCGGGTTCTATCAGCAGGCAGAATGGAAGCCAGATGACTCCATGATTGCAGTGGTGGTGAGTAAACAGTTCCTATTACTGGTTTCGTCTCTGAGATCCAGCAGATCTTTTTGGGCAATCCTGTGCTAGACAGGAAGTGTGCACAAACACATTTTAGTTCATACTTAAAGATTTTGCTGTCCAGACAGAACAGAAAGGCATAGTTGGGAGAGTGGGCCATGTTGACTTGATGGTTGTGGGGTTATACTTGAGTTTACTCCTGGCTCTATTTGCTCATGTTTGTTTTGCTGTTTATGCATTCATTTCTTTGTGGAAAACATGTTTCCAGGTAATGCAGGTTGAACAAGAAGTTGTTTATTTTTTCCATTACTTTGTGTTCTGTCATTACCCCCTCCCTTGCATTTCTCTCTGCCACAGTAATGTATTTTTATGTCACACAAGTGTGGAAAGCCGGCAGTTTAGGAAAAAAAAGCTTATGAAGGCTTCTGGCTTCCAGAATTACATCTTTTGTTGGGAAATAAGAGCTCCTATTCTGCTTGTCAGTGAAGATAAACCGAGGCCAAGAGTAACAACGCATTCGTCTTTCATTTTGGGAAAAATGGTGGCTTTGCAAGGATAGGCACTCAAGTCCACAGAACCTGATCTTCTGTCAGCAGGGCCAGAGCCTGTGGGCGCTCAGGGGGATTAGGTGTTCATAAAGGGTTTTGGCCACCTCAGCAATCAGGGGGCAGTGAAGAGGGGCACAAAGAATGCGCAGAATTTCAGCCGTTTATGTAAGCATTTTCCTTCCTCTGTATTATTATCCTGATTTGGCAGAATATGACCAAATGGGACAGCTCTTGGATTTAATCCCCAGCCCTGTGCACTTGGCATTGCTATTGAGTGTCCACCATGCAGAAGGAGCTTATTAGAGTATATATACAGAGTCTGCACTGGTAGCCATTCCTAGGAACAGCATCAATAGGAGTTCTGTGGGATTTTGTTTTATCTCTTTGTTTTACTCTTGGCAAATGAAAAAGAGCTTGGATTTTGGAGACTGCTTGAAGTCCAGGATCTTTAGAGTAATATCAAAGTATTATTTTACTGTTTTCTACACAAGTACATCAATATAATTCCAAGCAGTACTTTAGTTACAATTCACATGTCGCTCATGTCCCATAACACCAGTGACATTATCTTCAAGGGTAAATTCTACATTAAAGGTTATCAGCAGCAATGGAGTCTTGTTTAATGTATTCATTTCTTTAGGATAATATCCTAACTTCATGAAAAAAGAAAAATGCCTGAAAGCACTCCAGGATTTCTTGGCAACAGAGCTACCCAAAACTCATTCCATTAAGTTCCTGTTTTTATATGTCATGCTCTTTATTGGTGTAGAGGTGTGGTTTCTGCAAATCAAAGCATGTCTCACAACAACATGAACAAACACATTTAACTTTAATTCAAGTGAAGGATATCCTTCAGAAACATACGTCATATTGCCATGCTTACATTGTTGAGTGTACAGAGGGACTCTTTCTTGAAAAAACAATGCAAATTATTCATTTTGGTTTGAGGTAAATATGCATGCATATTTCAGATCCGTTCATCTTGTCATAATTTTGTTTTCTTGCGTGCGCTTCAGCGCAGCAAATTCATTCAGCAACTAGCACTGGCTCAACAAATTTCACACTCTGTTGGTTTTTACTATAAATCTTAGCCCAGACATTGTAAAATGGAAGAAACATGCTGGTCTCCATAAGGTTGTGCTTGTCTCATCTGAGTATTTGTGACCTGAAAAATGTAACAACAAAAATGCAAATGAAATTCCCTGCTGGGTGTAACCTGGCAAAACCTTGATTCTGAGTTTTTAATTTTGTGGCTTTCAGGAGCATTTTTCTGCTTGTTGAATACTTTTTAGTTTAGTCTACCATGCGGCTCCTATTCTTACATTTCTTCTTTGCTGATCCATTTGGTTTATTATATATACATTTATTTGCGCATCAGCCTTTCATTAGTGATAAAAAACTGAAAAATTAATGCAGCAGTCTAGTTGGGTGAACAGCAAAGTCACATCTGGGATTTGAGCCCACAACTCTCTGGACGCTGTAGCTGACTAACCTAACTGACACCGCTGCTGCTTTCTAACAGCTGGCCCCATGTTATCAGTGTTTCTTCAACTTGAATGACTCCGAAAAAAAATGGAATAGTTAACTTCTCTGGAGCCTTGAGATCAATTCCCCAGTTGGGCCATTAGCTCCCCATTCTTATCAGCTCCATGCTGGAGCTCTCTTATTGAGTACAGGTTTCCCTAAGCTGGGCTATAGCTTGGGGAAATTAGACCTCTGAGGTACTGATAACTCCTCAGTGACAGGGACCTGGTTTTTGATGCATGTATTTTATGTTCGGCCAGTCTGGGCCTTGCTCCATTCATAACATAGGAACTAGAGCTGCTCCCAGGCTGAAGCTAAAATAACACTGACTGACCTGGTGAGGTGGAACCAATTCCCAGCTTATTTACTGCTGCAAAATTCAAGAAAAATCTGTATTTAAATATGCTAAAACAGGCCATTTTTGAGTCTGTTTATTTGTGTGCTTGCAATGTGTTCAGCTAGGTACCTTAATGATAGGGCTTGCGCTAGGAAACATTTTGAAGGCCATTTTCAGATAGGATTGAGTAAACAAGCGAATCCCTCATCACACACAAGAACATCTTGTCAGTCTTGTGTATCTTATCACACTCGTAGGCAGATTGTTCAGTTAACAATCAGCCAACATCAACTATCTGAACTACATTCAGCAATGCTCTCAGAAGTATTAAACCTGACAGATCCTTGTCCCTTTATGGTATACACAATCTTTATCTCAATTGGTCACATAAAGTATATGTCTCAATTCAGGGAAGCAAGGACTGTTTGGGTCATAAAAGCCCGAACATTGTATTTTTCATACATTATTAAATAATGTAATTACCATATAATAAGAATTATTTTGCCTAATTAATTTTTAAATAAATATCATATTCACCACTCTCTGCTGTCATCTTTTTTTCTGCCGAACACCTGCAGTCTTTGTAATCAACAAAGACTAAGGAGAGGGAGATAGGGAACTGGCCCCAAAGCCCCAGAAGAAGGCAGTCATCTTGAATTAAGGCTTCGCTTTGAACACAATAACTCCTGGAAGTGCAGAGATATTCATGATATTCATCACAGGGTCAGTGGGAAGTTAATGACTTCAGTTTTTTGAAGTCAAATGACAGTGAAGGAATTGTGCTGACACAGTTAAGGGCCTGGACCAGAATGTGGAGCGATACCTTTGTGCCCATGACAGTGTGGTGTTGCTGTTGTACGGTGCATCACAGCTTGCTGTGAGATAACCCTAGGAGGTCAGTGAAAGTCTCATAGTGTCCTTAATGACACCTGCTTAAAAGAGGCTGGGATGTACTCAGCACTGAAGTCTTAATCAATAGCATCCTCCAGAGAAACAGATGCTGGCAGAGGAATCTGACAGGGGCTGAACAGAGCTCTGAAGTGCGCTCCTCAGGACCAGTCATTGGAAGGCTGGTGAGAAGATGAACAAAGCCAACATGTTACTGAGGGGAGCTGATGGATGGTGAAGATAAAAATGACAGATGTTATTTGGTGAAGATGTCCCAAATCACAACACATTCTGTTGCCGGGGGCTCCTGGCTCAGGTAGAGAGCTGTAGAAGCAGTGGCTTCTCACACTGCAAAGGTATGGTGATAGTATGGAATATGGGCATTACATGCACAGGGTCAGTGGTTTCAAAAGTGTCTGCATTGCAACATATTTAATTCCAACACAAGCCTATTGACAATGCAGACTGTTAGACTGAATATGAAACAAAGGTCTGTCATTAACCAAAAAAGGAAAATAAAACAATGTCTATATATTTGTGATCTTTCTTCATCTTGCTAATGTTTTGCCTTGTTGCATTATCTGACTGCCAGCTATCTGAAAGTTACACACAAAGTTGCATCATCTGTATTAGTAGCTAAGTAGCCTATGGATAATTGTACTAGTTTTATTTGCAACTCCTACCAACACAGTCCAGCTAACTACCATACCCTAACAGTATCTATCTTGTGGTCTCTCTTCTTGTCTGGTTGGAAACAGGGAGGATGAGTGTCAGTTGCAATGATATCTATCTATAGTCTATGTTTAGCCATGCAGCAATGTTTTATCTGTCAAAGTGATGAATATCATTTTGGAATTTTCCATCCAAGATTACGTGTAAATGATGGAGTTGAATTTTACTGACTTATATTATTGAAGATGAGTGTTGTGACCTTAGGTGCCTGTAGAATACATGGGGGCAGCACAACTGTACATTCAAAACTGGGAGACAAACAAAGGAGTAAAATTGAGAAGCACTGTTTTGATGTGGTTTAATGTGATCATTCAGGTCAGTGTATAATTTGGATGATGACATTTTTTTCTGCAAAAGATCAGCTCAGATATAGCTGTTCTTAAAGAAAATCAATGTTCTTAGAGCCGTGGTCCTCCAGGCAGCACTCACCACCAACAGTTAAATCTATATCAGGCATACTCATCTAGAGGTTGTTTTCGTCTTTTGGCATTGTAATCTATGCATCTGTTCCATTTTGTCACAACTACTTCTTGCTGACTTTGCCAGCACATGTATAAGTGTGTAAAGGCCAGGGAGGAGAACCATTTCTGTGAAAGGTCAGTACTTAGGAATTGCAGTTAGGTAAGGTCAGTGTGTCCTCATCAATGATCATCTCACAAATGTGTCTAGTCAGTACTGTGACCTCTGACTTGCTGCCAGTGATGACTTGAGAAGTGCAAAGACTGAGGCAAAATAATTGATCCTCTGTCTTGAGCTCTGTGCTGTATCACTCATAATAGCCTCCTTTAAAGGGTCCTTTAGACTAAACGACTGTGTTGAGTTATTGACAACATGTTTGGACATGACTACTCTATCCAGGGAAAGGTGAAGTGGACACCATATCAGAAAAACACAATGTAATTATTTACGATTTCCCCATAGCCCCAGAGGAAGCAAACACCACCCGTTGTCTGAACAGAACACTTTTGACCCTGAGGTTCACCATGTGAACACCACTGTTACCAGATCACAGAGTAGTTTGGGTGGAATATCTGTCAAACCATTACTGAAATATCTAGCTGGGAGGGTGAAGATTTTGCCCAGTAGCTTTAGGTCATCCATTTCTATGGAATTCCTCTCATGGTTCTTCTCACTGAACAGCTGTATTTGTTGACCACCTCAGAGTCAGAAGAATGCCTAAATGACTCTGAATGCTGCTGATAATTGCTGCATATTGTGGACAGCAGTAGTGTTTATTAGAAGCTTATCTCTCCAGTTGCTGTTCTGTTTCATAGGTAATTAAAAAAGGAGTTTGAAAATGACTTGGAAACATGTACCGCATGAGCCTATTAGGTATAGTGCAATCCAGTGTAATCATCACTGTATTGACCCCATTCCTGCACAAACCTCATATACCTGCCTCTTTCTGTCTCTCTTTTTGGATGTAGCCTCTGACTCCTCTACTGAAAAGAAGGATTCTGAAATAGATTATTTTTTCATGGGATCCCTGATATTGATTTAGGCAGCTGCTTTAGACTTGGCCATAGTGCAGATTGAGTTGTTTTTTTAATGTACTGAGGAGTGGGGCAAGCAATTTTTTTCATAGTAGAATGGATTTTATTGACAGTTAAGCTTGCTATTATTTCACTAGCTTGCTTCGGTAGCACCAGAAAATTGTCATAATTATGCTATGATGAATGATATGAAGTTTTGGCATGTAGCTAAATAACTTAACTTCACAACTTGACAGAATGTACACACACACCTTTGGTGAGGAATTTTATCTCTTATCTTGTGAACTTGGTCTAGCATATTTCAGTTAAATTGCTTTATTCTGTTTTCTTTTGTGGTATGTGATTGCACTTTTGAAACTTTTCATATCAGTATATCTTGCTAGCTGATATTTTGCCATAAGTTTGCATAGATAGTGTTGGCATCACAATAGAGTTGCCAATTCTATACAGTTGTCTTCATTGTATAAGAAAATAATTACCAAGTAAGGTTTAAAAACATTTACCAAGTTTACTTAATATCCCAGATCTGTTCAGGTAATGTTTCTAGGTCATGAAGGCCTTCTACCACTGACTTACTGATCATATGCCACCATCAGGTGCAGCCTGTCCTCCAATTACACGATCACGCTCAGCCAGCATTGTTTGGCTTCTGCAGCAGCCGTGTCGCAGCGAGTCAGGGCTTGTCTTAGTTAAAAGGTGCAGCACAGTTCAGATTCACCAGCCCCACCCCCCATAAGGACAGACAGGCCAATGCTCTTACTGTACACGTGTACACTCTCACACTTTCCATTTGGCAGGATGTAACTCTGCAAATTGTTTGAATGACATGAAAATCAATATGCAGGTTTCTTTCTCACTTCCCTGAATACTAAAGAGCACTGCTGTGGAATTGTGCCTTGTGGATGCAAGACCATTAATTTCAGCTTTCCATGTATGGGATGGTTGAGTGGCAAGAATTTAAATATTTTGACCTAAAGCCTTTCATTACCAAAATGCTTGAAGTGATTGACCACCCCAAAATGAAGCTTTCCCACACATTCCCCTTATTACTTTGAGAATATTTATTTGACTTGACAATGTCAAAGTCAGCTTAATTCTCCTGGTTACTGCATGTAGGTTCTCATGTTCTAGTCTAGGCCATGATCCAAGATGAATGGAGTGAAAATTATCTCTGGAATAAAAATACTGAGTAGGAAAGCAGGCTTTAGTAACAGCGAACCATTTTGAGGCTTTATGCACTCTAGTATGAACTACATCCACCACAGAATAACCCTTAAAAATATTTCACTGTTCATAAAAACAAACTGCAGTCGTTTCCTAGTGTTGCATCAATACCACCAACACTTGAAAGAGTGGTTTACCACCAAAAGCACATTCTACTGCAGCAGTATTGGCTCAGGAGCAAGCAGAACCTTTGAACCATTTAACCTCAACCTTTTTCTTCATTATCTGTGCTTATTTGATGTGGTAGATATTATGTAATCTGGAATTTAGTGTCTGGACTGGTATACACATTTTTAAATTGAGATGGCATAGCATCTTAACGCCTCATTATTTTCCTGCATCACTAAGTGGCATATTATGCAGTACAGCTCTGGAAAAGACAAACCCATCTACATTTTCAGACAATGGTAGGCGTTTCTTTACTTGGTTGTTTCTTCACTGTTGCCTATTATGTTATGACCACTGATGTTCTCAACTTAATCAGATCATCACCTTCCTCTTTAGTCCCTTATGTGTTTTGCTTTTGTGCTCAATTTCTTGTTGCATTTTTCATTTGTATTCTGCCACAGCTCTTTCAATGCCTCATTTTTTTTGTTGTGGTTTTACAGGAAATTGCCTGCCGGAAGCATCAGTTCATATATAACATTGTTGAATATTAATTTTTTCAGTAGCTGTTGGCAGCCTTTATCATAAGCCTGGTTTTTAAACCCAATGCTGAAAATAATTATAAACATTTCAGTTACCAGAAATTGCATAGCAGCTTGTAGGTGTTTGCAAGAGCAACTGTCGTAGCTTGTAAGCACCATTACACACACACCAAGATTTGAACTGCTTGACTGATGTATTGATGTACTTTGTGCAGTTGTAGCAACTTAGAGGAGGCAGGGCTGTAACCTAGGCTACAGTGATGAAATACTGCGTGCTCTAGGTTTTAAAGATAGCCAGATGTAGATAGATTTATTAATTCTTTATAACTACACAGCTTTTGGCATTTTATTGATAGCTTGATGTAGTTTTAGAGACATAGCTGTGAGTACATTTTCACCATAAGGGACATTAATTTTCAATAGGTTTAACAAATTATTAGTAAACCAGTTACAATATGGCCTATGATCGCTAGTTGCTACCCATTGTTAAATGTGAATTCTGTTGTCTCAGAAGATTTTAGCACCAGGACCTATGAACAACTGGGGGCCTTTCTCTCTTGAGACTTGGTCTTTGCTGAAATAACAATCATATCCGAACCATGTCTGGAAGGAAGTGAGAGGTGACTCTGTGGTTAAACAGAGATGTCTAGAATGCTTTGGTTGTAGAAGGAACAACGTCCTCACTAGATGGGTTATGTACTGAGAGTATATATTTTGCTGTAAAAATGTATGCCAATGGCACATTGTTATTCAATATTCATTATTGTTATCTACCAGGAGTGGCTAGTGGCAGAGTCTTGGTACCTCAGAATGTTACTGGATTCCAGCAGATAGCCAGTCTATGGGCGGCTATGTGAGTCGACAGTCACACACTTAATTTAAATCTTGTGACACTGTATTTTTGAGCCTTCCTTTTGTAGGTTGTGTAATTAAAGCCTAGATGCCTAAATATGTCACAAGAGGTGTAGGGGTTAACAATATTAACACAACTTGTCTCCACTGATTAGAACCTATACAAGAAAGTGTAATAATGGACATTTGGCTTAACATGCACCCTTGCCCCATCGGATTCCACTGAGTCCTTGTTTCAAGGTCATTGAAAGAATATACACTGTTATAAAGTTGTATATTTTCTGAGGTTTGCATAACTCATTTTTATTGCCTTGTGCCTTTTACATGTATAAGTCCTCTATGCGATTTACATGTTTCCTTCTACTGCTTCAGGCACCAGCATGCTGTTCAGGCTTGAGCATGGAATGTACAAAGGCTTTTAAATATATTTTAATATTTCCCTCAAAATCTGTACTAATGTTAAATGTTGTGAAATATTTAATGTAGACCTGTCAGACATGGAGGAAATGAATGACTTCAGTCATGTGTGAATGTTTCCATGAAATATGACTTGGTCATGGCACAAAACCTGTCCACACATAACCCATAAAGGCTAAGAGTGCTGAAAGCAGCAATTACAGGAGCCACGCAGCATAATGCATTCCACAATGTGTAGGATAGCCACTATAGCTCAACACACAAATGCCTTTCAGAGAGGTAGTCTACCTTAATTTCAGTGGCTGTATTTACGATGTGAATGAATTATCCATAAATGCCCAAAGACAAGACATTAGTGACATCCCGAATTTATATATATATATTCTGTAACAGAGTTCCCAGCTATCGAGAAAGAAGTAGCAGCTGAAAGTGGTGCCCCCATGTGTTAAATTTGAGTTTTCACATTTGGGTGTTGATATTTCTCACCTTAGTTGATGAACAACATAATGTACCAGCCAGCATCATTCCTTGAAATAGTTTATTGATATTTAACCATTTAATTGCTGAAATTAACTAATTAATTGTTAACATCCCTATTGCAAACAGAAGAACTTTCTAAAATGATTACCAGACATCCTATCATTTCTGAAAAGCCAAAAAGGAAATATTAAATCACCACAAATAATATGTAGCTGAGTATTGCAGAATTTTCTTTGCATTTAGTCAATTTCAGATTTTAAGGGTAAAGTATTCATTGTTACCATCCATCATCCATGCTTGGTCCCCTAAAAATTCAAACGATTTACCTTTATAACGTGTTAGGTGACATTTCAGGCCATCACCTCTCCAGTTTGAAGCCTAGCTTTGTCCTGAGACAAAATGCTGTGCTTTTAGATGCCTCAGATAGCGAGATATCGGATAAGGCAAGCAGTAATGGTTTGTGATTTTCACTTTTCTGCAAACTCTCTACAGATTGAACCTGCTCAGTTGCTCTGGTTTTCAGACGGTCAGGTGTTCAGGAACTAATGTTTCACTACGCCCCAAGCAAAGGACGCTGTTGGAGGAGCCAAGAGGGATAAAGATATCACAATCCATGCATGCAATAAGGCTCCCCAGAACCGCGGCTCTGTTCCTAAAAGTTCAGTTATTCTTCCTTTGATTGTGTTCAGATGGGAGTTTGTCTGTGGAAGATCAAAGAAGAGAAGGAAAGAGTAAAGCCTAGAAGCAAAACAAGGGTAGTTAATACTGAAAGAGCTCTGGGGAAGACCACGTGGTTTAGGAAGGAATTGTATGTAGGTAGCAAGTAAGATACATTCTAAATGGGAACTGAATTGTGGTGGAATAATAGCACACTTTCAGGTTGCAGGTTTTCTATATAGTCTTTCAGTGTTCTTCAGTGGATTAGCAATGTAGGCTGCAGAGTGTCCTCATGAAGAAAATGACAAGCAGCTACTTTACAGGCTCCTTGTATAACTCCACAGAAAGGCCATCAATGAGAGAAAAGCAAGAAAAAAATGGAATACTGTCTCTGGAAGCTTGGTTGTTGATTATTAATCTTCATAGGAAAGGCTGTTATCTGAAAAAAATTCTGCAAGTAATTGAAAGTCTCTGGTACAAAAAATGGTGTGACTGTGAGAAAATTATTCTTGCCTGTGTGGTAATGGCTGCCATGTTCCGTTAGATTGTAGGTTTTGAAAGGCATGAGGTTTTCAGCCCTCTCAAGGGCCGAGAGTATTTTTCACATTCTAGTAAAGGGCTGTAATTTGCTAGCCTGTCTTCTGTACATTTCAAAATGAAAAAGGGAGCAACTTAGGGTTGGACTGTGTGTCTGCGCCTGCTTTTTCCTCTTTTAGTGGTGTGCATTTATAGAACATGGACTAGGTTGAGTAATGCTGCTTTATGAGAGTTTTGACATCAGCTTTTTACAGCATATAGGTCCAACCCATTCACAAGTTTTCCTAATCCCATGAGGCAATGTTGGCATCTGCTTTTCTGTTTTCCTGACTTAATTTCCAGTTGCAGAAAGTTGTTACAACCCAATCATTCTTGTGCCAATAGTCCTTACATTATCCACAGTTACTGTCAAGTACTGGAACCTACTGACTAATGAGTCTTTCAGGCCTGTTGTTTGGGTATGCTTTTTGAGCATTCTAGCCATAGAAAACACGAAAGCCTATTTTTTGTCTTGTCTTCCTGATTGTTTTTATCCTTCGTTTAACTCAACATGAAATGAAATTGTCTGGATGAGACCTTGCTTGCTCATTGGGCATACTAATTTAGAGTGATCGGCCCCAGGCCACACCCAGTATACCTGAAAGTTTTACCACACAGTCTATTAATTGTTAATGTGACATTGTATATGGTAACCATTACCTCTCCCTTTTTCCATTGTGTATTTTGACATTGGTGGCACAGTTCGTACACCTCCAAGGATAAAGAGCACAGCTCTTTTGCATGTTTTGCACATCAGTGCAAATATTTTCTGTAAAGCTAAATTAATTGCAGAGCCCTGTCGTGTCATTTGGTGCGAGACAAAATGCACCTGTTGAAACTGCTTCCATTTTTGCTCAACAAAAACAGAGTGAGCGTAATTCTATGGGGTCTAATACCCTGTTTAGCTCCATTTAACTCTACACCCCAAAATTCATGTGGCCGTGCCCTCTACTGTGTTCACATTATCTAGCACCTGTGTTGTTTGCTCATTACTTAGCCTTTTTTTTGCACTTCTGTAAAGTGTTGTGGATACAAGTGTCTGCAACCATATGTTATACTGGTTCATATCGTATTATAGTTATTGCCATTTCACCTATTCTGCAATTTATGAACATTATATAATATGGGATCACTTTGATCAGTGTACCACAGTTGGCTGTTGCTTTTATCAAATGTCTTCATGCAGATACAGTACAATCTCAGTTGCTGAACCACCAGTCAACCAATTCAACATTAACCTAGAGGTAGCATTCCTATGACACATTTTTAATTTCCGTCTCCAGTGATAAAAATGGAAAAAGCCATCAAAATATGTAATGTCAATGAAAATATCCATGTGATGTTTTATCTCTTGCAAACGTCTTGTCCAGAAATCACTTGAGTAAAGGTCTCATATCCCTTTTGGGATTTCCTGGTAAAATAAAGAATCAACAATAGAAATAAGAATTATACAAAGGAACATGTCTTAGCAGTATTGCTGTTGGAAACAAATTTGAGAAGTTAACAAGCTAGTAATTGTAACTATCCAACCACACGACTAATGATGATTATACAGAAAAATCTTATGACGTAATATGGGCTTGCCAGCTTAATTAAGTGCTTGACATTAGAAAATCAGACTGTGAAGCGGGCTAATTATATTTAACGTATATTATATTAATAATGTTAATATGTTCACACAGAAGCAAAATGGCAAGCATTAAACGCTAACTGAATCACACCTTCCATTCATAACAACTAAACCTCTTGCATAACTAAAATTTGTAGGGGTCCATTGAAAAGAATCTGAAGGAGTAGGAGAACACAGTACACATGATAGTACAAAAAAAGGACCCACTAATGTACATCAAAACACACATTTTAATGTGAATCATTAACATATATATTTAATCATCAGTAGTACTCAACTCCCACACCGCAAGAATCATCTCTTGCTAGCATTATACTCAATCTGGTCTGAACATTCCTCTGTTCATTGTTAATTCACTTTCTCAGAAATATGTACACAGTATTTCAGTTTACCATTTCAGTTTGGTTTACTGTGTTTTTTGAAGCTTAAGATGGATGCTATAAGGGCAAGCATGTATATTTTTCTTGCAGTTTCAAGTACAGGTAAACATGATAATGTGTGTACTTAAGGTGCATGTCTGTGTTGACAGGATATCCTGCTACCAGGTTGGTTGTTGGTTTTTAGATTTACAAAAGACCTCCCTTCCCACTGTGTATGTGCATCTCTTATAAAGGTATCATATTTAGATTCTCTGATGTTCTTCAATATCCTGTTTATAGTTAATTATATCACTGAGTTCAATCACAGCTGAGCACTCCAGCTTTTGCCAGTGGACCGTAGGCATTAGATTGACTAGAGGTTTTGTCATTTATTATAACCTCTCCTTCTTGGGTGATAATGTGGTCAGACTATACATCTACCCCTCAGGAATCCTAACCAGTCAACAGTAACATGGTCAGAATTAGCCTTCATTTTCGACTAGTAACACTGAATAGAAAACCAGTGCTTTAGGTGGATACATCTTTGGAGGCTCCTGAATGTAACCTTTTTAACTTCATCGTTGGTATTTAAAACATCCTCAGGAATGAAAATGTTTATTTTTCAGTCTCCACTGCACTCTCCTATTTGTTTTGCTGGCTTGCCATCTTTTGTTTTGCCCCTGAGGGTAAACCTGTTAACTACTAATTAAAGAAACATGCTATGTAAATTTTCTTATATAATATTTTGGTTAGTACATTAGGTATTTGATAAGCATGAGAACTCAATCTCTTTTTACAATCTGTTTACATTTTTTTTTATTTTGTTTGCTCAACACAGATAAATTACTTGTGCGCAAGAATACAGAGGGGAGGTGGATAAGCATTTTTTTAGGTGAAATTATTTTGAATGTTGAGTGTGTTGTCCTCTTTTAAAAATTCTGTAGCTCATGTAATCACTCCAGGAGTATACTGCATACATATACATTTATACTTACCTTCATAGATAACAAAATATGGTCAAGTAAGGCTTGCAGAAACTCCATTAAATTAATATCAGAAAAGTGCCTTATTTTTCCCTTGCTTAGTTGATCCATATTTAAATGAAAATGTTGCTCTGAAATTTGCTGTTGTAGATGATAGGAGGATGATTTTTGTAGTTTTGTACTTTAACAATGCAATAACATTTTGAACATTTGTACTTCCTGTTTTCAAAGATGCATAACAAACATGGCCTGAAATACATTTTGCTATTCAATTTATAATTGTGTGCAGCACATTGTTTCAAACTGTACACCTTCTCACTCCCATCTGGAGAACCAATATCCAGAGCCTTGGGAAGCGTCTGAAAGCATCCGTGGCTAATCCAGCCCTCCAGTCAAGCTCTGCTTCCTGCTCCTTCGCTCAGGAATTCCTCTGTTTGTCCCACCCAGGATGCCAACTTTTGACCCTGCGCACATGGGCAGAAGAGAGAAGGGAAGGAGAGATGGGGACACTTGAAAGGGGACTTTATGTTTAAGTTTCTGTGTTGGCGACTCTACAGGGCATGAGAAGTACAGGATACTTGGCGAAAGCTTCAGTCTGAACAGAGGATGTTGGTTTAAATCTACAAAGCCTGACTTCAGGTTCAGGGGAATTTAACATTTATTTTTCAGTTTTGTGGAATATGAGACGACGGGTAATGAGCAATGGCTTGGCTGTCTTTCACTTGCAATTTTTTTTTCCAACAAGCAGAGTTTCATTAAACGTAAGCTTCAGAAAAATATACTAAAAAGAAAACTGTACTTAATATTCAAGTATAGCCCTCTAATTTGTAACAATATTGGAATTTAGGAATCCTAAATGCTGTAAGTTCATATCTGGATGATGATAAAATTGTGTAGCAATATACAATTCCTATACAATATTCCTATAAGCAATAGCCTATACACAATATAGCCTATATTGTGTATAGGCTATATTGTGTGGCTTTAGCATATATGTCAGGTTTTATATTAGCCCAACCACTAAATATAATAATATAGTAAAAAGTACACATTTTTATACAGGGCGTCAGCAATGCGTAGTCCCCTGTTTTGTAACTGTGTTGGTGTTTTGTGTGCAATCCTTTTTCCCTAACAGAAATCTTTGTAATGAGGTCAGTAAAACGAGTAAGGCAATACACCAAACTTGATCAAATACATTTCATGGTAAAGAGGCCACAATATCATAAAGGAAACATCCAGCAAGGTCTCCTAGTAAGACAAAAACATACAAATATGTGTTTAAATGTGAACATTTTTAACTTTACAGGTCATTGTTTTCATCAATATTTGTTATGGTTGTCATTTTTGTTCCTGTATGATACCATCTCTCTCCTTTCCTTCATACCTAAAGTGCTAAGGTGAGCCAATGGCATTTCCATAGCAACATTTGCCAACAACAGTAAATTTGTTTATCCTGTGTGAAGTACCATGGCCAAAAGGTCTTTGCCAAAGCTTGTTCTGCAATCTCACAGTCTTGTTCACATTTCATTGGAAGTGTGTGCTACAGTGCCAGAAGTCACAAGTAGGATTTGATGGAAATCAGTGTAATTTGCACAAGTCTGACTCTGTGTATGATCTATCCCAAAGAGGAATAACAAATTATTTGTTTTTGTTCATCAAGAGCTTGGGAAGAACCAAGGTATGACAAGTTATATTGGCATTTTATTTAGTAGCTAAAGTTATTTAGGCATGTGTGGGCAATGGCAGTAATTTCAAACCTTGATGTTGTTCCAGGCCTCAAGTAGGAGGTGAGATGATTCATTTAAAATTAAACCGTAGTGTCTGATTGCATTGAGGTTAAATATGCAGCTAGCCAGGCTTGCACAGAGCTGTGCAGTTTTTTCAGGGTTAAAAACAGTTGCCTTGCTTGACAGCTGGTTATGGTTTTCATATGACCTATGCTGATGCCTGTCACATTTATTTGGAAAAAAGATTGATTTCTACCCAGATATGGCAGACTAATCCATTCCTCAGTACAGAATTTCCTGTGTTGCACATTTCTGGTATGGACATGTATTGGATTTGTGTGAATCTTTTAAATGCTTTTGAGTGGGACATATGCTGAGTAGCTGTTTTGGAGGAGTGAAACAAGCTTCCACTGAGGCAAATTAAGGTCCTTGTTACACCTTCATTGTGTCAGCCCCAAGCATTTTATGTTTTCTTCCCTCATATTAACTTCTTCATTTTAGATGTATGAGTTATGCATGCTTATTTTCAGATGAATCATTTTGGTGCAAAATAAGGAAGTGGAAAATTGTCATTCTGAATGCTGTGGTCTTTTAAAGTGGGACACAAGCCCTGTGGGAACCCCTTCTCAGTCTGGCAGAGTGCCAGGGACAGAGAAAGGCAGAGGAACTCAGATCCAGTGATTCCCTGTTTCTGTCATGTTGATTTTTCATGTATGAAATCACAGTCCCTGCTACCCCTCCCATTATGGTTATTATACTGTTTGCACATGCTCACTTGCAGCACCTTTGTGGAATAGAGGTTGGAACACTTTTCTAATCCCATGACCAGACAGGTTTGAGCGTAACTGGAAACCACCTGTTATTCTCTGTAATAATCAATATTATGTAAACAGTATGACTAGCCATAACAGGGAAGTTAATACTGGGGATGTGTAAGTGGATTTATCCTGACATCCAGACTGTTAAACTGCAGTTCTAAGGTAGTATAAGTAACTAATCTTGTGACTAGAAAAAGATAAAGTGCATAAAATGAGTAAATCATGCAACCTAAAACACCGGTAATTATCATCCACTGGACATAAGCGGTCAGGTCAGCCCAAATATCAGAATAACCTCATCTTGCCATTTGGCAAAAATGTATTTTGATAAATGAAAGCATCACATTTTTAAACAAAATAAAACTAGGTTTTTAATGACACACTGAAATTCCATGGTCTCTGTGGTCAATTACCCTCCCCTTATGGCAGTATTGGCCATTTTCCATCTTAAGGGTGTAGTACATCGAGTAACTTGACACCAAGAGACTGAGTGAGTTAAATTTTTTAAATGACGAGAATTTAAGCAAGACAATTGATGATGGTTTACTGGCATGTAGAATTGGTTCACTACATAGTTTGAAAACTGTAAAATGTAAAATAGATTTTGTGAAGTGCTGAGTAGTTTTGGAAAATAGAAAATATTTTTAAATTGTGAATTGTAAACACATTCATTCTTAGTTTGAAGAGTTCCTTTCTTGCTTTGCAAAAATGTGAAAAGCAGTAGTTTTAGCAGAAAGCTGCCCTCTAGCACTCTGCCTGTTGGACTGTTTTTTTTAGCTTTTGGCTTTATTAGTGTGCTACCTCATGTCCTTTGATTTTAGTGACTTTAATATCTAGGTGTGTTCTCATCTCATGGTCATTCTCATTCCCTCAATGATTCCCTTTTCCACAGTTTGCAGAATTGACTTTTCCATATAGAAATATGTCTGATCACCATATATTTAAAAGACAGATTGTCAATTTATATTGTGTCACAAATATTAGGTTAGTGTTGAGTCAATTTAAAGACATAAAGCCTCCTCTCTTAGAGTGGCTGTGAATAAACTCAGCTTATCAGTCAGTGTTTATTAAACTGAAGAAAGTGCAGTGTCGCTTTCAGTTGTGCAAATAGAAAGTGGCATAACCAGAATTTAGGTCATTGTTAAGTATGTGTATTTTAGCCTCACACAATTGTCAAACTTCATAATTTCGTAGAATACTGAAAAACTACTCAAGTGCATTTATCACTATTCTAAAGTAGAAGCAAAAGAAGAACTTTAAAACTTTCTTCACTAACAGTAAAAAAAAAGTATCTGATGTAAAAAAAAAAAAAAAAAATTATGTAATTCTTGTTCCGAATAACATCTCATGTAAAACTGTGTGTTTTATTACTTTGTTTATTTCAATCTGGCTGCCTGCTGCATAGTTGCATAAACAATTGTTTGATCCTGTGATGTGTACATGCTCTTGAATTTTTTTGGAGTGCCCAATAACAGCCATGGATCCTGTATTTTGCCTTCCCTGCTAACAGGTCTGCATTCTCCAGACAGTGCACACACCACCAAGCCACAGATGAAATATACACATGTTTATGGATCGGAGAGAAAAGCTAAAGATGAAGGAGAATTTTTGATAAAATCTATTAATATTAGATTTGTAATTTAGCTGTTTATATATCTTTTTTTTTTTTTTTTTTTTTTTATAATTTGTTATTATTTTTGGTATTATTATTTATTTATTTGTTTCTTAAGTTTGGGGGTGGGTGGGTGGCTGGTTGAAGGAAGGTGTTGCTTTGTTCCTGTTATAGCACTCCTTCTCAAAAAAAAAAGGGGGAAAAATGACTGTGGAACACAGACCTGTACGTTGAGCTTGTTTTATGTATGACATTGGTTCCCAATAAAAAAATGTTATAATAATATTAGATTTGTAAATTGATACTACCCACCTCTCGTTAAACTGCTATTTCATTAGCAAGATTACCTACCTTTCATGAACTATGTAGACCAGTTTAACAAAACAAACAAAACAACAAAAAAAAAACCTCAATATTGTGTCCACCAACACAAGATATTCTCTAACTGCTTCATGTTGACAGCAGTTTACCCGATTTTCAAACAGACGAGTACAGAAAGTGATTTCTGATTGACTCCGGATTGGTTTCAGACTGGCACCCAACCCAAGAGAAAAAGTGAGTGTGGTTGTTGATGCCACTGGAGAGTGAGGTTTTGGAGAGAGAACAGCTGACAAAGTGTTTTGCCTGAACTGTGTGAAGTTTACATTCATGCCCAAGGATATATGGTGAGAAAGCTCACAGCCGTCTCTCCCCCGCCTCCGTGGCCTGTCTGGAGCGCTCAAGACGCTTTTTTAAAGTCCTCCACACTCCCCTGCGCTCCTGTCTCGCGTTTACCCAGAGACTTCTGGAAATAGCCTCATACAGCGTGAGCGTGGACACACAGGGAACTGCTGGAAAACTGAACTGCACAGGGACCAGACCCGTTCTCCCAGACACAGCTGCTCACCAGATGTTTGGCCCAAAGAGGTGATGTTATGCATGATCATCCCAAAAAGTCATTCCCCATCTTCAAGACCTTAGAAAGGGGTCTTGGAACTCTCAGGAGGCTCAGAGCAAAAAAAATAAAAAATTCTGTATTTATTTTGTTCCTTACTGTTTGTTTTTGTGCTCTCTGTGTGCAGCCAAAAATATCCCTTTTCCTTTTCCATATTAATTAGGTAGCAGATCAAAGGATGAACACAGCAGTATGATTGTTCTGCCATTTTGCCAGCGTTAAGTACAGTATGAAAAAAGGTGACTGAAATTTCAACACCTCAGCTTCCACCTTGGAAAAGAGCTTGGGGAAATGTGCCAAGATGCTTACATAAGCAGCTTCACATCTAAATAAACCTCAGTACTTCAATGGAATGAACTAACCATTGTTCAGCATACTGAAATGTGGGTACAAACCCAAAAAAAGACACATGAAGCTTGGTGGGTTATTTCATCTCCAAAAATAGCACTGCTGCACAATTTAACACGTGCTTTCAGCGTATGGTGAGCCACAGTCCCTATTATCCCCATTCCAGAGGTTAAACCATATTTTTTTTTTCTCCCAACTCCTGTCCTTTGATGCTTCTTTCAAAAAGGGGGAATGACATAAGTGCCTGACTGTCGTATTAAAACATATGCTCTGTTCTTGCTGGTTGACAGCTGCATGGTCTGATTTTCGCCTGTTTTGCTCATACAAGCTGCTGGTCAAAGCATGAACGATTAATATAGATTTGGATGCTGTCTTGTTCAGTCTTTCAGTTCATAATTTCCATAGATTTCAATGCTGCTTTGAATAGGTTACCTCTGAAGCAAGAAACGTAACCTTGAATTTTATGTGACACTGTTCTCCAACAAGATTGAAAAATACCTCTGGTTTTATTCAGGTATTTTTCAGTACTTTTACTTAAATAGTAGTGGCTCTACCATATGTTCAGTTTCTCTCCTCTTTGAAGATGAGTCATGAATGTATCACCGTGCACTGAAATGCTGTCAAAATCTGTTACTACTAGTACTGTGTGTGCAATGTATCACTTAACAAAAAGATGTTCCACCTCTACCTCACCCCCTTCTCCAAAACCACTCTAATCAAATATGCTTTCATTTGTTAAAAAGAATTAGACCACCCTCTCTCTGTCCCGTGATATCGCCAGTAAGCTCAGCTCTCAGCTGTATCACAGTCAGAACCATTTCCTCATTATTAGTCATTAAATTTCCAGGCTTTTATTCTGAAATGCATGGGAACCCACCTTGTAGACAGAAATTTGTGGTGCAAGAACCAGTCCCATCATGGATGTTTTGTTTTCTTCTTATCGCTATGGCAATACTTAGTGGTTTTTGGTTTTTCCTTACTTTTTGGCCCAAGCACTCATTTGCAGCAAAGCCAGGAACAGGCAGCTGTGATAAGTGTGTGCTGGAGACAAAAGTCTTCCTTCACCTGGGAAAAAAAGTAACAACAGTTTCTTACACACCCTTTGATCAGTGTTGCTTTGAAATGAATAGTTCTCTTTGAAGGTCGCTGTCCTTGGGAGTCTGCAGCGACACTGTAATGACTTCTTTCTTCCCTGATTCTGTCATATTTTAACTTGTTGGGGTCTTAAATCAAGCTTACTGGTGGAACCTTGACAGAATTTGTCCCTTCATGACAAATTATCACTGTATTTCCAGTCAGGAGGGATATTTTAAGTCTACCTGTCGATTATAACACTGCTTCCTTCTCAGCTTGAGCAGGTAAAATTCAATTTACTATCCAGAAAAGCAATACTGGTTTTTAAATTCACAATTCCATGGAGACAGATGCCAGTACCATAGAGGTGGTCCTCAGTATTTTGTCAGACACTGGACATTTGGAACATTTGCACAAATATCATTTTGAGTCATTGATTAGTATAGAGTTTTCTCAGTATAGCAAGCTCCCCTTTTGTTATTGTCTTTCCAGCAGAACCATCATTATACATGACTACCATGCTACTGTCCTGTGCTTCTGCAGTCTTCTCATTGTGGTTGTTTTGCTGCCCCACATGTCATTTTACAAATTATTGGTTCCCCATGTGTAGCATTCTTGGATTTTGTCATGGATTCCTGACCAATACTCTGGATACTGCTTAGAGAATTTTCTAATTAGCAGACTTCTTTTTTTTATTATAAATCATAGAAATTATCTGAATCATGTGTTCATCTGAAGCATGTAATTTTAATTAGCATTGCAATTCATTATGTAGCAATTCACTTATTTCAATTTCGGTTTAACAATGGAATTACCATATCATGTTTGCTGAACTGGATGAACTACTTTCTGTCCAGCTCAATGCTACATTTTCTGAATATTGCCGTTTATGAGCAGGGGAAGAAGCTGGGTTTCATGTGGTGGGCTAAAAACAACGCTGTTGTGTCTTACTCACATTTGTATTTTTTAAGATCAATGTCGTAATACAGGCCATCATTTAAAGGGTCCCGTTTTCAGTGAAGCATAACTAAGGCATTTGTCTCCACTGGCTTGACAAGATGTCTCACAGTATCAACTATCAGAGTGCACTGCTTGGTTTTTACTAAATATATAGTTTGCAGATACTCAAGCCGTTACTGTTGCTTGACTTTGAAGTTGTTTCACACTTGTGCCATTATTATTGTGGCTTATGTGGTGTGATTTCTCATCTTGGGCTGGCCTTCGTTCTCTTGGGTTTTTTTTTTTTTTTTTTTGAAAGATCTGGCTACAAACTGAGGAAACGATAGAATGGAATGTTCATGGCTGAAAACTGTTTATTTTGCAAATATCCCAACTAAAGGCAGCAAAACTCTCAATTTGTACAAGATTCAGGGTGTAAGTTTTATGGTATTTGCACCACAAATATACCAAGCAATTGAGTGGCGATTTCAGGTTAAACCAGATCCTGAATTGATGAGAGTTAGTGCGAGCGCAGACCACGTCATCGGGCCTCGCTAACACAAACAGGAAGAGCAGGCTTTATCTGGCCCATCATTTTTGGACCCTCTGAACATTGTTTTTGGTACGCATAAGAACACACAGTAACACTTTGTGTGAGAAATATGTATGGCAGGACATGTTTACTTGAATGGGGGAACCATTGTGTTGTTCGTCAGACTCTCATTTCCAACCCCCATTGTTTCTAATCAGCCTGACAGTATTAGGTATTACTGTAAACTCCACATCTAAGCTTTTTTACTGTATATATCCATCATATTTGCGTTAACCAGTTTAAACAGATTTTACATAATGGATCTGTTTGATTGATATACCTCACGGACATTTTTAACCATCCTGATCCAGGCTTCAAACCTACAGTGAGGCCTGTTGATGATGAAAGGTCGGTTGCATAGCATCGGCTGTAGAAATTCCTTGTGTATTACAGTAATTTATCTGTAACAGCAATGAAAATGCAGGGAATGTGTTTTTAAAGTGAGTTAATCGGCCACATAACCCTGTGCATAACATTTTTCAGGCTGCAAAGCCTGTGTAATATGAAGAACTGAAAACTTGAGTTCTGACTTCTGTAAATCGGTCTCACCCTACTTCCAGTCTACCTCAGTTGACTCTTTGCCAGGGGAAAACATATGTCTCTCTTGCGTAATTTCCTAGTATTCCCCTTTCTTAATTCTTGGAAACCACATGATAACAAACCAGACCTCATGAGATACCTTGTTCTTCAGATATATTCTTTCACATGTCCCTGTAAAGTATATCATGGAGGCTAAATATTAGATGTCCTGGACATCAAAAAGGATAGAGGAGCTGGACAGACTGAAATGAGTCTGTAACTGGATCGGCTCCCTGTCTCCTGTTTCTTATCACCTAGGCAACAACATCCCCAGCGCATGGACATGTTATAAATGTATGAGGGTGGTTATGTTTCAAGACCCTAGAGCCATATTGAACAGTCTCTGTGTCTTCCATATCCTTTCATCAGTTCTCCCACTTTCTTTTTCACTCCCTCATGTCTGTATGTGATTTTAAAAGCTGTTGTAATATATCTGCGTATATGTTGACTCACAAGACTCTCACATCTTTATGTTTTTGCTATCCTTTCATTTGCTGGAGCAGTACAGGTGAAGTGCCTTTTTGAAAGGAGAATGATGGGTCTCCATCAGGCAATTCAGTTCTGACATCCCTCAGAATTCCAGCCTGGACTAGTAACCAAGTCTTTCTCAGTGCCATTGTCAAAACATAGGCAGTATATTAAGCACTTTTTTACAAAGAATGCTCCAAATCGACATGGTATCCACATAACCATGTTGAATCCATACAGTCATCTCATACAGTTTGTAAAGACTTGTGTGAGCCTAAAAAAATTCAGTAATTTTTTTTGTGTTGTTGTCTCTAGACAGACAAAAGTGTGCATGTTAATTGAACATCTTAAGTGCAGGATATAAAGATGTATCAGCTGGCCCTTTTGTGTTTAAACACAGTTCTTTTCCTCATTTAAAAGTTTGATCAGTTGTCTAAAACAGATTACAGGTACACTTTTCACTCCCACGGTATCACAGCAAGAAAACACCTTTGGATAATGAATTCAAGTATTCATAAAAAACACAAATTGCTAGTGAGAGAGCATTGTTGAGGAAGAGATCATTTTGCAATGTTGAGGCACCATAACAAAGTGGATAGCTGAATCTTTTCAACTCAGATCCAGTCAGATTGACTGGTGTTTACTTTGTGAGTGATCATGCTGGCCTGCACTTTGACATCTGAATAAAAATGCATAATCTGTAAAATATGGAACTTCTCAGCTTTGTCTGTTTTAGGGCGCTATGCTTTCTACAATGTGAAAATGTGAACAGAATCACAAAATTCTGACATATGAATGGAATTCACAGTTAAATGCAGAATTGCATGTAACTTTGAAGATTTAGTGAAAGTGTATCAAAAAGTTGCTTAAGTTAGTGGAGATATTAGGTTAGCCATGTGCAAGAAATAAAAAGGAGTTAAATGAGATGATGTCTTTATTAGAATTGGTGTGCCACCCCTTCCATAGTGATGGATGAGGTGATTTATTTGTCAAAGAGAACGATGAAAAGAGACACACATTTCCCCCTGTTTTGGAGTGGTATGTGTATGAATTGCAGCTCTGCTAGTGGAAGAGGCCAACTGAGACTGGACATTCAGCACCAATGGCAAATTTAAATGCAGAGGAATATACCAGTGAATTTGTGTGTTGACCATCTGAAATTGAAGTAAAAAAAAAAATTGTTAGAAGGATAAGCGTCATGCTCTGAGTTTATCCCTCTAAACCACCATATAAGGTGACGTCTTTTCAGATGCCAGGCGTTTGTTTGTTTAGACTTTGTGGCTGACAAACCACTTGAGAAAATGAAAAGGCTCCATCCGTTCCCAGCTAAACATTGCAAACAGGGAGGCGCATTGTCATAAAACAAAAGCAGCCTTCAACCGAAAATTGGAAAAAATGGTAGAAAACGGAAAAAAATAAAATGGTGGTGATGTATAGGAGCTGTTAGGTGGCTCATGCAGTTTAGGCACATGCTTGATATATAGCTATGAAACCTGTGACCCGGTACTCGTTATTGCCAATGGTCCACAATCTGCATGGCAACACCTGGCTCAGCCTCTCTGAGAAATGATAGCAGTTAAGATGGGTAAAATCATCAGGTTCATTGCTATCTAGCGTCCACTCCTGGCTGCCCCGGTTCCTGCAAGTATATGACATGACTACCTATATTTCCTCTGACAACACAAGGAATGTGTAATTGATGATACATATTCTGTGTAGAAAGAAGCGAGGGCTACTTGCTGTGTGAGTCTAGGTCCTACAGCTTCCTGTATAGCTTCTTACTCCTGAGTCTGTTGGAGAGGGTTGCATATATGGAGATGGTATATAGAAGGGGGAGATTTTGTGCATATATAGCTTTACCACTTCCTTTAGTCCAGGTTTTTTTTTTTTTTTCCACTTTGGTTTTCCCTCGTGCTTTTGAAGGCTGCATTCACAGAGCTATGTGCTGCCCCCAGTCCAGTAGCTGAACTTTGAGGAAGTTCAGTGGCTCTCTTCATTTCCAAATTATTTCATTCCCTTTTTCCAGCCTTTGTACTGCCAGGAATGGTCACACTATTTTCAGACATTGCTTTACTGGGCAGTTTGCAGAAGCTGTCCAGTTTGGCTTGGAACAGACTCTGAGCGACGTTAGCTCTTGGAGTACCTTAATATTGCTGTAAATCCACCCTTTCATCTGCAACTGTCTGTTTCCTTCGCTTTATATTGTTAATATATTTTCAAATACGGAGGGCAGTATATAGGTGGCTTTTAATTTTCTGGCACCTGTGGACACCCTCTGGCACCTTTGAGAAACACCATATGCCTGTAAGGTTTTGCAGAAAATAAATATTACTTACATTGCCTTGGTTTCCAGGGAAACAAGAAGCCTATTTCATTTTGTACTCATGAGTGTTTTGAATCTTATGTCATTCTCTTTGTCTTTGTGCCTGAATGGGTTGAATAACGGTTCTGTTAGCTGTCCAAAGCCTCTGGAAAATATTAATAGGAAGACCTTGGGTATATAAAATGTACTCATTTATATTTTTGCTTTTACATCGCAATAAATGTCCCTAGCATACGAAGCAACCATAGATGTGTGCAGGACATATTGTAAACAGACAGCCCTCTCTCTGTTTGAAGGGACACAGCAAACTGTTAGCCTGTATTTTGATGCTGAATTATTTAAATTTTGCTGCTGAATTTACTGTTGCTTAGACACTGCCATTCCCTGCAGTCATTAAAAGAACACTATGAAGTGATCAGTGGGTATGGAAATTAAGGGCATAATAATTCAGAGGCAGAACATTGTCCTTTTTGTTTTTCATGTTTCTCTCTCTAATATATGAACTTTACACTCTCTAATGGACAGTGATTTGTGATAATGTGTTTCTTCTGCCGCCTGTCCATAGTTTGCACTGCATGGTCTTCCAGTCCAGAGACATGGCTAGGTGTATAATGGTACTTTTATGAGACTTCTTCCTCCTGTGGAGCTTGTTATAGAAGCAGATAAGGTTACAAATGTGCTTTTTTTGCATTTGAATTAGCCTATACTGGAGTGTCAGGTAGCTGGCCAAAATTGAGTACATGATGTAACACATAAATGAAAAGCCTTTCTTAAAAAAAATAATAATAAATTTTTCAGGCTGTACGCCTTCATGAACTGACTGCAGCAACATTTTTATGCCGTCCACATCTCTGGGCTGTGGCAGTGTCTGAGTGAGCGTGCTGCCGGTGGGCCTGTTGGTTTCCATCCAGAGCCTGAGAAAACCACACACGTGGACAGTCCAAATGACACCAGCTTGTGTGACGTTTATGGTCAGTCTGGCAGGATGGGCAGTGTTACAGAGTGACAGTGGAAAAAGAGCACCCTGCCCAACTGATAAGAGACAAGCGTCTGCTTTAACAAGCGAGAGAAGGCTTATTGTGCTCTGCACACAGCCTTTGTAATAGGATACCACATCAGATGGGTTGTGTTGTTGGAGAGCTAATTGAATGAATTACAAAGATCCTCATTAATTATTTCTGTATCTCCGTCTTTCTCCACAGGCTGCCAATGGATATATCCTCCTATTTGACGTGATGGGTGGTGGAGAGGACAAGTGCCTCTATGAGCCAGTGTATCCAAAGTGAGTTCCAGGCATTTTTAAAGCCTCTTTGTATATTTGTGTGGGTGAAAGTCCAGGATTATTGCACACATGCACATATACACATAAACACATTTGTTTCATACACATGGTACAGGTTCAAGTATGCACACATGAAGACACACATTCATGCACACATGCACACACACACACACACACACAGAAGTATGGATTATCATTGGCCTTGCAAAGTGGAAATGATCAAAGGGTGAATACATCCTCAGTGACTAATTGTCTGATGGTGCTTGGCCTTAGTAGTGTCAGCATTGATTAAATTTATAATTACTGTTGTCATACTTGAGAGTCAGAGGCCTTTTGATTCTCGGCACCTCTCTTTATGCTGTCACAGTCTGCATGGGTTTGTGTGGCTGACAGCTTTTCTCTTAGTAGTAACATGAAAGATTTTTGGGGATATTCCCTGCAGTCCTGATCACTTGGATGGTTTAAACCTTAAAAAGCCTTTTCACATCTCATTATTACAAGTCATAGACCACAGGGGCATAGTGACCACAGCCGCCCACATTATTCAATTACTTATTTATATATTTTTTGCTTTGACTTGTGTGTTATGAAAGTATGTTTTGAAGTAAGAAAGTTTACTATAAACTATATCCCTCCTACGTTGTTTCGGTTGTTTTTGTTATCCAAAAAATGTCTGTTTATTTACAGCCTGGAAGGATGGTGCCAAAATTTACGCAAAAGTCAATGGATGAACTTAGACATTTTCTGCTTTTGTAAAACTCCAAAAATAAAAAGTGTAATTTCATATCAGTACTTGTAAATAAAAGTGCTGAACAATCCAATGTCTGAGAGGTTTTCCCATAGCTTTACTCAATGTGTGTGTAAATACCTCACCATTTCAGAATGCGACCCTTGTGACTAGCGATGACAGTGGCGAGAGAACCAGCGAGCAAAGACATCTGCTGCTTATCTGGCAGATAGCAAACACCTGGCTGTAAAACAAAAACACTGCGATATGGACCACAGATATTTAGGTTTCAGCTCAGCTGCCTGGCGTTCTTGCTAGGGAGACACTGATATTTCCACCCCTGTCGACCTGCGAGGCCAGGACAAGCTCATTCATAGACCTGGCAGACAGTCAAGACTGCTTTGCCCCCGTCTGTGAGCGTTTCCTTCCTTAAGGAACTACCATGGCTCACCCCACCAGCAACAAAGATCAAAAGCATTGTCTGAAATCTCAACCAAGTTTGAACTTGTCAAGGTACAGCAGGCAGACGCAGTTCCATTGTGTGGAAGAATGCACAGGAGAAGTGCTGTTTTCAGATCTGACCCTTTTTATTTTTCCAGTCAAAGCTGGTGTTTTTTCTTAAATGGTAATGCACAGACACTAATTCATTTTTTAACTGGAATCAATGAGTGGAAATGCCCTGTGGTTTGTTTTTCTTATCCAACCTGTCAATGACCAAAACCCTATGGCCACTGTGGAGTCTAAAGAACAGGGCTTGACTGGGAATGTTTAATAGTATTTTTAGGATCGCTGTAAAAAGTGTAGCAAAGCATTTCCTTTTTAGGTTTTATTATTTTTATTTATGTCAGTCAGCTCTTAATTTGGCCAGCCACACTCAATGTATATTTAAATAGAGCTAACAACTGAATCTTTGGCTTGAGTAAAGTTTATTCTTCATGTGAACCACTCATAAAACGGCTTTGGGTGGCTAGGGATATATACAGAATTGCTACCGGAATCATTATGTGGGCAGAATGAATTTGTCCTGCATATGGTTTTGGGGGTGTCTCTGGCAGAGTATATTTTGTTTGCATGGCAACCCCTGTACTGCTGTGTGTGGTCTCAGGAAAGACTACATTATTGTTAAGGCTCATATTCCACCCCCTTTGTGCCATTTAGATTTCACAGTGCTACAGTTTCACACTGAATGAGCAATTCTGTGTTGTAAATTAAAATATTTGGAAAGGAATGATTCAAAATGATGTTGTTTTAGCCACAAAATTGTACCCAAGTTACCAAGTAATATTTTTTACAACAAAATATTTTTACAAAAAAGTACACGAATACTATACTGCCTGGAGTTTCTTTCTGCCAGTAAATAAGTACCTCTCAGACCTTCAATGACGACCTCCGTATTCTGTGTTAACTGTCAACAGCAGTGTTGCAGTTCACCATTCTCTTTTCATAGGTCATAGTTTGAGTGTTTTGTTTTTCTCAGGGATTTTCAGAGGGATTCATGTGCTAGAGCCTTACCCATTTTGTTGTCTAGATCCACATATGGGTCACTCCTGGCTCTAGGGGGTGAGGAATATGTTGATTTGTGGATGGAAATGGTGAATGATTAACAATGGTCATTTATTAAAACTAACACTGTTGAGGACAACCCAGAGTGCCTAAAATTAAATATTTCTAGTATTGATATTTAGATTAGATTTCCCTTGCCACTTTAGTTGCAGTTTAGGTAGTCCTCATAGGGGTCATGTCTCCGTCCTGCAGTAATGCTGCAGAGATTCCTAAACTGACCCCAACCATAGACAAACTGATACCCAGGAGTGTGAAATCTCTCTGTCCTAACAGCACAGTGTGCGTTCTGTTCTGTCAGTGCTGAAGAACGTAGAGGAAACAAAACATCCTTTGTTTGTGCAAGGTCAAGGCCTTATGGGTAGGAGATTGGCCGCTGTGTCTTTTGGTTGTGTTTAATGCTTTAGTCTTCCCTCTATAAGAAATCTATCGGATGCCAATTACAGACAATCCCTCCTTTGTATCTCTGAAGAGTGTAGGTGTCCATGTGGTTGACACTGACGGAGTATGAGCATGAAAGCGACACAGATTGAGCGAGATGAGATGACTGTAATAGGCAGTGTGCGTCACTCACTAGCTGTGATTGGGCTCTCCAGGAAGTTGCCCATATTCTTTCAGAACAGTATCCTTAATTCATTTTCTGTATTGAAATAAACATTTCAAAACTAAACTAAACCATGTTGCTCCTACCTTCATGGTATGCGGTCTCATGGAAATTTTGGTGCTTTGCATCTGTATGCATTTCTCTTTATGGATGATCCTAATTCTGTTTATACAGCTGAGCAGGGGGTATCTTTAGTTTTCTGTCTAGACCGGATATATAGTGGGGTGCGTCTTATGAACTTCAGGAAATATTGAAGACGCTTCAAAAAGCGCAAGATTGTCTGGGGCCATATTTATTGTTCTCAGTATCATGATAATTAGTGGGTGTTAGCTGCTGAAGTGTAAGAACTTTCATTAAGGCTGGTACGCAGCAACACTGCAGCAGTCCTTGGGTTGTATACAAAGGCTATATTGTCTGTGTCTTTTTTCATTGTTGGCATCAGAATCTAAACTGGCTGCTCTAATGTGTGCCGGTTTGTGTCTGTCTCTGTGTGTCTGCGGGTCTCTGCGTCGGTGTGTTCATCTGTCTGCGTGCTTTGTTTCAGAGGGAGCCCCCGTGTGAAGGTCAACCCAGGGTACAAGGAGGAGCAGTGCGCTCCAGCCCTCAGCTTGGAGATGAAGAGGCCTGTGGACCTGGAAGCTCCTATCACCAGGTACAGCAGATTCAGTCTCCGGAAACAAAAAACCTAGAAGCATCTAACTACATTCCACAGCTATGCCCTATGGCTTCTTTGCCCTACATCAGAGTAATACCGAAGAAAACAATTGCTTTCTGCCTCACTTATTTCACCATTTGTGCCACATGGGTTGAGAACCCAAGAATCACCCCGGTGAACTCAACTAGGCTTGAGCAGGAGTGACAGCAAATGCTGAATGCTGCGGTTTTGTTTGCATTTGAAATGTTCTTAGCTGGCTCAGTGCCACGTCATGCCACATCCGCTGCAGAGCTCGAAAATGAATATGAACATTGATTTACTGGTACAACAGACTGACTTGCCTTATTGTTCACATTGTTTATATTTGGCTTGCTGAGGATTTTGATTGTTTTTTTGTCTACGAATTTCCTGTTTTTGACAGCAGTTCGTGATGCTCTTTAAACAGGCTGCATTAAACAGTACTTGTGTGACATCTTGGTGACTTTCATTTACAGTCTGGTGCTGTAGTTCCCTCCCATGTCAGGAAGAACCTCAAATCACTTTGCTCTCACCCACTGTGTACTGGTGCCAGGCCTCGAAGGCAGCCAGGGAAACTTAAACTCAACGCGCTATTTGACTCATAAATTCATATCGACAAACAACCAAAACTGCTGGTTAAGCCAATCCGAGCGAACCATTTACAGATCTCCCCCAGCTATCTTAGACCCATATTAAATCCCTTTTGCCGTGGGGACTTAGCTATGATCTCAGCTATGCAGAACCCTTAAATCCCCCCATGCCATTGTGCACCCTGTGCACTCCTCCACAAGAACCACAAGACACACATATTATTGCCAGAAGCATTCCTGTCCACATCATGATCTCATTTTTAGTTTTCTCCCTTTTTTCATGGTTTGGATGCTTGTCATGCATTTTTTGGAGTTCTCTGAGCATTACGTAAAACTTCCTGCAAGTCTGCATGGAGCTATGAAAAGGCTCATTCTGTGGAGATGTTTTTGGAGACTTTGCTGAGATTTTGGGGGTGGAGTATAGAGGAATGTTCCTCACTGAATATGTGATATAAGTATGTATCCTGATGCTGGCATGACTGCAGTTGTCCCACTCTAATGAGGTGAGGCAGAAAGGAGGAAATTAAAGCAGCAAACAAAACCACACATTCTAATGTTCCTCCTTGTGTCACATCAACCATATTGATGTGAATTAATTCAGAAATGTTGCTGTAGTTGAAATCAAGTATCATACTTGTCAGAAGTATTTTAATCTCTTCATAAACCCATCATAAGCTCATAGTGATATTTTGAGAGTAAATACCAATTTTTAATATAGTACTCAAGTACCTAGCTGATATGATGATGCAATTATCATTGAACAACAGGTACTCTAATACCTACAAGGATAGTGATGGAAAGATGCCCAAGAGACTCATATCAATGATATAATAAGAGTCTTTACAGGTATTATATTTAAGATGGATGACTCTTTAACTTGTGTTATAACTGCTAGTATATAGATTGCTTTGCTTTTGTCCTGTTTGCAGCTTACAGTCCATGCAGGAGGACCTGGTGGTGTCCACAGCTGACGGGTTTCTGCACATCTTGCATTGGAACGGGTCTCCAACGGGCGCAAGGCCATCAACCTCTGCACTGTGCCCTTCTCCCTGGACCTGCAGTCATCCCGAGGTGAGAGTCCGCCGCTTCTGACGCCATAGCCCACCCTGGCACCAAACACTTGTCTTTGCTCGCCGTCTGGATTAAGACAGCAGTATGGAATCATGCCTCACTTTACCTCCCTAGCCGCAGCCGAGTGAGGCATTTCTCAAGGTTGTGAACGTCAATAGCCAGTCACAGGTATAACTATTTACCAGTTAGAGTAACCAGCAGTGCACAGCCTTCAGGAGTTATGCTGTTTCTGCACTGAATTTACAAGGTTAATGGTTGTGAAAATTCTTTATATGGAGTTTATAATGTCTTACTGCTTCACATAATGTTTTAGAGGATGAAATATCTGGGATTATGATATTGAAGTTGGACTCGTGTTTGAGGTCATGAAACATGGTTGAAGTTATTCCAGGGTTAACAGTGAGAGGAAGAAATTGGCATAGAAATTACCAGTATTGATTGAGTCAATATTGTTGTATTTGTAAAGGCATGTGATCCTGTCAGCCTTTAATTTATGCTCATAGCCCTCTAATGAGGCAAAGGAACAGCCTATGTGGAAAAATTGTCTGATACAATTACGATTTAGTGGATTTGTTTGAAAAAGCAGGTCCAGATACAGTTTCCAGAGGCAGTGATTGATGAGGCCTTCTTAAAGGAAAAATGAAAATGAGAAACCACTGAATTACTGTGACTTACAGTCTTGATTTTATAGTCAGATCACAGATATTTTTGCACTTAAAAGGGTATTAGCTGATGAACAGATTGGAGTCTTCCACTGTGAAACCATATATCTTTTTATTGACATTTTTATTTGCTTGAAATTGTAAACATGCAGAATTATATATGTAGCCTGGATGACACAAGATTAGGTCAGAGCTCAATTAAATATTTTTTGGTACCTATTTTTGTCATTTGTAATAGTGCTATTTTTTCTCACTAAATGTGTCTTTGAGTTTGAATTCCATGGATATGCCAGCTATGAAGCTTGTTTTTGTATAGCCTTAAACAGACAATGTTGAGAAACAGGCCTATCCTTTTGCTTATCTTTGTGTACCTGTCTCTAGCTTAAGGTGAAAGTTGTAATTGTTGCATCACATAAGGTAAAAAGCTCAAATTCTCCTGGAAAAAGGTGGAAACCAAACCAGTTCAAAGTCAGTTCAAATCCACTGTGTATATTGGTCCTCTAGTGATAGCAAGATTGAGTAATTGATTGTTAGTGGTGCAGAGAGAGAAGCTCTGACAAGAAAAGAAACCATGAACTGTTGGGTGTAACACCATACATCTGGTGCTCTGTACACGGGTGAAGAATAAGCTCAGAGCTAGATTGCATACACCAAAATAGTCATAATGTTTACGTTGTGACGTGAATGATTGTGTCGATTGCAGACAATATTAGACTTTAGAAAATTTTCAGTGTTTTTCCTGACAGAAATGTGTGGACTTTTCTGAATACAAAATTGGCATCATGTGTTCTAAATGAGATGACAATGTAAGCTATTTTTGATTTAGTATTTGTTTTTTTCCTAACGAATAAGAACACAATTTGACTCGTCACTTGTCATTTGTGTCTGTTGAACAGTAATTTACTTTTGACACTTTGTTAGGAATGCTACTTGATAACACTGGTACATTTGTCAGAACATTTGCGTGAGGATAGTTGCATGATATTGGTAGAGTTAAATGAAGCGTAAAGATGATTTCTGTACTGCTCAGAAGTAGTTGCAAATGATTGCACTTTGGCTTCATGAGGAGGCTGTGTATGAATTATGCAGATTGAAAGCAGAATTACTGGCTTTAAAGTACAGGGCCCGAGATGGGGGAAAGGCCCGAGATGGACCCGAATCACAGTCATCTCTTTTGTCTGTAGGTGGCCCTTCTCTGGACCTTGACGGGGTGCACATTCGGGATATGGAGTACTGCGTGACGCTGGATGGCTTCGCTGTGGTGTTCGATGACGGACGCCTGGGATTCATCACCCCCATGGCCAGCAGATTCACTGCAGATGTAAGAATATCTCCAGGACCGGAGACCAAATACCAAGGGATACATTTATCTTCCAGGAATAAAAGATTTCATAATTCCTTATGATGCATACACAATAAATTAAGGCAAAGGAAGTGGCTTTAAAATATACCACAATACTATCCCCTTATGAAATGTCCTTGCAGTTGTATTATTGTAACACAAGGAAAACTTCAGCTCACTGTGACTTCAGCATTCACACCCACAGCTCAAGTGAAGGTTGTGAGTCACCACTGTTGATGAATCTGCTGATAAACCTGTGCCTGGAGGTTACCCCCAGTAAATGTTAAACTGCTTGTCATGGCCAGTGTTTGAAAACCAGTAATTTAGTCCAATCCTGGGTGTGTGTTTGTTTGTTTTGTTTTTATTATGTATTTGTGTATTGATTTATTTATTTGTAGTTCCTGTTTTCCCCACAAAAACTGAACTACTGTTCTAAAAGTCCCTCTGAGTGACTGTCTCTCTTGTGAGACTAGTCACATATAGCCAATGCTGTCAGAGGAACACAAAGCCAACATATGAGCACTTGCATGAATCTTGTAAATTCCCAGCTGGCTAGGAGAGGTTGCTGGAGGGCTATGAAATTGAGTATTTATACTGGCTAATTCCTATTCTTCCCCAGGAAGGATGGAAAAACTGTTGCTTCGACAGTAATGGCACAGCTGGGACTTAAACATCCAGTTGTGGGACAAAGCAGCCGCCCCACAAACAGCCATTTTTACTGCAGGAGCCACCTGAAGGACCCATGTTTGTGTTGTTAAGACGTAATACATGGATAGTGAAGGGCCTTTGGGGTTACATAAAAAGCTACCTTTTCAAACATCCAACAAACAAAGCAGTCAAATCCCTTTACTGGAATATGAATGCATTGTTTTTAATTTGTTAAAACTACATTCAAGTGCTTATTCTTGCATACATGGTTGATCAAAGTGGCTTATGTTTGTACTGGGGTCGTTTGGGGAAAAGCGTAATCATGTACCGCTCAGTGAAGGCCACCCAAACATGGCCTCATTATTGCAGCATGTTGACTGTGTGCTAAGAGCCTTTTGCTCCCGGTATAATGAGTTTTAACTTTTACTCAGTGTGCTGGGGCTTTCGTCAACCTCTTACACCACCGATTATCTGACACTGGCTGACAGATAACTATTGCTATTCTGTCAGCTCATGCATCTGTCATCCCTAGCCTGTGTGGTTTCACATTTCTGTGTGTGTGTGTGTTAGTCAATGTGTGTGGGCATTTATATGTGTTTCTGTGGGGCTGTTTTTCATCCTGTAGTTTTTGAGTCATCAGTTTTGTGTGTGCTCTTTGTACTACGTTGGTGCAATAGTATTGACGGCTCTGGTCTGTAGAGACGACTGAAAGGAAGCTGGGGTTAGTTTCACCTGCTTGCTGTTTCTTTTTTTTTTCCAGCAGCTGCAGGGTGTCTGGGCTGCAGATGTTACAGATGGCACGTGTGTAGCAGTAAACAACAAGTACAGGCTGATGGCTTTCGGCTGTGCCAGGTATGTGTGCCACATGTCAGTGCGTCGGCGTGTGTGCAGTGTGTTTGTCTTTACATGACGTGTGTGTGTGCTGAGGAATTCTCACAGATTATGCAATCTGCCAGCTTGGCAGGAAACTGTACTGCAGTAGCACACAGATCCACCTACAACACAGACTGACCCTGCAAGCTTGGGACTTATTTAGCTGAAGTATTATAAACATGTATAAGAAGCAGCTATAGAATCACTATGGCAATAGGAAATTGTCACTTGATTACTTTTATATACAAACAAGGTGTACTTGGAGGAATCAACAGTTGGAATATGTGTGAATGCATGTCTTAAAAAATAAAATATCTAGATGGAAAAATATGCATCAACAGTGCTGCATTTTTAATTTGTTTTTATGTCTGTTTTTGAATGTCATTTAAAAAATGTTTTCCCTGAATTTAGGGAGCTTCTTCGACTTAATGTTTCAACACAATACATTGTATAAATATGGCTGCCTTTGGAGAAGTAATAGTTTCTGCAGCGATTGTAAAAATGTTATGTCTAACCCTTTTTTCAGGTTGCTCTGAGTGAATTGAGAATATAAGTCATGTATTGAGCATGCTTTTCACCTGTGTGTTTCAGCGGCTCTGTGTTGGTCTACATGATTGACACTACTACAGGATCAATGCAGCTGTCACACAGGCTGGAGTTGACTCCAAAACACTACCCCGGTACATGTGAAACCTACGTCAGCTCCCTGCACATAGCAAACATTCTGAGTGTTGACCCAGCTGACCACATGGTTTCAGGGGTATCTGTTGTATTTGAGCCTCTTGTGGATACTGAAGTTTTCTTTTAGAGTTCACAAAGTTCTTCTCAATGACTTGTAGAGCAAATGAGTCCTAAAAGAAGGTAACTGGTGTACTGCTGCCACCTACTGGAAAATATTTATAGGAACATTTCAGCACAACATAAACTATTATGAACCCCTCATTAGAAAGGGCACTTCATTTCATACATGAATTCTAAAGTGATTTTTATTCTTATGATGTCTCAGCAGAGGCGTTTTGAGCTGATATAAGCAGGCTTATTGTTAATAGCAGAAATGGAGCTAATTCATAGTAATGCATTATTTAGCTCACTTCAGAAGAACAAACCAGGCTCACTGACCTCTGTTCATACACTGCAGATATCTGGAATAAGACGGGCCCAGTGAAGCTGATCCAGTGGTCACCTGACTACAGCGTAGTCATGGTGACGTGGGAGTGTGGGGGCCTCTCTTTGTGGAGTGTGTTCGGAGCTCACCTCATCTGCACACTTGGGGAGGACTTTGCGTGAGTCAAACCCTCCATCACACCAAGGGGAATTTTACTGCTGAAATACACCCTCTTGCTAATAAACATGACATTGTACTTCAGTATCCTTGTAATCCGTTGTGTTACATTATATTCAGCCATTCCATGTTTACACCATTCCAAAACTTGCAGTAGCTCCAGCTAAACTCTGCCTTGAGCCAGGACCAGTCTGACTCACTTCACTATTCCATATCAGACTTGTCTGCCAAATGCAGGCGTACCAGGAGTTGACACTTAATGAAATGAGGAAGCAGACTGTTTTATTTGGACACTTTGGTACATACCTTTTCATGAATGAACGGTTCTGTAAGAAAGATCTATGCATTTTGTTATATTTTGTTATAGCAAGTAACCTCATGATTATAAGGAAACTGGGATGTGATAAATGGATTTTTGTTGATAGTTGTTGCCTGGTTTTTTCTAGTGTCATTTTGTAGAGAACGCATCACCAGCTACATGAGAATGCAGAGCTCCCTAAGAGCCAGATACAATCATGTAGTTGCGCCTGTTGGAGCAGCTGCTCTTTTTTGAGTATGCTATTACACTTACCATATTTGATTTGAATGCTTGGCTGAGAGGCTGTGTATACATGCATGTTTGGAAACTGAATACCCTTCCGTATTCATGCAGGCTAGTACCAGGATGACATTTGCATTCCCCATAATATAAAATGTTTAAGTACATTTTAACTACCTGTAGAGTTCAGCTGCACTTTGACTGCTCATTGTATGCCATTTACTTTCTACAAACTTAAGGAATATTAGACTGAGTTTTGGTATGGCAGCAGTAATACAAAAAAAAAGAATATCTGAGATAATTCAACAAAAATATGAACATCCATTTTCCATGTTAGGTGAAACGGTACAGGGCATATATGCTGAGTGAAGAGCAGTGAGAACACAACATCATTGTTAGGACCTGTTTAGGACTTCAGCTTGGCATAAATAATGACCTTCTTAAAGGCAGGAAAAGGAAAATGCAATTCTTACATTCATTTTAAAAAGGTGAAATTATGACTTTTCTAGAAGTTTCAGTAAATATTTGGGATCATAGCAAGCAGATGGCTTTTCCCATCCATAATTCAGCCCCTGACCAAAGCAAAGCTGGGTTGAAGACAGCAGCCCCTATTGAGTTTCCTGAACTTTGACCTTTGACACAAAGCTCTGTGTTTTCTTTACCGTGCCTCTCCTCCCATCTTCAGGTATCGATCAGATGGTACGAAGAAGGAGCCCATAAAGATCAGCTCTATGGTGAGTTATTACACAGCCTTGTCCTTTTACCCAGGGGACATTTTGGTTGGACTCTGACCAGCTGTTTTGAGGGTATATTGACTGAGTTTAAGAACTTATCAGCTTCTTTAACGAAAATAAGATTCAAGGTCAAATTCTATATATACATGTAAAAGAGTTAAAATCTACCATGTACACTGTGTGGTAAGTTCAGGTGTGTCTATACTAACATAAAACAGAACTACACACCCTCTATGCCAGAGGATTTAAATAATACTTCTGTTTGTGTGGCATTCATATACACCACCACTAATGAGTGGAATCTTTGGTAGCAGATGTTCATGTTCGTCCTTTGCCTGTGAGCAAATATCAACAGTGTAATTTGTTTAGTAAATTTTGTGGTTTCAATTCTTCATGTCACAATTCGACCTGCTTATAGGAAGTCGTTGCTTACGCTTAGCTCTTTGCACTCCACTTTAATTCAGTTACATCTTCTGCCAAGATCGCAATGAGTCTAATAGTGAAACTGACTTTGCGTGCTCACAGACATGTTTTCCCCTGGAGTTTAAACCAATGTCATAATTTGTCTGGGTAAATATTTGGATATAAGAACAGCTGTAGTATAAAATCTTGTTTGAACCTAAGTGTGAAACCACAATGTTGAATACTTTTGTAAACTTGCTCTGTCCCGGTCTTGCAAGTCTATGCTGTTAATAAACATACCAGTGGTTCATAATGCAATTTGTGGTTTACCATTCTCCTGACTGAAAGTGCCATATGAGAATTAAAATTCATAGACTATATAGGTCAATACAGCATATTTTTTCTGGTCATTGTGCCAGGTGGCTGGGGAATCTGATTTCTCTTGCAGAATACAGATCTGTAGAAGCTCCAGTTTTGCTTACCTTACCCCTTGCTTTCTCCCACAGAGCTGGGGGGCGGAGGGGTACCACCTGTGGGTGATAGCCAGCAGTGAAGGGGGCCGGGTGGATGGGGGTGAAGATGGAGACCGCTCCTGCCCTCCAGCAGGCTGGGATCCTGCAGTTTCAGTTCATCAAGAGCGCGTTGACAGTCAACCCCTGCACGGTGAGTGTGTTCTCACTCACAGCATATGTACCTGTCAGTCCCTGAACTGTGAATCTCTTATTTCTTATAGCGCATTTATCACTCTGTCCCTACATGCTAAATCCAGATTATAGCACATTTATGCATAGTGTAAACTCAGCATTAGGTTCAGCCTTAATCTATAGAGTACTCCAAACCTGTCATACCAGCACAGGTTAACCATACCACTTTGGTGAAGAGTGAATTAGTGCATTGAAGTGAAGCATTGACTTCACACAGTTCAATTGCATTTTCAGTGTGATCTGTCTGTGTTTTTGTCAGCCTGCTGACAGTGTTCTATCAGGTTCCAGCACTTTGTATTACAAGGTAGACGTATATTCAGAAATGTACTCCTCTACTCATGTCTTCTTCCCATTTTTGAAACAGCCTCTCCCCTTAGTAGAATCTGTCTTTTCATCACACAGGCATCCATTTACTTTGACATTAAACATAACATAATAACTGCCCTGTATACTGTCTGGTCTTTCCTGACCCTGCTGTTTCACCTGTCCTCTCAGAGTAACCAGGAACAGGTGCTCTTGATTGGGGAGGACCGTCTGTACCTAACGTGTGGCGACCCCACCCAAGTCCACACCCCCCCGGAGCAGCACATGTCCAGGGACAGCAGCCCCCTGTACCCCCCTTCCCCCTCCACGGTCTCTCAGGGATTAAGCACTTTACTAGGGACACAGGCATTGGCATGTTGTCCAGGTATGGCACACCATTGCAGCTAAAAACTCACTGCATTATCACTTGTTAGCAGTCTGCTTGTCAGCTATTCAGATTTCTATGTAGGCCATTTGGCTGAAAAAGCCACCAATCCATTACTTAGTATTCATTCATTTTTTTGCACAGAACAGTAGCAACAATTTCACTAAGGTGTCTTTTAAGAATGCCCTTAACATAGGTGCTTAAGCCAGCTGGCCACCAGCTCTGAATTGAGTACTCTCTGTATTAGCTTTTTAAACATGCTTCAGAGACCTGCGTAGGTTTCTGTTTTCTGTGTGAGAGTCAAAGAATCAAAAAGCAACCCAAATGCTTGTTTTGGCAATCAAAGAATCATACATTCAGAACTGAAGGTTTCTTGGCAGAAAATACACAAGATTCAGTTATGAGATTGTAGGTTTTTCCCCAATGCCTGTTTGACTTGAGATAATAAATGATACATTAATCACAAAAAGAAAATAAACATTGTGCTTTTTTATCAAATGTTCCTGAAATTGGAGCCTAGTATCAAACCTCATGGCACAGACCTTTCTGAATCCTGTAGATGAATTATGTGGATAATACTCTGAGGTACCTTGACTGAAGAAAGACGGTTTAATAACTGTGACCCTGAACACCTCTCTGTTTTCAATTCCAGATTCACAGCACATATCTTGAGAGCAACTGGCCGATACGGGTGAGTGTGAGCGCCGCATACTGATGGCAGCACCTTCAGCATCTCAGCGCTTGACGTAAAGGCAGTGGAGAGCAAGAAGTTGACTTACATATGATGCAAAAATGTATTTGGTTTGGTGTGTAACTTGTTTGTGAATATAATATCTTCCCACAGTATGCAGCCATAGATACACAGGGCCAGTGCATGGCAGTGGCAGGGAGACGCGGATTTGCACACTACTCCGCCTTCACTAGGAAATGGAAGCTTTTCGGGAACATAACCCAGGTTTCAGCTTTGATTTTCTCTATCCTATTTGTTGATAACAGAGTGATCATTTTCTTATGACAAGCAGAATTCACTGTAAGAGTTTATGTACAGTCATAGATAAATCATGGTATTCTGAATATTGGTTGTCATATAGAACTGATGCTTATTTTTGTTTTCACTAAAGGAGCAAAACATGACAGTAACTGGAGGACTGGCATGGTGGAATGACTACATTGTAGTCGCCTGTTACAATTTTATAGACCAGCAAGAGGAGGTAAGACCATCATGTGTCCCATAAAATGTGTGTGTGCATGTGTGTGTTGATATATGTATGGGTCAAAAGCCTGGCAGTGTGTAACACCTCGTCTCTTTGATCCCATTCACCAGATGAGACTGTATCTGCGGTCATCCAACCTGGACAATGCCTTTGCCAACATCACCAAGCTGCACTCAGACACACTGCTGCTGAATGTGTTCCGCAACATGGTGATCGTGTTCAGGGCCGACTGCTCCATCTGCCTCTACAACATCGAGAGACGGCAGGACAGGTGGGTCACGAGACACAGAATGCTGGGCAGAACAGATGTGCTCCTGATGCTGACTGCTGACCGGCATTGTGGGAACTAAAGCAGAAAGCCAGGATTTCCCATAATAAAACTGATGATCATATTTTGTCAGGGTTAAACTTCACAGTGCCTCACACCATACTCATTTGGTGAGAAATGTTACATTTATTTGTTCCCCTTTGAAAAGGGAAATAACCGCCAATAAACAATCCTGACAAAAATTTGTTTTATTATAGTCATAGCTGTAGTTATGATCATCACTCATAAAAACTGGACAGCAGAGTGGACGCTTGCTTGACTCTTTGGTATAAAAAATGAACACCTGTGCCTCCTCCTCTCCTTCCAGCCCAAACTCCTCTGTCAGTATTGAGCTCCTGCAGGAGGTGTCCATGTCCCGCTACATCCCCCATCCTGCCCTGGTGGTGTCTGTCACTCTCACCTCAGTGCGCACAGAGACCGGCATCACTCTCAAAGCTCCACAGCAGGTATTCCCACAAGCACACGAACACGTGGCACATACACACGCGCACTGAGGGAGGCTTAGGTATTCATACACACACAATCTCACAGAAGGGGGCTTAGGCATTTAAAAGTATGCATAGATGGAGGTGCAGTACTTAGATGGGTTTTGTGCAGCCTTTCAGTGGCTGTTCAGAAGTTATAATGTAAGCAGTAAACACTAGCCCTGTGGAAAAGCTGAAATGAAGGCACCCCAGGTGCCTTGCTTTTGTGAGGCGGCTGCACTCATCTGTGTTGTCCCGTCCCCAGGCCTGTGTGGCGGAGAGCATCATGCTGAACCTGGCTGGCCAGCTCATCATGCTGCAGAGGGACCGCTCCGGCCCCCAGGTGCGCGAGAAGGAGGCCCCGCCCAGTCAGAAGAAACTGGTGAGTGATTAACACAGCCTTGGTCGTCAGCTGCAGTTGTCACAGCCAGCTTTTCAGGCTCAGCGTTGCCATGGGAACTATTACATGCTCGAATGCATGAGACTCTGATTTGACGTCCTTATGAGTGCCTCAGTCTATTGATTGTCACCATCTGAAGGGTAGCGCATGGTCATCAAGGGACAAAGACATATTTAGCACAATTAAGCTATAAATTTGGTGAAAGCTTTTCACCATTGTTCTTTTCCCCCCATCACCATTATTGATTATGGAAAAGATATTGTATTGACATAGTGCCTGTAGTATAAGGTATTGTTTCTTAATCTCAAAATGTCGACATTTTTGGTGAAATACTGTCTTATTAATTCTGATTATAATTAATATTTGCCAATACTAATGTTACTTCCTTCCAGACATACTTCTAAGATATACTGTATTTTGTGTTAACAAAGAATAAAATGCCTTGTACTTCTCAAGTTTTTAAAATATGTACTAGTCTCTTGTCTGTGTAACCTTTGCAGTCTCGTACTTTCGTTTTTCTATGGCAGGAATCCAGACTCTCCATTTTAATGCAGTGATGGCATATATGCGCACTGGCCCTCCTCTTACATGCCTGAGTTTCTCTCAGAGAGAGAGGCGACCTTCACTGGTTCGCTCGTGCTAGTGAAAAGGCTGGCCTTCTGAGACAGCTCAGACAATGGCCGGCTATGTCTAGTTCTGACATGCTAGTAATGAAATTATGTGAAAGGACCGAAACGTTGGAAAATTAAAGACTGATAAAGCACCCATCCTTCTGCAACCACTTGAATGGACTTTGCCATTTTTTTTCCCGCTCCAGTGACTTCCATTATGTTCAAGTTGGCATTAAAATGAAGAGGACCTCTAAAATTGCCCCTGAATAATTTAGAATGTCTGTCTAGTAACTGTGTTGCAAAGGCACTCGTAGGTAGAATGACTGTAATAGAAACTGCACTGGGTTTCATTTTCAGTTAATTTTACTGAATAACACTAGAATAATAGCAGTAAACAAATCAATATTTCCTGTAAATAAAAAGACATTATGTAATGTAAATACATTTGTATTACACAAATATGATCTCATCTTCACAAATGTACAGAGCTGATGCATGCTTTATTCTTTATTGTTCTACCACATATTAATCTTACGTGTTTTGCTGTGTCTTCACCTTTAGCTGCCGTTCTGCCCCCGGTGGTGCTGGCGCAGTGCGTGGAGAACGTGTGGACTACGTGTCGCAGCAACCGTAAGAAGCGCCACCTGCTGGAGGCTCTTTGGCTGGCGTGCGGCGAGGCGGGCATGAAGGTGTGGCTGCCGCTCTTCCCACGGGACCACCGCAAGCCCCACTCCTTCCTGTCTCGCCGCATCATGCTGCCCTTCCACATCAACATCTACCCGCTGGCCGTGCTCTTCGAGGACGCCCTGGTCCTGGGGGCCACCAACGAGACAGTGCTTTACGACGGGCTGCAGGGGCCCCGCGAGCCGCTGGAGGCCCACTTCCCCTTCTGCACTGTGGAGCGCACCTCCCAGATCTACCTCCATCACATCCTGCGGCAGCTTCTGGTGCGCAACCTCGGGGAGCAGGCCCTGCTCCTGGCCCAGTCCTGCGCGGGGCTCCCCTACTTCCCCCATGTGCTGGAGCTCATGGTCCATGTGGTCCTGGAGGAAGAGGCCACCTCCCGGGAGCCCATCCCTGACCCTCTGCTGCCCACCGTGGCCAAGTTCATCACCGAGTTCCCACTCTTCCTCCAGACCATCGTGCACTGCGCCCGCAAGACGGAGTATGCCCTTTGGAACTACCTGTTTGCCGCTGTGGGCAACCCCAAGGACTTGTTTGAGGAGTGCCTAATGGCTCAGGACCTGGACACAGCTGCTTCCTATCTCATCATTCTGCAGGTGCGTTCTGGTGTCCCCATGGTCATGATATCACATTTTTACAGTTAAAATGAAATATTTTGTAACATTTACGTTCTGTGCAACCGGTCTCTAGAATATATATATTTTTTTTTCCAATTTATGTCATCTCATTTTAGCACAAGGCCTTCAACAAATCATCAGATAAAATATGTTTCAAATTAGTTGTTTGACAATATTCTCTGTATAAATGAATCATGCCAATTTTACAGTTGAATGTGGCTCAACAAAGGTTTGGATTGTCCATTAAATCCTAGAACATGGAAGTTCCGGCAGTCAGCCGACAGCACGCCACGCTGCTCTTCAACACTGCCCTGGAGCAGGGGAAGTGGGACCTCTGTCGTCACATGATCAGGTTTCTCAAGGCCATAGGTTCAGGAGAGTCTGAGACTCCACCCCTCACACCAACCACTCAGGTACCTGAACTCTGATCTACGATCCTAAGATTTACAGTCTTTATCAAAGGGCAATGCACATATACAGCAACAGCAAAACAAAACATGGAATTTCCCCTGGATTTCCAGAGCCATTTTCATATAAAACTTCCCTTACAGTGATGCTTGTGAAGACATACATTGTAAAAGATTACCTTTTTTAATTCAACCTGATGTTGATGATTTACCAATTACTAATCAAATGTTATTTATCCTTATGGAAAAGTATACATTTGTGTGTGATTGCTAATCCATTACATATGGATGTAACTTGTATACCTGTTCTAACTGCTGTTAAAAATGATCAAAGCATTGTGTAACAGTAGCCTGCTGTTTAATAAGCAGAAAATGTAGAAATATTTGATCTCTAGGCCTGTCTTTTCCCATTAATCATTTTAACAGTTAACAGTTAAGTAAAGTTTAGTAAAGGACACTGTAAACCAATTATATAAGTTATGTTAATTACTATGAAATTATTGTAGATAATAAAACATTTTTTCACTAAGTAAAGGGAAAACTATTGACAAGGAATAGAAAATTACAGCAAAATCAAATTGTGAGAGTGTCTGGTTTTTGTAGGAACCCAGTTCGACAGGGGGGTTTGAGTTTTTCCGGCATCGGAGCATCAGTCTGTCCCAGTCAGCTGACAGCCTGATCCCAGGGAAGTTCAACCTGCAGAAGACCCTGAGCATGCCCACTGGCCCCTCAGCAAAGAGGTACAGAATCAGAGTTAACTGCACAGATAACACAGTGGCTGCAGCTGTATCTGATGTGAATCTTCTGGTCTGAGCAACAAAAAAGGGAACATAAAGAAACCAAAACAATGCATTATACCCCGTCTTCTGGCTGTGTGCTCTGCAGTACTGACAGGTGGAGTTTAATGTAACAGAGATAAGTCTGTAGTTGTCTGAGGCCTGGTTGTGTGCTCTGCAGTGCTGACAGGTGGAGTTTAATGTAACAGTGATAAGTCTGTAGTAGCCTGAGGCCTGGTTGTGTGCTCTGCAGTACTGACAGGTGGAGTTTAATGTAACAGTGATAAGTCTGTAGTTGTCTGAGGCCTGGTTGTGTGTCTGCAGTACTGACAGGTGGAGTTTAATGTAACAGTGATAACTCTGCTGTTTTCTGAGTCCTGGCTTTGTGCTCTGCAGTGCTGACAGGTGGAGCAGGGACAGCGACTGCGCAGAGAACATGTACATCGACATGATGCTGTGGCGCCATGCCCGGCGCCTGCTGGAGGAGGTGCGGCTCAAGGACCTGGGCTGCTTCTCCGCCCAGCTGGGCTTCGAGCTGATCGGCTGGCTCTGCAAGGAGCGCACACGCGCCGCTCGGGTGGACGACTTCGTCACTGCCCTCAAGAGGCTGCACCAGGACTTCCTGTGGCCGTTTCCTGTCATCCCCGCCTGTTCGGTCCAGATCAGTTCCCCTTACAAAAACGGACGCTGCCGTGCTGGTGAGCAGATACTTGGACCTAAATGATAACATTTTTCTTTCTTTTTTTTTTTTTTTTTTTTTTTTTTTTTTAATGCCTGTCAGCAATAACCATTTAGAGGTTTATTACAGTGCATAACTGAAGCATTGATTAGACAGGTGTCCCCAAAGAGTCCTTTACTTCCCAAACACCAGGGGAAAGATAATGAGTTGAAATTGATTAGATATCTAATTTGCACATTTTTATTGGTTTGAGTGCCCCGTTAGAGGAACCAGATGGTCTTGAGGTCCGAAATCTTTTATTTTGGTGGTTCATTTCCTTTATGTATATAATTGTCTGAGAAGGGTCCATTTTTTTAAGAAATTAGGAAATTAGGAATGTGATCAGTGCATGCTTTCAATTAAAACATACCTTCTGTCATATTTATAAATGATGCCTGTACCGGCATGATTAATTTAACCAGTTGTTCAGATTTGATTGAATTGTAACCTGTATGTGAGCTGTGAGGAGCATTTATTCGCACAGTTTTGGTGTCTGTGGTGTAAGCCTGTGTTTTGCTGTTTCAGTGCTGGGGACACGGCTGCTGAAGTCCCAGTCAGCAGACAGCCTCCTGAACAATGAGATGGACACGGCTCCCCCGCACACCACCCCGAACAGTCACAGCTGGTTGGACGGCCTGGGGGCCGAGCAAAAGGAGATGGACACGGCCTCATCTCACGGGCCACAGACTCAGGAGGCGTTCCTGTCACCCCTCATCAACAAGGGTGAGTCTGGCCACCCCATCTTAACATGGGTTCCAATGAGCCATATGTCACCACTCTCCACCTGTAGTTCTGCTCTGGTGGAGCCCCAGTTGATTAACTGTGATTTAGTACATGATCTGGTGTCACAGCATTATACAAGTAACATAATTTTAAAGTTTACCCTAATTTTCAATTCATGAACTCTGTCTATCGTATATATACAGTAAAAAATGTTGAAGGAAATGACAGGTTTTGCTTTATGGGATTGCAAGTTAAAGTAGATCAAAGATATTGGTGGGTTAGTTCTTGTTGGCTCTTGTAACCAGGTTCAAATTAGCTCCTAAGCTTGGGTGGAAATGATGTTATTTATGCATATTCAATTAAATAAATGCCCAGACTTTAAATTATGTTTGGGTGTTGTTCCCATTTATTGCAATGTGGTATCTACAATATTAACAATGAAAGTGAAGTACAATGGTGAAAGTGAAGGTGCATGCAGTGCTCTAGATGAAACATTTACTGTACTACGAATCAGTTTGTGTATTCCAATGATATTCTTCCAGTAAAATGCATTGTTTTACTTCATTAACATTTACAGGAAGAACTGTGCTCTGTCATCACCCTTGCATTTCCACTTCCTACTTACCCATGACCTGAGAACACCTGAAAAGCACACTGGTGCTGCCTAACTGTCCTTTCGTGAAAAAGTGACAGCCTAAACTACAAACAAACATATAAAAACCAAAAGATGGCTCCTACAGTCCTGTTTGAGAATGAGACCTGTTTTCAACTTTCTCTTCTTTCCAGTTTTAATTTTAAATAAGCCTCAGCACTTTTTTTCCACTCATCATTTGCACACAGTTTTGTCCGAGCCCTTGTATGATGATAGTTCAGCTTGAGTTATTGAGTAACTAATTGTGATGTGTCCTCTTTCCTCTGTTGCTTGGCCCCCTAGTGGACGAGTGCAGTATTGGTTCAGCCACAGACCTGACTGAGACCAGCTCCATGGTGGATGGGGACTGGACCATGGTGGACGAGAACTTCTCCACCCTGAGCCTGACGCAGTCTGAGCTTGAGCACATCTCCATGGAGCTGGCCAATAAGGGCCCACACAAGTCCCAGGTGCAGCTTAGGTAAGGCTCATCTTACTGCTGATGTCATCACTGTGGGACAGTGCAATGTGGCAAATGGCATTAACCCAATGTCAGGATGTCTGTAAATGGGATTGCCTACCTGTTAATTATCAACCACTTTATATTACTGGTTTCATCAGACTCATGACTGTGTGCTTATGCTGATGTTGTAGGTACCTGCTGCACATTTTCACGGAGGCAGGTTGTATGGAATGGTGCGTGGTAATAGGTCTCATCCTTAGAGACACGAACATCATCAAACAAGTGGTCAGTCTTCTGGACTGCCCCGAGGTTCCTGCGGAGACCATGCAGAGCGTACGCAACGGCCTGCTGGCTGTGGACGCTTGGGCCTCATCTGACTGGTGCGTTCTGTCCCTGTGTTAATACACCTCACACACATGCACACACATAACACAGCATTCAAATGACACAGGACATATGCTTGAGGAAGTCAAAGCCAAAACCCTTAATGTAACAGCTTAGGCTTAGTTAGCTCTGATTGGGTTTTATGGTTACACATAAATATGCAGGTATTTAGACCCATTCCATGAATCCCAAAGTATTTTGTGCAAACTGAGTTTAATATTAAAGAAAACTCTATTTGTACTTTTTTTGTCTTGTTTATCACAGTTGTGTTGGTTACACAGACAGAAACCATATATGGACATAAGTCTGTTCTTTCAGTCATGCTTTTATAGAATAGAATATACATATTTTAATAACAAACTACTTTTCTCAGCAACATTCAACACTCAGCCATATCAAATAGACCATCAAATACATTGTTGGATTTTATTGTTTGCATGTTTAGGGCTGTCATAGCTATCAAATCTTGTGTGTGCTCAGAGTAAGAGTGAATATCATTTTAGAGAGCAACATTTTACAAGTGTTATCAACCCAATTCAAAGGCAAAACGTAACTCTGTATCAATTCATTTCCATGGTGTGCATGTGATTAGAAAGTCATGCTCTAGCAAGCTTTCCTTGAGTAACACTGACTCCGCTCTTCTGTTACCCTCCATGTTCCACCGCACAGCCTGGGCTACAAGCCCTTCCTCAGCCTCCTCCGGCCACAGCTGCAGAAGCTGGCGGAGAGCGCAGCGGAGCAGGTCCAGCCCGAGACCTTCCAGCCCTCCAGCACCTCCAAGCTGACAGAGCCTGCCAGCCCCAGAGCAGAGGAGAGCCGCGGGCCAGCTGCCCTGGGGGCCAGCCTGCCCCCCGAGGCCCAGGGAGGGTCGGCCCGGCCCATGGAGGACTGCCCCACAGAGGAGCAGGAGGAGCAAAGCGTGGAAGAGGGGGCGTACGACTGTACCCTGTCCTGACCTCACTGCACAGGGGGGGCCCAGCAACCCCTGCCGAACCACGGGAAAGAGAACGTAGCAGGAATGAACGCAGGAAGGATATACAAGCCCTCCCCCTGGTGGTCACTGCAGCTCATTTCAGCTCATATTCGATTTTGTGTTCCTTAGTTGTTTTTATTTCATGGCTTTAAGCATTATGATGTTGGAATGTGTGCGTGTGCGTGCGTGTGTGTGTGTGTGTGTGCCAGCATTTGCGTGTGAATGTGTTTTCTGTTTATAAAATTACATGATGTGCTGAGTTTTTAAGGACAGAGAGAGGTAACATTCCCTCCCTCACTGCCCACGTCTCTAAGCTTAAAAAATTTGACCCACACAGAAAACTAAAACAGGATTCTAGTTGGTCTCTGAAGCACACAAGGTATGCTTTCAAGTTCTCTGTGGATATAGCGTCAGTATTATCTTGCAACGAAACACACTTCATAGGCCCACTTGAATTGGAGGTTGTGGACATAAATATTAGACTGAGCCTGAGATGACACCCAAATGGTGTACAATTCACTGTTTATTCCTCTAGAGGGCAATACAGTCAAATAGCAGAGTTAAGACTGCAGGAAGTATTAACTTCTGAGATTTATTTAAGTTCGACACTATTGCTGCAGTTCTGTTTTCAGCTCCATGTAAGATGGGGAGCATGATAAGTGTATTTTTTTCGCTTATGCTGTTGGTTCTGCTGTGTGACGGCACTCCCACCAACTCTCAAACACAGTAGAGGACGTGGGAACGATCAAAAGCATTAATTGTATCGTTTGGGATGTGTATTGTATTTTTGAGTACTTTTCCTGGGATTCCACTTGACTGAATTTTGTGTATTTTGGATCATGTATACAAAGACATATATTGTATGTAATTGTGAGTACTGATGTGCAAAAAATATTTTTCAAGTCTGTGAAATCAACCAGGATGGAAAAATTAGAAAAGACAAATTCACTGCAACCAGATAATTTGATTGTCCCCATACTATGTAAGGTGGATGAAACTCACATTGAATATGTGAGCTCTGTCTTACATATTTATTGAGAACACTCCAGTTAGTCACAGGTAGGGGGAGGGTTACACTCATATTCATAATGTTCATACGAGACAAGTATAGTAAAGAGCTCAAACCCATATGAAAGTCTCATAGGCATATGCTGGTATTGAAAAAGGCAGGTATTATATGATTCCATGTAAATAGTAATTGCAATTTCAGTATTTATATGGTGTCACGTAATTGAAATTCAGAATGTTTATTTTTTCAAACAACTTTCACAGCTGTATTGTTACAGGGGTCACAGCAATACAGGATAGACAGGATTGTTTGAAATTCACACAGTTCCCCTTTATGTTCACAGCACAGAGATTTGCAGGCATGCACAGGAGTGAGCATGCGTGCATCAGGTTGTGTTCCTTGCACAGTGACACAGGCAGCATGGTGGTGACTCAATAAACACAATTGGTGATTGACCTGTAACCGAAAACATGTTTCTCTACCACTCTTTAAAATATTGCTTCTTAAAACAATGTTCTACTTTTATTGGACTGATATTAAACAGGTATTTCACTTTTTTAAGATTTAAGCTGTAGTGTCCATACCTCTGGTGTGCCTTCATGGACAAGTTAGAATCATTTTCTGTTCACCCTGTGCTCTGAGCGGCACAAATCTTGTGCTGGTCCATCTAGGCCTCATCCTAACTCTGCTATTCACCTTCAGAGAGCTTACGACTTAAAGAAGTGAAATGCCTCTTTAAATTATAGTATGAACAAACATTTATACAGAGCCATTCGCATGAATCATGCCTTTCTTAATTCATTATTATCAAAATCATTTTATTGAGTTAGCACAATACAATCACTGTAGGAAAATTAAGCATGAAAATGGGTGTACCCCCCACCCCTCAGAAAGTTCTGAAAAATCAGTCAGCAGTGCTTGACTGAATTTCCTAGACCCATGTGAGAATAAATATTTTTTGAGGACTCTCATAAAATCTTGTTAGTTGAGTTTTCATTAGTCTAAACAGTGTCCTTAAAATGTATTATGATGAAAATCAAAAGGTATGTACCTAAGGCGCAGTGGTTTAATAGCCTAAAATCAGTGTTAACACTGGTAATTGGACTGTTGTGGGGAAAAAAGATGGAGTTGTGCGTGTTTTTAATGCCTATCAGTTTGTACCATCTATAAATGTGTTAAAGTATCAACCAGGCGGTACTGGAATTTTCTGCATATACAAACAGAAGATTTTGCTTTACTGTGTCTATTGGAACCTGTCAACCTGTATCCAAAGTCAAGTGACCCTGTCAATATCTTTATTTTATTATTATTATTATTATTATTATTATTATTATTATTATTATTATTATGCCTGCCTAGGCCATTGAGAAGCATTGTAATAAGGTAGATATACCTTCACCTCCATATCTTCACTTATTTATTTTTGCCATTGTTGTGGATATATTATCTTGCACTGCATATGCATTTCATGAATGTGAGTAGTGTTTGGATCAGAACATCCCTGTATCAGACTTACAGATAGTGATGTGGGCTATTAGTTGCAGGGATAACAGTGGGCGACAAGGAATCCCTTTGAAAACATTATGGGAAATTGGAGAATAATCACATTAAAATGGCTCTAAAGCCAATAGTAAAATTGAATATGAATACTTTTTAAAGTTATCAGCACAGGCTTTGCTTTATGTTAGGAGCACATGCTTCAGATATTTACAGAGAATTTTAGAGAGGTATGACAGCTTCCCCCCTCCCCCCCTTTGTGTATAAGTTTGTACCTACAACAGTATTATGCTAGAAATGTTCGTAAAGATGCAGTTTCATAAATCAATGCGGAATTGTTACTACTTTTATACAACAATGGAGTGGTCTATTTTTATAGCCTTACTTTTTTGTTTCTTTAAATTTCCTTCTTCCCTGCTATTTTTTTTTTTTTTTGCCATGCTCATATGGACCAAATCATTTTTGAACAGAAATGTTTGATTTAGCAGCAGCTTAACTCCTTGATGAAATGTCATCTTTTTTTTTTTTTTTTTTGGCTGCACAGTAAAAGCGCTTGTTTGTTCAGTATTGCTTTATTTCTCTTTAATTTCCGTCTTTAAAGAATTCAATGCAAAGTCTTTGGCAGCAGTGTAATTTCTATCCAAACCATGCAGTATACAGAACAGTGGAAATTGATGTTAATGGATATTGCGTGGTTTCGATTCGTACCATGTCCTTGACAGTCAGCCTCTTCTGTGTTCCAGCATCTCAGTACATGCAGTAAATAGATTTTTTTTCCTCACTCCCGTATTAAGCAAGAGTCCAGTTGTATTAAAGTTTACTCATGGTATTACTTAACCAAAGAAATCACATGCCACCCTCTAAATGTCTATCAGAGGTCTTTGCGTGTGGGTGTGTGTGATGGTACACTAACCATGTGGGCCCCCAGTAAGAAAACCATTTTTCCCACCAAAACTAGCTCTCACTGGAGTGGTTTTAAGCCACAGGTGAACAAACGCTTGGAAATGCTACACTGAAAATGATGCAGCTTCTTTGACATTAAAACACCTTTTTCAGCAAAGTCAGATAATGGACAGACTCTCTACATGCAGTGGTACTTTGTTCATAATGGTAATGGGATGTCAAGTACCCTTGAGTGTTGGGAGGACTCTTTGTAATCTATCTTCCTGTGTACAGTCAAACATTGCCTGGGTCAGATGGCCACCTTCAATGCAGTGTATAGAACCGATTTCTTGTACAATTACTTTTCTACTTCCATTATTGTTTTCTATTTTATTTCTTCCTGTACATAAAGAACAATAAATTATTTTTAAAAACAAGTACTTTTCATGGTGTTTATCAATGAAATGTTATTTCAGTTGTCTGAATTATTTTAGCATCTTTGCAGTGCAAGGTGCAAAGGAATGTGTAAAATTTCATGCTTGAGATAGATTGATCTCATCATTCTCTGCTTGATCTGGGGAAGGACAGGTCCCCAACTAGAAGCATAACAGGAAAAAATGTTGCGCTGCATTGTTAATTCATTCAAACATAAAAAGAACGGGTGATAAATTTGATTGGCTAATAAATCTACATGGTACTGCAGGGTATATATACGTTTGGCTAGATGTTATTTTTATGATTCTGTAACAAAACCACCTCATTTTTTAGCTGCAACAAACAGCTCCATAGCTCACTCAGTAGGTTGGTCGGTCCACAAAAATTTCCCCACCATGAGGCAGCTAGGTTTCGCCCTAGGAGGCTGAAATTTGGCATGGAGGTCAGGGGGTGGGGGTGGTGGTGTGTATGGTTTTGTTCGTGCCAATTGGCAAAACGGGGGGCATGGCAGTGGGAGTGGCATGGTTGCAGCTATTGCAAATTCGTGCTTGTTTTCTGAAAATGTTAGGTGTCTCAGGACTGTACATGTGTAAAGGAGGTTTGTTATAGGACAGATACCTGGATGAGAAAAAGGCACCTTTTACAGATACACAGTATTATATCCTACAGCATTAAAAGGCATGTCTTTTTTTTTTGTCCATGGGAAATAGGAACACATTCAATTTTAATTGCTGGGTCAGGGAAATTTGTAACAGGAGTCACCTGTGTCATAAGTGCAGTCTTCTGGCAAAAAGATCACACAGCTTACCTGATGGACTGTTCCTTATTAAGTATATGTTCACTATTAGTGGTGGCCAAAACCGATATGAAATATTGCAAAGTTGAAAGTATAAACCATTGTATAATAAGTATATATAAGTATCATTGACTATAAACCATTTTTGTACAAATTCAGGACAGGAAAACTGGAGGATAAAATATTTTGCAAATAAATTACAGGAAGAAAAAATATCCACCAGATTAGTGAACCTCAATTCATATTATTGCAAAACCCAGTACATTTGTCACATGATATTAGCACATGGTGGGGCAGTCACAAGTGAGTAATGAGGTGGGGTTTACGCTGCTGGGTGGGACTCTTCTTACGGGAAAAATGCATTCAGTAAGAGTGAAACATTTTTACATCCTTCACAGAAACACAGCGGTTTCATAAAATGTTTATGAAGAGAATTACAATAACTAAATTTTTTTTCAATCTCTCTTACAAAACCATTTTATTTGATGTTGAGAACACTGTAATACAGTGAGAACAATAAATAAGGGCACAAGTGTGTGATTGAAACGATGAAAGAGAAAGGCATTTGAACATCTTAACATTGAAAAAAACAACACTTGTGAACATTTGTGGAAACAATGTACAATTGAAAATGAAGGAAAATTATTAATACATTAAGACATAGCCCTGGGCATTTCTAATATAAGTCGAAATTCTTTCTTGATTTTAATTTCCTGTGAGATTGGAAAACAAGGCTTCTCCTCTTTCTGTTTTTAGTTGTGGGCATGAGTTCTTCAGCCTTGTAAATAAAAAATAAACCTGTTTACAACTATTCTTAATACTGCGCTGAAATGAAACTGATAAAAATTCATGTCAAATATTGCTTATCCTATTTTACTATACTGTATGTTCATATACTTCACATATTTTTTCTTGAAAAGCAGTATTGATCAAAATGTATACTTTGTTTATCAAAGTCACCTTGACACAGCTGCACTTTGCGGGGTGCTGCGAAATAATAATATTGAGGCTACATGTATGCAGTGACAGGATTACCCATGTTACAAGGACATGAAACGTCAGTGCCATTTCAGGATGGGAGGTGAGGCTGTGATTCTTATGAAAAGCAGTGGACATATGACACTGCACCATGGAAAAAAAAGAAAAAAATATGAGTTATATGAGAAATGCCCAAAAGAGAAAAGAAATTTCACAGCATTAAGACCTTAAAGCGGCAATACAATCACCCACCAACCACCCAAGCCACAATTTACAATCATCCACAGTTGTATGTGTGCACTGCAGAGTTCTACCTCATGACCATACATACATATATATGTATTATATATGCATATATGTTCATGTGTATAATGCCTTTTATAATGAGAATTTCTCACTCTTCATAACTGAAAGTAAGTACATTGTAATTACAGAGATTATCGATTGTTACAAAACTCGTGTAATTACACCATCAGCTGTGGGCAGAGTTTGGGTTATCAAGACAATGTCTTTACATAAATCACAAACTCATATTCAACATTTGTGGCTATAAACAGAAGAATGAATTCTAATTACACAATTATTACATATACTGTTACAGTGTAATTACTGTGTCATTAAGTGTAAGAGTGTTATTAAAAACTCTTAGATTGTGAAAGCCAAATCATTCAAGGACACTAACATCGTTTCTTTCATTTACACTTGCAATAAATTAATGTATGAGTTTATGAATAGCACCCTTGGTGATTATTACTTCAAAGTCTACTTTTTTTATTAAATCAGGAAAGCTTCTATTCACTAAGAGAGATATTGATAGACATTAATATTTATGCAATACATTGATGCAGCGAGACCCTCTTAGTTTTTTTTTTCATTATTTTGTGCGGCTATTCTAAAGCATACAGGTGATTTCAGATGTGGCAAAAATCACATTGTTTCACTGTGTCCTTGCTTTCTTATGTTTCTACAGTACACATGCATATTACGAGAGGAGGTTATTGGGATGATTAATTGCAAGTGTAGCAATGGATATGACAAAATAGAGACTTGTATATAACTGTATTCTATTCTATAATTTACAAAATGTTGCTGTACACTCCAGTACTTGCTTCGACCATAAATAGTTGTATTTAGAAGTGCATTTTGCCAGAGGCCAACAAGTTATCTTACTGGCATTAAGGAAAAAATTTGCTGAAAAGCACATTTTTTGGATATCTGTGTCAGATAGCCTTACCTTCTCTCAAATCTTTCATCAGTTTTAGTCATAGGAAGACCAAACTTAGCCTTCATTATAAAGCTATTGCTATTGCTACTATTCTTAGCTTAATCTTAGCAAGCAAGCTGGCTGAGGGAAGCCAAAGAAACACACTGCTAGATAAAAGCAAGGCTTGATGTGACTTATTTTTTGCAATTCCACTCTAAAGGGAAGTCACTTTTTATCCACAGGTTTTTCTGAATGCACATGCTGTTGGATTGAGTGAAAGGCATGGAATACACTCACTGCACGCCCCAAAAGTGGCAAACAAAATAGTCTCACATATTTACATGTGTCCTGTTGTATTGCAGTGCTGCTACTATGATCTATGTACTTCAAAACCAACACAAAAGTGGTCAATTGCATAGTTCAGATATCGATGTTGTGATTTACACAGGGATAATGACGGCCATTTTCTGCTTGGAAACCCACCATACTGTGTACCACTCAGGGCCAGGAGACATGAAATTAAACCGCCAACACATCTGACCCACTTTCTGAGCACACACGTACTGGACTGAAATTTAGCATTTTTGACGAAATGTCATTGTGAGTGATAAGTAATAGCTATGTGCACATAATTGTGACTGAATTCAGCTCACAGTGAAGTATAATAAAGAATGGTCACTCAGTTGCAGAAAAAGGAAGACAGTTCAGGGAGCAAAAGGAGGGGCCATCTATTCAATGTCCCACCCAGACATTGAAGGCCTATAGTTTTATGAATTGGGCTTCAAGTGCATGGACTAGTCAAGTGCAAGTTAAAAGGAGTGCTTTTGAAAACTGGTAAAGATTTCTATCATTTTCAAAGCCAACTTCCTCAAATATAGATTTGTAAGTGGTATAGTTGTATTCTCGTGGTATTAAAATTGACTGTACAGTATATCTCCTTAGGGCGTTGTATCACAAACTCAGAGATTATGGCCATGCAAGGTTTCTTCTCTAATCCTCTTCCCAGAATGCATTTCAGACACTGCTTTGGGTTTAGTCCAACTGCTGATACCTTCTAACTTTGAGTTCGATTGGCCCCATGCTGCACAAAGTCACATATGCGCACATATGCACACTCACATGCGTACAAATACACGCACGCAAACGCACACGCACACACACACGCACACGCACACACACACACACACACACACACACACAGACAGTTGAAAAGCAACATGCAGACACACTGGTTTCAGCAGCCTGTTCGTTCTGGGCCACAAGAGAAAAATGCATGATGTTCAAAGGAACAAAAAACAAGGCAGACAATGTACTCTCCTGACTCTCCACACCTCTCTTCTCTCCTGAGAATAAGCCATAGAGGCCCTTGTGGACCAGTAACCAAAAGCAACCACAAAGTGACAGTGTTCTACTGTAAGCTGTAGAAGGGGATCAAACCATAAACTGAAAACTGTTAAAAGATTTCCATATACCACATTAACTTTGCTGTAGTTTTCCACATTAATCAAACCCTGTTAATATCATACCCCATTAATTATTCCCATATTAGTATTCAGCTGGGCTATTAAAAGGAGTACTATAGTAAAAATTATAACTGTATACACTTTCAAGTATATATCAAGTGCTAAGGCTCATGACTGAACATTCCAAAGGACTTTGTGCTAGCCAAGAGTCAGATACTGTAAGTCAAGTATGTTTGCCTCAATATAAGCCAGGGTTTTTCACCACAGTAAACAAAGAAATACAATATCCTGAAAAAAAGATTCTCTCCTACGTTATCTACAGTTTATCCATGGTGACATGCTCATGTTTGTCCAAATCCTACATGACATTCAGAACATTCAAAAACTAATTCAAAACAAAGCAACTGGGTCAGAAAATCTGTTAACTTATTACTGTGTATTATGTATTACATTTAATTTTAATTGCTAGATACTGTTTCTCTGGTCCACACTACATAACAAATCTTATCTGAATTTATTTTGTATTATCTGGGCATGACCTGGTCAAGATATATACGACCATGAGAGAACAAGCCTTGATTTTCACAAAGTTCATACATAATCACCATGGGCCAAGCACTCATCAGACAAAATCATTATATGTTTCCATGGTGAATTTGTTATCTGAGCATTGCCTACTGTTTCTGTGTTCCTGTATTATAATAAAAAGCTCTGGCTGACAGTGAGGCCGGATGAGTGGAGTTGAGTCCTGGATTTACAGAAGATTGGATGGTTGGGAATGCTCAATCATCGATGCAAACACTTGATATAAAAACAAATATAACAAATACAACTTAACACATGTACCAGAGATCTCTTACTTAATTAGAGTAGTCATGGATATACTTAGCCGACAGGCATCAACATGTTATTAAGCTGTCAAATTATTAAGTCACTTCTCAACAACAAAACTGTAGTTAAGGGGTTAGAAGAATTGTAACAATCAATGACCGGAGCAATATTTGCATCCAAACTTTTGAACTTGAGAAAAAGGAATCTACTGTATGTCAGACTCACTGTTTTACAGTTATGGGTTTTATAGGATAAAGGAAGTTGATACTGCAATATTTACAAACCACATTCATTAAAAAATATCATAAAAATAAAAAAGGAAAATGGTTTGCATTGTTCTTTTTTTACATTTGCATGAAAACAATCTTTAGAACGTTGAAGAAGTGTTCAAAGACCTTTGCAACGTAGCTAGAACTGAGAGTGCATCGTGCAAAGGCTTGCTACTACAAACAAAGCACTTGAGGCCGGTCAGACCTTAAACTCTGGTGTCTCATTAGCAAAGCCTGGGAAAGGCTGCAGAAGTTCTGGAAAAACCCTTTTCCAAGACATGAACCATGACCTTTACACAAAAGAAGAATACTGACAATGACGTCTCTTGATTCTAGCATACGGTGACAGAGATGAACAAAGGCAGACATGCAAAACAAACCATGTCATATGCAACCATTAAGAGGAGAGTAGAAAGAGCGAATGCAAAAGAGAAGGTCGAAAGGTGACCTTGCCAGCAGGTTAAGTCATAGATAACTAGGCTCGGTTCTGGCTTGGCTTTGAAGTGGCTCCATTGTTGCTAGCCTATTGACACAGTGACGGAGGGGGTCTCTCGAGGTGAGCCAGGACACTGGACTTCTGCATGTGTGTGCAGGGGGGGGTGGGTGGAGTGAGAGGAGGTGGGGCCCGTTCGGGCTGTTCAGTATCGATACATGTCATAGGTGCTGACCCAGGACGAGGGGAAGGTCCACATTGGAAACCTTTGCAGTATCTCAGTCAGCTGAGGAGTCTTCTGATCCTCTCCGAAAAAGTAATGTGACGCAATGGCAACTGAGATCATTCCCTCAGGGCCAGAGGGATCTGGAGATTCAGGAGCCTGGGGCAGAAATAAACACAAAGAAAAATAAATGCCAAAGCAATCACAAACACATTAACATGATTGCTGTAACTTCCTCTGAACATTGTTCAGAAGAACTTCCTTTAAACATTTTGTATAACTGGCTAATAGATAAAGTCATATTGAACTGCCAACAAACAACATACATTATAGTAACTAGTATATTACTGGACAATATTTTGGTGTATTAAAGTAGTCCACAATCCATTAAGCAGCCAAAAACATTCCCAAACCATTTTCCAAAAACATACCAGATTTCATTCATTAATTTCATTCATTCATTAATAAGTAATAATATATATTTAAAAACAGCATTTATAAAGATTCAGTTACCTGAATTTCAAACCAGAAATTCCAGGCGGGAGATTCAAGGCCGTGGGAGTAGAATATAAAGTACTCCCCGCTGAGGTCAAACTGCGGCGTCCCGTCCCCAAAGGACCAGCTGGTCAGGACGGCTCCGCTGTGAGGCATGAGGTAGAGGGACATGTGGCTGGGGCCTGTGGGGACACAGCGAGAGGACGGGGGGGACACATGGCCATTTAAGCTTTTAATGTGCGGATTACCCCACCACAGCTGTAAGGTGGAATCCCTGTTCGTCATCCTGAGCTACAGAGTGCTAGAAATGAGTCTATTTCTAGAGTCTATGAAATGCAACAGCACAGAGCATCTAACACATAAACCATAGGTCAATCTCTTAGGGTACAGTAAACACAATCCCTGCCCAGCCAGGCCAGTGTTGCCTTTACTGCCCCTCCTACCACCACAAACATTTTTTCCCTAATGCCAGCCAACCTCTTCTCTAATATCAGGAATCCATACTCCGTACTCTTTCAGACAAGCCCATGGACCTGCTCCAAAAGCATATGAGTTTTGCTATCTTGGTCGGTAAGCACAACATCACATATCAAAAATTAATCTGGTGTATGTTTGTTTTGGTTTGAGGGTTGAGTTACTGAGGACAGTGTTATGTTTCAAAACGTCCAGCAGGGGGACTCTGTGAGGGCAGGTTTGCTTAATCTTGACATATAGAACATGGAAACATTCACGTTTGTGCAGCTGCCAGCTGTATGAGAGGTACTGTATACTGAATGAGCGCTTGCACGCAATCAATTACACAAGCAGACATAGACCAGACAGAGTCCCTCCCCAGGGCCCCTTACCTTTCACTTCAAAAGTCAGCTTTGTCGTGCCCCACTCTGTCTCCTGTTTTGAAAGCAGTTTGAAATCTATGGGTGACTTTGGTGACACTTCAGGGGCAGGAAGGTACCAATTTTTCCTGGAAAAACAAACACATAATAAATCATATTTTCACATGGTCCTTTAAACATATTCCTAAATATTAAAATGATCAAATCAGTCACACAGCCCATAGTAAAAATACAAATAAATCGGACTTTAGAACAGCTGTGTGAAATGGCCAAGGCATCAAGTATATTAGTCCAGTAATCTCCACTTAAATAGCTTTGTCACAAAACACGAGTGCTGTTTCTTTTCAAGTGGAGAACACTAAGTCTCCAGTTTCAAAGGTTAGGCAAGGGGTGACAATTTGCTTGCAAAGAGATTTCATACATGTATGGTTGCCAAATAAGCAGTAGACCGACTAACATCACCGATTGTATAATGCATTTGGCGATTTAAATGGCAGGAAAAAATGGTGACTGAATTCAGGATTTATTAACACCATTTGCTGCTCATGTACTACTAAGGTCCTGTCTGACCCAAACCAAAATGGTTTCCCCCACCACAGCTATGGCAACCTGAAATGCTTTTCTCTGCTCTAAGAGAAGCAAACTGGTGTTCCACACTGTAAAAGCAGCAACCTTAAGTGCTTTTGCCCCTCATAACTACAGCAAACTAAAATATGCATCCCTACAAAGACTATAGTAACCTGAATTGGCTTTTCACACTACCCGCTAAAATGATTTTTCTCACAATATTCGAGAGCCCAGACAGAATTCTGGGTTTTTTTTGCACATATTTCTGTAATTTACCACCAAGGGGTGTGTGTGTATACACACACACACACACACACACACACACACATACAGTTTTCCAAGGCTACTATGGAAGCACTATCAGTCAAATGCACTGACCTTTGGCAAAACAACTCCCTTGTTGAGCCTTAACCACAACAAACCCAACCAAGTTCTTACAATCAACTGCAAATGCATGTAAACCTTTCACAGCACTTGCTCCCACTGAGGTATAACTTATAGTCTGTAAATACAGAGAACCTGCTAGAATTACTCTCAAATTACTCATTAATTCACTGTCCTTGCAACAGAGGAAAATATGCAAAACATAATAGTCCTTTTCTTCTGTGACTTTGTCAGCAACTACGAAAAACTGAAGGCACGTAATTCTGGGTGATTCGCTTTTTCTAGGGAAACTTTGCACAGAGCAGTGTCTCTGTTAGATCATGCCAGCTCTGCCTTTCACCCACTTCTGCTTTCCACAGCTCTCCCTCTCACCCATACCCTAGTCACACTGTAGGTTTTTGTGTTTTTGTCATTAACTGCTGGTCTACTGTTGTCTTAGTCAGAGTCTAAAGATAAGTTGCAAGAGGAGCAAAATAAATTAAACTCGACACACAATGCACCAGCAGGATACCGTTTTACCCTGTCATCGATGCATTGTTTGATGTTGATGCTGTTTGTGCACCCAAATATTACTCCGTCCACACTCTGTCTGAGTGTTGTTTTGTACTCATGACTGTAATCGTCTAACTAGTTACAGGCCTTCGCTGGTTTCCAAATTGCTGCTGAATTCTGCCTACAGGGACACCTATAGATGAACTTCCTGATATGCGGCCAGGCAGCCCGCATAGTCACATGCTCAGGATTTTCTCCAGGACCTTTACTGTAACTACGGCAAAGTGAAATGCCCTCTCCCCCAATGCACGCACTTGACAAGGAACTTCACAGGCAGGAACCAGGGGAAACCACAGAATGGGAGGTCCTCCTGGCACTTGGTCCGGATTGTCTCATTGATTTCTGGTATGTGTGGAGTGATGTAACGCATTCCAGTGTAGTCAAAGCTATTGATCCACATGCCCGAGTCCTTCCTCTCCACCTCCCCATCCAGTCCGTGGAACGTGCGTGTGGTGTGCTGTGGAGAGATTTTCAAATCCGATGAAAACCCAAGCTTGACAGTCATCACCCTTTACTGAGTGCTAAATTGGTCATCCTTACAGCCAACAAAATAGCATGTATGAAATGCAAGACTATTTGAACAATCATCTGATATCAATTTCCAAGGCTCCCAACTATTATGTTCACTGATGTTCTACTGTACCTGCAGAAACACCCGTTTGGGTCGTGGGCTAGTTGGGTCACTCGCATAGGGGAAGAACAAGCCACAGGAGACCAGAATGAAAGCCACTGCAAAGACAGTGCTTAGGCCTGCCAAGATCCATTTGGTGCTCTTGGCCAGGTAGATGAAGTGGAGCTGTGAGAGAGGGAAACAAGGACAGTTAACAACAGTGTTAAAACACATTCAAACATTTGCTAATCATATCTGGGAATGGAAAATCCTATGGCATTTAAGAGTGGCCCTGTGTGCCCTTCAAAGTCTTAGTCTGCTCTCTTAAGGAGATAAGAAAATAAAACCCACCGAAACTGCCAGCTTGTGTGTGTGTATATGAGCAATAATAATGACATTTACTTACTAAGTGCTCAGTATCTATGACTGAACACTTTATTTTGGGTTCACATTATCAGAAAAACTGTTATTAGCAATTGAACAAGTGCAAATTAAACAGCAATTGAAGTGAAGAGTTTCATTTTTTTAGACCTCAGGACCAGAGATTTTTTTTTTTACATGTTTGAGGAGGACACATCAGGGAAAGCCCTATTCATTATCTGTGACAGAAATGTTGTCTAGGGCCAACTGCCAAGGATCTTCATTCTGTTTCGAGGTGCGCGCTGATGTACACACAAAGAAAGAGGAGAGGAAGATGGTGCCCAGGGTGACGAGGGAGGCCAGCACCACGTCTGGAGGGATCTCAGTGCCACTGCGGCCCAGGATGGGGGTGAAGATCTCAAACACCACCCAGATGAGGAACATGAAGTGCACATAGGGCAACGCCAGCCCCAGCAGGTACAGAACAGAATATTTCACCGTCGCACCTTTTGGGGAACATGGAAATAACAAAGACAGGTTTCAGGAGATCTGACTGTACTTATAGAGAGTCAGTCTATATGACTGTCAGTATCAGATCCTTTTCTCCACAGCTCAGTTAAAACCCAGGAGCTTGTCAAGTGGGCTGGTCAGTTTGCTCTGTGCTATGGCTTTGTTACATTTGGAAGCACACCAGAGAAAACCATTTTTTCCTTGAAGTTCAAAGAAAAAATATTATGTCAACAGACAGCAGATGTCAGAGAAAATGAACACGCATACTTTTACATCAGAGAATAGCAAAAGTAACGGAGGGAACGGAGGACTGGTGCAGACAAAACAGTGGGAGAAACGAATAAAGAAATAAGAAGAGAGGAGAGGAGGCCCTTTGACGGCATGGTAAGTCACCTCTCTGCTTGAACTCGTGAGCCAGCAGCAGTTTGGTGGCCAGCGGGAAGGCCACCATCAGCATGGGCACGTAGGCCGAGCACAGGCCCTGCTGGGTGAGGTAGACCAGGGCGCAGCACCACAGCAGAAGGCTGACGTCAAAGAAGAGGTCGCCCAGCTCCAGCCGCCGCACGCTCTGCATAGCAAAGCAGAAGAACCACTCGACAAACCTGCACGTTGTGCACACTGTTTATTTATTCAGCAAGGCCTCATGCCTCAGGGAACTAACAGTGCAGGGCCTATTCAAATCCAGTTATACACACTACACCCTGTAAGGCTTCATGGTATGACAAGCATTTACTGAAATGACAGTGTGCTTGTACTGTATTTAGTTTAAGTGCAACAAACATTAGGTAACATACGTTCTGACTACTGAATGAAAATTAGGTGACAACTAGTTGGTTACTGTACACATCAAATTCCCAACGCCAATATTCTTGCCAAGATAAAGATGCAAATTTATCAGACATTTTGATCTTCCTGACTTGGAAATACTCCCTACACTCAAAGAACATTCAGTCTAGCACCCTTAAGGATTCTTTGTTTGAGAGAGATATAATTATCTAAGAACTGGTAAGGGTTCCCCCAAGGGAAACCTTAAGGAAACAAGGAAACCCTTTTTCTGAGAATGTATGACAAGCTGACAAATACCGAGAAACGCACCTCTCAGTATGTGTATAATGAATCAGGGCAAAAAATTTGCATGAATTATCTAAGTGGAACTTCACAGATTATTCAAATGCACATAACCAAATACATGAAATGGTGATACAGTTATACATTAAATACAGTGTCACTTGAAAGGTAGTGAACCCCTTTGTGATGGTCTGCATTTCCATGTATTTTAAACTGAGATACTTTCTAGAACTTCATCAAATGTTTAATTAATGATTAATGGGAAGACAAGAAAATAAGACACACAATCTGTGCAGCTTGTGTGTCGTTTAGTTTCTGACTCTTACTTTCTAACAATCCTAAACATAAATATTAATCTTCATACAGAAATTTGTTGTAGACCTGCTTTTAAATAGTTATGGGTGCTGCCTGTCTGCATGGCCCTCTTCAGGCACAGCTTCGGCTCATAGAGGGGTAACCTGACACCCTCTTCTAGAATTTTCTGGACTGAAAAATGCGGCATTCATGGTTCCAAGCAGCAGCCCTCTCACTGTGACACCTCATGATCAGATGGGGTTCTACTGTTCTCATTGTGATAAATTAATTAACTTGGTGGTCATTGTTCAACATTGTTCTAGAAGTTTCCATAAGAGGCCTCACAACACCCCTATAATGTTATTCTCTTACAAGCTACTGAATGTAAAGTTTCACACACTTCCATATTTGAAGTTTATTTATTTTTTAAAATAAATAATTAAAGGACATATTTTGTGTGTTTTGATACTATGCAGGTTGTCCTTTATCAAGACTTGGATGAAAGTCATAATAAGGATTTCTATTTAAAATGCATGAATTTATGAACCATTCCATATGGTTTCAAACATTCAAATTGCTCTTTAGCTCCATTACATCCATTTAGTCTGGCTACTACTGGTTAATGGAGATGAGACACTGCATGCCATTCATGTTCCCTATTATTCCTTCCAGCTCAAGTATTATTGCACATAAAATTGATAGTGAATGCAAGAAATGATAAAAGCAGAGGGGTACTCACCCCATAGTAGAGGTTCTTTGCCAGTGTATGGATGAGAATCATTTTGCCGGTGGAGGCAGCACCATACAGGCAGATTGACATGTAGAAGTGGTTGTACCAGAACATGGACCTCCCCAAAAGGGACACCAGCACCGCCACGATGAGCACGGAGAGCAGAGTGACCAACCAGCTCATGATTACGACCCCAGTGCCACAGGCCAGCTCACGCACAAACCGCCCCCCTGGAATACACAGCATGGACTGAATGAAAAACTCCTTGAATCAACAGCAAGCCTTCATCAGTCTAAATGTATTTCTTTGGACACATAACAGTGCATTGCCTGAATTAAAAATTAAACCAGAACTTGTTTTTCTATTTATACTCTAATTCTTTATTGCTAATGAAATGTTGTGTATTATATCATGACTATGGGTGATGAAAGCTAAATGTGATACTTTGCGACACAAACAAAATGACCTCTGGTACGGAGAGGCAGAAAAAGATTGGTCCCTGGTCTTTTGTGTTCATTTACAACTAAATGCTGAAGACAGATATTCTCTGGACTGGGAACTAGAAGCTTCAGCTAAATCAATAACAGCAATTCCTGAGAGTATACCATGTTAATCGGGGAGGTTTGAACATGCTTTATCTTCGGAAAAGCAAACACGGAGGACATTTTTCTTCTTTCCTAATGCACCACCCTCCCATTATCTCCAAACAAATTAATGGGTGTGTGTTGTTATGCTCTCCTTTACAATACACCCAAAGGGAGTCAAGGTACACCCTATAAACATCTACCCTACCTACCCCCATTGCTAGGCAGAGTGCACTTCTTTCCCAAGTAGAAGAAGGTTGCCATGGTTGCCATGTAGTTGATTATGGTGCCGACTCTAGCCGGGTACGCCACTACAAAGACACCCAGCAGGTCAAAAAACACCATGTTGCCATGACGATAATCCGAGGAATCTGCCAGCTTCTCTGACATGACAAGGTGCTTCAGGACAGCCAGGATGTTGTCACCTGAGGGAGTATAAATGCAGAGGAAGTTGCATGATAAAACAATGATTGAACTTTGAGTTTTTTTTTTTTTTGTTCGGTACATCTACTAACCCAATCCAATGCCGGAAGACACTGTTTTAGTCATATGTGTTACAAGGGAAAAAAATATTGCTTAATTTCCTGTATTTAGATTACAAGAAATAAGATCATCACTTGAAATACACAGTTCATATTGTAATAACCTGCTGCAAATGTATACAATACAATATACACAAGGCATACTTTGCAGCTTTGTAGAGCTATTCTCAATATCTAAATACACCACATCTCTGTTATGATAATAAAAGGAAGCTGTAAACTATGTGATCCAAGAGGTCCCCTGCTGTGTGGTATTCTTAGATCCCGTATGCTGTCTCCTACTTCTCAAAACAAACTCACAGTGTCTGCAAAAGGCCTGATTGTTCTGGTTATGTCTGATTGTTTCCATTCATTTCTGTTCACTTGATGCAAACAAAGAGCTTTCGTCTGAGCCCAGGGCCTCCTTTGTATGCAAACTGATCCCCATTACACAACACTTTTTCTACAGCTGAAGTGCCAAGAGGCTCCGGAATCTCCGATTTCCTTCATTCCCAGTGTTAGGCTAAGGCCCAGTTACAGTGCACGTGGTAACAGGTGTCATCCAGCTTACGTCAGGTACCTTGAACTAAATTACCCCATTTCCACCGCAGAGCTGTAACCAAGCAGATTCAGTTCACATTTGTCGTGGTTTCCCAAAAGCATGTGAGCATACTGGTCCACATAAGTTCACTGTACAAGCTTTACTGCTTTTCTGCCTGCATACGTGCAAGGAAGCTGTAGGCAAGGCGGCAAGCTATGCAATTATGTTAACATCTGTTATAAAAATCTTGGACGTAAACACATACAGGAGAAGAGAGCCAACCGCCATGACGGAACGCAGGAAAAACAATAGTGTGGACCAAAGCAATAAGGTGGTGTTTCATCCTTAGAAGGTATTCAAAGCACTGACATTTGACTACATTTGGGAAAAAGATAAATGTTCCAAACTGTAAGGTAATCAAAACTTCCTCTTGCGCTGCATTGGTCTGACATAAGGCCCATAATCCACTCCATCTGAAGAAACTCTGTGCTACGGCAGCTAAACTGGAATCATTATTTTCACATAATCTTCATTTGGCTTGAACTTCCTCAAGCATACCACATTAGCAAATACACGTAGCTAGAATTTCCAAGTATAGCAAGTTAACCAACAAACCGTCTACTCAGCTATTTCTATACGAAGGGGGATTACTTATGTTTGAATGAAACTCCATTTGAGTGCCTTGGGCTAAAGATTATTAATAAAGTTATTAATATGGGTAATCATGCATATTTAGGGCATATACAATGGGTGGAGTCAGTCTTTTTGTTAACATATGGTGACAGTCATGCACCAGATTTATAGTCATTTTAAATTATTTCTGGTCACATAATTCTTACATTTACAGTTGCTGTTTTTTTTTTTTTTTTTTTTTTTAAATCAATGTGGACCTTCTATGGCATTAAGATTCCTAATGGATGAAAAATTGCTAGGCCACCCTGGCCATATTGGAGCATTGCTTCTGTTTGGTATTTCATATGGTGCAGGGTGACATACTAAAAATATTAACTCATCCTATTCTCCTGAGGGATATCCAGGGCCTTTTATAGGGACTGTTTTCTTGTCACTGGAGATTGTGACACACATGAGTTGGACAGTTTTGAGTTAGGAGATGTGTAAGACTGATATGAGTGTGGGGGCTTGTAAAAAGACTATGGGTGGAGGAGGTATTGGACAGTGGAATGTTGCTGTATTTGTGAGAATCAAGTATCTGAACATTGCTGTGATTTCCATACAGTTAGCTGTTGCAGTAGAGCTATATACACATAACACAGTATTCAGCTGACCTTCAATCAAGGCTCTACCCTACTATTATCATTACAGCAAATAAACTACCTTGACTCCAGCACAGTGTACAAAGATATACATCTCCTTACCTTCACTCAGATAAGTATGACTTTCAGTGAGCCCTTGATAACCATTCCGGCTGTGCATATTTTGGCGTTGGCTGAAGTCTTAAGTGACTTTTTTGTTAGACTTTGCAATGGCAGACATTACTGTCTATCATCAGTGTTTTACAGGCTGCTGCAAACTGTTCTACCCGTTCTCCAGACAGATGCACCAGACTCACCAGCTCTCTGTATTGATTCAGTCAGGATTCTGTCCGGAGTATCATACTTTGTGTGGTAGATGAACCCATTTTCAATGAAGGCCAAATCAATACCTGCACAGGAAAACCAATTAACTCAAATCCAGTTACGGTTCAACTGTACAAAATACAAACAGCAGAGAACGAATAAAGCCCATGATAAGTAATCTGGGGAATTAGATTTAAAAATTAAAATGGAAAAAAAAATTAAATATTGAAAATGAACAATACTGCTTTAATGAATAATCGATTGGGAGAGGAGGGCATGCAAACAATGCTTTACCTGGGATATTCCCAAAATCCCTGTAGATTCGGAAGTCTGTATCTGAAGGGATCACTCCACTCTGGAAGACCTCTTGGCCGACCACAGAGGCAAAAGGGTGCTTGGCTGCGCGCACATAGGCCTGGACTAACCAAGGGTTTTCAGGTCCTGACAAAACAGCAAGAATTTCAAAACGTCTCCTTCACTACAACTTTTTTCACACATTCTAACCACTGAATGCTTGTTTGCACTGCACACTCAAATCACTTCCCATTTGCCTAACTGTTTTCCCTCTTTCAGTTGCTAATGTAAGGTGTTGTGTAACTCCTCCAATTTCCCCACTGGAGATTAAGTACAACGGTTGACTGAACACCACCACACATACCTGTTTGAAAAACCACCTCTTTGCCCCCCACACCCGCTGCCTCCAGGTTGATGAAGGCTCGGACTTGTGACGCCCAAGGGTGCTGTGTGATAAAACCGTGACTTGCCTGACCGGAACAACCAGAACAGAAAAAGGCACAATATTAACACTTAAACAGCTAGCATCCATGGGTCAAAGGTTGGATTCTGCCTTTCAGCTTTTAAAGGTCTGGGACTAAATGCAAACCACAAGATTTGTTTTTAAATTTCAAAAGATCACCTATGTGCTTTTTCAGACTTTTTTGTCAGATATGACAGCAGCCTCTGCTTTTGGACAGATTAATTCTAATATTTTCTCTTACTTTATAGATTCACCCGGTAACTAATTTGTGTTGAAAATGTGATGAAACTGGCACTTTATTTCTAGTTTGTTCCCTAAATGCTTCAAAGAACTCAGGGTTACAATAATCTTCATAAACTGCATTTTTATTAAATAACATGAATCTATTAAAAGGAATTTCACTGAACTGTGTGGACATTTATTGTGGTCTATGGAGGAGCTACTGCTGGTGTAAACTACTGCATCAGTGTTTGGTAATGTAATACTCATACTTGTACTACGATCAGGAAAAGAGGTTAAAGCAAAGAGGGAACATACAATGCATTCCAGCACTGCTTAGAGAAACAAAGAACAAAACCACAGAAAAGTATCCACTCTCCATATTGTAAGCATTTAAGAGTATTCAAATAATATGGACCAGATCTGAATTACCGTTATTGGACACAGATTCTTGGTGAACTGTGATATTAAAATTTTTCGAGCAACTGTTTCCAATTAGCAGTATTTTTACAATTGTTACGAAGTATGTGGGGCTAAGCAGGAGAGTTCAATTTGTACTGAAATTCTATATGCTTCTCCTGCCACTCACCTGGAGCACGTTCTCTTCCGCCCCGTTAAAAAGGAACACCACCCCATGCCGCAGGGGTGTGGAGAGGTTAGCCAAGGAGTGCAACACCTCCAGCATGACAGCACAGCTGACCGCGTCATCGCTCGCGCCTGTGTGCGGTGCAACGGACAATCACAGTGTCAGCAGACCTTGGTCAATCGTCCTGACACAGCAGTGTTTTCACAGCAGCAAAAGTTAAAACTCCGCTTCTGTGGAGTGGTTCCCATTGAAGCTAATATTGAATTACATTATAAAGTGCTGCTTTCTTGGATTAGGTGTACATGCTGACGTTTTGATAAAGGACACGTGCGTTTGAATGCTAAATTGTCCAAGAGGATTAGGACTGTGTAATACTATAACAAAACTGTCAATGTGCAGGTCTATTAACTCTGACAGGCCTGATAAGAGAGCAGTGAATTTCAAAACTATTAGAAATCAAAGAGAATAGAGTAGTCTGCTAATTAGCTAATTATGCCATATGCACAAAAAGTGACTTCCCTCTATGGATTTCAAGGTTCTTCCCAATTGAAGATCACTCAGTTGGACAGCACATAAGCCAGAAAGTTCCGCACACATCAGTAAAAGTGAAGAGGCAAAGCCTATATTTTGTCTGGCCAAGGAAACTATTATAATCCCAATCTGATATAACTTGCAAAATCATTTTCCAGAATACTGCTTGCAAACTAATGTTGCCCTTCAAACTACAGTTGGGAAAAACAATTACAGCTCACGGAATGGAATACCTCGAGTCAAAATGACCTGTCTAACAGGTTTACAGTTTACAGTTCCTTGTAGTTCAGGAATTTACAACATGCTACTACACACGAAAATTTTACTACCACATTTTGTCATAACCTGTGCAAATATCATTACTGACAGAGTTATGAGACAAACTGTTAAATCAAAAAGAGTGGAATGTAACTTGACTTCAGCAACTGCAACAGCATGAGAACAAAAAATAGTTAAACTGAGTATGACTTGAAAAAGAGACTGCCTACTGCCGAGAAGCTCATACCTGGTAAACAGAAACAGTTTGGAAGGATTAGCAGATGGGAGGGGGAGAGCTGGAGGTGAGTGTGAGAAGGACGAGTCATGTGACTCTGCTCCCTGCAGTGTGTTGTGGGCTGGGAGCCAATGGAAATGGGGGCTTGTTTGGGCAGAGCCAGCCAGGAAAACTGAGCCATGGCCATTATTGTGAACAGATCACTCTTTGTGTTCCCACGAATCAGCTGCAACCACAGAGTTTGCAGCCAACAGGTTGATGTTGTTTGCACAGACTGAACTAGTGTGCCTTGTTCCTCCTCATGAAGTTTCTGAGGAGGCACTGAACATTTTTCTATCTCCTTAGTGCTTAAATAATGTGAATATTTCAAATACCCTTCCCACTGAGACTCCACTCTGGGTGGGACCTCATATATTAGAATTTTCTTTTTTATTTTCCTGATCTGAACTTGACATTTTAAAATTTGTTCCATCCACTTAAGTAAAATAGCAAGCTTCAACATTTACAGGCCTGTTTCCTGACTTTTTATTTTGAGCTTGGGACTGCTCTAATAAACAAACCTCCGAAAATTTGGAAGGTTTCAGTCAACCCTAACAGTGCTTCAGAAAATTGCACGGATTCATGCTGAAGGCCATTGCTGCAACTAGTTCTCATATTTACCCTTTAGCCTGCCTTCGATCTCATCATAGATAACTTTGAAACATGTGATCCCTACGCTAACAGAGACAACTTATTTGCCTGTACTCAGTGAGGACTAACATGCACCTAACCTGTTCATAAAACTGACATAACATATTGAAGAGTTTCAATTAAGGACAAAAGTATGTTAATTTCAGAATTAATAAAATTGTACATAAAATAAAAGTAAAATAAAAATCAAATAAAGAAAATAAAAAGTCATCATGGAGCTGATTGCTGTTATATTCCATTTAAACAGTGAGGACATAACCAAACAGCCTAATTATCTTATACAGAGAAGGTGTAGCGAACAGAAGCACCGGCAGAGAAACAGACCAAAAAACAAACATCACAAATCACCTTAACCTTTGACCTTAAGACCTGAAAATAAATATGTCCATGAGAGCCAGTTGTCAACATATATACTGAACTTAATTAAAATCCATGTATAGCGGGCAGACGTAGGAGAACAGAAACTGAAGACGAAAGAACTTGCGTGACCTTGAATTCTGACCTTGAGTATTCAATAACAGAGAGGCAAACATTTATGTCATGTTTCATTCAAATGCACACATAACTGGCAGAGGTGGGTACCATTAACAAAAAAGGTAGGAGTATGAGCTTGTGCAACTTAGCCCTCCAAATCTCCAATCCATAGATCTTCAATCATAGGATAAATAACCAAAAAAACATAATGTTCCTTTCACTGAGAGGGTACAAAAACATACAACATACTCTCTACAAAATCACTTCCACAACACTTAAGCAGGCAATCAGGGCCTACCTGGGCTGTTAGCCACGGTGTCAAAATGACAGTTGGCCAGCATGAGATGTTTGGCCCCAGTCTTAGGTTCCAGCTTGACGGCAATGTTGGTGACCTTGTCATAGTAACTAGTGAAGCCGCCCAGAAAGTCAATGCTGAAGGAGCCAGTGGGCCGCTGCACATCCACAGAGATGGAGTGGGGACCTTTGGTGCTCTCTGCTCTGATGTGTTCAATCTGGTCCAGAAGGTATTTTACCGTCAGCACCTCATTCTCCACACTCCCCACAGGCCTTGGACCAACACTGGTGATCTGCTCTAGGTGCTTCCTGAAAGAAAAAACAAGCAGCCTTCAACTGTGGAGCATGACTAATGAATGAATGAACATATGTTAAACTCTTGAAAGGTGAATTATGACAAGCAGGTAAACTGAAACCACATGACTTCCTCATTTTATGGCTGTTCATGGCAAACTGAATTTCCACAATGCTATTTCTTCATTCCTTTTACAGTACGCTTCTCTTATGACAGTATCACTATCACCCAAAACACAGTTACTTTGAAGGCTTTCAAAACATGAGGTATACTTTTTCAGGTGATGCACATGTAGTAGTGCGCTACATTTCATACAGTGCCAAACTGCTGGACAGATTTAGAATGGTTCTAACCAGGTTATTTCAATCCCTGCTGTGGACAATTGTCTATGATACCAAGAAGAACACTGCAATTCTGCTTCGCTTCTCCTCGTTTGAGAGGACCTTCTCAGCATACTCATTTCAATAAGATCATTCCACATAACTCAAAATAGGTTATCTGACACCACATTGGGAAATTGACACTCAGCACTTATACCGTGGCTGTCTGACATTGAGAATGACCTCCCTCCCTCTCCACCATCAAAGGGGAAGTCTCTGTGAACTGTCACAGTGCACATGGTTAGGTATCCTTATTTCCACAAATGTTTTTTTTCTTTCCTTATCTCTGTGGCACAGGTTTCAGATATGGCTTAATTTCTGCATTATTGAAGAACTGGGTTCTATTGTTTCCACCTTGGATGAGCCTCATATGTCCAGTACAGGGAAAATTCCAGCATACTGGACAGAACTTTTTTTTCTAAAAGAAATTACTTTAAATGCTTGCTTATGAATATTTTAATTTTATACCGAAGAAAAAAATCTGTTTTGCTGACAGAACAAAATCAACGGATAGTCGTTTCCAGATGCCATGCAAATATAGCCTAATTATTATCAAATGTCCAAAAAAAAAAATCGAAGTACAAATTGTATAGTAAATTTTCAATAAACTCGACTAGGTAACGTTTCCTACTATAGTGCCAAGCCATCATGTGCACATGACAGAAGAAGGCGTGTAGGGTTTAAATTTAAATTATGCCATCTCCGCAGGCTTGTAAATAGATTATTTATTGACAGCTATATGCAGCTGTTATTTAATCGTTGCTTGATTAATGCCAGTGAAATAGCCGGGACAAATTAAAGATCTTAAATCAAGTTTCAATAAAACCTTTCAAAAACAACCCCTTATTTATTTTATTAACCCCTGATTTTATTTATTCATTACTGACACTGGGTGTGACGCTAGATATTCGAGGACACATCCATCTTTCGAAGACATTCTTGAGTATCAAAGTACTTTAAACGCAACTGCTTCTCAAGGGTTTCATTTCTGTCGGACTTTTTACTTGTTGGGGAGGTACAGCTTGACGTTACATCTGTGCTATATGCCAAACGTACCCATCCATGTATGTTACAGCAATATATACAGAACACATAGAAATGTGTATACATGCATGAATCAGTAAACGTTGGGACTATCAAGCACTCTATTTAAGGCTACATGTCTCACATACAACTATATGACAACGTTAACGTTAGATAAAATAAGCCGACTGTCTATCGAAAGAGTGTTACAGTGCAACTGAAATTTCGTAAATATCCTATGTTTAAAAACTTGTATGCATTTATCATTCACAGATAAACCATGCTTAACGTTACTTGATATGACTCAGTGAGTCGCATGCCATACAGCTGGAAAATTAAGTTTTAAAACCGAGCAATTGCTATTGACCGAGCAATGGGCGATCCGCTACGTTTAAGGAACTGAAATTGATTTTTTTTATTTCAAGCCATTGGGCTACTAACTCTGATTTTTTAGCAAGTCAATCAGTCTACCTTTCTGATGAAAGAAAAACGATGTATGTCACTACTGTCACTTCCCCCTTCAAGTGCGAGATAACAACAACATTCGCAGGCTAGCGACGATAACGTTACACCTGAGAGTGACACTTGATTGCAAGCTAGCTGTCTGGTATGCTACGTCCCATACATCCCATTGCTGACTTTAGAAGCTCTGAAGTAAATTAATACCTCACACATCTGCCAAATATGTACAACTCACCTTGCCCTTATCGCATTGAACTCGCCGGTGGATTTCCCTATGACGAGCTGCTGCAGGGATACATGAACCAGTACCCATAACGAAAGAATGAATATTGCAACCAATACAGCTCCGATTCCTTCGCCCAGCAAATACAAACTAACTTCAGGCTTCCTTTTCACTTCACTACAACCGTTGTTCCCGTACTGCTCCAGGACATCTTTATCCCGTTGAGAGACGTTGTTCTGAGTACCGTAGGGTTTTATTCTCCTTATTGTAGTGTCACTCTCCATTTTTACTGCTGGAATACCAGCAAGCGTTGATTGGGCAGATTCTGAACGGATAATACGGAGGGACAAATTTCATTGAGGAAGTGTTTGTTAACAGGAAGAACGGAGTGAGTTCAGTTGGTAACACGTAACGTTACGTGTCACCTAACGTTGATGGGATGTGGAGTCCATACAGGATCAGTCCAAAGCGCGAGGAATATTCGAATATTCGTATTTATTCAGTGTGATTGTTTCTTTCATTGTTTATACTGTCATACATTATCGTCCATGCCACCAGATATTGATAGATTTTTTTACAAAAATACAGGTGTAATTAAAGAAAACGGTGAGAATTGTGAGAAAAATATTAGTAGTATTTTGTGATTCCAGTATCAATTAAACATGATGATAACTCATAAACAGATTTCTTGACATTCATGATGAAAATATAAAAATGATAAAAATATCATTTAATGTATGGTCTTTTTCATGTTTCCTTGCAGTATAATCCCTAAATATACAGGATTACCTCCTCTTGTAACACTTTCTCCGTAACACCCAATGTAGTCACTGACCCAGGAGGTCTCTTCACCTTCAGAAAATTGGTTTACCGAGTTACATTTTTTTGGTTGAGTGTTTTTTTCCCCCTGGGAGCACATTTTTCAACTTCATACCTGTAAGTGAAGTTATCAGATCTGGTTTTGATGGTTTCATACTCATTCAGTATGGACCACAAATTTTGGCATGTCCATGAAGTTTAAGTAGCTCATCTTTCAGTCGTAATATTTTTCATACCAGTTAGATATGCGACCATCTAAGCTACGCACTTGGGGGTGATTAAAGACGTGTCAGAAGAAGAAGGGCGAGGGAAAACTGAATTTCAAAAAAGATTCCATGTTTTTACCTGGTCGTGATGAAGCTCTGCTCACCTCAGCTGTGGCATAGTTTATCTGACCGCAAAGTTTGACAAAGACTTTTCATTTTGCATGAAGTTGGTTATTTGCATATAACATGTGAATTACAAGCAGACTGATTGGTCTGTGGTAGCCATGCTGTTTTACCTGAAAACCTGAACATTGAAAATCTGATGTTAAATAAACCAGTGATGATGTGTTTGGTAAAACTGCAAGACATACTTTTTGTTAGTCTTTTGGTCCATGTGTTATTACTATCAGTGTAAAGCTGCACTAAAACCATGGTTAGGTATGTACTTCCTTTCTAGAGTCACAGTGTGATTCAGTTTTCAGTACAGCACAAAAGCTAAATGGTAACAAAAATGGTTAATATAATCGATCCAAACAAATGTAACATAATAACATTGTCTGTTTATTTTTTGTGGTTACCCAATTAATGAAACAAACATTATTAAGCTACAATGTATTTTTTTTTGTTTTAGGTCACAAACATCAAGGATAGTAGCAAGATAACATTCAGACAGCGTGTTCTTGTGTCAGCACATGGGACAAATATAGCTAAAGTAACTTGGTCCTTAACAGGTCAGAATATAAACCCAATTACTAGCTGTCAAGTCATAAGAAAATTTTCAGTCAGTAACATCTTGCTTGCGGTCTTTTCATTTTCTGCTCCTATTTTCCAGACTGGAGGTAACAAGGAGTGGTGCTGACAAGTTAACATAACAGAACAACATTGACTGTGGGAAAAGGAATTAGGTCAACTAAAGGGACTGTTTTTATGGGACGTATGGGATGCCCATATGTTCCTGGACAGGAAACTTGAGTGAGGTCTGAGGATCCATCAGTTCAGTATTGCCACTGTGGCTAGCTTGGCTGGTTGCATAGCACTATGCAAAAATTTGCAATGGTTTGTCATTGGGTTTAAATTTTGATCAAGAATATGTTTCTCTGGTTGAACAAGTAAACAGAATAAGCTACAATGTGTCCTATCCAGCCTTGAGAGGAAGATGTTAGTAAGCAGATTGGATGGAACTGTATAAACCGTCTCGCTGAAATACAGATACAATCACACCCGTAGTTAATCATTACAAAATCGCTCAGCTGGAAATGACACATGAAATGACCCCATTTGCATGTCTGCAGATCCACTGCAGATGGCTCACAATCTAAGGCCTTGTTAATGTATAACCCAGTGCACCCCAGGCTATAATGTGTTAAGAAGGGGACACAGCTGGTCTGTTACATAGGTGAGACTGCAGTGCATGGACAGAGATGATGTGATCCTTGGCTAGGGATGAAGAGGATACATAAGTCCTGATGTGCCTCAGGGCATAGAAGTCATGGGTCAAGAGTTGCTTTATCATATGTGGTGTGACTTGAAAAAGAAGCAATGCTATAGTGTGCAAGTCAGTATATATATATACATAGTATATCCACAATGAGAAGTTACATTAAGGTTATTATTCCAAATATTCCAAAATGTACTTAGAACCACAACTGTACTATAGGAATTGCATCATAAAACAAACCAACAAGAGTGTCTTACTCAGTGAGTGATAAGTGAGTCTTTTGCCAAAGGTAATATACATAATAAACACAAGGAATTGGGGGGTGCAGGTTTGGGGAATATAGCATGAAAGGAAGTTGTTTCAAAAATGCATTACCTGACATTTGAGACAGTAAGGTAGTAAGTTGTCAGCAAAAGGTCTGTCAGTTTTCATTTGGTGGAGAGACGCTGAGCGTTTGAATTGAAATGGGCCACTGATCTAAAAGCTTTCACCACATGCCAGTAGTGTTAGGCAAGTCAGATGAAAACCTCAAGAACATTACAAAACATTGCATTTCTGGGGAAGCATATAACTGAATGGATATTTCTCTACCACCATGCCCAGGACTATGAGTTAATTTCGTGCCAATAGTTTACCACATGAATTTAAATTATCCTTCAGATAATTCAGACTACATGTCAGGAGATCAGGAAATATTTACCAATGTAGCAGGAAAAATATATTTATCACACACCAAGGGTAAGATTTTTTATTGGGGGCTTCAGATTTCATTCCTTACATCTTCACAGTCACATTTTTAAATAGGTGCAACTGAATGATTCAAATACTATCATAAATGAAGCTGTTAAACATGCAGTTAGATATTTCAACTGTTATCTGTGCTTGATCTATTAGTTTGATCATTTATAGCCACAACTAATGGTTCAATATTTCAAGGGTTGCAGAGTGAACCCATCTACCAGCAACGGTAAATCACTGCCAGACTAGCCCAACTTCATTTGTTCAATCAAATTAAAATGAAAGAATAAAAATAAAGAAAACTAGACATTCATTTTAAAGCAAAATTTAAAAACCAAGTCTTAATTCTTGATTTCAAAATATTTCCATAGGTAGCATCTTTCATAAAAACTGTGCAAAACATGAGAATGTGGCCTCTCCAAATATCTTTACACATGTGGTAAACAGAAAAGGCCAGCCTCAGTACATCAGAGTATCTCTGATAGTATCAAGATGTCATTCAAATATTCTGGTGCCATGCCATTCAGTGCTTTATAAACAAATAAAAGAAACATGAAATCTGTGTTGAAATGGATTAACACTCCTGCATCAGCCAGCGGGAGAAAATGTCTAACTTTGGCAAAATGTTGTGAATGATGCAAGGAGTTTTATGTGCTATACTTAATGTAACACTCAAAGCTTAAGTTAGTAGATGTAATTACTCCTAAATTATTATCTTCATTTTTACAGTTTTACAACAGGGTTTCCAGGTTCCCCATGAAATAGTTTGTTTCTGTGGTTTTGGTCCAGTGACAAGAACTTAAGTTTTATTTTTATTTAGAAAACTACAAACTTTTTGATGATAAATTAGAATATTGTCAAAACCAGCACTCAAATTTAACAAGAAGCTTCTCCAGCTCAATGTTTTTACTTGTAGGTAAACCGATTTTGTATGGATTTTTAAAAGGGAGGTTAGCAATTGCTATGAAATGACTAAGTGCTGAACTTTTGTTGAAAGTTTCCTTTGTTTATTAATTATTTTACTTTGTGAAATTCAAAGTGAGCAAGCTAGAGATTTATTTTGTGAAAGAACACATTCTTTCATATGTGGCATTTCCTTAATGATATAATCACACTTATTAAGATTAATAATTTTCATGCAACTATCATTGAAGCTGGAGATGAGGATATAGAAAAGTGATGTACTGGAATAAATGATTTTGAGGTTTATATAAGTATCGGTATGGATTTAAGCCTACTTTCACTTATGATAAGACAGTACATTAAGTAAAATAAGTCCACAATAATCCATTAGCAAAATACAGTAAATAAATGTAAAATACAGTTAATTAGAAATATTATAGTTGCCCACTGCTGATGATTTCTATTCACACATTTCAACAAAAGTGTACCCCCTGCAGACTATTCCACAGTATTACAAGGGAGTTTCAGGAAAATATGTTATACTATGATTAGTTAAAAAAACTGATAGTTCAAGTAATTAATTATTAAATTCTGATGTTATTCAGAGGCAATAATGAAAGGATATGCAATAACGACTCTCTCATTTTTGTACCTTTTCCTTGTATTCCCTTCCATAATGCTCTCAAGAAGAGATGAATTCCAGCCAAACACTGGTGGAACCAAAATACAGTTAATCTTTCTCTGTGGGGTAGTGCCAACCAGCCAGCAAAGATGATTGTGCAAATGTCTTAGGATAAGAGGAAAGTATGCATGACAGTGCAAAATGAAATAGTACTGAGGTTATTTATAATCATGACCAAATAATTAAGTGTTGGACATACTGATATACATGATCATGATATACATTCATCTTTGTTGTGAAGGCAGAAGATGTCGCAGTGGAGCTAGTATTGCAGAAAACCAAACCTAAAAAAGAATATACACCCATGTGCCACATGTTTTTTTGTTTTGTTTTTTTGTAAAATATCACAACATGTAATAAGTACTCAAATACAACAATACAACACACATTGTGTAAAATGATTAGACATTTAAACTTTCTGCACTCCTTTCATTTCTCCATCTGTAGAGGAGGCCAGGGATGACTGTAATAATTTTTACTTTTGCATCCATTACTCTGCTCTTCTTTGTGCTAGACCTTTCAAAATTGGAAGTACCCACATATGTATGCTTCAAAATAGAATTATCCCCAAACCTCCAATGCTAATAGAGATTGTGAAAATTAATTTCACAATACAAGAAGTAAAATGTTACAGTCTACCCCACACCCAGGGATAGTTGTAACACTACCTGGGGCTGAATGTAACAAGTAGCTGAAAGTGCAGAAACTCAGCACATACAATGTTATTGCTGCAAAAACATTATTCTGAAACATATCTTGTCACACTAAAATGTAGACAGGCTGTGTTGGTGTGCACTCACACATATGCATGTGCCTCCATTTGAACATTTTCACATTTACCTTTTTTTGGTCCTCCTCTAAATCTACCAATGTTTGTTTTCAGACCCGTAAATATGGGATAGTTGTGAAACTTGTGACAACTACCCCTCAACCTGTCATCCACGTTATTGTGGTGTGTCATAGAATGTCACATGAAGACTTGAAATTCATGTTCATAACATGCATTAAATATAAGCTGAAAGACTGGTGTTTAATCAAATCAAAGTTTTTCCAGCTAAACCACGAACATCACAAGTCAAAAATAGATGTTGTTTCTTACTTCAACTTTCTTACCTCAAAATCAGTTTTGTATCAGGCTATAAAACTGACAGAGTTGCTCACAGGGGCATGTAACTGTACTCAGGTAAGAAGTGGGCCTGTAACTATTTATTACATGATTCTGGCTTATGCTAAAGTATTACAACTTCCCAGTATTACAATCATCCCCGGTCTCCCCTACTGTTACAACAACACTTTGATAAATAAAACTTTATTTATTTTACATTAATATGAGCATAACATATCTATACATTGCAAAGAAGAAATAAGAGGAAATTAGGGATGGAATGAATCAAAGAATTACAGGCATCCTGATCTGGAAACAACAAATGTATCATAAATCTGTATTATATGTAAACTCAGAGTAATTATTCAGTAATTTGCTGACTTCTCCTTGAAATATGGATAAATTATCCCTTAAACTTAATCAATTTTACAGCCTCTGGTATGTAAGTTCTTTACCACGTTAAGATCTGAAAAAATAACATTTCACACAACAAAGAGATTTAAATTATGATGTATGAAAACTGTTTAAAAGTCTATACTTTTCCTAAAATCATAAATCGCAATGATGTCCTTTTACTTGAGAACTGTAAAACACGATTGTCTAAGGTCTTCTGTTCATGAAGCAAGGCAGTCAGCAGACACATTTCACGAGTCCATTTTAGTTGGAGGGATATTCAGAACTGCTTAGTTTTCACGCTAATTAGTCCGGTTCAATGGCTTTAAGTATGAGCGTAGAACCCGTGACGGTCATGAGAATTCTTTTTCTTAAAGGGTTCTCTCCTCTCACAAGCAAAACATTTCAGTTGGGGAAAGCTATTCTGAATGAGACTTCGGGTACCGAGACCTCTGCAGAGTTTTGGTCGTTTGGAGCCACTGTTCCTCCCAATCGAATTATCCAATTTCGGTAAGATTGTGGGTTTTCCTTTTTACGCACATTCAGAATCAAAAAGGTTACACAGAAGGCCTTTTGTGCATTTACGACGAAGAGTAGGGATATTATTAAATTATGCCTAGACGAAGATTATGTGCTTAGACATACATTGTAATTAAAAAAAAAAAGATTTCGCAAAAATAAAATAACTGACAATCGACAGTTTATTTGAATGTAAATTGATATATTAATATAATGTTCTGTTAGGTTAATTCTAGTGTAAAATATTTTCTTTTTCTTTTTTTTATAAAAATGACCAAGGTCACACATCTTAAGATAAAGTATGATGTCATAGAAATCTGGTGCTACAGTTCAATGTACATATAGCAGAATATCTTGTATCTTGTAAATATGTGTTTGCAAATGTTTTGTCTCACCATGAAATTGGCCAAAAGGCAACCAGTCCTGAACTAAATAATTATTTCATATATAAAGTAATTATTTAAAATATATTTTATGTCCAGTAGCTACTCTTCCCATACTCTTCCCATACTCTTTTACTTCCTCAGGTGTGATTTCCAGATTCTACGGGGCGACATTATGCCACGCGGAGACTTCAACGTCCACTTTGCGAGTAGAGGCGGCGGATTATATGTCCGTGCAGAGGAGTCAGTGGAATTATTTTAATCATGTTCACTTTTCAGATGTTTTTGTTTTATCAACTAATTATTATGTATAACGTAATTCTAAAACGTACAGATTTTCCCCTTTATTATGTTGACACTGAAAACGTTCAACATCGAAATTCCTCACTACCTTGAAAATTAGCTACAGAGAATCTGTGTTTTTTCTTACAGAGAGATTTGTTGTTTTCTAATTCCTTTCAGTTCAGTTTGACTAAGACTTTCCTGTATTCTACAGGGCAGCAGGAATTGCACTCCTGGTTATCATTCTTGCTGCTCTCCTCATTATCGGCTGCTGGTACTACCGGAGGAGGAGTGGGTACAAAATGATTAGGGTGAGCTGATAGCTGATATCTCCAATAGCTTTATCACTTTTTCTACAGATATGAAGAGTTTGTAGCTGATACTCATTTGATTTGAGAATTCCGTACTGATCTCTACTGTATTTTGTAAGGTCCTTTATGCATGGCTAAAAGCAGCAGTTCCTCCTCTTTCCTGCCTTCAAAGCCAATTGAATTTCTTGTAAGGTATACTGTAGGAGGTCAGTGTATTTCTGTTTTTGCCTGACAGACTCAAAACCCAGGTCAGTCCTGGAGGGCTGTGGTGAACTCAGGCCAGTACAGGGATGGAGGTGAAGTTGCTGAGAACAAAGTTGCACTCAGTGAATTCAGCAACCTACATCATGTGGTAAGAGCTGCTAGCGTAACTCAGATTTGGGATTTGTTGTGTCCATTGCCCTGATTTGGCAGGCCAAAGACTGAATGGCAGTAAAGGGAAGATTATTCCCCTTGAGGTCTAAAAATGTGTTCTTATTTTACATCTTTTTTTAATTTTCTCTCCCTCTAACAGAAAGCCACCTGTTTTAAATTACAACCTGTAATCAAACTTAAAATGTTAAGTTCCGTATTCTTTCTCTTACTTGTACAGGGTAAATTCAATTTGGTGGGTGTTGCAAATACATTCAATGTTTGAGACGCTAGACTCTAATTGTGACATAGATAATTGCCCAAATCAGTTGTTATAAACCGTGAAATGCAATTTGAAGCTAGAAAAATGACTTCCCATTCACACAAACATAAGGTCTATGTAATGCTGAAATGTGTAAGCATCAACCTTGTCATAGTAGCCCTTGAATATTTGGATTTTAAGTTTACCTTTGTGATTTATGATACTATAACAAAAAAAAGTCACCCCTATAGCCTTTTTATGGCAGAATGGAATAATTTTGGGCATTTTATAAAGGTACATTTTCACCAGACAGGACTGTGTGTAATCACACCAGTGTTTCCCAGTGATTCTAGTAAGTATACTACCAATCTTTCTCAGGTACCCAACGCTCCTCCTGCATATGAGAAGATATCCTCTGGCCCTTTACCACCTCCTTACTCACCCTGAGACACATTTGGGGGACAGCCACCAAGGACCAAAGACAGGGTTATGAAGTTTTACTGTGACTGAATTCAGTGTTAATGCATTAAACATGCACTCTCCTACTCAAGTGTGATTGTGTTCAACGAGGCCAACGATATTAGATTTTTAAATATTATTTTTAAATAATCATGTTGAAACCCAAGCCAACCTATAATTCATAATTATTGTTTCGGACAGAAATGTTTTTTTTTATCTTAGTTGTATAGTACTAAGTAGTGTTGTTAATATTTTCAAGATGTCATTGTACTACATAGAAACTGAAGTATGGTCACCATTCTGGTCAAAATTGTACATTTGGATGTAACGTTTATGCACAATTCTTTTCATTGTCTTTAATGACCCAAACTAAGGCAGAAAAAATGGTGTTCTCCTCTTACCGAGAACATCCACAACATAGAACACACACTGAATTTTCAAGAGACTTGTAGAGAGATATGTACTTGTTGGATCCTGAATAAGAATTTAAAACTGACACATATTATAGACAACTCCAGTGAGAGCCTTTACATAACATTGCTTTGTTTCCAAAAATATACTCTATATGTATGAGAAAGGGCTGGTTATAAGCACTGCTTAACCTCATAAGAGATTTTATTTCACATATATGTATATGCGTGTGTGATACCTATGGAAAGATCTACAATAGTGACACAGAACAAAAATATGGTGGAAAGCGCTATTTTTATTTTCATGCAGTTTTATGTGATTTTCTATCCAATGCAGATGGTCCAAAACGCCTAATAAAATACTTTAAAAAATGTATTTGTTGTGTAAATGGAAATAATAAATAACATCTTGAATTTTCATACAAATGTTAAGTTGGTTAAAAAATTGAAAGTACATAGTTCAATTTGTCTGAATTATGTAAAAGGACATTTTTCCCCAAAACTGAGGAAACAAATAACTTAAGAGCTCATATGATAATGCTGACATGCAACGCAACACTTACACTTACAAGGCAGGTTCATCAGAAATCTACATTTTAATATGTTGTTCCTGACCAAAAATGTTAACAAGAATAAAAACGGTCTTTGATTTCACTAATACCAACACCTGATATTTGCTATTTATAACAAATGACCTATGAATGCCTTGGGGCTGTGGCTGCCTTTAAATCTTTATGCAACTTATGAAAATTTTTAATGAATATTTTTTATTCCAAACCTGTCTATAGTACTCTAGCTCATCCATAGTCTGATGCATTACTAAAATGAATAAAAAACAAAACTCCATACAATAAGACGAATTGAAGTGTGATGAGCAGACTATTTAAAGCCAAAGAATAACCTGTTTAAAGACAAGTGAACATTATGGATTTGAATGTATTAATTTGTATTTATCTGACAAAATTGCTCTCATAGACTGAGTAAAGATGGAGCTCAAACTATTCTGTGGTTTGTATAAAGCCTGACATAGGGTACAAAATTACACAAAGACTTCCAACTAACCTAAGTTCTTAGTAACTACAGAAAAGTAGTAGTATACCAGGGTATAAATATGGATGCTTCTACAGGAAAAGGAACATATTAAAAAATGAATTAATTGTGATATTAGCTGCAAGGAAAAACTCTTACAAAAAGCCAAATGTGTGAGTTGTCTCCAAAGTTTGAGGTAAAACCAATTCCTACGGGTTTGCTTGACATCTATGTTCAAATAAGTGACAGAAACTGTTAGCCATGAAAGAATGGTTTAATGTCAATGCAAAATGCTACAAAACATTCAACTGACTTAGCTACCTTCTCAAATACAAACTGAATAGAAAAAAACCCTGCCGACCTCGCAAATTACATGAAGATATGTATACTGGCCATTAGATGTTTCCTCTCCAAAATACTAAATTGATCTTTTATTTTGATGAGATTTCCCCCACCACATGTCTCTCTAGGGATCATCAAATGGTTTGTTTCAGGAAATAGAACACATCCGTTACCTAAATCCCACATATATTTTCCAACCGTTTCAGAGACTGTCAGGATGGAAGCCAAACGGAATTTATTCAATGCTGACCTCCGATATTATTGTCCTGTACGATACCTCAATTGAAAAAAAATGTGTAATTCAAGCTTCAGTTCCCCCATCCAAAAAAAACAAAAATGAGAGAATGGTTTTCAAATGCAATTCTATTTGCTGTACAGAATCCTTTTATGGGATAAAAAGCAGTTACAAACTGACAAAGTCACAAAGATTCTGGCTTTTTGTCTCAGTTCCCGGTCCTGCTTTATCGGCTGGTGTCGAGGACAGGGTATCATCAGTCTTCAAGTTGGGCAATACCCTGCCTGCACTGGAATTTGTCGTGACTACCACGGTCGTCAAAGCTTTAGACACTGGTGGCAAATTGGAGAGGGTGGTACCTCTGACAGCATTTAAAATGGCGCCATCTGGGCTCACCAAGATTTTACTAGAAGAGGGGCTTGCCAGTACAACAGGGGAAGAGACCTGCTTGCTCAGGACATGAGTGAGATTGGCTGAAGTCTGTTGTGTGCTCACAGGTTCTGATCTGGCAGTCTTGACAGGCTGACAGGGTGCCATTATGACACTGCTTGTGGATGGTGGAACAGTTGCTATGGGGCATGCCTGCCTCCAGCTGAAGGCACTCCCGATAGGCGGAACAGTTGCGACAGGAAGAGACTGCACCCTGGAGACTGTGCTTAATACTGGGAGTGTGGTGGCTGTTGGAGGTACCTGTGTTCTGGAGATGACACTTCCTGCTGGTTGCACAGATGATGCAAGCTGTGTCTTGGGTAATGTGTTTGAAAGTCCTGTATGCAAAGATGCTGGTATTACATTATTCTGTGCACCTCCTGTTGGCTGTACAGTCATTACTATTGAGTTTTTAACGTGGTTCCCCAAAGCCTGCAATGCCGCAACTGACATGCCTTTCCCGTCAGCAGACAGGACTGTAGTTCTCATGGGACTGAGCAAGCCTTGATGAGCAGTGGGTGCAGCTGCCACGAACTGTGAAGTCTGTACAATCGAAGTGGGGCAGTTTACTGGTAGTGGACTTTTCACAGGACTCTTCCCTACAGTAGTCACTTGTTGAGGAATGGGAGGAGCAGATGTGGGGCCTTCTATCACAGAAGATGGTGTTGGTGGAGGTCCATAAGTGGTGTGCTGTGGCACTGCAACTGGTGTTATTTTTCTAGGGCTTGAAGCTCCTGTCACCGTAGGCATTTGTACACCTGATGATACCGTGCCTTTCTGAGCTGTAGATGGAGGGTTTACCCCTTGTGGGGTAGTCTGAGGCACAGCTGGATTGGATATGAGAAGCATGTGGCTCCCAGGACCAAGGCCTTGAGCAGGAACAATGAACCTAGTGTTGTTGATTATTATGTGGGTTCCAGGAGCGAGTGGGGTGGAGGTGTTGATCACAATCCTCTGCTGCACGGTTGCGGTGGGTTCATTTGTGGGACCGACTGTAGGGTTCAGTGGAGGTCGAGGAGCTGCAACTGGGGTGCTGACAGTTTTGCTGGGGGTTGGAGTGTTGCAGGCCTGATGCAGGGAAGTATGTGGGGCTGTAACGGGAGAAATTTTAAAAGGGAAGGATTTTGTGACGGGAGCTGGAAATCGTGGTTTACCGAAGACAGCACCCGCCGTTGGTGATCCGGCAAGAGGTGTGTGACTTAAAGCTAGGTCTTTGTTGATGACACCGCTTACAGAAGTTGTCACAATGGCAGTTGGAGAGCTGGCCTCTGCTTGTCTTATTTTTGTGTCATTCCCATGAGGAAGTGAAGAGGTGCTAGAGGATGAGACACCCTGCTGTTGAGCTGCTGATGGCAAATGCCCGGTTTTCAAAGTGGGCAGTGCAAGAGTTCTCCCATCAAGAGGCTCACCAACATTCGTTGGACCAACAGTTTTTGCAGATGAGGGACTAATACCAGTGGGTGTACTGGTAGTTTGAACAAAGATCAGACCACTGGATGTACTTGCAGCTAGTCCTGCCCTGGAGGCATTTATACATGTGCTTTTTGCTGCTGATTCTGCTGGTGGCAGGTGGACTTGCTTGCCCATGTTCAAGGCCTCTCCTGGTAACCTGGCAGTCAAATCTGGCAGTAATCCAATAGTCTGGACTTTCTGCAAGGTGCTGGTTGCACTGTTGCTGATGATTTGACTAAGGTTGAGACCGACTTTCACATCCATGACTTGAGATGCTGGTTTCAGGGATGTTGCCTTGGTGTCAGTGGACACTGTTTGTTTTGGAATGCTAACTGTAGAGTGGTCAACAGTGACAGGTGCTTGACTTATTAGCATCAGCCTTGGGGCTGGCACAGCGGAGGAAGCAGTGGGGGAGACCACTTTGGATGTTGCAACAGGGGCAGCTATACTTGATGGTGGCGTGACAAGGATGACCTTCTGGAAGGGAGGCCTATCGGCCAGCCTTTCATCTGGTTGAGCCCTCTTCACTGGGGGTCTGGTGCTATATTGCACCAAAGATGCTGGAGTGATTATCATGCCAGTTTTACCACACGATGTGGTGACACAAATATTACTTTGAGATGTTGTTGGTAAAACTGGGTTAGTGACAACAGAAGGCTGGGCAGGTTTGCTGTATTTGTTTTGAGTTAATGGAGAAGAATTAGAAGCATTATAGGGCTGGGTTAAGGCAAAGCTCACAATAGTCCCTCCTGTCTGACTTGCACTGACTGGAATGGGAATAGTAGGTGGAACCTGGGATGGACTCACAAAGGGAGTAGATTTGTTGAAAGTCAGTGGCGTCATGGTTGCAGTCGTGCTAGGCAGTGCTGGTGGAGTGGAAGCAGTGGGAGAAGAGGACTTGGAAACCAGGAACGCTTGGAATTGTGGGGAAATTGTGATGACAGGGCTTGGAGGTGAGGAGCCAGGTACATTTTGGTCAGAGCTCTGAACTTTTACCACTCCCGTGTTGCCCCCTCTTGTGGTGACAAGGATTGATTGAGAGTCTCTAATGCAAACAGTTTTCAGCTCTTGCTTGGAGTCAGGTGGATTGTTAGAATTAGCTGAAGTGCTACTTGTGACAGGGGTTCTACTTGCAATTATATTCTGAGAGGTACCGGTTTTAGATACCGTGGCGACCATGAAAGGAGACGTTACAGATGTCGGTAAACTGGGGGAAATATTAGCTGTAGAAGGATTTCTGCTACAGGCCTCAGTCAGTGGGGCTACCTGTTGTACAGGAATCTTGTTAGCATCATTTGATCTAGTGAAGCCAGAAGAGTTGCACAGTGGAACTGTTGCTTTGGAGACAGGAACAGGAACCTTCTGCTGCTGGGAATGCTGGGTGTCCTTCTCCTGCTGCCTCTGGATAACAAGTTTAGAAGGCAGGATGACCACCTGCTGCAGTATTTTCTCCCCCGTCTTTCGATCCAGTACTGGCTGCACTGCAATCTTCACCGGACTGCTGCTGCTCTTCCTGAGTAGATCCAAGCCCCCGGGCATAGTGTGGGCAGCCTGCACAGGACTCTTTGGTGTGGGTGCTGGAAGCTGCGCCTGTCCTGGGCTTGCTGACTGTTTGGTTGTTTGAAGGGAGACAGCTGGCTTGTTTTGTGCCTGGCTGGCTAAGATGGCAGCCGCCACAGGCTGACTGATTAAGGTCACTTTGTTCCCGACACTCTTGGCTAGCAAGGCCTGGATGGGCGTGTTGCCCTTGTGGAAAATAGCCGCAGGTGTCGTAACCCTGGAGGTCTCTGTGGCTAAGCTCTGAGCAGCAGCATTCAGCTCCTTTGCTTTAACCTCTGTTTGCACCACAGATGATGTTTGGTCTTCACTGCTGCTCTTGTTTTTCTTCCTGGGGGTTAATTCTTCATCTGTGCTTCCACTCTGTCGTCTTTTGGAATTTCTCAGTTGTGGTTTGTGCTCATCGGAGGCAACGCTTTCGCGTCTTGCTGCCCGAGTCCTTCCTAATATCTCCATTCCTTGCTGCTTGCTGTCCTCTGAAAAAGAGCAGTAACAGGACTACTGTAAACATCATGCTACAATGAAAAAAAATGTAACATCTAAAAAGGGAGAACACAATGCTGCGATGTCTGTCAGACAAGTGTGCTAGGTAACAAAATTATCCATGAAGACAACTTCCTTGCTCCATCACAGTTTCCCAGCTAGCAAATATACATTTAAGTCTTTATTACCTTTATTATTGCTCCATTTAAATCTGATTATGTAGTCAATCAATTGCTAGTAAATTGATAAAAGTTAATCATTTAATTTAACAGTATTTTGTTATAGCTGAGGGCATCTTGTATACTTTTTTCTTCTGATAGTGACAATGACTTGGCAACTTCTGGCTCAAACACATCACAAAATGTGCCTGGCTTCGTCACCAGTGCAGTGCCCTCTACACTGATACATCATCCTCTGTAGCAGACAGGAAAATGACATACATGTCATCAACAGGACAGTGTTATGGCTGCTGTCAGCCATTTATTTCAAATTATTTTTGCTGGAATTTAAGTATAACGCTAAACTATGACATTGAACTATAAAATTAAACTACAAAAACAATGGGTGATTATTAAGTAATACTGCCTGTAAGATACAGTATAGGCAAACACTGAAGATACTTATTTCATCATCACATTAGTGATATGATAGTCTGCATATGGTCACCTGCTGCCACTACATCCTTCTTGGCTGCCTGATCCTGTTTTTCTTCCCCCTCAGCCACTCTGGCGTTGTCAGCGGATGAATGGCTGTCTTTGCTCATGCTTCCGTCCCCGTCCTCCCCTGTCCATTCCTCTCTGACAAAGTTGTCGTATTCAGGATGCTTCTTGAAATCGTCATAGTCCTTTTTCAAGCGTGCCCTTCAAAGAAACACAGTGAGGTAAGCATTTAACTACTGTACAACATTTTGCCATTTATAACAGAGGGCTGACATTGTTGAGGCTGAAAGATAATCATTCTTTGATGTAAGCAGCATTGCAAGAGGGCTTATAACTCCTTGCTGAATAATGACAGCAATCTTTAAATTGTCCCTACTAATGAATCACCACATGTAAGCACTTGACACACAGGCATATGCGAAAGGCAACAGAAATTTTCTTCACAATTTTAGGAACTCCAAATACTGTCTAGACTGTGTGTATGGTTACCTGTTCCTCTGAAAAGCCTTAACCAGTTTTGGTTCCCAGGGGGAGAGTTCATTGAGCAGTCTGATGAGGGTGATGTGCAGGTCCTTCACAGCTTCTCTCCTGAAGTACCATCGTCCCTGCAAATCATCACACATAACTAGTGATCAAATTCCAGGCAATCCCAACCTGTCAATCAGTCTAGCCTTTGTTTTCCTCGTATTACTTCTCACAGAAGACTTACTTGAGAGTTATCGCTTGTATTGCCGATGGGTGGGAATTGAGAACAGCTATAATACCGTCATCACTGTTTACTGGCATGATGAGCAACAGTTCAGCTGAAGCTGAAATTCACTTTGACCTTACATGGTTTTAAGAAAGAATAAAGAAATAATGAATAAATAATTTATTTTTTGCAGAACTAAGGGCTACACTACAATAAGCATACATTATTGCATGGTGGAAATTTTGGACCAGTTTTATGTAGGGCAAAATAGGGCAAAATTCACTCTCCAATGTCCAATAACGTTTGTTGACTTTTAACTTATAGAAGAGTTCAGCTTGAACATTCTGCCCTGGGATAAAAATATACACCTAACAAACAATATACATAATTAGTTTTTCCCTAAAGTGGGACATTGCTGGCTGACATGAATATTTTTGCAAGGCGCTCTAAATTTTACAGAACTAAAGACTACACGTTGATAATATCATGGTCATCTGATTTGTGTTTACTTTCTATGGGTGGCTTCATTTTTTCAGTCAAAAAAATTGTAGATAATTCAGGTTGGCAGTATTTAGACCACAGGTCAACTGCACTATAATGTTGTTAAAGAGTAAGTTACTTTCAGATCAGTTTATGTTACTATGGCTTGTGACTCAGTGTCAGGCAAGCTGATAACACGGATGCTTCTTAGCTACATAAGAAATCCTATTCTGATTAGGAAAATTTGATATTTCCTACATTTCAGTTTCTAAATTAGGGCTAGTGTAAGCATATTAGAAGAAGATTATAGGTTTGCAGTCCCCAAGGACAAAATGACAAAGATGATTCTATCCTATTGTGAAGAACACAGTTATTACTGGCAGAGTAATTTCATTTGCTACAGCATCCATGATGTTAATTATCAATTTCCAAATAGCATTAAAAATGTATAAACTGATATTACAGACAAATAGATATCTCTTATACCATATCTGCATGGCTATGAAGGCACATCCCCACCAAAACAGACCTGTAAGGTTCCAACCGTTTATATGACGCCCACACAAGAATATGAAAAGACAGGATAAGAGTTGAGGCTTCCATTTTTTACCAACCGATTTCTTTTTGGTACTTTCCAGCTCATCCAGCTCGTCCTCTGTTTTGCTGATCAGCTCCCTGAGTTCCTCCAGACTGGTGCACACCAGCTGCCAAAATAAATCAATAAATAAAAATGAACTGCCATGAAAGAACCCTGCCAGGTGTGTAGCCATACATCCTAATGACTACTTTTTCATGGTGTATGAATAAAAAGGATTGGTGATCCTTACACTGAATGTGCCGAACAGATCATTATTAGAATTTTCTGTGTTTGTCCAATGTAAATGTTGTCTTGAACAGAACAGAATGATAACTAAAGGTTCCTTTGCTTCACAGTTTTATACAGAATATACCCTGATATGTGCATATTGCAAAACACATTAAGAGTAAATTTGTAGGCTTAACCAAAGAAAATTCATGGTCGTAAATGACATTCCTGCATGGTAAAACTACTACATCCTCTGAGAGGAACACTTGGGAATATATAACTGCAGGCTTGCCTTAACTGTGTTCAACTGTGACATATTAGTCACCGAGGCACAACTGTACATATAAATCGTAATTACTGGTAAATATCCTTCAGAAATCAGAGCATCTTACCTGAAAAGTAGGCTCAACAGGGAGTTTGGGACCAGTTTTTCTCTTTTTTGCTGCCACCTTTTTTGACTCAATCTTTTTGCCTAAAAGGGCACAATCACATGCTATTGATCACTACATAGTGAAATGCATTTTTGAAATCAGATCATGCCAGGTTATTACATTCACAAAAACCCTTTGGACTCTTGTGTCAAACTGACAAACTAAGAATAATACTTTTTAAGAGACACTCCAGAGTGATGAAAATACATTTAGGATACATTTCAGGAGAACACTACTGTGATATTACTGGCCAGAATTATTTTATCTTTAAAATCTCATACCCACTCATGCCTGATTCATAATAAAATACAAGGCTAGCACTAGCTTACATCATTTTGGTTGGAGGCTTCTTCTCTGCTAAATTATGTTAACGTTGCAATAATGGTCTTTATGGCAACATCTTCACTGAACTGAAAAAAAAAACATTTCTTCTTAGTTCTCTGCAGTAGGCCTGCAGTATTTATTGATTTACATAATTAGATATATAAAACCTCAGTGATATCACTGGATAATGGCAAAGTACATCTGTTGCACTTCTACCTTCACTTACAGCCAGCATTTACTAATGTAAAAATATCCTGTCATCAGAAATGATATATCCACCCTGCTGCACTGACACTGCTGTCCACCATCTACCAGCTCCAAGTACAAAATAAATACACAGGGTACTTTCCCTCACAGTAGTAGCAGCCAGTGGCACCACAGATGTTTGTTATTTCAGAAAGAAAAAAAAACAAGACCAAATCATTGATTATTATCAATCATGCATCATTGATTACATGACAAGGACAGTGTTTAGATACAATCCAGACTCTGTTTGGTATTTATACATAAATATAACTGATTTTATGATTACAGTAATATTATAACAAAATAAAAAATAAGGGAATAACAAGGGATTCTACTTTTCAAGCAACAACACAAATAATTGGCTGTCATTTGAACAAACATCAATCATAGTTCAGTTCTATCATTTTTAAATTATGTTATGGAATGGTAATTACTACAGTGTATAATGTCACAATTTAATAATTACATATTCCAACATCTCTTACCTAGCTTCCTTTTCTTCCTCTTGCCCTTTTTCTTTTCTGTGGTCGCTGCCTTCAAGAGGTTGTTCTTGAAAGCTTTGACCAGGTTGCGACGTGTTCGGCTTGGTTTGCCATGCCCCTCCTGTACACCCTCCTCCTTCACTTTCTTTTTCTTTCGTTTCTTTTTTTTGGTCCGTAATTGGCTGCTCTTCCCCTCGGGCAGGGCGTCTCGTGGCGAGCGCTGAGGGGAAGCTGCCTTGGATGCTGCCACCTTGGGGCAGTGGTGGGGATGTGCCTGCTTTGGGTTTGAGTTGGTGCTGCAAGCAGGGCACGGCTCCTGGGCCTTAGCAGCCAACCTATCCGACAGCACCGACGCTTCTCCAGGACTTGGTGGGACTGCAACACTACAGGCTTCCCTTGGATTCGTAGGCACCGTCCTCTTATTGCTCTTTTGTCCCTTTCCACTCTGTAGGTTTGGTTTGCAGTGCTCCATCTTGACACACTCAAGATGACCTTCGTTCTTCACTTCAGGGCTGTGCTGCACCTCTGTTGGCTCTTCCTTAACAGATCTCATGTCACAGCTGTCACCATCCTCCCTACAGGGATGGAGCATTCTATGTCCTTTCTGGTCAGGCTCTGCTTTGAAGGCAGTATCCTCCCCATCTTGCGTCAAACCCTCTGTCAGTTTCCACCGATGTATTGCACTGCGCGTGGTATTGCAGTCTTCCTCTTTCACTTCTGTGCTGTAATTGTAGGCCCCTTCTTCAGCTTCTTGCTGCCCTGTCCCTGTGGAAATTTGATGCTCCTTGGTTTCTCGGTCTCCAGTCTCCTCCCTCTCCAGCTTCTTCACCCGGATGGCTGGGAAAGGGAAGTTTGGGGAGGAGCAGGGACTTTGACAGTAGATGCGTAAGTCCGCCCCACAGAAGTGGGGAAAATGAATGTAGGCATTGTCATGTCCATCATACCCAAGTATGGACTCCCTGCACTCGTGGATGGGCTGGCCCAGCACTGCATCCTGCACTTCCTTCTGGTTCTCGTACACATAGTCACACAGGCCTTTGAGAAGCCAGACACGCTGGTTGAACGGCAGCAGGTGGAAAGGCTTCTCCTCGAGGGGGCTCACCTCCCCCAGAATCCGGAATAGCTGTGGACAGAGCCCCAGCTGCTCCGCGCCCGCCCCCGGGTCCTCTGCCCGGCCCACAGCCTGGTACCAGCCCAGCACCTTCTGGCGGAGGGCTGCTTCCCAGCGGCGGTACGTGAGGGTGGGGCGACGGTGCAGGGTGGCTCGTCTCTGCGGGTGGCACAGCAGGGAGGTCATGACCTTGGCCAAGAACGTGCTGCACCGGGGCATGAGCAGACAGCGCTCCAGCTCAAAGAACACAATCTCAGGAAGGTTGAGGGCTGTCTGGGCTAGGCACAGGAAGTGGCCTATTGCAGGTAATTCCCACAGTGTGCCTATGGACCAGGGGGAGGCCTGGGCCAGCAGGCTCTGCTCCCACTCATCTAGCTCCTTAGCTGATGCTTCTTCTGCCTCCTTTTTCTCCTGTTCCCGTTGCCTATTATTGGGGAAAGATGTTAGTATCTGCCTTATTAAAATAACTGTCAACACTTAAAGCATTACAACTGTTTATTTTTTATTTTATCTTTTATCTTTAGTGATTTCACCAAAATAGTTAGAAAAGTAACGCCCCTTCATTTTCTCAAAAATTTAACAGACAGGATAGCCATGTCATATCTGAACTGTCTGAAGTCAGACAACTAACTTTTACATTGTTTCATTCAAACATTTTGGCAATCTATGAACTTGATCATTGTGTAAAACCATTTTCAAATTACAGGATGCAAAAAAACAGCTAAAAAACATCAGGATGAGTAAAGCAGGCCTACATATTCAGCAGTGGAAAGATATCACATACCTAAAAAACCTAGCTGGCTTTTAGATATCTGATCTCATCTCCTATTTAACTCTGTTTATGAGAAACCATGTCATCTCACTTTGAAAGATTTGGTGTTCCACCAATAGAAACCATTTTGGTTTTCTGTTTCATTCAAATAAGTCATTCAGTTCAATTTTACATAAAGTTCTCAAGTATCAATGATTTTTACTGTTACAAGGAATACCGTGTCCTCAGGCATGAGAACAGCCCACATAAGCAGTTAAGAATCTCTCACCTCTTCTCCTCTTTGGCTCTCTGCTGTTCTTCCAGCCTTAGGGCCTGCACCATGATTGACTCACTGGCCCCCATTGTTAAATTGGATAGGTTACGAGGCATAGATCTTCGCCTTGTGGATGTGCTTCCAATCCCTTTTTCATCTTCCATCCCAAAGCGACCCTTCGAGGTGACAGCCAGGGAGGTTTTTTCTCTCAAGGTTCTGAGTTTAAAGGGACACAGGAAACCAAGAGGAATGCCAAAGATAAAGCAATTATAGCTTCCTTTTCATACCATGCATAAACCTACTGCAACATTTGCAGACAGCCACAAACCTATAAGGAGTTCCAAAGTACTGACCCTTGGAAAACATCATAATATCAAATTTTAATCCATTCTCATCTCTGTTATGACCTCTTTTAATTACAAATTCAGAGGTATCATATATTTTGGACCAAAATATTTATAACAATAAAGAATACAAATAATAAACATAAAAGAAGACAGAACATCATAGGCAGAGATTGACAAAAAGATTTTCAATGCCAAACACAGATTTCAGAAATGGAATGGAGAAAATGACCCTGTGGCTATAATGGTTTTTTTTCCACCCAAAACTTTTTGCTCAAAAGCTCACATTAAGGGCAAACAACCGGACTTTTGCAAGGAGTTCAGAGAGGTTAGTTAGTGACAGCACTCTTGCCCTAACAAGTGCAGCCTGGTTGTCATTATTTTCAAAACTATACATTAGTAAAATGTTAGAAAAGGAACTGGTAAAAATGGCTGAGATGGTGCTGTAATGGTAGAGAGGAAGTTTTTTTCTGAAAAAAAAAAAAAAAAACAAACAAACAAAAACTAGCTAGCTACAAATAGAATGCATAATTGAGAGTTAACAAATGCAAGTGGTTTGTTTGAACAGAGGTTGTGGCCTTCAAATAATTGTTTGTTGAAGAACACTCAGGTAAATATTTTTATTTTAATCCACTCAGGGTTGCCTACAGCCCAACTGCAAGTGTCAGTAATAATGTCTGACTTTCTCCTGACCATCTCACCAACAAAAAGAAAGTCAAGAATTATGAAATACTGTCCCATATATACAAGAGAAAATGAAGTTACAGCAATGATGGTAGTTTGAACAATTATAATTTGTGACAGTAGAATAATCAATGAAACAGTCATTGCTATAAAGAATCTTACACACATGAATTCCAAACAACCAATAAGCACAAAATTTATATTTTAAACATTGAACACTGGCTAACATTGTATTTTTTTCTACACTGCAAAGAGGAAGACAAAAACACAAAGAAATCCATATTTCTCCACATTCATTTTATTAAATGACATTTGTTTTATTAATAATGTTGTGCTTAGTATCTTTCTTTTAAATTAAATCAGTAGAACTTTCACTGGTTCAGTAGGCAAGGTTAATCCTCAACTCTTTCTGACTTCTATGCAAAATAAGTGCTTGACTAAGAGTGAGTCATTGTTTGTTTATCAATTATTTTTAAGTTGTTCATAACACATCTACTATGTGAGCCAAGTCTGTGAATTAAAACAATGTTCCACTTATTTGTATGCCTGTATTTCTTTTGCTGTGGTATGGAAACAGGTATCAAGTATAATGTATTTCACATAGTATTGTATCAAAGTTCTAAACACTTGTATCGTGACAGCCCTGGTAGCCTAAGTAGGTGTAGAACACAAGATGTTTCTAACTAGGCAGACAGATGGATTTTTTACTCTGCAAACCCCTTGGTCCCTTGTGCAATACCAAACTATTTTTTCTGTACTCTCCATGTACTACATAATTATTAACTGCAGATATTTTACAGATTCCTGTCCCCTTATTTATGTCTTTCTTTACAGTCTAAATTGAGAGTTTCTCTCAATTCAATGACAGGACTGACCACCAGCTGAAATACTGACTCTTTTCACAACAATGAAAATATATAGAGAATGCTGTTAATCTGCTTCCCATCTGAAATCCACAGAAAGCCATTTAAAAATATGTTCATTAGGAAGTGTTTAATTAAAACACACAATAACAGCAGGAAAGTGCTACAGGGTATTATGCTACAATATTCTGGCAAGGCCACGGGACTCCCTTCAGGCCAACTCTGCAGCTCTGTAATTGAGTGATAGTACCACAAGGAATACAGCAAGTATCGCAATCAAGTTATTGACATTTGAAAATGGTTTTCATCATTTAAAGCTGCAATACAGCCAATGCACTGGTGGCAATATCTGATTATGTCCACCCTCAGAATATTGCCTAAACTGTGGGCATTTTTTAAAATTAATCAATAAATTCTAACCGCAGGTGAAAAACTCTTGGGAATGAGGATCATTTCAAAATAGCCACTTTTTCCTCATTTGAAAACTAAGCTTTGCAGGACTATAGCCACCAACCACTAACCAAAATGTCAGGAGGCTCTAATTTATGTTTCCATCACATTTCTACTCAGTGCCACTTCTTTCAGCCGAAATGATCAGCCAATCAGAGGACACAACTGTCAACAAGATGACACTCTCTGGTCTAGAGGGCAAAAAAGTAGCTCAACAAAAAGCTTTTACTGGCGAAATGCCTGTTCTAAGATTCCTAACAGTCTGAAATATTTGATCTGCCTTGCTATCTAAAAAAATGTGGTGACAGCCTGTTTAAATAGACACCTGTTACATAGACACTTAACTTTGAATAGTATAAAGTCTGGTGATCTGAATTTATGCATTTATCGTCAAAACACGTACAATCAGTAACGTATTATTTTTAAATGTATTCAGGAACAGGTAGTGAGAGGTATGTCCTCTGGAAAATACACAATATGAACTATCTACGTGAGAAGAATTGACTTCATACATATGTACTTATACGGCCTCCTTTAAAATATGAACTTGTAGACTTGGCTCACGCTCGGAATTCCTCAACACATACAGGTAAGGGTAACGGTCTGATTTCTATGTTCGATACACTGTACCCTAGTAGCTAACGCTGCTAATGCTACGACTGGGGACTTCTGGTTTGTTTGTGGAAATAGGAAAAAATTGCAGATACTGCAGTTTTTAGCCTCCAGATGCTAAAACTATTTTACAAACCAGCTATTTTGTGTAACCAATACTTCACCCGTTTTATTTACGATAGCAAACACTTTTATTGTCAGTTTTCTCGCGAATAAACTATCGATAATAGATGTTTTGACGGTAACTAAATGGTACATTCCATAATGCGTCATAATCAATGAGTTACTATTTATGCATTATTAATTAGTGGCTTCACATACTAAAAACAGCAAATAAGTATTTTGCGTTTACCTGGACAGCAGTGTCAACTTTTGCTCTAGCATTATTTCCAATTTCTGGGCCTGTTTGGAGATCCAGTGGTCGACACCATGTATCCTGTAACAATTCTCCAGCATTCGTCTGAAGTCAGCCACAAAGTCCGTGATAGTCTCATATTCCTTGTTCATGAATTTCTCCTCGATCCTCCTGAACCACATAGGTGGCTGGACACGGTCACTGTCAACGTGTTCCTCTGCGTTCATCGGGTGCATGAACGGGGCTGTGATTGCCTTGTGCTTTTCCAAGAGAAATCCGTGAAATATTCTATAGGCTTGCTGAAGCTCATAGCTAAGGTCCTCATCCTCATTGATAACACCGTGTTTGCAATCCTTCGACTGATTTTCTTCTGCTATGTCAGATAGCCCCTCTTCTTCTCGACTATCATCCTGGCAATCCGGATTTCCAAACGTTTCGGTCAGTGACGTTCCATTACTCAGCTCTCCAGAGGTACCAAATGCTGATTCCGTTGATAAAATGAGAGAGTTGTGTTGCGATCCTTCCTCAAGTTCACCCTGGGATACATACTCGGGGTTGTGTAAATGTTTACGTTTGTCTGTTTTGTTAGTCATTTCACAACGTTCGACCACTTCATTTAAGGATACCTCTGAGTTACAAGTTTCGATTGTAACACTTGTATCACTTTGCACCTTCATGTTGCTTCATTTGATCTGGAACGTACTGATGAGAAAATATCTCTTGCAAAGTATTCATCTACAAGCGACCTGGCCAATTCTTGTACCAGATGAGGTGGACTGAAGTCATCACCGGTTTTAAAGTTGATCGCGAGAATCCACCGGGTTAAGAAGTCATGTTACAGTGGCTGTGAAATGCAAAATAAAAAAATAAATCATACATGTTATAGTGGTGTGACTTAATCCAGCTTTACGTGGCTACCTAACTGAATAGCTAGCTAAAGTTGCTAGCTAGTAAATATTAATGGCATGACTAGCCTGTTAGCATCCACGCATTCAACTGCTGCATTATGTCAGAAGTAATATCAGAGACAACAACAGCTAACTTAAATAGACAGCTAACCCTAATCACTTGAAAGTTTCTCATGCAACAATAACAACCCGACCAAACAATATTAGCCAGTTAGCCAAACAGCTAAACTTATTCAAAGTCTTCAGCTAGCTGTAAAACAGCTAACAGACGTTAAACCTACGACAGTGAGAGTTCTTAGCTAGAGGGCTACCAAGTTAGCTTGATTTTCAAGTATACTCATTATCAACATGCAAATCTGTCAAGAGTGGGGAGTTTAAAGGATTTAAGTCAGGGCCTTGCACATCCACCTGCTACAGATGCAGACCCATGCACGGTACAGGGCCAGGGTCCCAACCTCCAAGATCAGCGATTTCAATTTGCCTCTTACACCGGCGGGGTAACCACTGTCACCGGACATCTATGGTGCCTTATCCGTCTAACCGTGGGACTCATTGTTTCCATTCAGGCCTGCGCTTGCTGCTTTTTCCATGGTATTCGGAAGATAATACAAAATTCCTGGGTTATTTCCCCGAGATTTACTTAGGAAAAAATAAAGTTACCTAAGTAGCGGGGTAAGTACTTAACCGCTAGCCTGGACAAATAGCTAGCAACCATAAAGCACTCCGAAACCGGTACGATAGCTAGCTTGCTAAGTATCATTAGCTACACCATAGCTAGCTAAATCGGAATAGTCCATTTAATTTAGCTACTTAGCTGCACTGAGCCAAGTTTAGTTAGCGAATGGAAAAACTATACCTATGAAATGAACTAATTCGGCTTGCTAATAAATAATACTTACGATAAGTTATTCGATTTTTTACTAGAAACAATAAATTCATTGCCATATAGTTACGAGCGGATTCATTTAGCTTTGTAGCTAGCTTCCCAAACGTTACTTTGAACTCCCAGCGCCTAGACCTCTGTATGTCCTGTAGCTCTGACGTCAGCACATGTCACTGATTTTATGTTTGGTGATACATATATTGAGATATTTCTGATGACCGGTGGGTCAGGTAGTGTCTAATTAACCAGAGGTCTTCTTGACCAAGTTTATATTGCGTCAGAATTAAGGTCACGTGGATAATATTATACATTGTCTATATATATGAAGAAATGCCATGTGTTCATACACAAATCCCAACATATTTTAAAACGCCCTAGTCAAACAATTTATTGGCGAACCGAAAACAAATTGGTCTACCACCATCCTGAATGAAATGGACAGAATATCAGGTTTTCTGTGGTATCAATACAATTGGAACAACTGTTTCAGACTATTTGCATGTCCTTATCAATGACAGAGCTTTAAAATGAAATCGGGCACTCCTGTTTGCATTTATCTTAGATTTAACACTCTCATCATAAATAAAGGGGAATTTATGCCACTAATAAATAAGCTAGGTGTTTACTAGCTACAAGTTCCATGTATGTCACATGTATGAAAGTAACACATTTTCATAGAGAGGAGTTACACTCTATAATACTGCATTTACCAACTGATAACTGTAAAAATTTAGTTGCACCTAGTTTGTATACTGCACTACTGCATATATGTGGTTTGCCTCATCAGGCAGTTTGTTGCCAGAATTTCTTAGTTTTACCTTTTAAAGCTGCAGTTGACATCAAACACTATATTATATCTGTTGTGGATCAGAGAATGGGCACTTTAATGTATTGTTAAAGGTCTAATATAATTTACTTTTAAATAAATCCCTTTATAGTTAATTATGTATTTTACACATTTATTTCATATAAGTCTTCCAAAAAAGATAGCTTTCCAAATATGAAATGTTTTTGTGTTTTACAATATGGTGATAATTCAAACATGTAGTTTAGGACAAGGTATATTTTGATTTATTTAATCTCGTTAATTGTAGATTAATGGTAAACTTAATTTGGCCAAATGGCTCATTATCATTCTTATATATTCTTCTTATGTTCTTCACTTTTGAAATTATGTTGTTTTTAAGACATGATGTTATGCATGTGCCTAATGTTGACAAAAGAATTTAATTGTTCAGCATTAGTAGTATACACAGCTGTTTCTTTCATGAATATGGAAAAAACACAAATATCACACCATATAACAACTGAGAAAATAACAATGTGGACAATAAAACAATGTTTTTATTCATTTTTTGTGTGTTCATTGAGGCTGATGCAGAAATAATGTAAACTCTATCAGGTCTCCTTGAACATTATCACAGTAATTTTAGATTCAAAGGTACAGAAATTGTACCAACTACTTCTTCTCTTTTATGAAGTGTATACCTATGTGCTCCCATGAATATTATTTGTTTATATTCCTGCTCCTTGATATTCCAACAGACAGGACTGCATCATAGTATGCATCACTCTTCCCTGGCTGTCTGCCTGAGTCCAGCAACGCAAATCATTACCCTGTAATTGATTGCCTGCGTCTGATCGCGTCTCATATGATGAATAATTCATAGCAATGCATATACGTATTCATGTTTTTTATGCAGCTGTGGGGGATAAAGAAGTTTATTCACTGTTATGTGTTCCTGTAATGTCTGTGATTAGTATTCTTCTTTTGCTCTCGGATAGCTTTCAGACCTTCTTATTTCTAGTTTGTGGCAGTGCAGTGTTTCCATAGACCATCCATGAGTGTGAAAGAGATACATTTTAAGGAGAAATAGGAAATGGAGCAGAAGGCAAGTTCTGACTTCCATCTTTGGAAAATGATGAATGTCACAGTTGTACAATAGCATAAATTCAAGGGGCTGGGTACATTCTAAACAGACACAATTTATGAAGAATAGGTCAGGTCAGGACAGCCATCTGCAGCTCTGTACAGACAGGACGATTTTGTAGCCTTCTGCATATTATAAGAATAGTGTTAAAGCTCAAAGCAGACACAGGAGAAGTTGGGTTACACTGTGCTACCTGCAGTTCCAGGAAAGATGGAGGTTCTCATAATGGAAAATCACAAAAATCAAATGACTTAACAAATTGGTCAAGCTCAATCACACAAGGAGCTATCCTAAGGCCAAAGCATAAACAAGACAAAAATAATAGAAAGGTGGTTGTTATGTTACAGAAGGTATCATCTTGGAAGACAATTTTATCTGCATAATGAGCCTTAGTCCACCTGCTGTGTTTGGTTGCAACTGCCTATTGAGGTCCAAAAAACAGTTTCTTCTACAATCTACAGATGACAAATATACATTTTCATGGGGGACCTGTGATGGCTAGGGACTTGTAGATGCATACATACCAGAGAAGGCAGAGGAATAGTATTTGTCTAAAGAAGATATAGAGAAGCAAAGTGCTCTAGTGCCCTTCCTCTTTTGGGTGCTAAAAATGTTTTGCTGTTTCCAAAGCTTGAGAGCCCATCAGGACCTTGGACAGCAGAAGCCTTACCTTGAGGCATACCCAGGTGTTGGAAGTGGCCTTTATCAGACCAGTCACATGTAGGTTAGACATGTTATATATAGCTTATTGACAGCAACTGTAGATGCTATAGATGTTTGAGCTCTGACTTGAACTCAATGGGACAGTCCGTTCGATCTCAAGTGTCCCATTTTGCCTCTGTTTTTGTCTCTATTTTATTTTGTATCCCTTAAACCATTTTTATGCACACCATGTTTAGCATACATTCATGTTGTAAATACCTGTAAATGCCAGATTATTATCTTTGCTTATAGGTGCTGACTGTAGTGCAAACTGGCACCTATAAAGGGCATCCTTTATCCAGTCTGAATGAGACTGAGAAAAGCATAGACAGTAGCACACTCAAAGTAAGTATATTGAATCTCCAGTGCAGAATTTCCAGGAACAAGTTCAAAATATATGGCCAAATTCCAGCTCTCCTTCAAATAAAACTATTGTGCTGACATTCCTAGCTTAAGTGAAAGTGAGGTTTCATGATTATAAGTTGTATCAAGTAAAGCACATGGTTCTACCCGGCTGTGGCCCATAGATTTGTGGTGCAACTTTCTTCCATATTTGTGTATTTTACATTATGAATTTCCATTTTTTTGTGCAGAACTGGCAATTTGAACCTAGAGAAGGACAGTTTCACTCTGTGGGATTCTTTTAATCTCATCAAGCTCCAATGACCCCTTTTGGTTTATTTGAGAACCCGCCATCCTTTTGTGCCTGCAGCAAATGAAATGCCCTCCTATGACACAATAACTGACCTGGTGGACAGCTGAGTGACAGAGAAATGTGACTTTTTATATAGAAGAAGAATGCTAGTCTGCACTCTTCTGACTTCACAATATTGCAGTTATAAAATGGGCAGACATAGACATTTTCTAATTCAAATTTGAGGGGAAAGGACAGATATCACAATTAAAATTGATACTATGTGAAAATACATAACCAGTAAAATGTGTTTGATCAAAAACAAGGAGTGCAGCTGTTTGCTGTTTCTCAGTGCCATGGTTATTAAATGGACCATTATGTGAACAAGCTAGACTTTAAAAAATAACTCCTGCCGATTAATTTGCTTTCTCTTTTATGAATGCCTCTGTCCAGCACTGACTGTGCTCTTGTGTTGTAGGTTCTGTATTCAAAAGGAATCTCATCTATAGAGGGTAAAGTAATGGCAAAATATGATTTTCATAAATCTATTGCATTTGAGAGCTTCAAAACTGTTTCTCAGCTGTTTATCATCTGTTAAATCCATGAATACAATGACACGTATAAATATGTACAATATTTGTGTACAGTTACTTCTACATATATGATGAAACCATGCAAAATTTTAAGTTCCTCTGTGATATATACCTTCAGACCCATGGGGGGTACCTTTGGTTTGGCCCATATTTTAGGCAATGCAATTTATAGCCATTTTGAGCCCTGGTTATTCCATTGCTTACAGACATTAAGTCATGAAATTGTCAAAACAAAAACCAAACTGAGATATGTTAGATCTTGGGACCCTAAATTAATATGCACACACTGTAGTAGTTTGCTGAAGTCTTTTCTCTGACAATTTACATCTATAATCAAGACAAAATTCAGGGTTATCAAGGTTCAAAATTGGTTACAAATTTCATTCACTAAAACTAGGGCCAAAATTTTATGTACCCACATAGAATCAGAAGGTGCTACTGTTAGAGCGTTTGTTAATAAATTTTGATATGTCATCATGTATGCAGTAGTGACTGTGCACTAAAATCTTGGAAATCAGTGAAGGCTAGGTGGGGCACTGGTTGATTTCCAACAGAATGACCCATAGATCTGGTGTAAAAAAAATTATAAACATCACATACATGTACATATTTACAGGAGACAGACAGAATAAAAAAAAAAAAATCAAAAGGAAATGGATGTATGTTTTGAAGCAGCAAACTAAATCACAATTACCAAGGTGTTGACATGTGTAGTTTTAATGTTAATATATATTACAAATATGTTTCTATCATAAAATGTTTTAAAGAAAAATGTCAATAAGTAAGTTTCTAAAGCAACACAAGATATCAAACTGATTTTTTATGAGGTTGAATAGTTGGTGCCTGAATTTGAGATGCATTGGCAGATGGATTCAAGGTGTCAAACTGATAAAAAAAAATATGATGGCATTATGCCAAACAAGCATTAGGAAAGAGGAACCATGGCTGTAAGTCAAACTTCTTTGACAGAGATATATAGACACTTCACAGGATAAGTGACAAAAGCCACTCTGACCTATTCTCAACTAAACTGTTCTTTGTGAGCTTCACAAGCAAAAATATATAGTATATAAATATTTATAGAATAACTGGCATTGCAAAACCACTTGTACCAATGCTAATGATCTGTCTATTCATGTTTGAAGAGGGATGAAGGAAGCTTTCAACCCACATTGGCCATTCTGAACTGCTAAATATGATGGTGGACCTGTTATAATATAGGCAGCCTATAATTATTACTTAATGTTTCAGAAATTCCAATAAATGCTCAATGATGCTCAAAATATGTCATAGGTTACAGTACATGAGATTAAATTATCAGATATTATTTGCTCTAAGCGAGGGCAAACCATTATGACAACCCCCCCTAACTGGATGACACGCAATGTGGGTGACTCAACTGGGTGACTCAATTCAATCATGATCATGATCTTGGGGGCACCTGGTCACCTTTGACACCAACAATCAAGATCTGACTGTGGATTATGGGATGTTTTGTGACTCTCCGTGACTGTCAGTGGTACACAGCTCCAGTCCTGAAAGCCCCATGTGCTTGTTTTTAGCATATCTGACACTGATTGACTAAATTATTCCCACACATTCTTTCCAAGCTGGCATGTGATTTAAAGGAAATACTATTTAAAAAAACATGTAGAAACTGCAGTCATCCAGGGCTGAAGTTGTGCACTGCTGGTCTATGTTATTCCATCATGGGGCTGGGATGAGGAGAATATTTTAGGAGGATATCAAGCCTTGAGTAAGTAAAAGTGACTTTAATGTTTAACTGTGATGTTTAAATAGATATATACCTCTCAGATATGTTAGCTTATTTAATTAAAGGACTTTTTTTCTGTTTATTTAATTTAATGTTTTAAGTTACCACTAGAGGGAGTCTTAAACCAAAACAATTTTGAAACAGCCATAATGCGCTGTAACACCAAAAAGGACAACTGGAACTGCAGTCAATGTCTTTTCAAATTGAGTTGAAGTCTCTGCAGTGGAAGTTGCTTTATGAGCAGGGGCAGACACAAGAAGAACCCCAGGCATCAGTCAAATCAATTTCCCAAAGCAGAGCATTGTTCTTGCTTTGTGAAATTAAACTTAGACAATTTAGATACTGCAGACAATTGAGGCATTGGTGGTCTAGATTTTAAACAATGCCATTGATTTCATTGCTTATCTTTTGTAATATTTCTGAATGCCTGGGAGAGCTCTCTCCCTCGCATTTCTGTGCCTTCACTGGACTTGTGTTTGAACTTGAACTTGGAACACATTAATCAAAAAAGTGTTTTTGTTAGCTACAGTCTGAGTGTTTTGCACCACACATTTATCATATATAATACATGTATTAAAGATCCTTCATCTAAAATTGTGAAGCAACTTGCATTTTCATTTTTTCAAGTATTTTGTTTTGCATTGCTATTTTTTGGAGGTGGTTGGGTTGGGAGTTCATTGGGACCCCGTGCCCCCATGTCTGCCAGCGGTAGGTGCGAAACATCTTATTTATGCATGTCTTTACACTAAAGCCTTATCTTACCTGTGGATGATTTGAGTGCATCACTTCATGTTGAGTTAAGGTACTACTCTCGATACAATGGTGGTTCCCTAACTGTGGGTGAGACCCAACCGCTTGGCCATTAGAAAGGCTGATGTCAGTTTCAATATATGTAATAAAACATTAACTACTATATTGCATACATTTGCCCTAATCTTTACATCAGTCAATTTAAATGACTAACTACATTACAATGTATATTGTATCGTTCTGACATAAATATATCTGAACAGATAGTTGACCATATTTTAAACAGGAGTGGGTCACAGACCTTGAATTTGCTCATGAAGTGGTTCTTGGGCTCTGAAGCTTTTGGAAACAGAGGTCTGTTATACACTATTTGTTGTATTCTAAAAAATTGAAAAAAAAGGAGAAGAGATCTTGAATACCATGTTTACCCATGTTTGCATCTGGATGTGCAGTCTGACATATCTGAGTGCATAATTCAGTCTGGTTCAGGATGTTTTAATTCAATGAAATCACAAATGAAACAAGCCATCAATGTAATTTCACTGATCATTCTTTGTGAAGACTCTCCGAGCTAGTACACCAACAAAGTTCAAATTCAAATTATCATGCTGAATAATAACAAAATCTGTTCTTCAACAAAATGAAAATGGCACACTGACATGTTTCAGCACAATAAAAAGTAATGGGATGAGTTTTCCCAAGTTATACTTCAATTTCCAGACATCATCTGTCATATACATTCCATATACTGTACACAGCAGAAAAAGTTTAAAAGTGTTGTCTATGTGTAATCATGATTTGATACTGAACAGGTCAGTTAGCCAATATATATGTCTGTTAGTTGGGGTTATGATTATAGGGCTGGGTTGGGTAGGTTTGGGGAATGCATTACATGGACAAAGTTACCCACACATTAATCAATTGTTGAACCAACAGGAATACTTTTCAAATGAATATGTTTTACAGAGATGATGTATCAGATGTGATGCCTCAACGGAACATGAGTGATTAGCCACTGAGAGGCAGAATGGGACTTCATAACGTTGCAACCTCCTGTGCAACCTAAAGAGTGAATTGTTTGTTTTAACCGCTTTAAAGAACAGGTTTGGATAGACTAACAACTGGCTGGAAGGTCTGAAGTTCCAAAGGGCCTTAACATCGTACTTACACATTTGCTGAACATCACTTAAGAGTTAAATCAAATATATAGGCAGAAGTAATTTAACCATATTACTCCCAACCTAACATGCAATTACAACGCTTTCAGTTGATAAGTGTTGTGTTAGTTGAACGTTGCTCTGCATCTTCAGAGAACTATTGACTACAATTGAATTATAATAATGAATTATTAACTTAGGCGGCATGATTTTTGTATAAACTGTGACACAATTTGAAACATTTTACAAGAGGACAGTCGCACAACGACAAAATAGATTTTAAAATACAACTTTCTCCAAAAATGCATTTGTGTTTGCAGGGAACTTGCAGAAAGGGGATCTGTGTCTTTAAAGACAAATTGGTGCTGGGTTTTATTTCGCGAGATTTGCTTGGCGCCGTGACCCCATGTGAAACACCTCCTGCAATAAACACTCTCCCCTGCAGAGCTGCTCGCAATGGAGCTCTGAACACTGAGCTTTTATAGCCATTTCCCTTTTCCCCCACACCCCCACAATTGTTCAAAACTCTTTTAGATAATATTTTTATAGATTGCCAAACAGGGGAACGATGTGGATTCAGATTCGGACCATAGACGGAAAAGAAACCCGCACCATAGAAGATCTTTCCAGATTAACTAAAATTGAGTATCTAAGGCTGAAAATCCAAGAGATCTTCAATGTAAACCCGGAACATCAGCGGTTATTTTACAGGGGAAAACAGGTAAGAATAATCTGCCTCTAAAGGGGCTCGTTATTTTTTCTCTTTGTTTGTGCATTTTGTTGCAGGATTAAGTGCTACTAACATGCCACACAGCGTTACAAGCTTCCTGTTTTGATGGGAGTTCGCTAGCTAGCTAGCAGCACTTGCGCAAGAACTGAGGGACGTAGGGCAAGCTAGCCAGCTAGTCCTAGCTGTGTTCCCATAATAGTACAAGACAAGTTAGCCACAAATATTATCCATCAAAGTATAACGTTAGTGATCTTGCTGCTCACCAGCCATATTTTAGCTCACTGATTGGCGAAAATCGTAAGATCGCTTTTTCAGCGACATGTGATAGCTTGCTAGGGCTAGCATTGTACATAGTCGAAATAAAAACATTGAATAACGTTTCTTTAAGCCTTTTTAGCTGGTGCTATCATTCCACTGAACTAACACGGTTTTTTATATTAGAAGCTAGTTACAATATATGCACACTTTTATTTCGAGGAATAAAGGAATTCTCACGTCAGGTTTAATAATCACAGTTAGATAGCAAGCTGGCAGTGGGCAGTATTTGGTCCATGTGATGTTTATTGTTTAGCAAAAGGATAACATTTTCACATAGTTAAAAGTCATTTGTGACTGGTTTATTTAATGAATAACAGTGAGCTTACAGCCAATACGGGCTTCAGGAAAAAAAAACATGAAAAAGACAGCATTATAACTCCATTTACTCGTTCAGAGAAAAACTGAACATATAAGTTGTTTGTATTTAACACAAAAAGCGTGTTGCTTGTTAGTCTTCCAATTATTTGACAAAAGTTGGCATCTGCTCTTGTTCTGTGTGCATGCATATTCTTCATTTGTTTACACTTCTTGAAGGATGCGTAACTGCACGTGCGTTGCCATCCAAAACAGAAAGAGAACTGTTTACAAACGAGCGCGCTGATCGTTTGACACTGTCAACGTCACTGCACGGAGCAAACGGTTATTGTTATATTAGGGCTCAGTTGATTCGGAAGCGACCATAATTGAACTGTGTCATTACGCTTGAACCTTTACCGGACCTCATAAAATGTGTTCTTTGATTAGTGGATGCTTCCCTCCAACAGGACGTAGCTAGCTAACTTTAGGATTTCGAATGTGTGCACTGTCATGTGTTTTCAGTAGTGGTGTGGGTGGTGGTCGAGTCTTTCGACTGCGCTCAGTTGAGTTTATTGTGGATTTTCTGTGAAGTTTACTGAAAATCAGAGATCAGTAAACAAAGTGGAGAGTGGCTCATATTTAGAATTTTTAAGTACGTAAACTTTTGATGCACTTTTAGAAGTGTTTTTTTGACTTACACGACACTTCAGTGAGGAAAATGTCTGTTCTGAGTCTGATGTAAGTGTTATATAATATAGCACAGCACTGTAAACCCTAGACTGAGCTCAATCTTTTGTCAAAAGTAATTAATCAGTTGATGCTCAGTAGAAGGCTGGGTAAATAGGAATTGTTTACTGTACTGGTTTGAAAAGACAAAACTGTCGCATTCCTCATTCATTTAAACTTTTAAAAATAATCTTAATTGTATTCTTGTAACTGGAACTCAAGTAAATATTTGTGTTTTATCAAAGTAAAGTCAAACCCACATGTACAATTTAAATCTCACCCAATCTCAGTACATGCCACATTAATATGATGCAATGTATACTTTGTTCCAATGGAATTATATTAATTGATAAAAACTGTCTGGCTTCGCTGACAAAGGGTTATTTTCATAATCTGTTAGGTGGAAAGACAACAGCCTTTATCTAGTTCTGGCATAGATAGATGGATATATAGTATGCATAGCAACTAACTAGTCTTATAAAGCAGTTGATACTGCCAGAATAAAATAAATAAAAAAGTCTATCTCCAACTTTTAAATATCTTTGTTACCTTGTGTACACCAACTCCAATATCTGAAAACTAAGGTAGTACCCGAGACAGGAAACGCAAAATGCAAGTATTTCATTTAACAGGCATTGTACTTTCCAGGATGTGCAACTGACAGTCATTGGAATATTACATAAGCATGTGGGAGTAATGTTAGTCCAGCATGCCACAAATTAGATATGACATAATAGAAACTTGAGTCCAAGGTTTGCCAGTAAATTACTCTGGTAGAACATAGACATCGCCATAATTTTAAATGTTTTTATTTTTTTATAATTTTTTTTTTCACACAAGTTATGTGAAAATCACAGATCAACATCAAAATTGATGTTGAATATGGACTTGAACTTGATGATGTATATTTCATAGAATGAGCTGAATATTTTCAATATTTTTTGGGCATGTAAACCATGGCCCTAAATTCTGGACAATGCATTCACGTGTCACCATGAGCTACCCATGTTTCGCAATGTGAAAACTTTAAAATTCTATAAATCACCCATGGAAAAGGGAATATTTCAATGAACCAGACAATCTGTTACAATTGGAATGTCAGTTCATTGTATTTGACCAAAATCTCTTAACATCAGACTATGTTATCAGCTGTTCAACGCAGAATGTTGTCAACTACTTGATTGCTTTACTAATGCTGTGTAATGTGCAATGGAAAGGGCTGGTCACTCGGGCTGTTCTGGTTGGTCACTTGCCCTGTAATTGGTAAACCAAATGGGCAAACAATTATCCCTATGAGGTATAGCTTGTGGCGGTATCAAAAATAAAGGAAGGACGGACGTAAAAGACAAGGACATTAAGTCTTGAGATGTGCACTGGATGCTGCTGCAGACAAGCTAGATGAAGCTGAGAGAATGATGAGAAAAACTAGCTCGTTAGGTTACCAGTAGTTGAAACCCACTCTACCGCTGTTTAAACAATGACTTGTAGTCTGAAAGTTAAGTTTAAACTACTGATCTCAAACAATTTTACCCATGATGATTAAGGTACAAAATGGAGTAAAGGAAACTGATGAAAGAATTCAAATGCAAAATGAACTGGGGCTGCAGTAGGTGCCGTAAAAAGTCTGTGAGGTAACATATGAGAAGAGTTAAAGTAAACGAGGGATGGAAATAGGATGTTCTTCATGAAAGTCAGAAAAGGATTCCCTTTTGTTTTTCCCTTGGATGGCCATGATCAACACTGTGATCTGATACTCTGTCAGTCTGTACACCATGTGACATTTCTAGATTTCATATAAAAATGACCTGATTTAAAGACTTGTGTAATCACCACCCCTTTACTCAATAGAGAGATGAATTTTAATGGGTTCTCCTTATTCACCATCTGAAGGGTCAGAGTGCAGGGTAGGGACTCATGGTATGTGCATGCATTTGTTTTCGGTATAAGCAATTGAAAAAGAAAAACTGTGACATCAGTTTTCAGTTAAATTTGACAAAATGTGGTCAGTGGTACATTATTTTCTTTTCCCTACTACCTCATTTCCTAGACTGCAGTTTATGGGTTTTGGGTCACTGCAGGCTGGAAATGAAATAGAAGAGAATAAATGCAGTAAGGCCCAATGAAAGTCTATTGTTTCAGGAAACGGCACAAAAGTTGCTGATAGAAATATTGTCATTTGTAGCAGGTCAAATAATTCTGATGCCTTAAACACTTACATATGTGGCATTTGTACTAAAGAAAGGAGAAATAAGTTTAAAAAATTGAATATGGGCACAGATTTCTTTTAAGATGGTAGAATATACCCATCCCCTATGATTTAAAGAAGCCCAGGGTGGATTTGGATTGACAATTTCCAGTCACCATAGGTCGACATTACTATCAATATTACTTGCATTTTAATGCTGCCCGTGATATGTCACTGATGATGCACATTCTATTGGAGGAGCCTATTGAAAATGCACAGGCTTCGAAATTGGCAAAGAATGCTACAGATATGCTGAAGGGCATATTTATGGTAGGAAACCCAGTACAGTCATGCTGCAAAACCACAGTGCCCGGGCAGCAGTGATCTGGCAGCCGTTCAACAGTGTGTCATTCTGAGGGGTAGAACGTGTTTTTGTGGGATCTTGTAAAATAGGCCTTAGCTTTTTAGCTCTTTTTGCAATTGAATTCTCAGGGCAGAAAAAGCAACCATGTCTGTACACAAGGATCTGAGTTATGTCAGAGGACCTTTACATACCAGCCTTAGATCCTTTTAAATATTGGCTATGAGTTGGTTGGTGTGTGCTACTGACTGTACAGCTGGGTGAATTCAGTTTAAATTACTAACCTGTTTTAGGCCTTTATTAGAAGTGTATACAACAAAGAAATGAATAGAAATGTACGGTGAGCATCAGAGATAAGCTCAGAGTTATGGATTTACCAGTCAACCAAACATGGCATAAAACTGATCATCATTATTGAGCTGTGCTGCCAAAAGGCAAGCATTAAACCAAAGCAAACCATTCTTTCCAGTTAATGAACAAAAACACAGAAAATTCAACAAAGATGTATGTCTTAGGACAGTTGTTAAATAAGTAATATGTTGAAAATGCGTTGAAAAACGAACGGCTTGTAGGAGAAGGAGAAGCTGGTTTCGTCATTGATTTTTTTCCAAATCTTAAACGGAGTTTACAGCTACAAGAGCTGTATTTAAAAATAATGGACCACAGGTAAAGATTCCAACTAGAAAAGGATGTAGTCTCTTTAAATTGGTGTATTTTGACATTACTTTCAATATTACAAACTTTTCAGAATCCTCAATGTCCTCCATTCCTAAAGCGTTCTAATTCTAGAAGCTGTGCTGTGTATTGAAATGAACTAGTATTTAAATTTGCATTGAATAAGATTAACTCTGACTGGATCACAGACCCTGTTATTATGTTTCTGAAAATCAAATAAAATGTTAATACGAAACCTTCATCAGAATTAGCTGAATAAATGGGCTTGTTAATTAATCTTACAAGGTAATTACTGTACTGACAGTGAAAATCTAGAATGAAAAATTGAATGCTTTGTAGTAAGAGAATCTATTAGCAGTTAACCAGTCAGGTATTCATCTGTCTGTTCTCACAATACAGCAAGGACCAGTGAAGAAGACAATGAGTCTTACAAATCACTAGTAAATTTGATATGAGTCAAGTTGACTCATATCATGACAGGGTTATTGCAGAATTGAGCTGTGAGGCATTTAGGGGCTTACACATCATAGAGGTCATTGAAACTGGGAGTCATACAGTGTGTCACCACCTCTCTGTAACACATACAGTGAAATACACTATCACTAATATGCCACAGATTATGCCATGTTACCCTGTATAGGCTAGACCTACACAACATGAAAAAATAGAAATATTTGTCAATGAACATCAGATCTATAAAGCAACTTAAGTCATTGTGAGTAAATTTCTCATTTGGTTCAAAAGGCATAAACAAAACATTACACACAGCTACATTTTAGAATTGTCAGGTTCTCAGTCAGTTGACTTTTTACTTCTCATATTGCCCTAAGGGCTGGCTTGCAAATTATGAAGTGTGGATGGAGCTTAGAAACAAGCGTTCAGGTGCAGAAACTTTGCTGTTGAACATAATTTTCCAGTTTTTGCTAATGTTGTTGCTGTTTTGCATATACTGTAGCATTACATACTTATTTTCATGAAAGTATATAACATAATAGTTATGTATGAATGAGGAATTGTTCTGTTTAACAGAAATCTTTAAAAATGTAGTAATTTTGATATTTTAATGGTTATTATCGCATGATTATTGAATGTAGCTTTTTGTTTGAGATGTAATTCCTTCTCCCAGCAGAGTGATATGCACACATTTTAAAATATTCTGGACCAGCCAAACATTTCCAATACAGCCCTCTTTTTCATTTGTCTAGGCCTAGGGCTGGTGCTGTTGATTGTAAAGTTGTATGGACTGGATGTGTGGTTGCATGATAAATACTTCAATCATTTTAAGTGTCAGTTTATGAAAAAAAATATACTGCATTAAGCATCTGATTTGTATACATTTTGAAAAGTTTGTTGATTCATACTGGAAGGACACATGAACACAAAAACCTGGAGACGTTACCATGTGATTCAGGTGGCAGCGCACACAATGAATTAGCAGTCTGAGCCTTTGCACATTTCAGCCTGATCTAATGTGTATCAGCCATTGGGAATGCATGAAGCGCACATTTTTTTTCAAACCCAGCATTCAAAACCTCATACCCCATTATAAAGCATTCTCCTCTAAAATAACATGCTAATTTTGAGCATATAGTAGAAATACACTGTTATTACATCACAGTTTCATTTAAAAGACACTCTTATCTAGTGACTTACAATCTGGGGTAGTATTAGCAGTAGAGCCAGATCTGGCCAGAAGATTTTCACACCAGTTAATATATCTGTCTCAAACAAAAATAGTTTTGTGGAGTTTGGCTACCTTTGGTTGCAGTAAAATCCAATGAAAATGATTGAAATAATAAATGAATCCACTTCCCTTTCTAATGTGGTCTGTTGTACAAAAATTGAAAAGATAAAGACGGTTTGTAGTGTTCCCTGTGACCAGCAAAATGTGGGGAAGGTCCTGACAGTGTACAGTAGCGTCGAATACCAGGTGTGAACTGCCTAGTCTGGCCTTGCGCCAAGCTATCCCCTGATGGTCTTGGTGGTGAATGAAGCTGGCCTGTATGATATCATGAGATCTCTGTCATTCACTAAATACAGACCAGACAAATAAACAAACTATCTCTGCTCATGGGATTTGTGATTAATAGTTGATAGACCCAAGTGTTCCGTTGTCCTTTTTGAAATTGTAAAGGGATAGGTTAATGGAAAAATTATTTTCGTACTTCAAGCCAGGTGTAATGACTTAACGTTGATGACAGAGTTGGTTCTCTGAGTCTGACTCTGTGCTTGATTAGTCGAAAAATCACCCAAAGGGCTCATTTAAAAATGAATGGACGTCTGTGGATGAGTTGCAACCAGCTACAGTTCTCCTTTAAAATGCCACAGAAATAACAGCAATCAGTCATTCAGAGACTACAGCCATATCTTGTTTTCATTAGAAATTTTCTAACAGCCTTAAGTGGCTGGTTATCTAGTCATCAGAAGCTGGGGAAAGAGGACTTTTATGTGAAAACTACAGATTGTACGCTTTGCATTAGTTAGTTTCTTGCACAGAGATGATATATTAATCACTGTCAAAGGCACTCCATACAGTGATTGATTACTTATGCTGTAAACATGTTGTGTGTAGTTGAAAGATGAGTGTAGTAGATTTGGAAGTTACAGCAAAGGCAAATGCAAGTTGCGCTGGCCCTGTCATATAATGATAATGACTATTCCTTGCTAAGGGAAACAACAGCTCTAATATCATACTGACGGTCGTACAGCGAATGGGTTAACTTCTGGTAAACTGACTGGCTAGACTGATGAAATTATCAATAACTTATTTTAAAAGAGAGTCTGAATGTTTTGGTTTCAGTTGCAGTTCAGTCGCTCTTCTCAGCGAAGACAGATTTGCAGGCAGCCATCAGGATGTTTTTTGTACTTTCTCTGAGTTGGTTCACAGCTATATCTGTTTTGTCGGCCTGCAGGCACAACTTGTACTCTGTTTTTACCCTTTCTCTCATCATTGATCTCTTTGAGAATCCAATCCAAAATATTGTAAGTAAAGGGAAAAAGGTAACAACAGCCTAATGTGCATTCTGAAGAAATGGGCTAGTGTTGTGATTCAGGCCATAAAAACAGTAATAGGAGGTAATCAAGTCTAATCCAATGCAATTTTATTTTGTTTTTTCACTTCTAAAGGCTTTTATTTAACTGTCTTGTCTAAAACATAATAAAAAAAAAAAAACAAGACAGAATACCATTGCTTTGTCTCAAGTGCCATTGTGATAGAACAGGATAGTAAGGTGCTGGTTTCAGGATAATGATTCCAAAAATATGACTCAGTAAAAATGAGTAATATTTATTTACTGTAAAAATAATGAGCTGAATTAGGAAATAAAAATAAAATTCTGTCAGGCCCACCAGCAGTTCATTTTTTTTTTTTCATTGGGCTGTTGAGGAATTGACCGTTTCAAATTTAATCAAAAACATTTTTCTAAATCTTAACAGTGTTTAATGTCAGTATAAGCATAAATGACAAGTACAAAACTGTTCAAGTATTGTATGTGAAAATGCTTGTTTGCCTTCCCTGTTAAATGACAAACTTGCTTTTGAATTGGTTTTGCGCTAATTTAGCCTAGTACATCTGTCCTCCTGTGTTGGAAGGGGGGTAGGGTTGGGGATTTCCACGTGTGAAGTAATTTGAAGAATGAGCCGCTTGCAGTCTTCTCGTAATTTGTTGCTGGGAACAAAATCCCTTTCAAAATGGCGGTGTATTTTTCCTGCTCAGGGGCCTGACTTTGAGCTTGGCTCCCTCGTGTCTGTAAACGTTCTCCGTTACGTTCACCTTTTTTTATGCTACGCATGTCTGAGGTTGCAGTTGTCATTTTGTACAATGCGTTTGAACCTCTGTCTTCTCTTGTAGCCTCCATTTTCTCTGCTCACGGACCGCATTGTTTAGTCATGCCCAGAAATGGCACTCGCTTCTAACAGTGCCTTCACTACTTGGCCTTTGTTTCTGATTGTCTGATTTTGTGTGGCTGTCTCACTGTTGATACAAGGTTGGAGATCAGATGACAGAATAGCAGTATGCTAGCACCCTGTCTGTATTGGATTTTTTGTGTATAGGTACCGCTTAAACTTAAAATTATTCCCCAAATTACCTTTTTGCTTTTTTTCCTCACATTTTGTTTTGACATCCAAGAACAGAATTTGCAAGTATCCCATCTCAAAAACAAGAGCTGTAAGAAGCTACACCATTTGGTAATATGTTATGTGTTAAGATATTGATTTCAAAAGTCTGGTCCCAGAGGCTTGTAGTATCTGGAGAATTTTCAGTGCTGCAGTGATGAAGATTTCTTTCTCTGCTTGGTTTCATTGTTTGACGATACTTATGTGTCTGTCATTATTTTATTTTAGTTTATTTATTAATTAAAATGAACTAAATAAAACATGGAAAACATTGAGGCAATTTCTTTTATCTTCCAATTCCAACAATGTGAGGTTGGTGATTAACTGGTCATAACACAGTAGGTTTCAGTGTCATTGACTGGATGAAGCAATGAGACTTTTTAAAGGCACTGAATCCTTGTTAGAAAGTGTAAGGCCTATAAGCTTAAAAAAAAAGTAATAAGATTTGTTAGAGTGTATCGGTAGTAATTTGGCTGCATGTTGACAAACGTGTTTCCAAGGGTTAACAGTGCTATAATACTCTATGATAGATGCATAACTCTGAAATGTTTTTCTATAGTTAGTGTCATGTATTTTAATTGTCATAGCTGTGTTATTGTGCTGTATGACATATATAACTGATTTTTTCTGTACTTAAAGTCACCATACTTTAAAATAAAAATTCAAATTAAATGGTTAATAATACTATTAAAGAAAATGAACAAGCCGGATTGCAAAGGCTAGATCCCCAAAACATTTTGGTGATGATTGTACAGATTGTTTTATTAGGCAAACTATTTGATAGGCAGCAAGGGTGAAAATGGCACAAAATAGTTAAAAAGAATTAAATTATGCTAGCTAGCTGGTTATAAATAGAAACCATATATAGCTTCTTGTTCTCGTTATTTTCACCAATGCATAACAACAAACTTTAAAACAAAACAAATCATACTTTCCACTGATAATAAAAGTATGAGATAAACCTCTCCTTTCATAATTTGCACATGTTGGCAAAAGGATGAGTTTTGTGTAGCATGATTCATGGAAGAAGCCATACCTCACTAATCCTGTATACTACAAAAAAGGTTTTGCGGTTAGTGCATTGCTTGCTTCTTGACTGCTGCCTTGTTTTTAAACAGCCCTCACTTCCCTTAGTCATCTGTCTATCAAGTGTTTTTCATGTCTGTTTCCTTTTGCCATTTTAGATTGAGGTTTGTTAAATGCTTCTGAGAATGTAAATGTAATGATGTTGGCTACCTGTACAGATGGTCCCCGACGTATGTTGGGGTTACGTTCCGAGAAATCCATCGTAAGTGGAAAATATTGTAAGTGGAAAATGCATTTAATACACCTAACCTACCGAACATCATAGCCTCGCCTAGCCAACCTTAAACATGCTTAGAACACTTACATTAGACTACAGTTGGGCAAAATCATTAACGCAAAACCTTTTTTATAATTAAGTGTTGAATATCTCATGTAATTTGTTGAATACTGGAATGAAAGTGAAAAACAGAATGGTTGTATACACTAGCTAGCGCGTGGCAGACTGGGAGATGCGAATTGCTGCCACTGCCCAGCTGCCCAGCATCATGAGAGAGTATCATATCCGCATATCGCCTGCCCAGGAAAAAATCAAAATTCTAAATTCATAGTATGGTTTCTACTGAATACGTATTTTCTACTGAATACGTATCGCTATCGCACCATCGTAAAGTCAAAAATCATAAGTCGGACCATTGTAATTTGGGGTCCATCTGTACAAATTTATTCAGGGTGTTTGTGAATTGAATTGTTCTTGTCTTCAAAATTAGTAACATTTTCAAATGTAAAAATTGTTTAAATTGAGTTATAAATTGACATAACTTTCTATAATCCACAATTTTTAGTAATCTGCCAGACCCTAATCCTGAGGGTGTTGAGTTACTGAGGCTGTATTGTGTGTGTGTGTGTGTGTGTGTGTGTGTGTGTGTGTGTTTGAGGGAGACTTTACATTTTTATATAAAATGCATTGATTGCAGAAGGAATCAGCTATACATAGCCAACCTGTAGGCGTCATTTTTTATGATTATACCAATATATTTGTTTTGCATGTGTGTTAACCCATAGCTGTTGTGGTGGCTACAAAATATTTTTAATATATCACCAACACTTGCATTGCATTGTTGGCATTTGCATATCAGAACTCTGATCATTGTGCTGCAGTGATCACTGCTACATTGTGATAGTTACAGAATTTTATTTAAGTGATCTCTAATGCATATTTTCCTCTATTTTTGCCAGTCAAGCATAAACCTGAAAAATTGCATAGTATCATCCACATTACCATACATGCAAACCATTCTAATATATGTGGTGTGATGCAAATGTACCCATGTTCGTGCAATGAGTTGGAGAAGATAAAAAAAAAAAAATAAACAAATGTTTTTTCCCACTTCTTTGTTCATATATACTTCTAGGGAAATGGATAACCAAATTAATAACATATTCCAACCACTGGTAGATTACCCTTAGGATTCAGTGTTGTTTAGCACGCAGCCTTATGGGTATTTCATAGCATAATGATGTACACAAAATGGGTTTTCAATAGACATGCTTCCATTAGGTTTGTGAGGGTAATATTGTCAAATTAGTAGCATACATATAAAGGCAGTATACACAAAAGGGACCTTAATTTGCTGAACAATAACTACAGTTGTATTAAAAGTACAGTAATGATTTCACCATTAATCACCTTAAACTGTTTTGCCTCCACAATAATTACATTTCCTCTGGCGTTCTTCTGCCTTTGGTTTGTTGTTTTGTCTTATCTTGTGTGTGATTGTTCTCACAATGATGTTGCAATGTTTGATTGTTTTGTAAATAGTGCAGTTTTAGCTGGGCATGAATTATCCTCAGGGATAAAAAGCTAAGATACAATTCAAATAACTTAAATAGCCACATGTTGCATCAGTGGTAGTATGTAGTTTTGGAGTGGCTAATGATTTTTAAAATTAATATATTCCTTTTAAATTGTAAGCAATTTTATGTTGTGCCTTTCTTGCAATTGCCTCTCTAGTTATTTGTAATCGGGATTGGGTTGGATTTAGGGTGAAATACTTTCCGGTGACGTATTGAAACTAGTAGCTCAATAAAGGAAAACTGCAGTTTGTCTTTCCATTAGTGGTAGTTAGCTACTTAGCTAAAATAAGATAATAGATGAAAAAAGAACTTCCACACCAGCTAAAACTAGTAAATCTGGGGTCAAAGCAGGGTGAATATCACTGGACTGACTGACAGCGTTAGTCAGAACCACAGTGTGTAGAAGCATGATAAATTTGAGAATTCTTAATGCCTTAATGCTTCTGCCTTGATTCTTGCCGACTTTTATGTAATGTTATATTCAGTGGTACCTCTAAAATAAACCCAAATCTGTCCACGTGATGGACATCAATGAAATGAATCCATCAGCGTTTATTTTAACTTTTCATTAAGCTTTTTTTTAAATGTTTACCGTTTTTTTTTTGTTTGTTTTTTGTTGTTTGCTAACTGATCTGACTCGGACTATTCCCTGCTGCCGCTATCTCAACTGCCTGAAAGGGTAATTTTTCATGAGTATTAATGGGAAAACAAATCACGTGCTAAGTTGCCATGACATGTCAGCTAGGTAGCCCATCAGTAATTGCTCTAGCTTTATTTGCAACAGCTAGCAACACAGACCAGCTAGCTTATATAAACTCTGGGCCCAAAGTTAGCATCATAAACTAGTATATGCATATTCATACTTTGGATTTGATAATTGCACATTTTAAAAACAAGCATGTACAATATATAGTGTAAATGCTGATCTGTCTGTTTAGGTACAGAAACACTACAGTCACCCTCATTCTCGCTGTTGCAGTTCTTCTTTTATCATTGACCCTATTGGCTGTTCACAGTGTTTCAACCCCATGCTGAGCTCTGATGACATGACACATTGTGACAGGCAGTCTGCTGCATAAATCTGGTGGCTATATGTGATACAGGGCTGTGAACAGTCCACAAGCTGACTGATGAAACATGTTTTTTTCACAAATACAACATGCCATAGATAGCTAGATGGAAGTCTTCATAAAAAGTATTTCTACCAATCGTACAAAGATTAACATTGAGAGCAAGAAATGGCAGTTTGTTTATTTGAATGGGTTTTTTGGATTGGTAATCAGTATTCATAACTGGATAACCAGCCAGTGCCTAGTTTAGCTAGCAAAATTGAACCAAAGGAATGATGACCATAGTAAATTTTGTAGCTCTTCCAAGAGCCATGTAGCATTAATTAATGTTTACCTGTAGCCAGTGGCTATCAGAGTTTTACACTGGAGTGCATCCTGAGCACCGCAGATAACTACGTAATCATCATCATCATTATTATTACAGCAACCAAACTTATCTAAACAATACAAGAAGCCGAGCAAAGGTAATAAAAGACCTTAAAGCTCATATGGGCTGCCAGGAACACAGAGCTACAAATGATCAACTTTACTGCAACATCTACTGTTTTTATTTATTAAAAATTATCAATCACTGTGATGAAGCATAATATATTATGATACATATAGCAAAATCACATTATAAGTAGTATTCTGATCTGTCTAGGAACTAGAGGTCAAAATAGAAGTCATCTTTGGCCTTGCCTGAACCTTAAAAATAGTTTTAAAGCGTTCAATAGATGCCTACGAGGGTATGTCCCTAATAAAGAAGACAAGTACAGCTGGAAATTTAATAATAATTTTGGCAGTGCTTTTTGTTTGTGTGTTGTAATTTCTGTTTAATTTGTTTGGATTGCACAATGTAATTTGCACTGCTCATTGAGATGTAAAAAAAATATGGACATCTGAATTCTGTAGTCCTCTAACTATCCCAGTTTAATAAATGTGGCATTCAGATTCATGCATGGTCTTTCGCTGCACCATATATGTGATGGGGAAACGCTGAAACACATTTTAATTTCAAACCAGAACTGCAATTACACTGGTTTAACCACAACTGAGTGAATGCCAGTTTTTAAGTCATTCCAAAGTGTGTGTGTCAGGTCTGGTTGGGAGGTTTACCTCAGAAAAACACAGCCTGAGCTGCGGCCATGCGTGGTGACGCCATCACTCCCCAGTTCAACACTGGCTGGTTCTGCAATGCCCGTCTTAAGTTCAGCCAGTTGGATGGTTTGATGGTGTCGAATTTCAGGGTGCAGCGCTCTTTTTAGCCAGTTTATCCAGAGGCCAAACTGATCAATTTACTTGGCACAGCAGTGCCACCACAGTTATCGTGCATTTTACGGCGACATAAGGAAAACTCCTGTTGTTTGTTGACGTAGCAAAAATAATGGTGGCTGCCTCATTTGCATGTTTTCCACTGTGACTTTCCGTTTAGATTTTCTGAGTCGGTAATGCACATTTTTAAATGTTTATTACTCCAGCATCCACTGCGTACAGCTGCATTTGGATACAGTCCAGTGTGACTTGGTGCATGTCACAATGTGGCAAAACTAAAAATCAGAGTTAGACCACAACAGAAGACACTTTAAAAAAAAAAAAGACACTATTCCATTCTGAATTGTGTTTTCATCAACGTCCAGACCGTCAGGAGCCTCGTGTGTCTGTCTTTGGTATTTCCAGTTCAGGCCTTGCTTCCTGTGGGCCACTCTACATTTCATAGGATTAAAGTCATTATGGCTTACTTAAATAGAATTTCTGTTCCGAGCCTTTTGGTGACAAATGGATTATCTAAATTTCAACTAAGAGTCATTATGCTGTCAGCTACTGTTTACCTTGTCTTCCCTTAATTTTTTCCTGAATTAAAGTACATTATTTACACATTAATTGTATATGTATAATATAATTTTTTTTGTTGTGATGTACTCTTTCTCATCCTCTGGAAAAATAGTGGAGGAAATTCCATGGTTGTGGCTAGATACATGTAACCAGTGGTCAGTAGTGAAGGTCTCTGTATATGTAAACATGCAGTTGGTGCCTGTAATTTTGTTGGTTTATTGATTGTTCACTATGTATGTGATGCACAATTTGATCCATTGCCATTTTGAATTCCTTCTGAATTGTTGATTCAGTCATACATAAGAAATATATATATATACACATACATAAATATAAACATACATACACAAACACATAAATATAAACATACATATAGTATTATCATGACAGAAAAAAATGCTTGATAAAAGTTAAAAGGTTTTGAAGGATTTGGATCCTTCAGAAGGATCCCTCAAAAGGGGGGATAATTAATATTGTTTAATATTTTTAATCAACCCCGCATATATATTTTTGTGAAAAATATATCACCATAAGTTATCAACAACCTTAATGCCAGAGAAGAGATTTTAAAGGATTTTAAATACCTCTCCAGTAGGTTTATCAAACCACTACAGGTTTTATAAAGTGTTGAATTTTTCCAAACAATGAAATGTAGTGTAATATTTTTGTGCCACTACCTAATTTTTTCCTGACAACAATGTCTGTTTTTTTTTGTTGTGGGCAGAAGAGAAAAAAAATAGTTCTGGAAGATTATAGTTCTATAAGCTGAACAGGAAGTTGCAGCGAATATTGTCTTTTTATATAGTCATTTTAGCAAAGCTGAATGTGGTAGCCAATTAAAATGTTTCCAAAGTAGTGCAACAAAAAGATGATGAAAGCAACAAAAGATTGTATGTTTAACAGGAAATTCTGTGTGAGATTGAAAAATCTTAAGAGTTAGATAGCTGAGCTGTAGGAAAAGTTAAGTAGCTAGCTAGTCAACAAACATTTAGACCAGGAAAGGTACCCATGGTCTCTGAACTAAGTTACGTTGCTGCTGAACTCAGTTAGCTTTGCTACTTTTTCTGTCGAAAAAATGTTCAAGCTCCCTGGCTGCATCAGTTTGATTTGAATACTGACAACACAATATCCAGTGCCCTTCAACTGGTAATATTATGAAATTTGAAGAAAACCAATGAGATGCACTATATTGATACATGACAAGTCGTAAACGAGTGGTAGATTAGCCACTGCGTAACTACTGAAGTCCAGTCTTCAAATGAGGCAGAAAAAAGGCCAGGATTCCTCCTGCAGAATGTAAACTTCAGTGTTCTAAAATGTGAAAAAGGAAAGGGGAAAAAAAAAAGTATCTGACCAAAAGTACAAAAATACTAAAGTCTTGAGAAAGAAATGCATTCAGAAATTATTACACTTTTGTGTAATTAAACCAATTTTTCCTTTTTTTCTTTTCTGAAGTATTTTGGGGTTTTGTGTTAATCCCAAATTATAGAAGGTTTATGTATGTTGTTTTTTATTTGCCTCTGTTACTGGAAAATGGTAATACCATTAATAATTTGTGAATATGAATTTTCCTGGACATACATTTCTGATGCAGTAAAACATCCTGTCTCCGGGCAGACTTTTAAGACCAGTAAAATACAGCTGCACCTCATGGTAGTACCAGTCCAGTCCAGTCCACCCCCAAAAAAATAAATGATTTAGCCCCTGTCACACCCACTCATGTGTTAAGAAAACCAAGAAGGAAAACTGCAAGTTGGTGTAACTATCTTTTTGCCATCTGTTTTGGTCCACAGCCCAGTATTGCATTAACCCAGTCAGTGTGTGATTACGACGTCTTTTTGTGCAGTCAAAATAGTCTTGCTGTAACGGTTAGTGTCTGTTTTGTATTTTCTTGCGAATCATATGCTTTCAACATTACACATCTTCGGAGAGGGATGGTGAAAAGTATTTAACACCTTACACTTTGCACCACAAACAAAAAAATACTGATTAAATGCAGTGCTGGGGAAAACAATTTGTGGTATTGAATCCCCAAGGACAACAAAATTTTAATTGTGTCTAAATATAAAACAGAATTCTATGGATTAAAAGACACAATAGGAATGCAATTTTGTAAGAATAAATGTATCATAATGTACAAGTTGTTCAAGCATGGGTAAACTGAAAATGGGTCTCTGCTTGCTCACTTCCCAAACTGTATCAGTTTGCGATTAGATTATGAGAGCGGTATGAAAATAGTGCTGTGTAATGCTCTATGCATTAGTTTTATGCTTTTATTCCTCAATTTTTATTCCGTTTAACTATCATGAGCTTTGGTGTGTGGGTCTTTCATTTGGGGTTCTGTCAAGACAATAAAGCCTAGATTTAGCCAATTAGAGCAGCTCCTGGGCCTGAAATGTCTTCAGTAATTGGGAGTGCTTTTCACGCTACCTGTTTGTCAATGCGAGGTTCAGCTTTTCGAAACCAAGCGACAGATGTGCAGAGGGTCAGGAAGAAAAAAAAAAGAAACCATTGTTGGCTGTTGTTTGGCTTCAGTCCTCCAATTACTGAGAAAGAATGGAATCTGTTAAAAAAGGATGTGTGTAAATAAATAAATAAATAAATACAGATTGGTAGACAGCGTTTTTTGGTGTTAGTTTTGTAGGCTGCTCAGGGGGTGTAGGCTGTTGATTAGAAATGTGACCTATTTTTTTTCTTGCTCCCTTCTGAGACGGGGGGATGGGGGAGGGGTGCTCAGTGTCTGCTTGAGCAGTGTGGGGCGTTTCCTGCCGTATCCCAGAATTCCTTGCCATCTTCGGCTGTGGATTGTTCTTCGTGTTAATCTAGCCCCAGCTCTACCAATTTGTGTGTTTTTTTTTCACCTTGGGCACAGACAGTGAACGTTACAGTGGTCACTCAGTAGCCAAACCGTTTTTTTCTGACAGTGAAACCTTTTTGTATTTTGCTCGACGTTACTACTTTTTTCAGTCGTACGAAGCATATAAAACAAAGTGTAGGTCAGCACATTAAATGGGATCACTGTTCTTCGGCAGTAGCACATATCCTGTTTACTCATTTTAGGAATATTAGTCAGTGTGGCCTTATATCTGATAATGACAATATGGTTGTCAGATGCTGAAATATTGGAACTGCATAACATTTATGCCCCAGAGCCTGCATTGTTTGTTTTTCCTGTCTTTCCTTTATCAATTTCTGAATTTTTTTTTTAACAGAGGACATGCAAAATGACAAGGAGTGAAATCTCTATTATTTCAGGAAAACAAACATGATGTGATTGATGAAACAATTAAAGTATTCTGGTTATCCAGGGGAGTTTGCAGTCACAAAGTAAAAGCAGTAATATAATTGATGCAAGATTAATTCTAAGATAGCTTGTTAGTCATGTTTTTGAAGCGGGTAACAAATAAGCTAACAGTTCACCAAAATAGATTCATCTGCTTTCTGATTATTCAGTACAATATTTATTTGCATAGTAGACAGTGCTATTCATAGATACTTGCATAGCTTATTATTACCTTCAATATTGTCAATTTATACAACAGGATATGTTTACTAAAAGGATTAGTAAACAATGTCACACACAGGATTTGAACTTGCAACTTCCTGGCCAGTTATATATCCTTAATGGCAATGTTAGTCATCCAGTAACTGCCGGTGTCTCTGCCGAGTGGAAGTGCATTTCATTTGAGTTCAGCTGATCACTGGTAACATTTGAAACGGTTCCATGGCAGACTATGAGGGGTGATTGCAGAGACCTTAGTTGCTATTAGGATTTGCACCACAGGATCACAACAACCATACAATATTTTAGTGACATCATTCTTTCAGGATGAGTTCAGATGAATTGTAAAATATTTATGTTGGTTTGGTTAAACCTGTGGTGTGTTTGACAGTCATGCCAGATTGTTGCTAAAATAATGGAGGATTGTCTGGATTGACTTAATCACACATCCTCAAGAATGAATTAAAAAAAACAAAAGGTCAAAAATACAAGTCATACTTTTTCAACGGAAAATAATGTAATATTGCTACCATATTATGAACACTGCTGAATGAATTGGAAAAATGTTTCAATAGTCATGACCATAACTCTAAATTGATGAGAAGTTGTGGCTTTCTCGTGGTAGCTAATAATTAAGTGACTAAATGAGATGATCAGTGTACAGTAATAGGTATAATTTATCAATGATTGCTCAACATGTGACCTCATGAGGGGGCTGCATCATCATCGTACCACTGCAGGGTGGAATTACAGGCTATAAAACCAGGTTGCCAAGAATGTAGGCCTCTAGTTGTGATTACGCCTTATTAGTCTTTCATGTGGACTGATTCAGTGAAAACAGAAAGAAATGCAAAGAAGAGATAAATATGTAGAAGTATCTTTTTTTTCCAGAAGTGTTTTCCTCTCATATCTAGAAATGGAAAAAATAGAGAGAAACATTTTTATGATTTAAGAGCAATACGCTCTCAAAGAATATCTCAGTACTATGTAGGTCTGTGTGTAATTGTTGTAACAATATTGTATCAAACAAAATACTGTCACACGACACAGATGAACATATAAAAAATACAATCTTAATTAGACAAAAGGACATGCATTGGCATGTGAAACAAGTAATAATAATAGTCATCATAGACAAATAAAAAGCATTCCGTGCAGTTTGCATGGTGGCTAAGAAATGCCCACAGAATGCTGGGAAAAAAAGGCAATCTTTCTCTTGTGTTGCACTGCGTCAGTCACCAAAAGAAGATACAGTGTCCCGTTGATTGCTTGATTTAACAATAAGATTTGATGCATGGCCGTGAATGCGTCAGTCTCACTCTGCAGAAACGTGCCCGCTAGTGTGCGGTGCGCCGCGTGTTGTTTCTTTGTGCAGGATGATGTTTACGTTTCGAGCCATCAAGGTTCTTCAGTAAGATCGAACAGCACAGAATTGGACGGAGGCGGGCAGGTGAAGATGGGAATGGTCTCATGGCTCTAATCTAAATTTCATGAGTGTGTAAAAGGGAACCTTGTGAAATTACACTCTCTGTCACCGATCCTTTCGAGGTGTTCCTTTCCCGTGCATAATAAGAAGGTGTCAAGCTATAAAACGCTTGGCAGTGATGGAAATTTCTCTCCAGGAGAAGGGGATAAGCGTAGGGTAGTCCTTTTCTTGAGTGAAGCACAGTGGCTTTATCCAGCTTGTGCCATAGCAGCATTGTCGGCAGTCTCTGATTAATTTAATTAAACTGTAATGAGAAGTTTAGCTTTGAAGATTTTGGCATCATTTTAAAACATACTTTGAAATGTGACGCTTTTAGTTCTCCTTATTTATTTTTACGAGCAGAACCATTTTATGAGACTGAGAAACTAGTACTGCTGCAACATGCAACACCGTTTGAAGGAGGGGGGCAAATGGAGGGGAAAATATTCAGTATTGGTTGCTATAGCAACTTCCCCCCAATTTATTTATTTATTTATTTGAGAGAAGTGTAGCGGAAGGCCCAATCATCCACACATTTTCTTTGAGGTAATATTGATTTTGAATGGGAAATGATAGATAGCGGCCAACTTGACATATGTATTTTTAAACCAAAGATGCCATTTTCATAAATTGAGTAGAAAGACCCTCTAGGACATTGTGATTATGACAAAATGGTAATTGAAATATTTTTGCTCAATATTATTGTTGTGATCGTGATTACGATCACAGGTTTCAATAAATATTTTGTGGCAACCAAGTATGCAAAGTAAGGTAAGCTTGTAATTATTCCCAAATGATTTTATTGAACCTTGAAATACCTCTAAATCAACATGAGAATGTTTCCAATTTGACTGTGGTCCTTTGTGCATTCATTCGTCAGTGCAGTGGCAATGTTAAATGAACGCAGCAGCATCACCTAGAAACCCTTGAAAAAGGAGTGCATTCACCATAATGAAGTAATTGCAGCCTCTTACAGTTCGTTAATTGCACAAGCCATAGTTGCGATTACAGTTGTAGTGTACGATTATTTGTGCATCGCTAAGACCTTCTTTACCTTATCTTGCTTCCTTTTCACAGTCACTGCACATGTTTTCATTACCTGGCTATGGGTTACAGTTTCATGCATGTCAGAGTACTAATTGCACTGTAAACGCAATACATGTCACACACTACATGGAAATTTATTTATCAATATAAAAGTCAAAACAAAAAACATAACGACTTGAATGACATTTCACTCAGATATAAAACCACTGGTGGAACATGACCAACATAATACTTGAGTTTGATTTGTGTTTAGATTTTTTTCTTTGTGACATCACAATAGTAAGATAATTCTGGACAGTTAGCCAGTGTGGGAGCTCATACCATTTAATAGCTGGAGGTGTTGCCGAACATGCGCTTTTATTCCCGTGCACCTCACCGAGGCCTGTAGTTACCCTCTTTTGACATGTTTACATGACTTATTGGTTTTGTGTAACTCAAGAACACATTCTTCTCATTTTGGAAATCAACAAAAATCCAGGAAACAACCAAGGGCAATCTCTTTGGCAGAAAGTACATCATTTTTACTCTAAAAATGAAATCAACAACTACAGAGGAAGGTCTTTCAGCTGTTAAATAGAGCATTCTTTTTCAAGGCATTAAATAAACAACATTCTGCACAGACTTTCAGTGTTATTTCAAAAATAGTGGAAAAAAAGTGGATTATTGATATGCTAAATACACATTTTTGCACATGAATGTATTGCAAACAATGTTAATGTACTAATAATCAGTATAAGGAAAGTAGGAATCCTGTTACCACACTGTAGTGACATATTGGTGCAGGCTGCTCCAAAATGGAGATGTGGATTCCATATTGGAATTTGTGCAATGTTTTACCAAGGCCTATTCTCCTTTTGATTTTCTCTTGAAATTTTTTACGTTGAGTTTTAAATTGAATGATGTGACTAATAGGTAAGAATTTGTCCTCATTAGACGCTGTTTACATCGCTGTGAAAGATATTGGAATTTTCCATAAAAAAAGTCCATTCTTAAAAATCAAAGTAAAAAACAAATGAATAAAAAAGTGTGATGTTACAGAATACTGTTTTATTTGTATCTGTCTAAGATCTTCATTCAGATTGTAATTATTTATCACTTAATTATTCGAAAACAAGTGTTATTTGTTCCATGCAAGCACATGGAATCCATTTCACAGTAGAACCCACCCTCTTCATTACTGGCGAACCAATTTCAAAGGATCGATTCCAGTCGGCCATTGCTAACTCATGTATGTGACTAAAAGTCTAGGCACCATGCTATTGTGAAATGACTCGAAAGTGCTAAATTCATAGTCCAAGTTGGAGGTCTAATGGAGGTTTGTCCTGTCGGATACTGTGACTAATGGTAATATGACTAATGTCCAAGCATCTGTGTCTGCACCATCTCTCTGCAATAACATGTTCTTTCCTGCAGTCGAACATGAGGCGCCTGTCCTGGAGTGAGCTCTCCATACTGAAATCATGGAGTTTAAATGTATTGTTTCTTCTGTGGTCTTCATGTTTTTCTGGCATTCTTCACAGAAACCGTGGACCTGAAAAGTAAATAACTGTACTGCACCTGAATTTTTATTATAATTTTTTTTTTTCAGATATTATGGTTATATCCTGGCACTTGATGGAGATCTCTGTTTGTGCGTGAGAGAAACCATGTGCCTTGTGTGTTTTATGGCATACTTTGTGTTTGGTTAATATCATGCAGATGTCTGCCTATCCATGTTTATCAGACCCACTTATGCTGTAAAACCACCAGTAAATGCTTGTCTAATGACTGGTGGTGTTCTCCGTCTGCTCTTTCTCCCAGATGGAAGATGGCCAGACGCTGTTTGACTACAACGTTGGCCTGAACGACATTGTGCAGCTGCTCATCCGCTCACAGGCCGACCCACCTGACAGCCCCATCCCTAAGGACTGTGAGGGCGTGGCCTGCAGCTCCGCCCCCTCCACCACCACCACCACGACCACCGTCAACAACAACAACAACAATGGATCCAAGATCTCCAGTCCACCACTCGACAATCAGCCCTCAACCTCCACCCGTTCATATCTCATAGACCCTGGCCTTGGAAAGTACAAGGTGAGTGCTTGTGCAATTGAGCCTGCGCATGCATGTGTGTGGATCTGTGCTCCTATTCAAGAATAAAGCTTAATGACTGAAATTCACTCAAATGCACTTAGTCTTTTTAACGGCATATGCTGTTCAATCAAAACAGACTGAAGCTCCTGGATCAATCTCATGCTTTATGCTGGCCAAGTCTTATTGAAGAGGAAATGTGCAGGTTTTCACCATGGTGGCAATGGATGTGAAGTGAATCAACATAATGACAGAAACACACTGTGAAGGACCTTACTGACGTCCCATTATCCTAGTAGTGAGAGTGCACTGGCCTCTTGCACCTGTTTGCATAGGTAGAGGCTGCCGCCCCCTTCACTTGCTGAACGGCCTTCCTGCATCATTGTAAACAAAGAGTGGAGTGACCTGCAACAAGGATTATAGAATGCCCGTATGGAACATGTAAACATTTCCCACCAAGTCTCATTCAATCATTTCTACTGATATGCAATGGCTATATAGCAAATAGACAGTTGATGAAAGGTTGCTTTCCCAGCGATTGGACTGTTTGCCTAATCCGAATCAGAGTGAAATTGATACATTTAGTTTGTTTTCTGTTTGGTCCGTTTAGGTTTCACATTGCTTAAATTTACGCAGACCAGAAAAGAAAAACATTTACTGTGTCACGTGTGTGATGGCTTGAAACAAGATCGCGTACATAACTCTTTTGTTATTGGTCATGTTTTTGAAGGAAGTCATGATAGAAATAAGAGTTTGGGATGGGAAGAAGTGTCTGTTATTTTAACGGAAATAAGAAATAAAAGGCATAATTCACTTGCTTTATAATTTTCTGTTGTCAAGCATTAAGAAGCATTTGTAACGATTGTTAAATTCACCATAGTCCTCACCAAATCAATACTCTTTTAACTTTATTGAGGGGAAATAAAACGTATTTGGGCTATTATTTTGCTTGACAAAACAACCACTGGCAAAAGTAACCAAACCTCATTTTTCATTGGGGACAGGAACAGATTGAGACTGGGGTTGGAAACAGAGTTTGTCATCTGCCCAATATGAATATTATAAGATTCCGATTCCGTTACAGCCTAAATGCGCGACATGAACATTTCAACACCTGTGCGTAAGGTGGTTATTTATCAATATGGTGGAAACACTGGGACTGTTAACCAAAAGGTGAATGAATAAAAATGAATAAAATAAAATATAGCCAGCTCTGATAACGAATGGAGAAGCAGGCTGAATATCAGAACAGTTTGGACTTGATGTATAATTTGAAAATGGACAAAAACAGCCTGTAAACTGTAAACGAAAGCATTACTGAACTGAGGTTTTTTGCCAATCAAACAGAAATCTATTTAGTTAGTTATGTATTCTGTATATATATTCTGTATTCTGTATATATGCTGAAAGTTATATATACTCGATTTAAACTGAGTCCTACTGTGGTATGGAAGAATTTAAATATATATTTTATATGCAAATTGTGTTTTAAGTTGCGACATCTCAAAACACCTTGTATAAATGTGAAAAAACGCAGTGTAGTGTGTTTGGTTCACTTCCTGTAATTGGGTTGAAACAGGGTCAAATTGTGTTCATCAACAGCTCATCAACAGGGTCTTGGTGTGGTTGTTTTGTTCTGCACCCGAGTGCTATTGCTGTGTTCACATTGCCCAAACGAACCACACTAATGGGGTAAACGCGACAGGGTTCAATTCAACTAGACTAAATGCTCTAGGTGTAACATCCAACAACTCATGGTTGTCACTTAAATAGACCATGGTATGTATTAACTATCAAATGTGTATATGCTGATAAATTATTGTGCATTTACAGGTTAGGTTAGACCTGGGGAATTTTGGGACACTTCCTCCCCCCATGCTAAATTTTATTAATATTACTTTAATGGTGGAGATTGTGAGATCTATTGAATATTAACATGAAAAGGTTTGGCCTGTATCGGATTTTCAGTCCTTATGAGTCAAGGATTGATTTAATTGAATAGTATTTGTCCTTAAAATGTTTAAGTGTATCTCAGTAAGTCTCAGGTAATATCCTGGGTTAAGGAACATATTATACTAAGGTTTTGCCTTTAAACATCCACAAAGCGTTGATCTTGCATGCCGAAGAGTTCATTCCTCATTGAGAAGGCCTTAGTAGATGTATATACTGGTGCATCATTTTGTTAGGTTTTCCTCTATCAGCTTTGAAACGTGAACTGTTCAGTTCGTTATGTTCATTGTGTAATGGTTTTCTGGAGTCCCTCCAGTCTGTTGCTCTATTATGGACAGGAAAGAAGAGCTTTACAGTATTTTGTTTTGATATGGGTATGTTGCTCAGGCAACTTGATGTGCAGAGGAGAAATCATAATGTGGTGAGCATTCCTCCAAAACTATGAATAGGCTTGAGCTATTTTAATAAAAAAAGAGGACAACCATGGTGGCATAACATGACTGGAATGGGGTGGAGCTGGACTTTGGACTCTTTTCTTTTTATATTTTTTGAACTCAGGACTTACAATTGAAACAAATTGTATTCGTAGCAAACTCTTTTTAGTATTATCCTCAAGTACAAAAAGTTTAAAGGTTAACCACAAAGTGAAAATGGAGAAAAATGCTTGCCCAAAAAAAAATCAAATGATGTGATTGTTTGCATATTATGAAATATAATACATTTGGTTTTGCGTGTTTTGAGAAATCACACAGACTTTGTTTACATGCCTGCTTATTAGTAGAAAAATGATAGTATTTTTAAGGTGTAGGAGTGATACATATCACTCATTGAAAGACATTTCTCGTGACTAACATTTGTTGCAGTAATACAAGTTATCTAAAATAAGCTTTTAAGTGTTATATTGTTTCAGCAATCAATTCAAATGTGCAGTTCTCCAAAGACATTATGTGACCTAAGTAGTTACTCAGTTACTCAGAGACCTGATGGGATTGAATAGATTATGCTGAAAGGAAAATTGTTAAAAAAAAATGTGTGAGAATTCTGAGAAAAGACTGCAGCCCTGTATGAGTGGTGAATGTTGTACGATACAAACTACTTTAAAACATTCTTGTCTACCACAAAGAATTATGACATTGAATGTTACAAACTCATACTGTGTGCCATTTTGGTACTTTATCTTACTAGTCTTGGGTGACCTTTCCCCCCCTGTAAATATAGCATTTGACAAGTTTTGACAAATTTTTCAATGCTGGACATAATATAGAACCTTGTTACTAGTAGTTGTCTGCTGACCTGATAATATGCAGATTTGAAACAACCTACACATGTAAGCTGAGTCACCTAAAACTATGACTTGCAACTGTTTTATTTTAAATAAAAATTTGCAATAAACTGTTAAAAGACCGAAAACAACATTATCAATATCCAGTTCAGATTGCCCAGTCACAATTTGGAAGTCCCTTCCTATGGCTGCAGTGTACTCAGTGTACTGCAGGGTCAGCATGGGGTTCCAGGCACGTTTGGTTCTGGCATGGTCTAGATTTGAGCCGGGCCATTGATGCGTCACCACACTGCTGATGGGTTCAGTAACTGAATTTACCACTAGAGAACCCGCCAGACTGACTTCTTAACTGGCAAAATGCGAGAGCATCCCTTTGAACAGCTAAGTACTTTTGTCTATTTACCAAGAGGAGAGCAACAAACTGGTGCCATTTTAATGTCTGTATTTGCTTTACGTAGGTAACTATGAAACCATTGTGCCGGACTTTACTTGTTGTTTGCGCAGTGACAAAAACGTTCTGGACAATTCCGAGAAACTACCTAGCTCCAATCAGTTGTGAAGAAATCCTCTCTTCCAGTGTTATCTAATGTTAGAGATGAGTCATATGGGAAAACACCGCTAACAGGAAAGTCTACAAGCCAGTCTACAAGGTATTGTTGGCTTCAGAGGCTCTGCCATGTTAAATTTTGTAGCCTGGGGCGTTTTGTGTAAACCGTGAAACCTCACCTGTTTCAATTAAGGAAGCACTGACACCTCATTGGTAAGGTACTCTTAGTATTTATTTGGATATCAGCTTGCTATGTTAGAATGTTTTTTAAATATTGGATTGTTCTTCATTATGAGTTAAGTTTGTATAACTTGTTATAAGTAACTTAATACTGAGGCACAATTTAACATCCCTGATTGGATTTTAAAAGCTTTGAACCAAGACAGCAGCAGCAATTCTGAACACTGCATCTGCTGTGAAAACTGCTGATTGCACCTTTACAAAAGAGAGAAATGGAAGTACGCCCGGTTCTTCTGCACCTATTTTAACACAGGTTTTCGATTGGACTTGTATGCTCAGAGGCATATTGTGTTTTTTGGCATATATTATTTTGAAACAACCACCTTTTCCACCTTTTTTGTGTGGTAGCAGAAGTAAGGCTGATGCTTATGATAGTTTGATTTGGCAAGCTTCTCCTTGAGATCTTTTGCACCCTGTACTTCCTTCGCCATCTCCATAGCAACCTGCTGACACAGCGCACTGAGCGTTTAGCTACTGTAACCAGTGTGTTTTAGGTGCCAGGGCCTGGCAGCCAGGCTGGGAACTGAGAATGGCGATGCTGTCATTTCCTCTCTGCCATCCAGGTCCAGTCAGCAGCCTTCTGCCCAAGGCTCTGGGTTGAAGACCTTTTTAAAGTCACGCCTCAGAAAATGGCGCATAACTCATGGTAACTGTGGCTCTTTACTTTCTTAGTCTCATACAAAGATAAATTGGGGTAGGAAGTGAATTTATTCTGCCCAAAATTCCATGCTGCATTTGTGCACCAGGTCAAAGTTGTGTTGGCTTTTCTGTCAGTCTGTGGATGTTGTTCTTTTTAAATCTCTTTTTTCACCCTCCTTTGAAAAGGGATATTGGAAAAACAGTGTAATTTCCAGTTTGCTGAGCACTTTGTAGCTTAATTAAAGTAGACTAGTGATTTTTTTTTTCTTTTGTGATTTTTCTCTCAAATGTCAACGGACTTGTCTTCACCAGCTAATAAACACTCATCATTCATTGCAGGTTCATTAAGGGTTTAGCAAGGAGGGAAAAAGTGTAACATCTTTCTCTCATTAGGCCCATAACAGGGATGTTCCGTCTTCCAGTTCAAAAGGCAACGTATTCTCATGAGTATATCATTTTAAAGGACTGTTTGGCCCTTTGTGTTTTAATATTACAGCGTAGCGCAGTGCAGTATGGAATATGCTTCTGTTTGATATGGAATTTCAAGGGACTAAAGCTCTGCATTTCTTAAAGAACTGCTGCTTTAAGATTTCCTCGGGATAAGATGTCTATCCCATTTTAAAAACCGTACAACTGTATAGTGTTGAATGGCCAAATGATTTTATAGTATTGTGATATGCTAATCTGAGACAAAAAGCAAGCCCTCTGCACCTCCACTAAGTATTGTAATACAGGTTGGCATGATATGTCTCTTTCTAGGAAACAGTATATGTAACTTAGACTTATTTTAAATTGTGCTTATGTGCCATTATGTAATGTCAGGTGATTCAAACATAAAATGTGTCATTAAATTTAAGTATTTGGAAGAACAATATTTTGTGTTGGATCACACCTACAAATGCTAATTCTTGCCGTTTTTGATGAGAGCTTATCACATAATACACAGTATCCCTCAAACGTCATAAAAATTATATTTTAAAGTTCCATAAATGTTGGGTATAAATGCTGTTTCAAAAATCCTCTGATGTATAATAAATACTGTAGCCCGCAACATTTTTTACATTTTAAGGAGGTAAAAAGGCTGTTTTCCCTACTGCGAAGTCAAGGCACATGCCAGTTTGGAGTGTGACCTGAATGCTTTCCATGTCTGCTCCCGCAAGTGTTTAATGAAAGGGTAGAGTTCCTGACAGCGAGGTGCGGCAGGGAGCAGGTACACACAGCATCAGAACGGTAGGAAAACTGGCCAGGGCCTGGGCCCGGTGTGCCAGGCGGACTTGTTTCCAAAAGACCTGTGCCGCTCAGAGCTTGGAGCCGGGGAAAAGGTCGACTGGCTGCCAGAAACGGCTGAAAAAGACATTTGCACATGGGACAAGCACGGTCCTGGCACGGGCACAGAAACCTGTGGATGTGCCAACAGCCTATCCAACATGGGAATTTGCTCAAAGGACCTGACTGGCTGTCTGACACAAACAAGCAAACAAGACGCAAAGCACAAAACACAATTAGGTTGTATATGCACTAAATGCAAGTTCTGTCAAGCAAATCATTTTGATACTATATGAAGCAACACAGGGAGAATAATGGTTAAAATAACAATAGTCATGCTAGTGTTTAAACTGCCCCACAGAATAACAATGTATATAACATTCCAGTATATATATGTAAAATATACTAAATATTCACAGATGCTATTGTAGACAAAGATTACCAACCACAGCTACAATTCAGTTTAAGACATGGAGAATTTTTATAGTATGAAGACGTGAATTCACTGTTATTTATAATGTAGGTCAACCAAATTTTTGTACATTGTAAGTGTTGTTTCTCTCCTTTACCACAGAAAAACCTGCATTTAAGGCCCCATTTTTTCATTAAATGATTAAATAAGAACTTTTGAAATTATTCTTTTGTTCCATTTCTTTGCTTCTTAGATAACCTCTCTGTGCCTGCTGTGGGTCTAGAGGCCGCTGGAGATACATTTCAGAGATCACTGTCTATTTTAAGTGAAAACTAATGAAATGATAACATCCCTGTACAACTATAAATGAAATAAATTGGTCCAGGACAGTTATCTTAGTATGCTTTGCGGGCTCATATAGCGATAATGCAAATATTGATTTGCTGCACATTCTAAGTTATAGGATGGGAAATGTAACATTAAAGTAACCTTGGCAGCGGATTTCACAGCTGAACCACTCTAGCCATACCCTAGGGGCCTGAATACCTGAGGAATCTGCAGATGCGCCTGATACTAAACAGGTCAGAGGTAGTAAAAGCTGAGAGAGATTCAGGGGTGGAGCTGCTTATACAAATGAATGTGATTGCTTAATTTCAAAAGGTGGTGAGCCAATCAAGTATTTCAAAGTAGTCATAATTATTGACTTCTGTATTCATGGTGACCTCAAAGAATGTAAGCCAGACTCTTTGAACTGGTTGCTAGCAATACAAATTGTATGGGCTGCATGAAGTTAAAGTTTATGTAACAAAGCAAGTAAAATCATAAACTGGAGATCAACTTTTGAAGATTGTTTTGCAGGTTGCCAACAGAATAACTGAACTTCACTTAATAACACAGTCTGCAGAATGTGATTATTTTAACCTCATAATGAAGATCTTAAAAGTTTTAGGTGTTTTTGTTACAAAAGTTACTGATGCATAAATCTTGCCGTATTACATAGAAATTCTTTACCTGAAACAACATTCAAACTCACAGGCCACTGTACATAATGGAAGGGAGAAAACATATCTCTTGCAAAATGCACATTACAAATTGTTTTATTGCTTCTTCCTTATGGATACAATCAAGAGTGCTTTTTGGGCATAGAAACATTCTTTGTTGCACAATGCAGACCTTATCAGTTAAAAGTTTTAAATTTGGCTTTTGTCTGGCCCATGGGAAATTTATTGTTATAGAAAAAATATGACTTACAGTTCACTCCTCTGTTCCCATACAATGGCTTTCATTTTCATGCATACATGAAATTTGGATAAATTATAATATTCATACTAAGATATTCATCTTCTACAATTTTTGTCCTGCTTCATTGACAAGATGACCTGATATCTCTGCAGCCAGTACAGTAACCGAGAGCAAGACACCTAACTGCTTCTGTTAGGTAGATATAGTTGACTAGTGTTGGTCTGATTTGACCCTGACTCCTATTATAATTACACAGTAAAGGATTGTTTCATTATTTGATTGTTCATCATTAAGTGTGAAGATCAGGCATGAAATTTCCACTCCAGTTGAATAGCAGCTTGAGCCTATCCAGATTTTTACTGGAAGCAGGTTATTTCACTGGGGGAAAACTGCTTGTTGGTGGTATGCTGGCCTGCTTATGGCTATGACTGCAGTCCATTAGAGTCTTATTTCATTTACTGGAAGAGGACATGCCAGGGGAGGAAAAAAATGTACACCACTGTAGCTGTGTTGCACATTTTGGTTGTTGTAAAGCCAAGCCTTTTGGATTTTCTTGGATTTCTGCCCTATCCTATGTCTTAGCCTTTGCATCTGTCAGTTGAAATATGGAAGTGATTGGGATTCTGATTGTCATGTCATTTTTCTTCTCCTCCTCTCCCATTTTGGAATTCCCTGCTGTATTCTCAAGCTGTGCTCAATGCTGCAAACTCTGCTGTCAATCTGGGATATTCAGTCAATCCAGAATGTAGACGAGCACAGGCATGACTGGGATGCAGACACTTCCTGTGCAGTTTGTGGGTGTGCTGCATTGACCAGTGAGAGTCACTCTTGAGCAATAAGACTCAGACCTCCCTGCCTACCGATTCCCTCCCTCCCTGTATGGTAGTCAGGTCAAGTCTGTATCAAATCCAAATTGTCGGGCCTATCCACACACTGGAGTGGTGCCTTAACAGGATGAGCCACCCAGCAGCCCATGGCTGGATTGTGTTTGAGAGAATAAGAGGGTTCATTGCTATCAAACCTGTTGCCAGCATTACTTCATCATTTACACTGCTGAACCAAAAGAGTTCATGGTCCTGCACAAGGTTAGACTCTACATTAGTCATAGCAGTTGGATAATGGAATACATTCTCAGGCCGTGTGTCAATAGCTGTACAGCATTAAAATGTGTGCAGCTTTTGTCACCTTTTGTTTCTGGTGCTTGTGTTTGTTTCTGTGTATCTCTGTGCATGTGCTTTTATACATGTGTGGCACACATGAATTTGCATGCGTGAGCTCCGAAGAGTTTGTTGGTTTAATCAGGGTGGGAAATCTCAGTCGAGCTTCTCTGTGCTTCAATGGACTGCGACAAATTGCTTCTGCTCAGTTTCTGCAGGAGGAACAGACTCACAAATGGAAAAAAGAGAAATAATCCTGTACATAGTGTATAACCACAACAGGTGGCTACACGTTGTAAACCATCGTCCAGCATTTTTGTTGCTTTAGCTCTCGAATCTGAGCTCGGAACATTTCGCTTCAGCCTGGTGTCTGCATTTTTTCCCCTTCCTTTTACCCTGCATTTATGCCTGCCGCGGAGTGACGTGGTCGGGAAGATGGCGATGTCTTTGTCCTTTACAGAACTAGAACAGACGGGAGAATTAATGCTAGCAACAGTGCATAGCATCAACATTTCCTGTTAATCATCGTCATTTTCCACTTGTTGGCTGTATCGCACACTCGCAAACACACCCTCTCTGTATGTCCAGACGTTCCATTAACACAGACCCTGAAAAGCATGAGTTCTTTTGCACTCCTTTCCTTGTGTCCTTGTTTACTTGTTTGGAAGGGTTTCTATTTCTCTTTTTCGTTTCACAAAACAGCAGGTGGGTGAGAATATATAACAGCAGCAATAATGATAAGACTGACGTGAATACTCAGAAATGTATGACGTGCATTCATGAGCAATTGGCGTAGCAAAAGCAGGTTAATATTCCGTCTGGGTAGAAGGTGTAATTACAGTGATTTTTCTGTCCGTGGCTTCAGGCTTCTTTGGTCCTTTGTCCTTCAGCTCACGTTGCGCTCCTGCTACCCCCACCCCTCTGCACCCCCCATCCCCAACAAACCAAAGTCTTTAATGTTATATTTTTTTGCATTCCATCTGATCTTATCAACTGTTTATGTTCCATTACTGTCATCATGGAGACCGTCTTAATTTCAAAATTAGTTCCACTTCATTCAGCATAGGATTACTTTTAATTTGGTTAATCAGTGCTTTTAATTCATAGTAAATTGTGCATCTCATAGGGGGTATGTTGATTGCGCACAGAAATTTCTATTATTTAATATGCAATAATGCTATCCTAACTAACTAAAGGATGTTGAAGGCTTTTTTGTGCACTTAAACATTACTCCCAGTAAGAAGAAAAATTTGGTTCCTCTGGATGTTTTATCATGTTTAATTCTTGATTTTTTTTTGCCCTATATGTCCTTTGTGATTCATTATTGTATCATTCTATTTGTGACTGTTTTATTCAGTATGAACACACCAAGTCTGATACAGTTTCCAGTTATAATTATCAATCAAGTTTGTCATTTATGAATAAAATTGACGAAAAATGCAGAAAAAGTGGAAACAGTGACATGATGGGGAAATAATGTAACATGCAAACTGTTGTATGTCATATGGACAGCCTTATATACTACTAGCTGTGAGTGAAGTAGTATATTAGGCTAAGTCAAGACTTAAATTCACAAAGCTTAATTTACTAGACTCCTTTTGACTGGAGGAGTGTTTGACATGGGTCTTGATTTGCTATATACTTGTTGTGAATTTGGTCATGCATTACATTAATTTTTCAACTCTAAAGACAGAATGCTCAGATATAGGAAACTATGGCTTTATTTGCAGTACTACTGGCATTGTAAAACATGATGTTTCAGTCAATAATATAATAGGAAGTTTGTCTGGAGACACTGTGATAATTTTTATTGACTTAAAAGAGAGGAGTATGCATGCATCTCAGGTGTGTGAATCGTATAATAATGTAAATAAGTGTTTTCTTTGCGTTTTTCCCAGATTAATGAGCTGGTGGACTGCAGAGACATCAGCATTGGCGCCTGGTTCGAGGCCACCATTGAAAAGGTGACCCGTGCCTCAAAAGGACAGAATGGCAAGCCTTCTGCTTTGGGACAGGGTGGCAAGCCAAACAAAAGGACTAATGGCAAGCTGGACATAAACCAAAGCCACTCTGGCCTGGACAATAATGGAAACTCTGTTTTTAACTCGGACTGTGGACCATCCACCTCTCACACAGACTGCAGAGACACTGAGGAGGAGGTCTCGTATCATATCAAATATGATGAGTAAGTGCTACCCGGAGGGACACGGCACCTCCTTCTTTCCCAAGGAGCCCTACTTGGAAGATGCAGCGTCTGTGGATTATACCTGCCCAAAGTTTAAAGTCATCTCCTTTCAGATTCACCTGCATTTTACATCCATTTTATTACTTTGCAATATAATGAATATGATGGCTTGATTAATTGTTTTTTTTTGTGACCGTTAGGATCCTGTGAGGTAAGTAGTTCCTGTCTGGTTTTGGATCAGGTGGATTTTCAGATTGTATGACAGTGAGAAAAAGGTACTGAGGTGAAACTCACATATCAAAGCAAGTTTGATACAGCAAGTATTTATGCAGACAGAGCTGCGTCAAGCAACAAAGCATAGGGGAATCACTGTACTAAAGAATGAAATTCTTTGCCTTATTAAACCAAACAATATATCTGGTGTTAATAGTTGAGTAGATATAATAAAACAGTGAATCCAAACTATATAAACTTAAGAAATAGCTTCTATTTATCTTTCAACATTTGTTGAGAATAGTGTTTTAGACATGCATCTTTTTAGACACTCGTCCCTCTTGTCGCAGGACAATCACAATTCATCGGTTCTTTTTCTGCCATAAATAAAGCTGTGAACAAAAGGAGGTGTTCTTCCATTTCTGTTACTGAGGTTCAATGGTGCAGTATATGATAAACAGTTAATTGGAATATTTGAATGTAAATTTGGATATTCGAATTTGTCCACTGCTGATGCAGTGTCCAACCGTATAACTCGGGCCAGAGATGGTAGCACAGAGGTACATTAGCAAGCATTGCCATCTCAGTTTAGCAGACCAGGCATCATGGGAAGGCGTCGGGGCTGTACCCACCCCTCATGTGTTTCTGGTTAATTTAGTGAAATTTAGGATGATAAAAAAGGTTTATTTTTGTTATATAAGTGGGTACAAATAGAAATGAAAAATTTTGTTGAGGAAAAGGTGAAATAAAGTTGCAAGAATTGTGACTGGCAGCGTTTGGGACCTATCATTGCAGCAGCCATTTTATTCTCGAATGCAACTGATGTTGGGCTGTGTTATAATTGTGATCTTACTTTTCAGTCGGTGCTGGCTTGTTAGCGAGGACCATTATTGAAGTTACCAACAACAGCAGCAATAGGGAAATAACGTCCACATCTGCATCAGCAGTAGAAGATGATGTTAGAGCAGAAGCTCGCTCTGTGGCTATGGCAGCTGCTCACCCCAGTGGCATAGCATTAGCCAGTACTGTAGTTAGCATTGCAAACAAACCTCACAGCAGCTTTGCAAAAGCAACAACAAGATAAACAGATGACAAGCACAGTCAGTGTTGTTGGATAAGTAACAGATAGCTTACAAACTTACTAAGGCTTATTTGTTTGCTGAATAAGTTGAATGACTTTTTGCTAGCTAGATGATAAGCAATCCAATGGCTGTTTGCAGCTAACATGGATACCTGGTAGCCGGCTAGCATACCTGTAGCTAACTTGTGTGAGTATGCATATTGAAACAGATTCAAATGCTTTAAACTGAGCATTTCATTAGCTTCCAGTTCAGCGAAATCGATTGCTATTTGACATTATCAACTTGGGGAGGAGCAAAAGCAGTTGACAGGGTTTGTTATAATAGCTAATGTCAGGCAAGCAAAGGGTAATAAAGTCTGTTGTACATATGAACTGTTAAGGTTGCCACAGACAATGAATCCCATCATAATCCTGTTTAAACAGTCGTGTGCAGTGTCAAACTGTAATTAACTGTAATTTATTCCATATTTTCCCTCAATTTAGACACTCTGAAAACCATTTTTTTACAGAATGATAAGAGTGGGTGGGTTTTTTTATGTTTAGAAGCATTAGCATATTTGTGGTCATATCTTAAAGCATGCTGTTGTGGTATTATGCCTGCGTACAGTGTTTTCATAAGTGGTTTTAAATCTATTATTGTTATGAGATAAACAGAAAGAGAATACCGCATTCAAGCCTCTAGATGATTGTTTGGTGGGTTCAGCTGATCAGAAAAAAGTTGTACAAAAATGAATTGTATATAATTGTTTTTTATTATTGCGTTAAAGTTGCTAAGTGGAGAGGAAAATAATTTTTTCAATGATTTCTCTGCATAATGTTCAGCCTGGAAGCCCAGTTTGAACTTTGTTTGCACTGTGCCAACGCTCATTGGAAGTGTGTCCTAAATACATTTCCTTTTTTTTTTTTTAGTACTTCCTCCAGAAGTACTCAACCAACTTGCAGTTGTAATTTAGATTGGACCATATTAGCAACTACCATTTATGTGGCCCTTGAATAATGTGATGGCCACTTATAACTTTAACAGAGTTATGGTTTACAGAATATGGGAAATTTGAGGAATTCTTCAAGTACTTACTGAATTAAAAATGTATCTAAAGAAAGTTTAGCTGTATTGTAATGGCTAAACTTCCTCCTTTGTTTGCATTGTGAAAACACTCACATCTCTGCTTTGGAAGTGTGTCCAAAGGAAGACCTTAAGATTTCAGAGAAATTATTCAGAAGAAATATCTTGGCAAGATCACCAAAATAGTATGGCAGTATTTGTTACAAATTGACAAAAGTTCCTAATGGACAAAATGTTTGTATACACATGCAATGAAAAGCAATAGTTAGAAAAAAGTGAAAAATAAACACCCTCGGTGATTAGTTCTCTTTCTTTTTTGCTCTACCATAGACATTTCTATTGGGGGTTTCATCCCAAGATGACTATTTTCCAGGTTCAGGAGAATCTGTTTGACTTTGTGTGGAATCATCCTTAGTTGGCTCAGACAGTGTCAGACTGGAATAAATTCTCACTAGTTGCTGTAACCATCTGTTGGTTAGCCTACTGCATTCCTTGGTCACTCCAAAGAGTGACCACATGATTCAGAGTCTTGGCAATGAACAGATTAGTTATACATGTTGTGTTCATCAAACTAATGGCCTATATTCATATTTATCATATTTAGCTTGATTTACCTTGCACTGCACAGTTGTTTCAGCAGTTTTTTTAAATATGTCCTCTAGGGCTGTAACAATTAATTGGTCTGGTGCTGTATTTTTTTTTTTTTTTTTGAAAATGATCAAATTTTTAAGTAAATATTAAATTAATTTTTTAATTGGTACATTTAACTCTTGTTGGTATATTATGTTATTTGACTAAAGAATATGAGCCACCCCTTGGTAGAGCCATAATGGAAAACAGCAGGAGTTAAACCTCTTGGTGCAATCAAGATAATGCTGAGTTTAACAGCTTATTTTTGGAAAAAAAAATGTTTTTGAAGTGTTTAGGAAAGGACTCGATGCAAATAGTTCAATGTCACAGTAACTGACTCTTGAAAGTGATGCTGTTGGTTAATTCAGCTAATTGGACAAAATCATATGTAAGTGAATCCATTGTCTTTGCTAGTTTCTACGCATCCTTGTGTTTAGAAGACAGAAAGGATAGTCTGCTAGCAAGCATCATATGTCACTTATTTGAGCATTGCCACAACTAATATTAATCCAAATAAGAATGAAATAAGGAGTTATACACTTAATATTTACATTAATTACAAAATAATTACAAAAAAAATCTTTTACTATTTCAGCCTGAGCATTGTATACAGTGCATTACATTTCTGAGCACTCTTTGCATGACTGAATTACTCATTCCTCTGTTGATCAAGCCCTCATACCCAATCCAAATGCAAACCACTGAAAATCACACTTAAGAATATGGACTTACTGCATTATCCATAAGATGAGATATAAATTTCAATTTTCTGTTTGAGATACTTTTGTTGGGATGAAGCACCAACATTATTGCATTGCTTTTATTTTCTTTACAGAGCATGTAGACCAAAGCTAGTAGCTGTCAGCACTTATAGGTGTAAGATGTAACTTATGAATAGCAGCGAATGTTTTCATTCAAAAGTGTAATAATTTTATTGGCAGACAGGTATGAAATGGAGTATATCTGTCCTGCGAGGCCTAAAATACATTATTTACCTCATAACAATAAACCTTAATAATAATAATACTAATAATAAACTCACTCCATTTTACCAGAAACACAGCAGTAAATATTTTCAAATATTTTCATATCTTTGCTTTGCATTTTTTTATATCCACAGATTAGGTATGTAATAAATTTAGTCTGCCATTTGAAAAATGGCAAATGTAAAAAAGGTGTCTCAAATGCAACTAAGTTCCCAAGTGATGGCGAGCCGATTACGTGAAGGACAAGGTTACTTCAGTGTTTCACTGCAAGCACTGTGAACCACCCGCATTGACAAATCATAGCTCATTGTCATTGATGTATTTTTAAATGGATTCATGAAAATCGGCTTAAATAAAAAATAAAAAACTGCCATTAAATAAATAATTAAATCCATTCAGTAGTTTTAAAATGCTCTTGAGAAACAAGAAACCTTGGCATCAGTGAAAGGCTGTAATTTCTGTTAGACATCATGTATAATAAAGCAAATGTTTGAGCCTTATGTTGCAGCTCCAGCAGCAAAGCACCAAGCTGTCATAATTAATATAGATGAAGCGCTTGTTCAGTTTGAGGCGTGTGCATTTGCACAGCAATCAGACAGAACACTTGATTACAGTAATGCCATTTTCAAGTAAATTTACAAGCAAAGCAGATTAGCTTAGGTAACAGAGCTAGTCAATCTGGCTACTTTTACTGTATTGATTTGTATTTGTAATGTGACAGTGTTGTTAGGTATTTTGACAGAGATAATCACAGGGGTTGAAGCTTCCTGTATTAATTGCTGGTAAGTGTGAGTGTATGAGACTGGAGCAAACAGAATGAGAGAATAAGACAGCATGTCTCTGAGTCCTCTGCTCCTCTCAGAATATGCGCTATGTTTTCAGCCCACTGGCTAAAATGCTGATATTATTCACAGCTTGTCTCTGATGGAGAACTACATGCTGTGCTACATACTATCTTGCCTGTTTTTCCCTGCAACTCTGCAGTTAACCAAAATGTGTATTTGTAATTCTGCAGAGGATATGAGCAAGAATTGGAATCAATGGGATTAGCATAGTCGGCCTTTATTAGCTCTGTGACATGGCATATGTAAAAAGGCTGAAGGCTGTTTGGAACAGAATGTTGGTACAAATGCAAAAAAACATACTCTTATCTACTTCACAACGCTAAGAAACAACTACAATTCCCAGACTTCTAAGAGTACTAGATTGGAAGCCACTGCCCCAAGTCCCTTCTTTAGCTCAAGACAAGTGATGCTGCCCTTCAGAACCACTGTCACTTTTGATAGGGCAACATTCATGGCTCATACATTACAGCATTGCTGTGCCAGGATGGGATCCGGCAAGCAAATTATTCATTGGAGAAGTTATATATTTTTATAATGTTTGACACCTTGAGTTGGTTTCCCAAAATAAGCAGAATTATCACATTAAGAAAAAACATAATTTACCAAGAATGGAAGTGAATACCTTGGAACTGTTGTGTGCTTTTGCCATAGTAGAATATAACTAAAATACAAAATTTCATGCCCCGCCTCTACAAGGTTGACAAAATTTTAATATGGTTACTTGCTCATAAAGATTTGCATTTCACGACCGACTCGCTAAGAAATTAAGCACAGCCGTGACTGTCATAGCACCGGGCATGTGTAGGGACAGAAAATATTCCTCTCCAGCTCATCTGCCAGAAGATGACAGATGATAAGCAGGATAAGCGTAATTTGCTGTGGCGTTCCTCTTCACTGATGGACAGGTGAGGGACAAACAAGGTTTTGTTCAGCACATGATCTTTTAATAATGTGGCATAAAAATCGTTTTTATTTAAATTTGAGCTGCATTCTTTCCAGAGTTTCACTCTCAAAATCTCAGCCTCACAAATCTGTTTAAATGCTGGCATGTATTGCCATGACCAGCCAAATAGTTAGCCAGTTTCATTTGATATTATTGTGGCTATCTAATTCTGATTAATATGAAGGCATGTATTGTTTACATATCTTAACATTCACAATAATAATGTTTCTCTTTGTAATCTTATTTTTATTCATATTTTTGCACTCTTGTTTGTGTAACAAACAGGGTGTGTGTGAATTACATGCCTGCCTATAGGTATGCATATAATATTACTGTCTTAATATTGTGCTCTTAAAATAACAATAAACAATTTCGGCTTGACAAAAGACATGAGTCTTTCTGGTCTAAGCGAAATTTCTTTCAGTTGCATTTAAAATAGTATTGTAACAAAATGTACCTGGGCACACCTCATCTTAACACACCCAGATGGGCACAAGATAATTTGCTTTTTGAACAATACAGGCACTTAACGGTAAGATGACAACTGCATTGTCCTGAAACTAGCAAAGAGACTTGCTTTTCATTTAGCGCTGTCATGTGCTGAGTATGAGGTAGAGGCCATGATCACTAAAATGGAATTGATAGCCATACTGAGACGATTTACTTTTCCCTATGCTGATGAGCCAGGCTTAAATCTGAGAAGCACAGAATTTTGAACTCAAAATATGCTTTTCATAGGATGGTCATGTGCTTTCAGACCTGTAACCCTTACTGCCAGCTCAACTGTTTGTAGCCTTCAGGCTTAGCTCATCCTGCTGTTGGGGGGGTTCAATTCCATCACTTGGCAGACAGTGAACCTAGACAACTTTGGCTCATTGTTTTCTCACTTATCCTGTCAACAGTCTCTTTCTGCTTTGCCTTGTCGTGTATAAAACATTACACACAAAGGTTTCATATCCTTGTCAAATGCAGTTTCTCCACCTCCACTCAGCTGCTGAAACAGTGGGGCTGCCTCAAGTCAAGTGGACACAAAGATGATAAAGCAAATAGATACAGTATTTGAGCTGACAGTCTCAAATTCTTAAGCAAACGGTGACTGGCAAATTCTGGATTTGAAGCTATCTGTATGCCCTTTTGTTTTTCTGTCTGTTTATTTTATGTGCAGTAATTTTTTAAACATGTTTCTGTAGTGGTGTCTGTCATGTTTAATCAAGAGAAAGGAGTAAATAGCCAAACTGAAGCAACGCCACTTGTAAAAGCATTTTGGTTGAGCCTATGAATGTAAAAAATGGGGTTTCATCCACTGCTAGTGTATTTGTCTACATGGAACTTGGTACGTTTGAAACGACCAACATGTGGCTGTCTTGCAGCGTAGATTATTTGTCAGTAACACTGAATTTCATAATTTCTTTTCCCAAGAATAGTGTGTATATTTAGGTAACAGTTGATTTAGGAGGTATTTTTACCTGTCATATAAATTTGTCATGTAATGAGCAGGGAGCCAGTGAACACAGCACTGAAGTGGAGTGGTTCTGTGAGGTTTGGTCAGTTTAAATTGTCTGTATTGTTTGGGTTTTGTACGGTTTATAGTCCTAAGAACAGCGCACACCATTTGTATGGCTGCTTTTGTTTCGTTGCATGGACAGTGCAGTTGAAATTCCTTTGTTCCTGGATACACGAGCAATGCCCCTTCAAAGATTTGAACGCACAACCCTCTCGGTCTACCATTTGAAACCACAGACTCCATCTTCACTCATTTTGCCTGCAGCTAGGGGAGGAATTTGGAGTCGTCTTTTTCTGGCAAATTCATTCAGAGTGAGCCGTTTCTATGGTTACCGAGTTCTTGGGAGCGTTACTTTCTCAGTCATCATGAATGCTTAAAATTTGAGCAGTGGGCTGATGTGCTATGCCCGTAATGTGGGCCAAACTTTAACCAGCCGTTATCCCTGTTCACGCTTTTGTCTTATGCAAAAGCAACTATCACAAAATGAATAATACAGATCATTCTGAACTGTGGTTTTTTTTTTATCCTCCTCTTTTTGGAACAGCTAGCTCTGCCCTCCCAGATTCCAAGCGTTTGCGAGAGTGCAGTTTTTTCCTATGTGTTGTGGTTATGAAATTTGGCTCCCAGACACTGCCTTGTTGTATAATTTTGGGGAGAAAAACAGCTTGTCGGAAATGCAAACCACCTGTTTTAGATGAATATTTTGGACAGAACACTTAAACAGCCTATACCAAATTCTCCATCACTGCCTCCATGATTGCTTCTCAGGTTTATTGGGTACTGTTTTGAGATAACTAGCCACAATCATAGCTCAATACAACCGTATGGTCCAATTTAAGTTGTGTAATGTAATTAAACAATGCAGATGCACACAGGTAAAAACTGTATCTTTCAAAACTGCAGAGGTGTATCAACAGTGCTAATTGTAGCACATTGTAAGTTTCTAAATATGGGTGAGGTAAGCTGGAGAGTCGTTATGGATCACTCTTCGCTAGCTTTCCCATTTTTTTTTCTTGCAGTTCTGTCTCCACAGCAGTGTGAAATGGCGCCATCCAGATATTCAGAGAGCACAATGGACTTTATTTACTTATTAACTCAGCTGGGAGATATGTGCTGTGCTGCGCTAATGTTTGCCGTATTTGTGTTTTTATTATCAAAATCAACCAGACACAGCAGCTATAAACCACTGTTGGCTGAAAATGGGAGAACTGCAAAGCCCTGCAAAGCTTCTAAATCGCGGTGTAGCAGGAGCTGTTTTCACAGAGGTGGGAATTGCTGCTCCGTTTATTATGATTGAATAACCTTGTTCATGCTGAACTGGGTATATTTCTTATCTGTAAATACACATTGGAAGCGAGCTTTGGTTCAACTACTCCGACTCTAACGCTACCTTCCCTATCTTGGCGAGCCATATTTAGAAAGCCAAAAGAGGAGTCGGGGTCATGAGACAAATCAGGCGTTGTCTGTAGTTAGTCTCTCTTATGTGCAAGCAATGGGGTAATTGAAGAAACAATGGTAAGGAGGAGTTCATTTGAACAGACTGCTAGAACGATTTTGAAAACGTACGTATTTTTAAGCATCTGTAAGCACTTGAAATATTAAAGTGCATGGTAAGCATATGTCAATTTGTTTTTCCTCCTTCACATTGTCAAAATAAAAAAGGGGACGAGCTCAAAGCTTTGAAAGCCCCTGATCTTTATAAAGCCCTCAATTACAAATTAACAGAAGGTTAACGAAATCCGATCGTCTTGCTGTGTGCTACCGTAATTACATTCAGGCTGCCTTCCAGCTGCAGCCGACCGACAGCCCCTGAAAATAAAGCTGCAGCCGATGGCCTTTTACTCCTGCGTCTCTCTCGTCCTCATACTAGAGCTCCCGTTAATTTGGTATTTTGATCACGTACTGCTACCGCGTAGCAAAGGCATAGAAAAGAAGCTGGAGGACGTCTGGCGAATCCTCCATATCTGTGGAGACGGGCTGATCTTTCTGTTCTTCGTGTTTGATTCACCCCCTAAACCCACGACTGTGGATGGAAACAGCGAACCAGCTCCCAAGTACACCCCGCACATTTCTGCAGGCTCAAAATGTAGCCCCAAATCTATTCCCTCTGACCCCACCCACCTCCCAGCCTCACTAGTGCTCATGTGACCTCAGTCTGAAGGTTTCCCATAGTCCCATGGTTGGTCATTGGTTTCCTTTACATTCCCTTTCCCAGATCTCTGTAGTGTAGATGGAAGACTTCTGCACTACCCCACAAGAGCCCCCTTAATCCCCTCTAAAAAAAAAAAAAAAAAAAAAAAAAACCCTGCAAACTCCCCTCATTCTCAATGCACACCAGCTTCCCACATTTTTCTGTGTGAGTGTTCAAGAGCTGCTCCGCTGCTGTCACGATGTATGTGTGGAGAGTACACACACAGGGCCTTGTTTTGAACGACGCTGGTCTTTCTCCTCCCCTCACTGCAGAGGAAGTCAGCCCGCCAGCAGCAAAGGTTCATAGAGAGTACGTCTGTGTGGAGCTGTATATTGATATTCAGAGCATGCCGAATGGAAAAAATTAGAAGGGACGGTGAAATAAAATTTCAGCCAAAGGTTGAAGGGACTGAGGCAGCAAGGTTTTTTTTTTAATGTTGTGTCATCTTGTACATTTTGTCCCTCTCAAATTCCTTTCTGTTATGGCATTGCTAATCTCTCAAATGAACTTCTCGAATCCTCTTTAATGCGGCAATCTCACGGTATTCAAGCCATTTCCCTTATAGCTCCTGTTTTTCCTTTGAAAATGGCAAATAATTCCTCAGGTTTATCCCTATTAATAATACATTTGTTATGGATCATTAATGGGATATTTATGGGTTATTATATTTAAAAAGGTGTGGAGTGCACACAACTTACTCAAAAAGTCCTAATACTTGCTTGCTTAATGCCTCCGGTCTGGCTGGCCTGTGGCAAACATTTTATAAAAACTTGATAAATTTATGAAAGTGTATGTATTGCTTCATTCCTACACTTTTAATATGAAGCTGTTCTGATACATCATCAACATATGTGGGATTCAGATGTAGCACTTACATTATCATTGTACTTCTAAGTGGAATTAATGAAAGTCTGTAGTTGACTACCCTTTGAATTAATACAGAACTGTATTTTATCTGTATTTACCTTCAAGTGAGGTCATAACTTCCTACACACTGTTGCCTGCAGCTATGAAGATCAGAGGGTTTTGAGAGATTTCTTATGTCCATCATCCATATTGTATTGACAGGGAAGTGTTAACCTTTTTGAAAGGTGAAAAAGAATCAAATACTTGAATGCTTGTCGGGAGAATTGCTTGTGGAGGTCCTGAGTAAGACTCACCGGTCTGCATCTCTTCAGGCTGTGTCAGGGGGGCTATGGAGCAGTGCCTTGCTCATGGGCTATCATCTTGGCTGCAGACTTGAAGCACATATTGGCCTAATCTTGGCAGGGCATCCTTGTCCCCTAATATGGAAGGATCAGATCCACCATCTTAGTCTGTCACAGAGATAGTTGTTCTCTCTCAGGGCCAAGTTTAGCTTGCATAAGTATCAGTTATCTCATGGTAACAATTTTATCTGGTATGAGGTTTACTGAGGATGTGCCAGTTATCTTTAAAGGACATATGTGTCCCCTTGTGATGTGTACTAAAACACCAGTGAAGACATTAGAATTCACTAATGCTTAAGAAAATTGTTTAAACCCAGGGCAAAAAGAAAGAACACAAATACTCACAAATATCAACATTTGGTAGGTTACCATTCTACTGTTAGCTAATTTATTTTTCTCTATAGTTTATTCCCTAATTTTTGCTACCAGGCACTGCTTCTTTCCACTCTGCTGCCCACTAGTTGCATAGTCATTGTATCAGAGCAGTACTATTCATTTACAGATGTTGCAGGCAGACTGCAGGTGCCGAAAAAAGAGGCAAGCCCATCAACTGAAACCACCCTCGCCGGGCAAAGCTAAAATCGGTTACACATCCATGGGATTGCAGGCCATGGTGTTCTAGCAGTTCAGCCACTCAGCAAGCCTAAATATGTTTTGAAAAATGTAATTGTACAACTTTCTCTGCCCTTCCAACTTTTCGGATAGCCTGTGGTATTCACCTCATTAATGAATCCTTGACTGATTGTCTTTCCACTTAAAAAAATAACCTCAGGTGAAGGTTAATAGCAGTGCAAGCAAAAATGGTTATTGCAAGTTCAGTTAATGCACAAGCATCGTATAACGCACATTTATTTTCTGTTATGTACAGTACACCTGTGTGCTGGCATTAGGCGTAGGGAAGGGAGAAGATCTATTTTAAAAGCAGTATTTAAAACGCATGAATTAATCACTTTCCATCAGTATTGCTGTAGAAGTGCTTTGAGATGGGTGGTGCCTGCGTCCTTCAGTAGATCATGATGCAGACTGTCCTAGGCCAGTCCTCTGGTTGCTGACTTGCATTAGCCTTTGAGGAGAGTATGATTCAGGGTGACATGGCTGTTTCTGGTATGCCCTTGGCAATGTTCCCCAGTTTACCGTAACATTGTCTATGTGTTTGGACCTTTTCCATAGTCTGCTGTAGAGTGGGTACATTCATGCACCCTCAAATGGTATTACATCATTTCTTTTTACACATCTCTTAATGCGTTTTTGTTCTGGGCACCTCAGTTGAAAGCAAAGGGTGGTTTTCTTTTGCATGAACAAAGCTTCCATCTAACAATAATGATATGTAATATCAAACATATGTATGTTTGACTCTGATAGTTACGGCACATCTTTTAGAGGGGACTCTGGGGAAAAAGACGAACCCGCTCTAATTTATAGAGTTGTCTGAGTTCTGTCTGTTTTATTATTAACAATTGTGGGCTGCAGTACAAGGTCATATTTGGTCTCTGTCCCTCTGGTTCAAATATAAAAAAAACCTTTTAGGCCTGTTTTGGCACTCAGGCAAACACATCTTCCTTCGCTGTTTGCAGCTACCCAGAGAACGGAGTGGTGGAGATGTGTGCGGATGACGTCAGGCCCCGTGCACGCACTGTGCTGAAGTGGGAGCAGCTGCAAGTGGGCCAGGTCGTCATGGTGAACTACAACATTGAGATCCCTGAGGAGAGGGGCTTCTGGTTTGATGCGGAGATCACTGCCCTAAAGGAGGTCTCCAGGACCAACAAGGAGGTTCGGGTGAAAATCCTGCTGGGGTAAGAGTGGTCCCTTAGATTGATGGTGTGTAGCACATTCAGCACATGAATCTTTTTTCCTTATTTTAGAGGTAAAAAATTCCATAATTTAAGGGAAGTGCATACCTGGAACAGTCCAGCGAAATGTGTTTCCCTGCTTTGGCTGAAATCAGCTGATAGCTCAGCCCACTGCCCATCCATGTCAATGGTTTCTTCCACTCCAGAAAAACAGCTGGACCAGTCTGAAATCATATATTTTGCACCTCATAACTTTTGCATTCACTGACTTAAGTTTTGTTGATTAGTGCATTTCACAGATGATTTTGAGTCAGGAAATCTCTGTTATATGGTAAAAAAAATACAAAATAAATAAAATATCAGCTCCATTCTTCAAGTTTGCGAGTCATCTCCACCCAACCCAGCATCTTGAAGCTTGTTCATTCCGAAGCCATAATTCAACCAGCATTCTGCATTCTCTCTCTCTCTCTCTCTCGCTCTCTCTCTCATGTATAACTTATGTTGCGTTTTTGTTTTTAATGTGTCATTTAAACAAAACAAAGTAAGTGACCATCTGTGGATGCTGGCAAGGATCAGTAAATAATGATACACACAGATATCAAGGATTTACTGTATTTCGCATCAATAATAAACCACTAGGGCTTTTTTTTCCCTGAAAAAAAAACTTGGCTGTACAAGAAAACAAGCATTAGTCCAAGAGGCTTAAATGCACATTTGTCAACCTGTGGAGACACGAACAGCCTTGCGTCAGACAATTCACTTCACAGAGTCAGATCTTCTCAGTGTCACATACGGTTCCGGGGAGATGAGAAAAAACTGAATCAGACAATCCGAGTGGTCTCAAGATGTCACCTCTCATTGTAGTCAGGATGAAAAGAACGGCCTTTTTGATATGTTTTAAAAGGCAAACTATGTTGGTGCAGGTAGGATTAGAGGAGAGGTGATTTGGGAGGGGAGTGATCTGTAAGGTAATTAGAGATCATGACCTTCAGAAGGGAAGAAGGGTGTTACAGTTGAAGGCGTGCTAGAACACTTTGATAGCCAAATGAAGAAACTGACTGTTGAAACAGGAAATGTCTATTGGGCATGTAAGTTTTTTTTAAATAAAGGGTTTTTTTATATATGTCTTTTAAAATAGAACTGAGGGTACCAGTTTTACAACTTCTTTATAATCTACGAGCAGTCTCACATTTGTGACTGCAGTTACCTCTTGGTTTCAGGACAGCAACATGAAACAAGTGGCACAGGCACACATACTGTAGCACCACAAGGTTTCATAACCCATTCTCCATCGTTACGTGAAATTTAATTTGCTGATGGAGGTTTGCAGAGCCACTGTTATTACAGTATTTTGAACCAGTTCTGCCTGCAAACTCTTATCCACAGTTTGGAGTGTTTCTGTATGGCATAAATGGAAACTGTGGCAGATATAATCAATTCCAGACACTTTCTGTTTCCTCATATTTAAAACAATAGTAATGGTTAAATTACAGTTGTATAGAAGCTTTACTTTCTGATACTGAACATGCTCTGTTTACTTGTGTTCTCTTTCCAAACTCTCTTTCAATGTATTCACTGCTTAACCCTGATGCAATATGGCAAAGTTAATGAATCCTATAATATGAGCAAAGCGTAGTTCAGCAATCCAGGAAGTTAAATGAATTTTTAATATGTAGGTACACAAGTCCCCTTAAGTTTGTTTTCTTGTGGAAATAAAGCTCTTGAAAAGTATATAGTTGAATTTCCCAACAACATAAAATCAATGGTCCATATATAACTGATTTTAAAGATTTATTTTTACCTTGGTATCTTTACAAAATATACTCCCTGTTTTTTATATTTATAAATACTTTCCTAATAAAAATAATACATGTAGTGGAGTTGAATAAATAAGACATGGGAAAAAGGAAAATCCAACTATAAATCATTCCTGTTTGGGTCATTTTTAGGCTGCAATTTTATTGGAGTACTGCTTTAGCATTACTAAAAAGATAGAATATTTAAAGATTTATATTCATAATGAAAACAGACAGAGCGGCCTGCCTCCCTGGGATTAAGTGTTGTATAATCCAGAAACCAGAATCATTAATACTTCAGTAAATGGCCAAATTGCTCCCGGACACTGTTGTTTTGCTTCCATAATAACAGAGCTATGATAACAGTCCAAACTTCAAAACTAGTTTCACATATATTAGCATCAGTAGGACTATGAGAGAACATGAGAATAGAACATTATATGGTCCATTTGGCTTCAGTGTTACCCCTTTGCAAGTTGCCTGGTGTCAATGTGAATGTAAGCTGTTTCACATTCAGTGAGTTTTTCACTGAATGCAACCAAATAAATTTGCTGACATCTCTTAATTGTGCCGCTTTATTCAGAAATTCAAAGAGTAATGGCTTTACAGGCCGCTGAAAAACAGATAGACTGTGCCATTGAAACAAAATGTTGAATAAACTGGGCTATGGAACATTTGTCAGATATAATTACCCAAATAAGAATGCTTATAGCCTATGGGTTGAAGTTGTTTGGAAATTCCTGTTCATTGTTATGTCAATTATATGTGCTGCAAATGTAAGTCATTAGCACAGTGTAGTTTTTAAAATACAGTTTGTATATAATGGCAGTTATACCATAGCTGATATGCCATTACTGAAGTAAATACGTATCATTCTTATGCACTGTGGTAATTGTGTGATCTGCAGTTCATGCGCAAAGGTGAGGAGAACAGGTAGGTCTTTATGCCACAACTCATCTGGCTTTTATCCAATTTCATGTCACTGGACAAAGTTTATTTTATTGTTATTTATTGTTATTAGAGTTATACCCATCTTATTAAACCTGTCTTATGACCTGTCCGAGAACTCAGGGAAAAGGAATCCTTAAGAGTTTGGAAGCTGATCAACATGTAATCAGAAGTTTTCTTTAGAAACCTGTAAACGAATGCTTTATTAGTCCTCCAGGATATTGTTAAATTACCTAGAATTTGTGTTTTACATGCTTTGTTTCTTTACTACTGTTTTTTCAGAGGCCCAGGTGATGTCATTGAAGACTGTAAGCTCCTCTTTCTGGACGAAATTTACCGAATCGAGAAGACAGGAGCACGTCCACTGTCCGCAGCAGATGGACAGTTTAAACGTATGCTTTAACACTCTCACACAGTAAGGTGTTTCATGTGATAGGGGAAACCCTACCCACTGAAAACCAGGATACCTGGAACAAGAACCTCATATCATATGTCTTATATTGTTTCACAAATCAGGATATTGTCAAATATTAGTTATTATAACTTTGTTGGCAATGACCTATTAGACCTTAGCAGAAACCTTTATTTTTTTACTATTTATTTGCTGCTTATGCTCCTTACTGCTCCATTAAAAACCAGTTAGGTCCTAAGTGGTATCACATTTCTTAAACAAAATGGTTGTCTGTGTACTTAAAAGTAAATAAGTGTTTTTGAATTTATATCTATCTGGTTGCAGTTCTATCATTGATATGTTCTAAACTGATATGTATGTTACTTTCTGTAATCATGAAATAGTTATTTAGTCTGAATTAGTGTTTAAACCCATTCAGTTGAGGAATTGGTTCATTGTTTGAGAGAACATTTTTCCAGTCAACCTATATTAATCTGTACTATATGGATCTTCCAAAGATGACAGTAGGGAAGTTTGCTAAATGTTTATTTTAGATTGAGCAATCCTTAAGTACATAATTTAGCTGACTTTATGATAAATAAAAGTACTCATTAGTTAAATCAACTCAGGATAATTTGGTGCTATGAAAAATAGTTCTCATTATTTCTAGTTCCTGTCATGTGACACTTGCTTGGTTATGTGGGTATAACTGGCTGAAATGTAAGTGTGTCCCTAGCTCTACCTGGGAGAGAAGACCATGGAAAAGCCTAGAAAAATTATATCTGGTGCCTAGTTCCTCATTGGTCAACACAAACATATCCCACACACACATTTGCAGACATTGACTTTGAGACATGTGTTACATCACAGTCACACAGCAGTACAGACACTTCCATTGTTAAGTGATAAAGGTGGGTTTATGAGGAAGAAGAGGAGTTGTGGAGTACCATAGAATAAAAAGAGAGTTATTGGCAGGTTTGAGGCTTACAGATAGTGTCTGGAAACATGAGTGAATGTGTCCAGTATTAGGTGTTTTTGGGTTTGCAGCATTGAAGGGTGAATTTAGGTTTGTATGTTAATGTTCTTGTTTTTGTGGACTAATTCCTATGTGGCTGGACTTCTGCTGAATGGCAAACCATTCATGGAAATCATGAAGTCAGAAGACACCTTTGTCATGTCACACCTTAAAACAATTTGCATTAGCGGCAGACTTTTCACAGTGTTCGGTTCAAGTTGCTTTTTCTTCTGCATTTTCCATTCATTCCATTCTTAAAACAACCTGGCTCTGTGTCCTTGCTTGTGGCCTGAATTAGACTGCAGGCAGGGTGAGTCCACTGTACTCCCTGTTGTTTCGTTGTGATGTTGCCTTGCTTCTCTTTTTTTTCCCTGCTTCCTGGCTGTTTCTTTTTGTTTTTAATCTTTTCACATACACTTGGTACACTAGGTTAGTAGTTATAGTTCCATGGTGCAGTTTTGCAGTTTCCATTAGCATATTTTGAGGTTGAAGGGGTTTAGTCATGACGCAGTGGAAAGCCCCTCTTGATAGAATCAAAGGCACTCCACAAAGAAAAAAATGACAGTAATAAGCCTTGGAATAGATCTTCCAACACTACATGCCATTCAATCTGGAAAAATTACGGTCATGTTATATACAGGGATGTGACAACAATTGAATGCACTGTTTGAGGTGTTACTGACAATGAGCATGCTCAGATGCAAGAAACTGTTTGCAAGATGTTCACATAATGTTTTTGTATTGCATTTTGCACATCCTTTTGACAGTATAACTGGTTGAAAATCCAGCCATAATAGGCCTCAAATAGTAAATATAAAATAGATCCAAGAATAAAATCAATCTTTGATTTAATAGGTATCTTTAATAGTAATAATAATAATCATCATCATCATAATCGATGATGATGATGATGGTGAATTGTATTGCTATGTTTCGTTCATCAAAGCAATTCACTTCATCCACCGCTGCTGTGTAGCAGCTATCTGGGTTATACGTAACAGCCATTTTAGCGATAGCCAATTACCTGATTTGCCACCACACCTCTGCTGAGGTGGAGGGATTCAGTGTTTCATGGATTAGCCAGTTATCAATACATTGATTTGGGAGTCAGAATGGGACTATCACTCGGACACTAGGACCCCTTATAGTGTGACATAAGTGCCAGAGGATCAATGACATGTCAGCCTGTTGAATATCACCTTTGAAGTGATTTCAGTTTCATTTCCTGTCTGAAGAGACAGTGTCTCCTACAGCACAGACTCCCTATCACTCTGTTGGGCCATCTGCTCTCTGCTTCATCCAGAGGGCAGACCAACACCACTTCCAGCAGCAACTGGAGGTCTACTGGGAGGTCTTCTGTCCAAGTTCTAACCAAATCTAGCCCATTGTTGTTTCAAGCAGAAGAAAGTCACAGGATGGTGTGGCTGTTGAATACATAATCTACATGCTGTATCTATGAAAAAGTACTGAAAACAAAGAGAGTATGAATCACGATATAGATACTTTTCAGTTCCAGCTCCCCATAAAAAAGCGAATGACAAAAACTTCGCACATAACCCATGGAAATCGTAGTCATGCAATGTCTTGTGGGAAGGTGCTTTTCTGGCTTTGACGAGCCGCCATTACTGGTGTATGTTTGTGTGTGTGCGCACACATGTGTGTTGCTCTAGGGAAGAGCGGGCCGGAGTGTAAGCACTGCAAGGCGGACCCGGACTCGGAGTGCCGTTTCTGCTCATGCTGCGTGTGCGGCGGCAAGCAGGACGCTCACATGCAGCTGCTGTGTGATGAGTGCAATATGGCCTTCCACATCTACTGCCTGAACCCTCCGCTCGCCACCATTCCTGACGATGAGGACTGGTAAACCTGCCCGTGCTTTCACTTTCTAACCTCCGTTGGGTGGGGGGGGGGAATTGAATGTTACCTTGTGTACAGCAGAGGGGAATTAAATATTATATTAGTACTTCTGTATTTCTTCATGACTTGGAGGAGGTGTGTTTTGTTTACTGGTATGGAACTTGATGGTATTGACCAACAGGCTTTTACATACAGTAGAGTCTCAGAGATACACACACATCGGGGATAAATGCTGTTTGGAACCCTCAAATTTGAAAGTAACATCACAATATAAAGGTTAAAGAAACTGATTCATTATTGATCAAAATTAGTACTTTATTGTCACATCATTTTAACAGGCTACTCTCATGTTGTAGCTATAAGTCTTCATTTAAAGCAAACAGCAATCAAGCCAGTAGTAACTGGTATGTCCTGTCAATCGATGTAGGGAAATGGCATCATTACATCAGAGTTCCTTGTGTATCAAAAACTACTCTGTTTTGAGTTCTCAAAACCAAAAATAAAATTTTGAATGAAGTTGTTCAATGTCAAAAAGAAGTAACACATGTATATATGTTGGAGAAACTGAAAGTTATTAACCAAGAACAGAACTATGTACATGGTAATTACACAGCTCCTCTTAAATAATGCTTAGCACGGTAAATGGAGATGTGTATCTGTTAATATGTCTTAAAACACATGGTTTTTGTACACAAGTATGTGCTATTGTTATTGTTTACGTTTGACAGTCTGTCCAAAATTATATTGGGAAGGCAATGAATTTCCCCTTACCTGATTTCAGTAGTATATTTCCTGTTTACATTGAAAATGTACTACCATTTTGATTTAATGTTCACCTTCTACCATCAGAGTTTGAAACTGAAAATGTCTAACTAGAATTTTTATTTTGGTTTTATACCAAATTTGGTGGCCCAGTAAGTCAGTAGCTGAGTTGCGTATCTCTGAGGATGTCTGTAATTGACCACTTTCTGTTTGCTGTTTGTTTTAACATGAGAGGTTTTAGTAGGAGTTTATTATTCACTCATGTATTCTAAAGATGTAGTCTAGAGCTATTTCTCTTTGCACAAACGTGATTCACTGATCAATAGAGACTAGACACTCTTGAATGGAGTGCATGATTCACTGTTACATTGTACAGTCTTTGTCCCTGAATTAAATTGGCTGCTGTTCTACAGGTACTGCCCAACATGTAAGAATGATACCAGTGAGGTGGTAAAGGCAGGGGAGAAGCTGAAGACCAGTAAGAAAAGAGCCAAGATGCCATCGGCCAACACAGAGAGCCAGCGGGACTGGGGCAAGGTGAATGAGGGACTGCCTGGGAGTTTTAAACTGCTTTCCTATTGTGCATCTGGAACTAAGCTGATTCGCCCAGTTCATGTTCCGGGTGAATTCCATGTTAGCTCAGCCCATGGGTGTTGCCGGCGCTGGCCTACAGTAAAGAATAAATTTGGGCAGAGCGGGCAGGGAAGGGTGGGGCTTGGCCTTGGACTTTAAACTATGACTAATTCCAGGCAGTCTCCTCTTTTGGAAAATGTCAGTGTTTAGTGTGACATTATTTGCTTTAGCTCTGGTTGTGGTTAATGAAATGGAAAACCAATTGTACTGGGTCAGCCAGATTTCACTGTAGCTTGTGCTAGCATGATACCAGCATCCATGCTGGAAAAATTATATAACTGTGTATTTCTGTTTTCACTTCTGGGAGCACTGAGAGACTTTCTTTTTGGCCTGAGAAATTTCCAGGAGGTTTTTTTTCCATTTTAATTTCCATGTCTTATCAGCACAATAGCGCATGTAACATTTGTAGGCATAATGTACAAATTTACTACATGATGTATGGGTGGTAAGTCAAACCAAATCCTTTCCTTATTTGCCATTATGTAAGATGCACAATAGTACAAGATGAACAGTGTACTTGGAGGAAAATCATTGGGCACAATAATTGGTTTGTAGTAGTACTTACCAGTAAAATGTATGACCTTACCATTACAAAGTGATATATCAATAATCGATAAAAGATACAAAATGTTCAGTATTTTCCTATATTGGTGTTACATCATACCGTGTTTATATATACAGTGAACCCTCGTTGTAGCGAACTTTGATAAAATGGATTTTGGTTATAACGGACTATTCCTAAGAAAGGAATATAGTCTTTCTTGCTGAAATGACTGCGAGAACAAAGTGAGCAAGTTCTCGCTGGCGGGAACGCTTAGCATTCTAGAATCTTGAATAAAATGTTACTATTTTCGAAGCAAGAAGTTCAGTCAAGGGGGTGGGGTGACAGAAGCACCGAGCATAATTTGACTGGCGCAGCGACAGGGCTTTGCGGGCTGGCAGTTTCCTTGTCGTGGACCAGTATAGAGGACCTCCCAAGTACTGTTGCACACCAAGCTCTGAGTAAATATGGCTTGGTACCGCAACCGAAGTGGGACTACTGTGTGTTATTTTATTATCTCCCAGGTATATCGTACTATCGGTTATATCGTACTCCCTTTCCCCCAATTACTCTGGGTTAACGAGGGTTCAATGTATATATAAGTCCTATTAATTAAGTTTGCCTCTGAATGGCCTTTGAAAGACACATATTACCTGAATTTCATTCTGAAAATAAGCATCACATTATGAAAGGCTTCCTTCGTTCTTTGATGTGATGTACAACCGATGTACACCCACTTTTTCTATAGACGGCCCCAAATGGGACCCACGTTGACTGTGCCTTTATGTAGTTAGGTTCATGGCAATGTGAAGACTATTTAAGGCAGCCAGTTCACAGTGACTCATAGTTTTAGCAGGAGAGAGCATTAGTTTTATTATATCCTTTAGGATTCAGGACCAGCATCAAATTAGGCAAGACACATTTACGCACGACCGAAAGGAAGAAAGCGAGCCCGCCGTGACTAACCGTTATTACGCGTTGAGTCATTTCCTTTCACGCAGAGTTCTTAAAGCAGTTTGATTTGGACAGTAATCTTTCAGATTCCTCAGCGGTGTGAATATTACTGGAATCTTTTGAATGAATTGGACCTTTGTTTTCTGGGAATTCTTTATGTTAATTGAAAACAGTAGTTCAGAGAGTTGATTTCATATATGAAATGGTTACGTGTAAATGGTTTCTTAACTTGTGATTTACTGTTTTTTAGTGTATAAAAATGGAAGCCTGTATTCCGAAAGCCTGTGTGTGCTCAATAGCTTTCAATTTTTTTTTAGACATTTTTTTTAAAGTGGTTCAATAAAGGAATGTTTTGAAAGTGAAATATAGGCATAGGTAGGAAGTTATATACAACAAACCTATTGTGTTTGCGACATTTTCCCAGAAATACATAGGTGGCACCACTGCAGGGCCACACATTGCGTAAAGCATTACCCATGGAGAGAGTGACGGCTTTTATTAGGACAGTCGGTATCTCCTTGCACAAGAGTCAGTTCTCTTAGTCAGTCAGGCACCTGTAGTCTACTTGGACCAAGTGCACATGCCGTAGACTTGTCCAACATAAATACAGCACCGTTCAGTTGATAGACCATAGAGTGCAAAGAGGTGACAGCTTGCAGTATCTTGGAGGACTGCATGTACTTTTCTGCTCTAGCTGTATTGTAGTGATGTGACAGGCTCACAAATATAGCCGAGAATTTAAAAAAAATAAAAATTTAATTGGCAAGAAAGACATAACACTGGCTAGTGGTGGAACTGTAATGTTCATCAAGTAAATCTTTTCAAGTAAATAAGCAAGCTTTGGTATCATTCTAATTTATGTCATCAGTAGAGGTTTCCTCTTAATAGTTTTTTCCAATCAGTTCATGGCACCTATTACATGCCTAATTCCAAAGTACAGGTCCTTAACGTGAGGTCTGACAAATTACTTTGTTGTCAACAGTGATCAAAGGAGTCATTTGAGCATTTTAAAGAGTGAAAATACTGGAACTGAAGGCACATTAAATGCCTCAAAAACCATGCTGAGTGTTCTTTAAAATGTCAGCTAAACAATGCAAATGGGCTGATACTCTGTGTTCAGCTGTTATGTAGTTCCCTTCCTTTTGGCTGTTGAAGTGCCTTTACCATTGTATTTCAGGGCATGGCCTGTGTGGGGCGCACTAAGGAATGTACCATTGTCCCATCCAACCACTATGGTCCTATACCCGGGATTCCTGTGGGAACCACGTGGAAGTTCCGTGTACAGGTGAAGCCGTCTGGGGTCTTTTATCGGACATATTGTTGGAGCTGATTTCTTATCCACAGGGAAGCTGTATTCCCTTTTCTACTTTGACATTGAGTCATATTTCAGTCCAGTATATCATGTACACAGTAGTGTCATTTCTTGGTGATACGGTATTCTAACTGTTATTTTAAAATGGATGTCTTCAGTGAACAACAACAGCAAACAGTCCTGTTTTATTTCTTTTGATTATTTCTAATTTATTTCTTTATTTCCACTGCTTTTCTCAATTGAATAGTCATCAGTCTCTGCTCCTACCCGCTCCCTCTTAATACCATTCTCCCAACCCGTTTTTGCCCTTTCGTTTATAATCTCTTTTGTTTCTTTCCTGTATTTCCCCCCCCATTTTTGTTTCACTGATGTTGCTGTCTTTGTGCTGCCAGGTGAGCGAGGCCGGGGTGCACAGGCCCCACGTGGGTGGTATCCATGGTCGCAGTAACGATGGCTCCTACTCGCTCGTGCTGGCTGGAGGATTCGAGGACGAAGTGGTGAGCGTCTCTGTCACGCTGGTGGAGGAGAGCGTTATACAAGGCTGACTATCTGCAGGATTTCCTCTCTCGTCCCTTTGTGTGATGTTCCGCAAACCCTATGATTCCCTATGCCGTTTGTTCTGGCTATGCATTACCACAACAGCCATGGTGTTTGGATGGTTTGCTCTGTGCCCTGTTAGTCTGCCTGGGTTTTTCCTTTTATAATCACTAGTCTTTTTCTTCCTTGCACTGCTGTTATAAAAGATATCCATTAATTAATCAGGCAATCTCAGAATCACATTACATCATAATGCAGATAACATCATATCAATACATACAGTATGTCAATGGACTGGAGGGTATCCACCTAATTGAAATGTAACCCCCAGTCCACAGAACATGAATACATGTTTCTTCTCTCAAGGTCAAAATCAAAAACAAAGACATGAAATTAAATGAACATGATTGGGATTATCCAATTATATTTGTAGAGCAAATTCTGTGTTTCTGAAATTATGCTCAAGAGAGCATATTCCTTTTACTTTGCAGTCCAGAAGATGAGTTGCACAGTCAATATTTCTGGAAGACTGTTTCTTATGCACAGTTGGTGCAGACAGAATGCAGGCACCTGAGTGATGATAGTCACTTGTGCACAACGAGAGTGGGAAACTAGTGCCGTCTACACATCTGTCATTGGAGGATGCTATAGCCCTCATGCATCAGCCTGAATCCACACGTGAATGGCTATGATTCAGTTTTATCCCCATCCTGAAAATGAAGATATACCACATAACTGTCTCCTAATGATTTGTTACTTAAGGATCACATTATCCAAATGTAAATCATCACTATCCAAATGTAGTTCATAATACCGCACTTATTTTTTAATATGGTAATGTCCATTTGCTGGTTATTGTATTTTATATATATGCAGATACTTGAAACATAAATTTAAAAAAGACATTATTGACTTGCTTGCCTTTCATAGCAGTGGATTATTTTCACAGAACAATTCTGATGTCCTTCTGGTCACCTTCCCTGCTGCCATTTGACCAGCTTGTCACCACAGTCATGCAATTATGGGATAGTTTTTATTGTGTGGGATAATGCTTTTTATCCTGTCGGGGTAGGAATCTGTATTTTTTGGCATTTTTTCCCAACTTTCCTGCCCAAACTCAGCTTAACTCTTTAATCTTACTCAGCAACCCTGTTGTGCTGGCTTAGGAGGAGGCAGGTGTAAACACATGATTCTTTTGATTTATGTGCCAGGGAGCCCTCACTTCTCTCCACATGGCAGCCACACCAACAAATACACACTGTCTGTGTATTAGGAGGTTGATGAAGTCAACATACACTCAGTTTGCTCATCCAGGAGTGGCCAATACAAGAAACACAGCTAAAGAACTTAACCAGCTTAATCTCTGACTTTCCAAAGCAAGGCTGAGTCAATTGCTGCCTCACCAATGCATGCCTCTAGCCATAACTGTGCGGTTAGGACTCCAGTACTGTGTTGTAGGGCTCACGCTTGGTTCCCAAAATAATGTCTTATTGCATTAGGCCTTGGAATCAGTCAGCATATTTACAGACCAACCAATGGATCCACCCCCAGATCACATTACTGTATGCCCCATGAGTCTGGTATGGAAACACAACATAACAGTTATCAAATTAATACCAAATGTGAACTACACTTTAAAAGTGCTACCGCTAATCAATAATTTATTCCCCTGCATCTGTAAATCCATTGCTTGAGTATGACTGATGCTTTTACACCCACCTTCTCTGCCCCGCTAACAAGGTGGTTTAAGTTTTCCTGACTTTCACAACCTGACATTTCAGAACTTGCAGTAAGGGGTCAGTATTCTCCAAAGATGGTGCACAAATTCAGAAGAACAAAAATAGCCAAATCGCTCAATAAACATGTCAATAAAGAAATCTCTATGGTATGAGTCATGTCCAAAGCAAATAATAATCAAAACTCAAACTCCTCTGACATAATAAAAAGCAAGCCAGAAATCATCCTTCGTCAATAAACAAAGTCTCTTGACTAATCCATCTGGAACACCATTTTTACAATCTTACACACAAACAAGCAGGTAAAATTGTGACAGTCGTAGCCTTAAGACTAACACTATGCAGTATATTCTCAGCAAAACTAGTGTTTCCATACCGAACTCCTTTAATGTACATCTGTGTACATTTATACATTATACAAGATGAGAAATGTGATGCATATATTGATAGTGTTTATTTAATCACTTTTTTCCCCAAAGAAATGTAAGACTGTAGGTCCATTGCATCCCTTCGTATCTCATCCATAGTTAAGATGTCCTCAGGCTTATATAGTCCATGTCTTTCTCCAGTAACATTGATTTACTTTGAGGTGAATATGTGCACCTCCATTGACCTGTGAACCCTGGTCTCTCATTCAGGACAGGGGTGATGAATTCACCTACACAGGAAGTGGAGGTCGAGACCTTTCTGGAAACAAGCGCATCGGGGAGCACTCATTTGACCAGACCTTAACCCACATGAACAGGTAATCAGAATGCTCTTTTACAAGAGTACTATAAAGCACTACTCATCTCACTTTAGAATTAAATATCTAAAGTTACCAAGTATGTAAAATACAACATTCCTACAGCTTTAGCAGCCGGCTATTGCTTACATTTCATGCAGACTTGTGTATCGTGTAATTGTTGTTCTGGTCCTTGTCATATTTACAGTTTATCACCTAGTCTAGTTCCAGCCAAAGCACTCAAGTCGGAGAATGAAGGCATGGAAGCACTCAATGTATAATAAAACCTGTCGTAATTCATTTCAAAGAAAGCCATGTGACGGTCATGATGGTGAATACTGACATGCATGCCAAGCCGTGCTCCATGAGCTCTAATGAATAACATGCTGAAAATGTCACCATCACTCTTGTATTTGAATCATTACAATAGATGTCTCAGCAGTCTACACTAATTGCTTGGGTTGACAGATCGATGGAATTTCAGCTGCTGTGGATGTTATGATGTCCAGTTTCAGCGCTCTGCAGATGCTCAGCTTTTTAGATGTACTCAATACGTTTTTTTTATTTTATGAGTATTCCAACCAGAAATTATCTATAATTTATGTCATTTGTGACCAATTCCTACAATGGATTACTCTTATCTATGGAGTGTTCCACATGTAAACAAGTATTTGAAAATCCGTGGTTTTTAACCCACTCATAATGGTGTCGATAATGATGCACATTTTGTCATATATAGTAGCCTCCACAGCTAATAAATGGGAGTACATGCAATGTGAGGAACATTTTAAAAGAGTTGCTGAGTCTAACCAAATAGTGTGTAAGACATCTATACATTACAGACAGCATTCCATCACACCTTCACTGCACATTAGTTTCCACTGACACCAGCCAGGTTTGCACACATTGATCATACATGATAGCATGAGGATACACCGAGCAAATGCACATGAATGAATGTAGGAAAATATGGGTAGTATTTCTGTACAAAATAACACAGATAATGAGCTGTATTTTACTATTACACCATCTTTTTGCTGCTCTTCATCAATGGTGTCAGGAATTTTACTAATAACTGTACTTCAACAATTATGCAGCCTGCAGATTTAGAAACACATGTCCTGTATTTGTATAGCAGTTGTTTTCTTGTCAGAATAAAGACAGGGTAGCCAAATGTCAATTTTAATAATAGATATTTTGTATTAATATCCTACCACTTAGTGTGACACCTTTGATTCTGCATGCATGCAGCATTTTCAGCTAGCACTTGGCTTTGTGATTTGGGCACAAACGTTCCATGTACTTCTGATTTTGTACAGATAATTGATTATCCATGTCTGTCTGTAATTTTAAAAAATTGTTTATAATTTCAGATATGCGGTGCCTTTTTGGTGTATCCTGCAGTGTATTCTGTCAGTTCTCATTCATTTTGGTTACTTTGGTAAATGAGTAAGATAAAAAGTAACTGTATCTCACAAAATAATGGTAAAGATGCTCTATGAAAAAGCATTTTCAGATTTCAGATTGCTCATTTAAGTGCTAAGCTGGTTCTTTCACCATTCAGGGCCTTGGCACTCAACTGTGATGCCCCCCTAAATGATAAGGATGGGGCAGAATCCAGGAACTGGCGGGCAGGGAAGCCAGTGCGGGTGGTGCGCAGCTCCAAGGGCAGACGTATCAGCAAGTATGCCCCAGAGGAAGGGAACCGCTACGATGGCATCTACAAGGTGGGACTGCTGCCGCTGTCAGGCAGAGGGTTGGAGGGCAGGCTCTGGGGTTTGTTATTTGGTGTGTCATTCTTAACATGTTATCTCATAATGTCCCGTTTGGAATTCCCTGCTTATAGTTTGTTTTTTGGATGGTTTGAATCGTTAACTAAGGCTTGAGTAGTACCGCCAGGTATTTCTGTGTAAAAAGAAGGGAAAAAATTTGTAGAAAAAAGAATTATCGAGTACAAAGGCCCTTTGAATGAGATGTGTAATTGAAAAATTAGGGTGGTGTTCTGATGTTTAAAACAAAAAAAAAAAAAAAACTTAATTGTTCCTAGTGCGGGGCCAAGTTTCAGTAATATGGAGGTGCCCAAAGCTTCCAAGACCACCTATCTGCTAAATCTGTTTTGGCATTGAAAACAGACTTTCCAGCCATCCTCTGCCTCAAAGAGAAACATTAAATTTTATCAGTATGCTGTTAAGAATGTTGGGATTGCTGCAAGCCAATGAGTCAAAAAAATGTTCTACATTTTAACTTTGCCTGCTGCCTAGCAGATACCAATCAACTGCAAGCCACTGCAAAGCCCTGGGGGTTGGGGGGATGCTGGCTGTAATGATTTTGGGGTTCATGGTAATATGGATTCACAAGAAAGTATATAGTCTACCTTCATTGTAGTTGCTATGGGTCATCAACAGTCTGGAGTGGGGTTCAACACAAAACTAACCGTACTTTGAAAGCACTGTCTGCAGACATCAGTGAAGTGTTGCATAAGTGCTCCACAAAATATTCGGTTTCAGCTTTTGACTTTTCTCCAAAAGTATTCAGCGGTTTTATTCTTCTCTGTTCTTTCACATAAACGTTACTTCGAACTATGCATCTCCTGTTTTTATGTAAATGTTTAGGAGCAAGATTTGGGTGACTGTAGTATTTGTCAATCGCTGTTAAAAAGAAGAAAAAAAAATGTCTGCTGACATTTTAGCATTTTAGGCCTGTTTAGTTTTTACTTTTTAGTAGGCAAAGTTGGGTGAACTTGGGGATGTTGCAGTGTTGGTAGAGTACATAGAGAGTACATTTATTATATGGGAAATTATTAAAAAGGCATGAACCGATTCTTCTCTGAGATTCCTATGGACCCTGGGATGTAAAACATGTAAAAATTATTTTGTGGATTGTCAGGGGAAATCTCACAGAGTTTAGAGACTACTAGCCATAATTAGTCTCTCCCTCACAATAAATCTGTTCATGTCTGGCAGAATATTGCAAGATTTTTTAATTTAAATTACATTTTTAATGAACCTCTCGCCAAACTAAGGATTAATCTGCCGCTGGAAAAATAAAATAAACATTTTTTAAGAGGCAGAATTATCCTTTCATGCAATTCCATGTGGGACGCACTCACTGTTTGTACGTGCCTGTCTTAGTTTTTCTTTGTGCCTCCACTATATGGCTACCTGTACCCCAGAGGACCAACTCATCCACCCATTTTCGCTTCGTGTCCCAGCTGTAATCCCCAAAAACTCCACTTCTGAAACCATTTTTGGTCAGAATGATACGGAGAAGTTATGTCATACATACATACATTTTTCATAATTAATAAATTATATTACTCCATTTTATATTTAAAAGCATTTGGAAAAAAGCTCAAAACATTTCTGAAACATATTTACATATAGTTGTTTCTGGCCATATTTTCAAGGTCATCCCCAAACAGATTTTTATAAATAATTGTCTATCAAGAGTTCAAGATAAAAATAAAGTATAGTTTATATTGTGACTGGACAGACAAACTAAGGAAAACATTAGAAATGCAGAGTTTGTTGGTAATAATTAAATGGTAAACTGTATAAATATTTTATTATACACTGTTAACATTCTCATTCCTAAGCAGGCTTCAGACCCCTGTAATAGACTAACATGATATGAGGGAAAAGGAATGTGTGTTTTATGTATTTATAATATCTTAGCTCAAAATATAAATAAGTGTAACATGGCTTGGTTTGAATACAGTATGGGACCACTTATCTCATAATATTTTCTTACAGGTTGACTGTAACCTAAGAACTCTTACCTTATGTGTTGGTGCACTTCAGGTGGTGAAGTACTGGCCTGAGATTGGAAAGTGTGGGTTCTTGGTCTGGCGGTACCTGCTGAGACGTGATGATTTGGAGCCAGCGCCCTGGACACCAGAGGGGGCAGAGCGTACCAAGAAGCTGGGTCTCTCTGTGCAGGTGAATCTTGTCGTGTGTTGCTTCTGTCGTGTGGAGCCCTTATTTACTTCATATATATCAGCATCTATTTGACTGGAAATGTAGAAGTAACTATAAATAATGAAGATACAAAATTGGCAGCCACCCAGGTTAAGGAGTGGACAATTATTTCAGTAAGTGTTCTACCTCTAAATCACACAGTGGAGTGAGGAAAGGAGGAAAAGTCCAGATTGTTTTGAACAAAGACAATAAAGCACGTCAGTCAGGGGTTATATCAAGGAAATTGATGGAGATTTTTATGGAAATTAATTCTGCTGTCAGGCAAATTGATAGTTGGCCCATTTGAAAAGGCCAACAACAGATACTTCACAACTTGCCTCTTGCTCTCTTACCTCATCCATTTAATACGTCGATAAAGACATACCATTCCATTCACTAGTCTTGTGTTATTTTTTTGCACTGGTATTTTGTAACATTTTCATTCATCGTTTCTAAAATGTGGTTTTCTTTGAAACTTGACAGAATGTATTTGGACCTTCAGAACAAATGTAAATGTCCTTGACACGATATGTCTTCGTCACATAGTATCCGCCTGGTTACCTGGAGGCGATGGCCAACAAGACCAAGAAAGAGGCGAGCGTCCGAGGAAGCGTCCGGGGCAAGAGGCACTCTGGGAGAGGGCGGCCAAGGTCACAGCCCCTGCAGAAGAAGGTTAAGGAGGAGAAGGAGGAGCAGGATGTGCAGGAGCCAGAGGCAGAGCCGCAAGGAGGGCCCCAGAGCAACGGCAGCCAGAAAGCACCCAAGGAAACAGGTACCCGTTAAGCCACTGCCTGGGAGCACAAATCCTGATCCTGCCCCCATGTCAGCACACAAGGAAACCAGCCTGTTTAAATATAGAGTTTGTACCCAATTAAAAGGTATTCACAGGAAGTTTCTCAAACCTAAACATCGCTAGAGTAGCATTATTTATCATTCATCATTTGTCAGTAGACATTGAAAACAGCCTGTCTAAATATAGAGTTAATACTTCAAAAGTTGTCCAAGCCTGCACCTCTCCAAAGAAGCATTCATTATCATTCGTCATTCCTTGTATCGTTAGCATCATGTTGGAGGCTAATTGAGAAGTTGTTTTAGCTCTTGGAAAAGGACTCTGTGAGAACAATTATTTTGGAACTCAAACCTACGGCAGGGACAACTGTTGGAACTCCTCATGATCTCTGGCATCATCTGTGTTCACTGTTTCGAGAACGAAAACATTCAGCTTTGGCTGCGCTAGTTTGGATACATGGCCAGTATTTCCCCTCTAATTTTATACATGCAACATAGCATACGCCTTCATTTTTAACCATAGGTTTCTCAGATGGGGAGATTAGCATATATGAACTTTTTTGGTTGACATACCATTTTCGAGAGTGTAGCATACACACAGAAACTATAATTTCCCCACCGCTGTGAAGTCACCAGGGCCACAGCATTTGATATTCAAATGAGTGTCTTTGCCTTTGAATTCTTGACGTTCTTTGAAGTACATTTCCAAAATGGCCACATATGTTTCCATATTAAGATTTTTAATGAAAACCCCTCGTAGTGCTTTAATGCCTGAATTTGCATGCACCAATCCATACTTGCCCAAATTTTATCAATATACAGAATAATTTATATATACTCTGGAGGTTTGGTAGCTGGCATGAGCACAAGATATCTCAGGTTAGAGATCAGATTACTACCAGCTAGTCCAGAGGATTAACGGATTTTGCAAGGTTCGCGTGCATCGTGCTCAACATTGTGAAACTGATGATATCCTTGGCTGCTCCAGCAGCATCATGTACATCCTCTTGACCGCTTTGATTTGGTTTGCACATGCTCACAGCTCACTACTCTGCTGCTCACACATTTTGTCACAAATCACCAGACTTTTAATTATAAGTGAATCAATGGATATAGTGAATCAATTGATTTAATATGGACAATACACAGAGTCAATCCTGAAGCATTTTTGAATTTATACATTCTTGATAAAAAAGGTATAATTATGATTTCTACATTGTAAAATGAAATCTACTCTGCATTATAGTGACATGGTGTCAGCTGTAAATTACAATATTATTTATATTTTTGTCTTAGTAGTTGAACCAATTACAGTTGCCATTCTTGAGTTGTAAGGTAGAAAATGCAACACAAAAGATTACAAAGAATATTACAAATATGCTAAATGTAGATCTAATGATTATTAGTTTATAAGAAAAAGGAATAAGAAGTTATAAGAAAAATATCTTCACTGAATATTCTGGAATTTTTCTTTTTTTTCAAAGGTGTGATGGACATATCCCCTTACCAGTATATTTCTTCAGCCTTTGCTTATTGCCTACTATGACATGTCAGCCGTGGGCTACAATAGGCCCCACAAAAATGAATGGTAGAGTGCATTTAAATATTTTGGGTATTGAGCTATATGAGCCTGCACATAGCTGTACTCCAAAGGCAGCTGAGAAAATGAGTGAAGTGACTCACTGGGCCTCAGAATGGATTTTGTGGCATTGGGAAGGGGTTGCCTGTTTTGGGCTGGCAGTTGAGGGATTGAAATGGCTTCTTCTGTGGTGATTCGGATAACAACAGCGACCCAGAAACCCTGTAGTGACTTGGTATTCCAAACACCGTTCATCCATGATGCTTTCCTGCTATGGTGCTCTGCTATGAATAATTATGTCCTTTCAAAACAATAGAGGCAATTATTTTTCTTGGAGATATTCTGTCTTTGAGCTCAAATAGCCACACTTTTGTCAAATCTGCTTTGGAGCAGTGTAATCTCTGGGGATTGCATACAGGCATACCAGTAAATGGTTCTCCATTTAGGACTGAGAAAAGCTTAGACTTTGGGGTTCTGTAACTGCAAATAGTGTCGGTGAATGTTGTGTTGCTATAAATAAGAGTGTCTGTCTCCTGCCGCCCAGTCGTGCCTGAGGAGGAGCCCCCGGTGAAACGACTGAAGGAGGTGGAGGCCTTCCAACTCTCTGACCAGCAGCAGGCCCTTATCCTGGAGGACGACCTGAACAGGAAGCTGTGGGATGAGGCCATGACTTGTCTGAAAGAGGGGCCGGTAAGGATCATGTAAAATTTTGGGTCTTTGAAAGAACATTATTGCAGTTACAGATGACTAACTTAAAATTGCATTAATCATTGGAATAAAATTAGTCTTCCAACATATCATTGGTATGTAAGCAATAATTATTTTCTCATCCTAATATCAGATACACTGTTATTGCAATGCAATAGACTGACAAGGACAAAATACACACAAATACTGTGTGAAAAATTATTTTCCCATAATATTTTCTGCATTTCCGCATCTTTTCACACAATATTTGGTCAGTTCATTTTTTGTCTTGTAATCCTATTATAGATGTTTCCTGAGAGGAAAACAATACACAGATCAAATGTGGAAGACATTAATAACCTCCCATTTTACTAATTCCAACAAGTGCTAATAAGACTTAGTTGTTTGACAACTCCTGATTTAGGCCAGCTCAAGTGTAAACCTGATAAATTAACTTAGACCCTTATCTTTGGAGTGAAGTTGTCAGCACTCTAGAAGCACATCTTGCTACAAATAAAAAAAAATAAAAAAACATGTTGATGTCTGTCAGTCTGGAAGGGGTTACTCAGCTTTTTCTAAGACTATGTGGCTCCACCAAACCACAGTCAGGACAGGAAATGAATCTTCCCACTGGAGTGTCCATCCTGCCAAAATCTAAGAGCAAAGCATAAAATTGTCTAGGAGGTCAAAGGCCTGGTGAAGAACTTCTAGGGATCTACAGGCTTCTGTCACTTAAGATCAGTGTTCATGATTCCACAATCGGAATGACACTGGGATTCGTGACTGAGTTGAAAAAAGGTTGCATGACCGTAACAAGACAGAAACCGCTTAATAGGAAGAACATGAATGCTTGTCTCAAGTTTGCCAAAAACTACTTTTTGGTGATATGGGCCCCACTATGTCTGGTGGAAACCAAACCGTGCATTCCCCAGTGAAAACCTCATTGGTGGGGGATGCTTCGCTGCATAAGGACATGGATGACTTGCCGTCATTGAAGGAACCTTGAATTCTAATCTGTATCGGAGACTTCCACTGGAGAATGTCAGAATATCCAATATGAAGCTGAAGCACGGCAGGGTCATGCAGCAGGATAATGATCCAACACACACAACCGAGCCTGCATCGGGAAGGCTGAAGAACAAAATAAAAATAGGAAGGGCCAGTCAAAAGTCAGACCTAAACCCCACTGAGATGTTGTGGACTCACGCAGCTCATGGTTGAAAACACACAGTTGTCGCTGAGTTGAAGCAGTTTTGCCTGAAGGAGAGGGCCAAAATTCCTCCATGATGCTGTGAGAGGCCAGTCATTAACGACTTACAGGAAGTATTTGGTTGAGTCATAGCTGCTGAAGTTGGCGGTTACACTCTCATTGAGTTTGCGGGGTGAATATTTTTTCACAGTGGGACATAAATAAAATTTGGTCTTGTTTATGCACTCAGATCCCTTTTCTGTAATATTAAGTTTTGGTTGAAGATCTGCTAACTTTTTAAGGTACCATATAAGTAGGATTAGACTTCTACTCCTGAAAATACCATGTTACTTTTTCGATAAACCTGTGATGTCTCTGAAAGTGTTGGTTCATGTGGTGAGCACCATGTGTGGTGTCCGTGTTGCAGAACTTCCTGAGGAAGGTGGAGCAGATCTTCATGTGCGTGTGCTGCCAGGAACTGGCGTTTCAGCCAATCACCACTGTGTGTCTGCACAACGTCTGCAAGGTGAAGCCCAAAGGATCATTATTACACACTGCACTTTCTTTTCATGGTGAAATTGTTACATGCCTATTCATCTTTTAATCCTGGCTGTACATAAAATGTATATGTAGATTATGACTGACACTATAGTGATGTCGTGTCCATGTAATAGTATGATGAGTATGCTCACAGGACTTTACTTACTTGACCCGCATGGTGTTTTTGCTCCCAGACCTGCCTACAGAGGTCATTCCGTGCGGAGGTGTACACCTGCCCAGCCTGCCGTCATGACCTGGGCAAGGACTACGTCATGGTCCTCAACAAGACGCTACAGGTGCTGCTTGACCAGTTCTTCCCTGGCTACAGCAAGGGTCGATGAACTAACCTCATACACACGTATACACACACAGGTATGCACTCACATACATACATACAGACAGGCACTAACATACTCGCACATACAGACAGGAATACTTCCACCCGCTCACAAAAATGCGTAGATCCACATTCACACACTCACACCCACACACACACACACGCTCACAGATATACATAGGCTCACGCATGTACAGACACTGACACACACACACACGCATGCACACACATGCGCACACGCTCACGCATGCACGCACACACACAATGCGTTGACAAATGAACACACACATACAGCCTCCCTCGCCAGGCCAGCTGTGACTGACCCTTCTGGAACTTTGACTGCTCCCTGCCCAGCCCCACTTCCGTTCCTCCCCTCTCCCGACTCCCACTCCCCGCCCTCTCGACTTCACCAGCCGGCTGTTCTCGTCCCAGAACGCCCTACAGTTGCATTTCCTCCAGGCCGATACCCTCCTCCCCTGTCTCTGAAGACTGGACTCCTCCTGCTCGACCAGCACTGTGCCCCTCCACATGCCCAGCTGTCCACGTGGAGATCGGAGAAAAAAGGTGACACAAAAAAAGCAACGTGCAAAGCAGGCGAAGCATCCAGCCCAGGGAATGGGGTGGGTTTTGGGGGATTGTTTTCTTTGTTTGTTGTCCTTGGAGGTCCAGAGCCTCACTGCTTCTTTAAATGTACGTGCCTGGTTCAGAAACCGCCTGTTATTTTCCTCCCCATTTGTTGCCCTTGTTTTCTGTGTCGTCCCTTTCTTCAAAAGATTCTGAGGAATTATGTTTTTAAAAAAGACATTTAAATGCAACTGTTTTAATGAGTATGTTGTCTCTAAATCAAACTGTGATGTGCATTTCCCCTCTCTTACAGCTCTTATTTTTTTAACCCTACCTGTTTTTTCTGCAATGACTGGCAAGCTGTCTACTTTTGCGTGAGCTTTGCTGTGTTCTCTTCAATCTTGTACCCTACAGTTTACTGCAGTACTAACAGTTTTAGAAGTCATGTGGCTGCTTTGCTCTTGCATTAGTGTTGTGTTATATGTTTTATTGCACTTATTGAAGAAAAGAGAAATTGAAAAAAAAAATTGTCACGTCTAATTTCCAATATTACCAAGTATGCCACTTTTCTATAATTTAGTCGCATATTATATTTTAATCATTAGTTCTTTGTATGTGGCAACCTTACCTGCTGCAGTGTCAGCCTGAAGAGTTACATTGCTTCATATTGTGATCTGAAATTTTATACATGGTATAATACTTGATATGTACCTATTAAATATTTTGATTCCAAAAAACATACCAACTCGTGTCTTTGTATTTATTTTACCTTAGTATTCACTAAAAAAACATTTCAGCAGTTACACAGTGTGGTTCAAGAGTCTTCTCCCAGTCGGGAATAACAATGCTGAACGGTCTTGTTTCTCGGAATTGTGGTGGGTAGAAAATGGATTGGTGGATTTTTTTTTTGTTTCTGCACTGAGGAAGGCCAGAGTTAAATTGAAGCCCCTCACGACCCACCAATTAGCACTGATATACCAAGGCCAGGATGGCGTGTCTCAGTGTAGGCGCTGGAAGGTTCTGGACTGTTATTGTCTATTTGGAGGGTGTGTCTAAATGTTGGATTTCAGCCAGTCTGTGTGGGAGGAGGCGTAACGAGCCATGGTCTCCGTTCAGGTACAAGTCTAAAAACTACAACATGTACATCTTCCTTTCGAGCATCGGGTCCCCGTTAAAGAGTCAAGGTGATTACTGTGGAAAACATATGGATTGGTTACTAGGGAAACGGCTGCTTCTGCTCTGAAAATAGGAAAATTATGCTGCGGCTGCAGTAAGGAAAGTGGGGCGTTTGCAGCGATGTTTTCTGGATCGAGACACAGAGAGCCCTGTCAGAAGAGGAGCATTTTACAGCTTCACGAGAAAAAAGCAGCTTTTAAAGCGTAGCTCGGGAATCAGTCCGCAAGTCTGGTAGAAAATGGTGGAAGCGATTAAAATTGTTAGCTGGCCTTGTTAACCATTCCTTTGATGGGATGTGTGCTGATGAGCCCCCTGGTGGATGAGCCATGTATTACAGTTTTTGGTGCTCCCTACCTGGTCTCATAAAGAATGACTTTTCGAGACCGTGCCATTAGAGGTTGAAAGGTTGTGTTTTGTTATCAACTGGCTCAGTTGCTTAAAAAATATTAATTGACATTTATCCGTATATGAAAAATGGGTTTAAAAGATTTGTAAACATTTTAATAAAGGTTTTCTTTGGTAAAACATTGGTTTAACAGAGTACTCAGAAATGTAACAGAATGAATACATTATTATGTAACGCAATAGCAGAACATTTAGACTTTTTGCCCTCAAGAAATCACTGACCTGAGGTTCATATGATGCTGTAGCATTATTGTAAGTTGAAACAGCAAAAAAGCCTGTATGAATGAGGTGTAATCCTGTTTAAAAAAGTGCATATATCATCAACAGGAGATGTCATGGTAACCTAATATGCAATATGCAGTAGGAACATATGCATATGCATATCATACATTATGATAAAATTCCCTAATTACTGCAAGATATATAAAATGCCACATCTAAAAATTGCACTGGTCCCGTAGTTTCATGAGGAGACCCTCTTCTCTTCAAAGGCGGACTCGTACACCTCCATTGGGGGGCAAGTGCATACCAAGTGCTGGTCACCGTAAGCATCATCAATCCTGGAAACTGATGGCCAAAACTTGGTCTCTGGTTTGATGAATGGCTGAAATCAAAAAGCTGAATGACTACACACATAACTGCTAGTTAGAACTACACACTGTATGTTTTACTGTCATAAAAACAAGGGTGAGGAATTCTTGGTCAGAAGCGTGGAAGGACCGTTTGTTCTAGTCCTGGATTTGTTCATTTATGATAATCATAATCTGTTTATAATCTGTGAAACTTCTCCTGGGCGAAATCATGTAGTTCAATTTCAAAATTCAATATATAAGACGTATAGCAAAGAGATAAGTGTCTAATCTGAAATATCTCACACTCTCCATGAGTGGTGAGCTGTATAGAGGCAGCCAATCACTATGACTGTGACAATGACTATCACTGGAGTGAGAGGGGGGCGGAAATAGGAGGTACACACCAGGGGGAAGGCCGCACACTCCCTGGAATAGGGCCTGTCCCAGGTGGAGGAGGTGATGCAGGCCAGCGAGTGAGGTGCCATCTGGAGCCCAAACACAAAAACAGACTTTAGAGCTGGTCCACTCTGGCAGCGCACCTTATCTTCTAACACACTTAGGAATTCAATTCTAGGTCTGGAAAAGCATTCATAATAACTTACGAGAACAACAAAATACACTGAAGCATATGCTTTTTGACGTATGTTTTCCCTCATACTTTACTGTCACTACCCTCTCCTTGATGGAGCATGAGCTGAAAAAGCCTGTGAACCACAGGGATCCCTTAGGGAGATGTATGGATGTACAATGCTAACTGCCCTCATAGTGGCTGCTCCTGATGCCCCTCCTGTGTACTGCCCCCACCTCAGTGAGTGAGGAATGTAGTACACTGACAACAAGAATCTTCCCCAGTGTTATGACTGAACTTGTCCAGTAGCAACTAACTAGGTGTCCTGTCAACTCTAATGTCATTTATAAATACAGTCTTGCATGAAAATATGTTCCTTTTCCATAGCGGTACATGTGTCACTGTATGTCCCTTTGGTTTGGGATTTCGCACCTTTAGCGGGTTGATGGTTACGTCCATCCTTCCCTCTTCAATGTCAGCGATCTCCTGCCGGATTCTCACCAGGGCATCACAGAAACGGTCTAACTCTGCCTTGTCCTCCGACTCCGTGGGCTCAATCATCAGGGTGCCCGCTACTGGCCACGACATGGTGGGGGCATGAAATCCTATTGGATAAATTCAAAGGAGGGAGGGGCTCACACTGGTGGGTCAACTGCATTACTCACCATTTGCTATAATGCAATGATGTAATGAATTATTAGCTCAGATTGTAGGCTGAAGCAAAGCTTAATAAAGTGATCACCCCAGTCAGGCATCCATAATGTTAATGTGTACGTTATGTATGATGGCTGCATACAGATGCGTATTGTTTTGAACAATTAATCTGGCTGTTTGCCAGTGAATGCTGCTTGATCATAATGCTGAAATAGTGACAGTACATCACTCTCATACCATAATCCTGAAGTCTCTTAGCCACGTCCACGGCTTCAATATTTGCACTCTTCTTGAATGGTCTCACATCCAGGATGAACTCATGAGCAACAAAACCTGTACAGAGGTTTGGCTTTAGTATTGACTTGGTGTGTTTTTATAGAAGGCCCTATGTAATTATGTAATGTTTCCCTGGTGCATCTAACCAGGTCACATTCTGCCCACCCACTTTGTGTTTTTCTTGTTCTAATTTATTTCAGGCCATAACTGCGTACATAATAACTAAACGAAAGTGTAAACATAGCGTATTGTCACATTTTGAAATGGTAACCCTGGGTCCCTTTGTTAGTGTGGCATTTAATATAGAAATACTGTCCATCTTTTATTCATTGGCTGTGAAAAATGTCAGGATAATTTAGCATCTCATATGGGCTGTTGCTATCACTTTGCCTCATTATTGAACAGTATGGGAGCAGCTTACCCCTCCTGCCCCTGAAAAGTACTTTATAATGGCTCTCCATCCTCTTGGCCATGTAGTTGGCATTCAGGATTGCTACCTCTGTAGCATTCGTAAGTCCCCTTGCCCCCATCATCTGTACGTTGGGAAAGGGACAGTTATTAAACTTATATTACACTATGGATAGAAATGTAAAAATGTCATGTTTTAGTTTCTTACAATGCTCTATGTGGCATAAAAGCTTAATTTTTGGGAGTAGGTCGCTCTAAAGACATAGTTTTTACCCTATTTTATTTTAGTTTCAAAAGATTTTCAGAGTGAGACCCTCATTCTTGTAAGGAATAAAATCCAGAGTAACTGAAAATTTGGTAATCAACCAGATTCTTTAAACTGAATAAATGGAACTTTTCAATGGCGCTTTTCAGAAGACTTAAAATTCACCTCCAAGCTGTTTTTATTTCATTTGTCAACTTGCTTTTATCAACATAGATCTGTCATGGAAAAGTATAGAGGTTCTTGATGCCAAACCTTAATGTAGGCCCAGGAAATGGGCAAGATGGCGCTGGAGCCCCAGGGAGCTGCACTCACGGTCCCCAGAGAGCTCACGCTGTTGTCTGACTTCAGGGTGATGACCGGGTGGCAGGGAAGGAAAGGCGCAAGGTGTTGCTTTCTGGAGTGGAAAAAAACATATTGAATCAATTTATACTGATGGCAATTCACCATTAAACGTCAGGCTTATGACTACTATTGGAGATTTGCAGCTGCTATTAAACTACTTTTGAATCTTGTTTTTGTAGCCCTTTGCATATTTTACAAAGGAATGGGCATGAGTACTCAATCAATCAAGAGTGCCCTATTATGACAGTCATAGTGGTGAAATACTCTGCACAAATCCCTTTATCTTATTATGTCTCGTTTCTCACTGAAACAATATATAAACAGATATCCCATTCATATCACCCAATCACAAAAAACTATCAAAATGCACATTGCGAGATAACATAACTGGTGAGATAAAGTATGCAGCACATAATACTGCTCCCAAGATTGACACAAATGTTTGACACAAAAGCAAAAACAATCGCTATGTTTTGCCCTGTATTTCTCCAATTCCTCTGCTCTTTTTCAAGCAGGACAGAGGAAAAATGTAGGTATGTGGACACTCACACTCCAATAGGCCCCATTCCTGGGCCCCCGCCTCCATGGGGAATGCAGAAGGTTTTGTGGAGGTTTAAATGGGAGACATCCGCTCCAAAATCCCCAGGCCGGCATAAACCTACCTGTGCAGGAGAACAAAGAGAGATATAGACTAGTCATGAACAGAAGACGACAGCCGTAAAACACTTTGTATTGTGTTTTTTTTAGCCTAATTATAAAACTGACAGGAGAGACTGTCACTTTCCGTATGTTGTACCACAGTTGACCTTCATATGCTCAAAATGTAAACGTAGCATTACGGCAATTAATTTACTGTGGGTAATTACTGGGAGTAATTTACTGAAGTACGAAGTACTGACAAAAGGGCAAGGCCAATGAAATGCTGATGGTGGCAACAAATGCAGTTAACGTGCAGTGTTGTTCTCACCTGCGCATTCATGTTAGCACCATCTAGATAAACCTGTCCCCCATACTGGTGGATGAGCTCGCAGACCTCGCTGACATTCTCCTCAAAGACACCATTAGTGGAGGGGTATGTGATCATTATAGCTGCCAGACTGGCCTTGTGTTTGTCCACCTGGGAAGAGACAATTCGATAAACAACCGTTCTCTCTCGTGGTGCATCGCAGACTTCAGCAAAACAGCCTTTAAATCCCTGTCAGACGTGTTTGAAGAGATGCTCCCGGAATAAATCAAGGCATAATGATTCCATACTGAGACACTGCTGTCACTCTCACTCATTCACACTTTCCATAAACATTATGCTCTTTACCACTTTGTGTTCCTAATTTAAAATGATGTATATATAACAGGGTAATATAACAGGCAGTTTTAATCATGTAACAAGGAAATCAGGAAACAAGAAAATATTTCATTCTGTGTCTAGTGAACACATTTTAAAAATGACATTCTTTTTTTCTTAATTTGTGCATCCAAGACTGAGGTGCAAAAGTACAAAAAAGAGAGATTGGAAGTCTGACAGAAAGATTTGCACTGTACAGTCTTAACAATATACTGTAAATCCAAGTTGCTAGGAACCATTGTGTAGTTTTTCTACAACCTCTAAGCACAAGCATAGACTTGTACCTTAGCCTTCAGGTGTGCCATATCAATGCAACCCTCCCGGTCCACCTCTACAACCTGGACGTTCATCCCAGCCATCTGTGCACTGGCAGGGTTTGTCCCATGGGCCGACTTTGGGATCAAACAAACCTAGAAAATATTAAGCATCAAACAGCCTGCTAAGGGTGCAAGTATGTACGTACAGTGATTTTCAATACTTTTTACTATTTTAAAAATATATTTATAAAGTATTGAGATAATTGTGAAAATGATTCACTTTTCTTCATACATTTCTCTTCAGTTATGGAAAACACAAATCATTTACAATCTTTTTTGCAATTCTGATAACCATGTTAGTTTTGTTATGCGTCACACCATGGTCTCAAAATATTATATGATGATAAACTACAATAAAGTAAATAATTAATTTGGTGAAATTATTTTAAAGAATATTTTCAATGTAGTTCAATTAGGAATGTATTTGGTAAGGTAAGGTAAGGTAAGGTAAGGTAAGGTAAGGTAAGGTAAGGTAAGGTAAGGTATCTGATTTTTCCAAATTGAAAGATTTTGAAGTCTGCTAATGTCTGTCTAATACTCACTGTTCTGTGTCCTTCCCCTTTAGAGTTCAGATAAGCTTTGATGGCAGTGAGGCCAGCATATTCACCCTGGGCCCCACTGAGAACCAAAAGCACACCATTAACTCAGCGTAAAATCTGCCCATAATGACAGCGACATCACCACTAAAACATAAAAAAGCACAGACAATTTGCAGTGCAGCATAATTTGTGACAGTACATAGAAATATTAACAGATACATGATTCCAGTTCTAACAGTAAGCGAAATATGTGAATGAAAGCCAGTATATAGTATGATTTGGATTAGAAGCCTGTTTGCATAAGATTGTATCTAACACCTTGCACAATGCTGCTCAAGGCCAAGATTATGAAAACCAAAAATATAAAAATGTATAATCTCTAAAAGGTCTCGGTCCTAATAATAATTTAAACAAATGCACGTTGCATCACCATAAGGAATATCCAAACAATCTCTAAACTGTCAATCAAAGAAAATATATGGTCACTGGTTTTCATCTTAGAGTAGAGATATCTAAATGATATCCTGCCTACAATGTAAGCCCATGTCTTTTAACCAGATAAGGAGATGAATACAACATAACTTTAACATTAAATTGTGAAATTCCCAACAACAATCCTGTTCCTGTCAAGAATCAACAGCAGAATTAATGTAGGAATAGTCATTTTTGTATTTGCTTGTCCATGGATAATACAACTATATTTATACTTTTAAAATGTACAGATTACAGGAAATGACAACAATGAACATGTGTTCTTATCTTGGCTACATTTAAGTGTCTATTATGAAATTGAACTGACCAAACTGGATTTTTAGACATGATTATAATGCTGTGGTATTTCATTTCATGAGTTGCTTTTAATACTTTCAGAGGGAAAACTAGAAAGGTGTGCTCGTAGCTGGTTGAACTGTACATTTGGAAACAAAAGTTTTGCAGTAGTTGTAGTGCTAGCGATAGCTGCAACAGTCGTGAGAGGAGTAGTAATGACAGCCACAGAAATGCTCTATATTATCTACAATTAAGTCACAAAGAGATAAAACATACTTTCATTTTGACATGTACCACTAGGGGGTGTCAACAGCAATAAACACGTTTGGAAAACAGATTTGGAGGATTTTGTTGTTGTACATTTTCCTGTAGTATGGCAAGTTTACAACATTATGCACATCATTTCTTAAACATCAATCATAACAAAGTAACTTTTCAAGTGTTAGTTTTAAAATGCCACCAGTATGTCAAAAATTGCTGTATATTAATCCTCTCTTGTGTATGTTTTTCTCTTCTGTATTCGTTTTCTTTCTTATGACGGCTTTTTGCACAAGCTGGTTAGTCAAGTGTACCAGCTTTCCATTGACACAGTGATCAGTGAAGCTGACCTGTTGGGCTGGAAGGAGATCCTGTCATATCCTGTGACCTCACACAGATCTCTCTCTAGTTGTCTGAAAAGCTGCTGGTAGCCTTCTGCTTGGTCCAGAGGCACAAAGGGATGGACGTTGGAAAATTCCCTCCATGTAATTGGCTGGTTGGGATGCCAAGAATACCGGACATGATTAATCAGTTTGAGTAATCATGTGATCACTCCAACAGGAAAACCAAAAATAACAACAGAGACTGCTTACAGTTAGGCAGGTTTCACATTCTCGTCAGCAGTAAAACAAGTGATTATATTTGAACATTGGTTAATTCGTTATAGAGACAGCAGATTGATTAGTAAAATGAAATGAAAAGACAGAAAGAGACATGAAAAAACAAATTCATAAACTTATCCATAATCAGAGTTAGGCTGTTGTAACCTGACCTATACACTTTAACCAAAGTAAAGGGCTTATTTTGGTAAGCATTTTTATATATAAATACAAAAACACAACATGAATCGTAAAAACAACATACTGTTACATTACAAATTTTTAATGATTGCTCATTGAGATTGCTCTTCCAAATCTCTCCATTGTTTTCATAGATCACCATTTAAATGCTATCTTTTGACAGCCTGGGGGGGGGGTATGAGCTTTGCCCATTCAGTACATTTTGGCATTTACAGTGAAAATTACAACACTATTGACGATGTACCTTTCACTTCCCTTTGCACAGTAATCACACCATGCTGCATAAACTGGACTTTGACAACTACTTTGACAACATAAATTTGGCAAGATGATTTTATACAGGCTCTTTATAAAGTTAAAATATGCTGTATATAAATAAAATATGATACAAGTTCTGCTTTGCCCTCAAAAGATCCAATATTTTTCACTGATAAATCTGAAGCAAACAGGGTCCATCTGCAAACAGGACCACTTGACTCACCATAAGTTCAGCAGAACTGTTTAGCTTCATTGTGCAAGAACCCTGTGTGAACAGTTAATGATCGGAAAATATGTCACAGAATATAGCGGCAATACGACACGTCTTATTAAAATACAGCAATGACTGAATTAGCCTTACAGTTAAAACCATAATTTACTCCAAATGATTCTGACCAGATAGAAAAATAATTTACCAGTGGGATCATACTGTGGACAAGAGAAATGTCTTTGTTTTCCAAACGTTTCATGTAGCGAACAATGTTCGTCTCAGAGTGGTAACTGTGAAAGGAAAGAAAGGAGAAAATGGCATTTCAGTATTTCTGAGCTTATAAATTAGTTACATATTGTGTAAGGTTTCATTTCATATTGAGTTTCAGCATTGATATTCTTTTAAAGGATATGTTTTATAATCACAAGGTATAATTAAAATGTTACTGCTCTGGCTAGTTTTTGTGGTACTGGGTGAGGTGCATACATAGCAGGAATTGAAACAATTTAGAATGAAAGGAAAAAGATTAACTGATGTGGAAATAAACTGATATGGAAGTGTCAGGTTAATTTAAATTAAACTAGCACAGTAACGTCAAACTCCAAGGGGTGCCCACAACGTGAATCATTTCTGAACAAACCTGTTGAAAACTGGGTGTGAGAGAAACGGAGAGGTTCTCTTGAAAGGAGTTCCCTGAATGCCGTATGTTCTCTCATTCATTTTCTCAGCAACTAGTTCCTAGATATAGATTAGATAGAATATTATAGATATGTAATTTTCCCAGGCCCAAATGTTTGATGATGGTTTTTACTTTGTTGATGATAAAAACACACTCCAAATCAGGTTAAAAAATGTAATTCCTGCCCACATCTATGCAAAAAACATGTCTGTCTGCAACAATTGCAATATATCTAATGCTATGACTGTGCTTTCATTTGGTAGATCTCAGGCAAAAAAATAAAAACTTTCAGCATCCGTGTCTCCTGGTCAGACTTTGCCCTACAAAAACAATTGGATGCTATAAACTATGGTTTAAATTTAGAAAGATGTTGAAAGATGATAAGATATCTCATTGATTCTGATTTTGAAGCTATGTAAATTTCAGCCATGAAATCACAAGTTTTTACTGACATGTAAGTGTGATTACATTAATTATGATGGATGATGCTTCATAGCAATCACATGGCTAATGTAAATTAGGCAGGGAGTAAAAATCTAGTCAAATCCTCCCAAATATCAGAAAAGTAGAATTAAGCAAGTTGGGACAGGAAAACAAAAACAAAATGAAAGGAGATAATAGCAGCTATTGGAGCAGTATTGGTGAGTAGGCTTAAACTAAACTAGTATTTAGATACAGTTCTGTATTTCTAAGAGTGTTGTCACCATCTGATTGGTGTAAAATCTTCTGATGTAAGCATAGCATTTCAGTAGACTCTGCCAACTTCTTCCCATTCTGTTTACTCATACTGACTGGAATTTATTGCCTAAGATAGTCTGATTATTTGCATACTTTACTTCAGGTATACTCTTGCTTTGCTGAACATTTGCATACTGATATAATAAATGCACAAAGAAGTTGTTTAGACATTAACATACCGCAGAAGATTCACACCCAAACACCCACAGTAGATCATCCAAGTCTCTCTCTGTCACTGTCTCATCCAGGGACACGCCCAGCTGACAAAAACAACATTACAAGCCAATCACAATCAGGATGATAACTTATGATCATTAATAAAGTTCACTTCATCATTCAACAAATACTGCAATTCACATTTAAACATGTCTTCCTTGTGTTAAACTTACCTCCAGCCTACTTGATGTTTTTTAATACTTCAAGAAACTCATACAGGGAGAGGTGACATAGTAGTTCATGAAACTGTTTAAAAAGTAACATGCCTCACTTGCATAGAAAAACATGTCTTAGCAAGAAGGACATTTTTTGAGGAAAAAGAAATTTGATTTGCCAGCTAAAGAGTTCATCCTTTCACTGAAACATTTTTGGACTCTGTAGTCCAAAACACCATTGTCAAACTACAGGGAATATCAACTGCCAAATGTTGAAATGAGTTGAGTGGGCATTTAAAGCTAATTACAATCAATAATGAATAAAGCAGGGCTGCTAAGTCATCAAACATCAAACCAATGTTATACAACAAAAGAGGAGTGCTTCACATCTAAACCCTCTTGAAGGTCAATTGTGTTACATAATCCCCATAAAATAAATACTAAACATTAATATATGACATATGACATAAATTTTGCTTCACTCGCCTTTCTGAATATGTTGATTGCATACTTGGTGTTTCAACAGGATGTGTTTACATGTGCTTTGATTTTATTCCTGCTCAGAATGTAATTCTCAGTCAGATTTACTTTGTCATCTAACATCAGAGATGACCAAAGCCACAACTAAAACTATCAATTTCTGGGTCACAGTAGAGACCTACCACTTCATTACTGTACACTCTCAGGTTGATCTCCCTCTGCTGCGCTCTCTCCAGAATGTCTTTTCCTGTCACGCCACATCTGATCTTCAGAGTGTCGAAAAATACCTCATGCTCAAGGGTGTGTCCTGCTCGTTTCAGCCCTGTTTATCAAACGGGAATTAGGGGTATTAACGTACAGTTCAACAAGTTTAGCTGACTCTCAACCCCCCCGTAAAACCAGGACAATGACTGTTCTTTCCCGAAAAACTTGCTTACGCAACACACATACTCAGCCATCTGTCAAGTACTTCTCTTCCTGTTTTTCTAATAATACAACCCTTGTCAGCAATGCAGAATTTGCCAATTTGGTTGTTGCAAATATATAAATTAAAATATTGCAGCGTACCAAGTCGAAATGGACAGGAGCTATGGACATACCCTCAGCCAAGATTACGGTTGCATTGTGTGTCCTATTTGCGATGTGCTGCAGACCCTGTGGTCCATGGTAAACTGCAAACATGGCAGCCATGTTGGCAAGAAGGGCCTGCCATGGGAGAAAAGGTGGAAGAAAATATCACTGTAATTCTGCTGAAAACAGAAGGGGGTCATTCAATGAAATCACATTAAAATGAAGCAGCACCTCAAGGAAACTGCAATGCAAATTCTGGTCTACAAGTTAATTTCTTGTTCTGCATTAAAGAGAAAAAGAAGTTGGACTCTACACTGTAAAAAAAAATGCATTAGCCTGACCTGTAGAAGTACTGATTTTTTTGCCAGATTTGCACATGTGAAAAAAGTGCTCATGTGCACAGATAAACCAAGGGCCAGGTTTACTAAAGGATTGTGACTGCTTTTCAGCTGTAAAAGCAGCCACTAAAACGTCTCTGTATTTACATGCAAATTACTAAACAGTTGCAATGGGTGAAAATTGTGAATAAAAGTCTCAGGGCCAAATTTACTGAGGAGTAGTCAAAGTGCAAAAATATTCACTATACAGACACTATTGCAGTTGCAAACACAGAAGTATTAACGACCGATTTGATAAGATTTTGTCTAATCAAAAAATTAAATGCCCTCATGTCAAAGACAGGAGTCGCTGTTACTGCAAGGTTTAGTAAATTGGACAGCATAATTAATTGGCCTCATTTGTAAAATCTCCACCCTGTTTTACCACCTTCACCCCAGGTATACATATGCATGAACAGATCTTACTATCTGTCAACAGCAAATCCCATTTTAATAGCGATTTTCACCCATTGCAACTGTTTAGTAATTCACACGTAAATGAGATGTTTTAGCGGCTGCTTTTATACCTGAAAAACAGTTGCAATCCTTTAGTAAATTTGGCCCCCAGTCTCACTCAGATCTTTATCGGTGCTAAAAATCACAACAGTCACCAAGAATTCAGCAAAGGGGTCAGTTTGGGTGAGTCAGCTCAAAATGGAAGACAGTTATCTTTACAATCGACACAGGACATCCTGTCTATTTTAAGACATCTTGAGGCAATTTTAAAGATGACTGTCTTTCATCTTGACCTGACACACCCAAATTGATTCCTTTATTTAAGTGCTTGCTATTGCTACGTTTCTCAGCTTCGATGAAGGTCGAAGTGAGACTGAAAAGTTTGTTCAGAGCAATATTTGAGGGAATTCAATTGTTGCTAAAGCAACACTGTGCACACATACTTCTTCCCAATTGTTGTGTGATGGTGCTCAGTCTTACCTGAGCAGTGCAGATGTTGCTAGTGGCTTTGTCTCTGCGGATGTGCTGCTCTCTGGTCTGCAGGGCCAGACGATACACTTCCTTCCCAGTGGCATCCTTTACAAGAAAAACAGAAAAACATTTATAAAAATCCTGTAGCGCCAAGAAGGGGAGGCAGAACAAATAATAAAATTTTGATTACTGTGTGATAACATGTGAAACCTCACTTCTGTACAACAAGTGAAAACGTGTGTAAATTTGACTTTCCCAAAAAAATGAATTACAAAAAAAAACTGTCATGCCACAATGTGCATAATGCATTTTGCTGATATTGGTAATTGTTCTTTAAAAGACTCGCTGCCCTAAGTAAACTGTAAACCAAAGCAAATTTCAACTGAAGAATGGTTAGACACCGAATTTTACAATCTTAGACATTGTGCCTTGGTTCAAAATATTGTGTTTCATATTAACCAAGTATGACAGAGTATTTTAACCAGTTCTATGTCCAGTCCGAAAATGATGATTTGCACATTTTTAACATTTTGCTAAATATTTTCACCTCTAAAAAATCAGTGATTAAGGAACTACTGTAGGAGCAAATGACCATTTCATTAGTTAGCAAAGCACATCACAGAATGGAGCTAACTGTGAGAAGGATGAGCAGGTTTATGTATGCAAATAGCTAGAATATTTTCATGATCAAAGGCAATGCAGTCAGTCTGTGACAGCTCACCTGGTGACTCCCACCATCCTGCCTGGCATCAACCGGACTAAGTTTTCCCTGACAGAGAAGAAGGCGGCATGAGGTCCCCCATAACAGAGAGGAACCCCAAACCTCTGGGAGCTGCCCAGGGCGATGTCCACCCCGAATTCCCCCGGAGGGCGCAGCATGCAAAGAGCCAGCAGGTCAGTGGCACAGCATGCCAGAGCCTATAGGGTGAGAACAGGGAATCATTTACGGCCCTGATAGGTCCCTTTAGGGGACAGCTGTTGAATATGTACTTGTTTATTGTTATTACGATTGATATTCTTTCTTAGAAACAGTACAGAGAAACATTGTTAATACCTCCACACAAAATCATCTAATATTATTCTGGGGGCAGTCCACTAGATAACTCCTGAAAGTACCACCACACATAAATACTCCTAAACGGTCTTGTCACAGTATAGTCCCACACTATACAAACATTACTGTGATTTATATTACTTTACAATATAAAGCTACATATAATTTTATTGCACAATAACTTAAAGGGCACACATAATTTTGACAGAGGATATTGCCGGTACACACGGCACAGTGAAATCACACTAGTTAGATGTTATTTCATCAGAAACACTGTAAAAAAAACAAAGGAATATCCAAACATAAATTTGAGGCAGTTCATGTACATTACATTTCTTTATGATAGTGAGTGAAAAATTTTTAAATACAACTGTCCCGATTATTTAAATACATGGTATAATATTATGTTAGTCAATGTAAAAAAACTGCACCACTATGGTGGTAGATATTAGTAAATACATGTAAAAACTAGTGTACTGGAGAAACTGTCATAAAAATGATACATGGGTTTTGAAGCACAGTATACTCCTTGCAATATCTGTTACACTAAAGCAAGCAGTTGAAAGTCAAACTGAGGGCAATGATGCAAGAGTAAAGACATGACTAATGACAGCCTAAGAAATCACCAGGAAAACACCCACACACACCCTCCTGGAACTGTCCAATCAGAGCAAAGCTTGAAATAACCCCTTAGTCACTGTCATTTCAAAACTGGCAAGCAGCATAACATGGAAGCAAATCACATATTCCAGACAGCTGATCGTCGGGGTCGTTGTTGAGCCACATGGAACAAACATGGCAGAGGGCCAGGCACGACAAGACTATAAGCTCTCCCCAAATTCGGGTCACTGTGATCTGCTCAATATAACACTTCAAAGATTAGCTCAGCAGAATTCCACTGCAAGGGAAAGGCTGAGAGAGGAAGGCCGTGAGAGGCAGCCCATGTTATGAACTGCGAAAAACTTTCAGCTTGAAGACAAAAAGACATTTCAAATATATGAATCAATATGAAGCACTACTATCAGTTAATGGCAACACCCCATCTACTTCATCCATGTTAACAGAGGACATTTTTTATCAGTTTATCTATGCTTTGCCCATTAGAAGTAAAATCTATTCTGGATGACAGAACAAATAAATCATATATGCTGATGAAAGAATTCAAGCAAACATAATGACAGCACAAGTCCAAACCAGTCCTTCAGTTCTGTTTTAGCCTGCCTGTGTCTAACAGAGATATTAAACCACACACGACATTTAAACTCAAAACCAAATCAAACGTCCTTGGCTCTGCCCTCACAGACAGTTCCCGTACAAACTAGATGTTCACCTCGAGAGAACCAGCCCTGTGATCTGAAAGCCAAGCACATCCAATAGATAAACCAAATTAGAATTTAAATGAGTTCATGATAAGCCTCTGACCCCAGACTCATGGGCACGGTCCACCAGCCCAGTGAAGTCCTCCACTCGCCCCTCTGTATCTGGGTATTGGAAGAGGACACCAGCCACATCCTTTCCACTGAAATCCATCTCATGAGGAAACTTCAGCTCTATCTTCACACCAATGTAACTGTAAAGAACAAAGCAAACCCCAGGTACACTTAAGTTAAGCAGGCTTTGTGTAACAAAGTAAGTGTTACCATTACAGCAGCACAGTTAGCATTAAACAATCGCCTCATGGTATGTTTTTATTCAAACTTTACCCCTGCCAAAATCTGAAATCATTAAACATTGTTTTACCAAGAATGTATTCACAGCAAAACTATGGGTGGTAAAGCTAGGAATAAAATCATTGTTGTGAATTGCTAAGAGAACATGACAAGTTAGGGTAATTAAAACCTCCCTTAAAAAAGCCTCCACAAGAAACATGCTTTTATTATTCTGAAGGTCGGAACATTTGATAAGACAGCTGATAATAGCTGAAGTAACAATTTGCTATTGATAGCTGATCAGTCAGTATGGTGGGACAGTCAGTATGGTGTCCTGGTAGAGGTTAAACACAGATGCCAGGTGAGCCTGTTGTGAGTGTGGCTGTAAACCACCACTGTTACATGACTCCAGTGGAAACATAACCATGACGGCCAAACTGGGGATGTTAGGCATGCTCAGCAGGTCACAGCTTCCACGACACTAACACTGCCCTGATTTCACTCAGCTGATTGGAGGTTTCACCAGTACAAACAGTACTCTGTAGCTGACCTCATGTCAATTACTGCATTAAAGTTGCATTAACTATTTCCACATTCAGATTTAGATGGTTGACTGGAAAAACATTATCATGGCTGTACCAGTACGCCTGCAGCCTTGGAAACCCATTTTTCAAGCATTTACAAACAGGTCATTGTTTGTTATTAGCCAAGGACGCACAGTATATCAAATAGGTTGGCACTGTTAAAATATTGCACCGCTCTGAGATATGCACACCTACTCCTTCAGCTTTGCTACATGTGGGTAAGTCAAGCTGGGCGCAGGAAGCCTGATTATTTTGAAGTCTGTAAAAGCATGATTGTTTCAAGGCTATTCAGGGCTCCAGTTCTTACTTGGCTCTCGTCTTCACCACAGCGATCGTCTGGGGATGGCAGCGAGGATCAATATAAAACAACTTTTTTTTGTTCTTCCTGTGGGTAAATGGAGAGAATACAGATCATGCCTCACACTCAGACTCCAGGAGAACAGGTTACTACGGTCTCTTGACGTTCGCTTGCCTGTGGCACAATTGCATGGCTTCAGCAGCGGCAGTGCCCTCATCCAAAAGAGAGGCATTAGCTACGTCCAGGCCTGTGAGGTCACACACCATGGTCTGATAGTTCAGCAGACTCTCTAGACGTCCCTGAGACACCTCTGGCTGGTAGGGTGTGTACTGGGTAACCCTGAAAATTTAAGATGGGAGATTGAACTTAGGTTTGTCTTTTAACATCAACTACAGATGTGTTTTTTACCTTCAGAAAAAAATTGTGAGATCATTTTGAATTTGTTGCCACATTAATTTCACAAATTTAGGAAATACAGGATGTAAATTAAAGGAAAATGTATGTATCCTCATTTTTCAATTACAATCATTTTCATGCTGGGTCAATGCAGGTTCACCATATAACTATGGGAGTAGTTTCATTTGGACTAGAGAATTGTGTATTTGTTTACTCAGAACAAACAGTGGAGATATAGAACAAAAAATGTGTTAGATAAAAGTCACTATCTCTGCACAATAATGTTAGGATAGGGGAGAGACATTTCTGGCCTATAATTCCCCAAACCACCAATGGGCAAAGTGTAGCAGGACAGAAAAGAACAACTATGTTAAAGTGGGCAAAAGTCAGCTTGAGGTATATCTGAAATACTCTCCTTTGGCTGATAACTATATTTTTGTGTGTGTATGGTTGGCTTGTCATTTGTTACGTATTTGTGAGGTAATAGCTTCACCCAGTTCTCATTTTGTATTCAGGGCTGCAATAAACAGTATTCTCATTGCTAGTGTGAACAGTTCTGAATTCCGTTTTGAATACAAAGATTACAAGCTTGTGGCAAGAGCCTTGAGAAATGGTATTATCTTACAGATATGTTACATAATATTACGCATGATGATTTACAAATTTACTGATGCAAGCCTCAAAGCTCTTGTCCAGCATGTTGTGTTCAAGTGTACACAAGTATCACAATATTGCAACAAGTAAACTATATGTACAGCAAAAACAATGGGACAACTAAGTACAGTACAAAAAATTATTAATGTTACTTAAAGGGATACTTCAACATTTTAATTTTATCCACTCTTTCTGTCTCCTTATTACACCAAAAGTACTGAAACCCACTGTTACCATTTTAACGTGTTGTAAGTCGCTCTTTGTGTTGTCAGTCACTCTGGATAAGAGCTTCTGCCAAATGCCTATAATGTAATAATTTAATGTATAATGTATAATTTCTCTTAGTTCATTCTGGAACAAATGCTTCAGACCACATTTAGCCAAAGCATAAAGACTGAAATAAATAACGCACAAAACCTCACAATCCCACTGGATGGGATGATTTTCATTTTACTGTAGACTGACAGATATACAGACCATCCTGAGTTCTCCAGCAGGTTCCTCTGTATGGCTGGTGGCACACAGCAGTTGTAATACCCCATTCCAATGTAAGACCTCCATAGCTTGTTTTGGCTGGCAATGCTGCTCAATGAATTTAGAATCTCACTCTCACCTGTGAGACAGAAGCAATAGTCATATCAGTAACTTCGATAGAACCAGCAAATGAGGTTTATCAGTGAGACAAATGACAAATATTATTTTCACTTTCTTCATTCTTGAACTGGTTGCCATGTGAACGTGAAAAAAATTAGGAAATACAGGATGTGTATTAAAGAAAAAGTGTTTATCCTTCTGTTGTTGAGTATGGATATGAGGTAGCACAAAATCTTCACTACAATGACACATTACAATCATGCATGTTTCAGATGCTCTTAACCATTATTTAGTTAACATAAGTAAATCGCACAGGAAGTGATACACTATGATATTGCTCTGATTCTAGGCAATAACCTTTCAGCTTCCGTCAACAACACACTACACGTTCTTCTCAACTGAGTCATTTTGTAAGGACACAGCCTATAACAATCACACCCACAACTGAAATTTGAAAACATATGTGCTCCTTACTGACTCAGCATACTGCATTTTTTCACAATAAAGTAGTGGGTAGCTTCACTGACCAGTGACTGCCTGAATAAGTGGGTAAAGGCTATAATAACTATGGTTGAGGGTTCCATAAATTTCTACCGCTTCATCCAAAAGCAGACAGATTGCAGATGTACAGCACTGACCCCATTTTGCAACTTACCTACCTCAGTGTAGGTAAGTTGCAAAAATGAAGGCTTTCAATATCTTTCCTCCTATTATGCTCAGCTACTATTTAAAGTCCTATTTCCACTGGCTTGTGACTCAATCATGGGCAAATCCATTTATCTCTAACTGTCTCTGATATATGCTACAAAAATTGTTACTAAAAAGTTATCAGGGCCTAAACCACACCACTCCCATTTTCTCCCTACAGACCAGGACATGCCATGTGCACCTCCACCATTTTTCATATGTCTGTCACTCCGCTATGAGGATTCAAGAAATGGGGCCAGTGTTGGATTCAATTTTCACCATCTTCAAATCTTCATTCATCTTCAGTAGATTCATATGTTCATCTAATTTTGAACTGGTCTGAGTTTATTTATCAGTACTAATTGATAGCAAAGAATATATCATGTTCACAAAAGAAGAATGAAAATGAAGTTCCAGTAAATTTCCATGTCAATGGCTGAAGGAATTTGAAAAACAATCCCACCGGTCCAGTTACTTAGTCCACACTTGTAGCCACTTGTTTGTGGGTAATGAATATTCTACATTCTCTATGGACATGCTCGAATGTTCTTTGGGCTGCTGTCAGCAAAAACTATTACATAAGACTAATGCACTTGACACATCAGCCCAGCAGCCAAAGTCCCGCCCTACCATAATTGAGCCAGACTTGTTATTCCAGAAAATTCTATAAGATACACTACAATGGTCAATACGTTACCCTTCAATAAACTTCTGTATGTGTGGATGTGTGACACATTTCAACTGTTCTCTGACTGTTGGATGTTAATTTAGAAAGTACATGCAGACACCTTCCTTCATCTATAATTTAAATCCTGTAACAGAAAAAAGGCAACACAGAGCCCCTGCCATCTTGAAATTACACTTGAGGCAGGCTTTCTTTAATCAAGTGAGGATAGGATGACGTACTGACTCCAGACAGTTGGCATTCACTGCAGGGTTTACAATATACAGCAGGGCTTCCCCTGGCAGGATCATCCGACAGGAAACAGAGGAAACAGAAGGCGGTACCATATTTTGAAGAAAAGACGGTGGATGGAAAAGTTTGTATTGAACTGAATTTGTGTAAGGAGCATATCTAGAATGAGAACCACTTATTATGAAGAAGTCATACAGACAGGTATGCATGCCAGAAGGCCTTTTGGAAGGAAAGTTCCCTGCAGGTTTTTTTAATAGAAGTATTTTTGATTTGGATATCAACCGTATGTTATAGGACAGGTAACACATGCCAAAGTCCTCTACCATTTGACTATCCCAATTTTGTCATCTCACCAATCACGGGCATCTTCTTTTTGTTTTTGTTATGCAAATATTGATTACCTTTTGTTTCAGGTCAGCAAATGTATGTCACCTGAAAATATCTATACCTTAGTATTTCTTCAACCACAGATGCAAAAAGATAAGAATTAAACCAAAATGAATCATACTATCCACTGTTAACAAACAATTGCAATGAGGCCAAGTACCAGCATGCTGAAAAGGTGGGAGTTTTCAAAGGACCAGAAGAATGCAACAAAACAATGGTTCATTCATATAAAATAATATTCATTTTATGACTGTGACTGTGTTTGTAAGTTTAAACTTGTCAGCTAAGTATATGTACTTTGGATTGGAAGCCTTTGTTTACAGGAGATCCCACTATAATATTGTTTGATTTTGGTTAATTTAAATGAGAGTTGTTGCATTTTGTACACATATGTACAGACCCTCATGTAGCACAAAAAGCCACACTTGATTTGGTTTTCTACTTTCACTTTTTGTTTTGACAATGTGAGTGCAATGCAGGAACTCAAGACAAGTGAGTGGATATCCTGGTCATATAACATGACTTACACTGAAAAGCAACATAAACAGTATTTTAAATCTCTTTACAAACAAATTTTGTAACAAATGTAACAAATTTTATATTTTAACAAAGACTGTTAAAAGTATGGTGCTGGAAAGTCTAAAAGCATTTTTGAAACCAAATGGCATATGGAGGAACTGAAAAAGTTTGAATAGGATAATTTGCTTGGGCTGACTGCTCTGAAATTTGATGTGTTAAAGGTTTTGTGAAAAGGAAACATGCCTTGAGATCTCCCAACAGCATGTTGTCCATCAGCTCCATTATTTTGTAGTCACCCAGCCTGGGAAGGGAAAGGAGCTGGCAGGCATCCTCAGCTCCTCACAAGCAAAAGGTCTCTTTGAGGTTGGCTTTCAGTGTGAAATATTCCTTTTGCTAAAGGGAGTACTCAAGAAGACATACCACCTACAGCGAAACTGCTAAGAGCTGTGACTACATGATAGTATTTGGTGTCCTCCATGGTGATTTCTCTGAGGGCAGACTGAAAACTTGGGCAAGTTGAGGAAAAAGTACTGGCACTGTTAAGCCCGGGAAAGTCCAAGAGTATAATGGGGTTACCAGTGTGGAAGTACTGAAATATGGAATGAACCCTCTGTTTATTCCATTGTAACAATAAAACAACACTGTCACAGCAAAAACTACATCACCATCTTGCTAAGGTCCATGGGTGTGGTAACAGAAAGCAGTGTTCTAACAGAGGGAAAAATGTTTGTATGGTTGCGGTGAATTACACATAATCAACATTGCACAGAACCTGTTCATGTTCATTGTCCTTTGAAGGAGTGGCCACCTCTCTATTGCGTTTTGAATGTGATAAACAGAGGACATGAAACATTTCCTTTTCTTTTGTTTGAGAAGAACAAAACACCTGTTCAGACCCACTGAACAAATTGACCAAAATCAAGCAATTATGCCTACTGGCCCCCGTTTTCCTTGAACAGCAGTTGCCAACAATACTGTAATTACGCTAAGCTGGCCAAAAGCTGTTACGCCCTCTACTCATACGACAGTGTTTTGCAGACGAGTGGGTCTACTCCTGACTACTTCTCATGGAATCAGCGAAACTGTTAAGGAAAAACTGAAACGGACAGAATGTACAGGAAATAGCTTAGAACGCAGGTATCACATTTTCAAAAATTTCGTTATTACTGAAAAAGGTAGAAAAAGGTATAACTGCTTATTATGCACATAAAAAAAGCATAAACAATTGAAGTAGATAATATATACCTGGAGGTAGCTAATATTAACGTAGGAGACGGTTATAATATGGATACGGAATCGAATGTATTTCACAGTAAATGCGTGTAAAGTGTATAACATAGACTGTATCAATTGTATTGTCCATGCATCTTCTTGGTGTTTGTTCTGTGTGAACAGAAACATTCCTAGGTATAGTGTAACATACACATGGGCTACACTAAGGGCTTATTAACTGAACTTAACGCATATATGCCTAATTATTAAATCTAACAAGAAAAGGGGAAATGGTAACTTACAAACAGGGTCATCCAATTTCAAACTTCTTTGCAAACGGATAGATGTTGGAACTGTTTTTTCAATCAATTCGTCAACTGTCTGTAAAACATAATTGCATAAAAACGTACCATTCAATTCCCTCTCTTCGTACATTATCGTCATTTCCATATACTGTACATTGCTGACATAGTCGTTACCATAGATATATTGAGCTTATAAGTTGTAAAACTTCATGCATGTCGGAGTTAGGCATGGGTAAATCCGGAAAAGAGACAACAATATCCATGACACAAAGGCTACTAAAGCGTTCTTACATTGAATGTGCCATAACAGACTCCGTATCAATCATTGTCCATCACAGCTTACCTCAAGTCCAAGAGCATTAAGCATCTCTTCTTTATCTTTGTCACTGGGTCCAATATGCCGCTCGACGAAATCATCATGTTTAGGTAGTATTCTGTCAATCTGTCTAGATGAGGACAACACTGCAGAACTTTGAAATTCCCGAGCCGAAACAAAAGAATTTTGTTTTTTATAAACTAGTCGTTTCGTTTGTAGTTCCCCTGTTAAAAAACGAGTATTAACGCAGAGGTTTCTGCAAGGGAAGCGGTTTTTTATTGACCTGCTGATAAAACCCCAGGATTCAGCGCATCTATGCATTTTGGATTTGTTAAATGTACAAAGACCTGTACAGCAATTATGGTGTTTTAAAACTCACATACTGAAGATAGACTCACGACTCTTCGGTGACTCATGAAATTATTCACCAAATACGGCGCAAAAATAACTTGCTCCAAAAGCACCCCCTACTCATAAGAACCAGCCAATCGATTTAAGTCTCTCAGACAACTCCTCGTCAGCACCTGCCTCGAATATGTCATATGTGGAAACATTGAGTCTGCTCCAGCTCTTCCCTTTGTAACAGTTGATTGTACAGTTGAAACTACAATATCTGTAATTAACTACACAACTGGTTGACAAATCATCTCTCTCTAAAACGAGTATGGAAACATGAAACATTTGTAACCCTATACTTTATGGGTTTTGAGTTTTTATATAAATGGAAATCAAGTCTTGAATTGCAATAGGCTAAATAAGAACAACAATTATTGTTACTACTGCATGTTATTTGTACAACGGATACGTTGAATAACTGTCACACATCGCATTTTGTTCCGGGTTTTTCAGCTCTTTAACTTTTGTTTCATTTTATGCTACTTCTTCGTGACAATATGCTTAATGCTGCTTTTCCTTTACACTAACACATTCAGCACAGCATATACGATTCAGGGAATTGCAATTCTTTTTTTATGTACCTACAAAGAAGTCATATACCTTTTGCCTCTAAAGAAAACAACGTAGGCATTAACATTCATATTATTGTCTTATTCGAAAAAAGTGTCTGGGCTTAGTGGCCCCCTCGTGGCCTATCTGTGAAAGTGAATCGAATAATGCGTCATTGCAAGGGAGGTGTTTCTCTTTCGTTCCAGTCTGTCAGCAGGCTGCGCAGTTTTTGCGCCTAAGGAGAGTACATTTCGTACGGAAGCTGCTGTTTGTTTCGACCCACGCACATTCCTTTTTTCTCCTTCTCTATCACAGTGTATCTGGTTGTAATAAAACAGGCATCTGCTCAGTGGCTTCAGCCTCCACAGAAAGTTTGCCTAAATATGTGGCAATGGCCTTGTCTGTTGCAATGGCAATGTTCGTATCTGATTGTGCATGTTGGAGTCAGTGCTTCTTACTAGGCTAACCCCATTACTGTTGCGCTCATGTATATGTCATCATACACCCGTTTTTGTGTTTTGGCATGGTTTTACTATTGTTTTTATTGCTTAACCTTTTGTATGCTAGGTGCTTACTGTAGTATCTAGCTAGTTTGTTTATGTGTGTATTTGCATGTTCTGTTCATTAGCAACGTGCCAGAGCTAGGTGCCTTCAGTTCCAGATCGGGGTGCAAAATCAACCACTGACTTCCAACACCCTAGCTGTGAGTCTTTGGTTAGCCCCTGCCTAACGTGGTCCTAATTGCTTAGGGCCTACCTGGTCCTATTCTGCTTAATCATGGTGGCAGTGTGCTGGAACTGACAGAGAGGGGTGTCAATTTAGTGGCATTCTAGTGGCATAATGCTGCACGCACTCCTCACCTCAGCTCTGATGAGCCCCCTATATTTGGCATCCTATATTTGACTTTGCCGATTCATCTTGCCAAAGCTACATAGCTCTCAAAGAACAGACACAGCTCTCAAACAACAACTGCACAGCAGAGAAGGCCACAGAGGACAGCTGATGTCCACAGGTTGACTTAGCAAGCACACCCTCAGCCCCTCGCCATGGTCAGAGAGCCTGGCCCCCAACACCTTCTTCTGGGGGCTGAGACTGACATGGCTACAGCAGCAGGGCAGATAGCACCCCCTACCAGTGCAAGTGATGCCATAAAACAAGAGGAGGGCTTGAATGAGGGCGGTGTAGTCCATTCGTGCAATGCAATATAAGGGCTGGCAGAGATGGGGTCCAGGGCCAGCATTAACGACGGGGCAGTACCAGTGAGAACCCCAAAATGCCTAGCTTGCAAGCAGACAAAGGGCAGCATAAAGAGCGGGGGTGGGCTGGTTGGGGCGTAATGACAGAAAACCAGAAATACACCCAGGGGCTTGTAACAAGCAACTGCTAGCCACAGTGACAGGGGGCTGACTACGATGCCATTCCCAGTCAGTTCCAGAGAAGGCTGCTTAAGTGAAATCCAGTAAGCGTCAATGAGCTTCTGCAAATGTAGCAGTGACGCAATGGATAGTGTGAGTTGTTCCACCCGGGCCAGCTCACTTGACCTCTACGGCAGCTATTGCCAGGTTTCCTCTTGTCATCAGCCTGACCTAAGACTGCCTTCATTATTGCCTTGGGTATTTTATGTTAGACCTTATAGGCTTTGCAACAGCCCTATATTGTACAAGTGAGTGACTGATGGAGGAGGTCCTGCATGGAATCCTGTCTTTTGCCTATACAGTCGACCCTGAAGACATCTTGGGACATGTCCTCAGGTCTGATATGTACTCCCAGATTTTTGGGGATCATTCAAAAATGGTTGTCTTATTTACCTTTTCCTTCCCTCTTGTCTCTTCCTGCTGCCAGGCCAACATTAGTCATGTGTTCCTTTCAATGCAGTCAGTAATGTATTTGCCATTATGCTGCTCCCCCTAGTGGAGCACTTCTGTTGTGACAACAGATTTTTGCTCTTGCTTTTGTATGTGATTTTGAATTTGCAGTCTGGACTTGCAGCATGTTTCCTTCCTACAGTCTTTGGAATTATGCACCATTTCTTTCTTGCAACATTTTCTGTTCCATTTGATTTAGCTTTTCATGTATGTTTGAAATTTAGATTTTTTTTTTTTTTTGGAGCACACCTTGTTTGTGTGGTCTCAATGTTAGTTTTTTTTTGCTCTTGAGGTATTATTGTCCTTGTGAGCCACAACACCTATTGACATTATTCAATTGCAAGCCTAGGTTTTGGAACTTTGGCATGCATTGAATTTGTCCAAATGCTATTTAAAACTGAACAATTTTATACTTATGTGTATACTTTGTATATTTATATGTGGGTGAGAGAGAGAGAGGCCACCTGCCATACTTGCTTCAAATTGCTTAGTCTGTATATACAATGGGGAATATATATACAATATATTGTATAACTTCTTATATATTGTATATAAACTTCTGGGATTTCCCTCTTAACCCTAACTGTTCCAAATGCAATTCCACAAATAAACAGATCATGTTTCATTTTAATTTTTTATTATCACAGACACACGAAGGTACCACTATGCAGGTGTACATCAATAAACCAAAACTATATGGAAAATGTTGCCAAATACCAAAATTTTGTGAGGGAAAGCTAGACTAAATTCCAGTCAGGACAGCACACAGAAAATTCCAAAGAATGTCAACTCTGCCAAATTGTGCACAAAAACAAAAAGAGCAGGTTTGTACAATCTTGTACAAAGACCTACAATATACATTTGTTGTATGCTTTCCTCCAAATTTGACCTGCATATACAGTTTCATACAAAGCTCTTCACACATCACTTGATTTCAGTCAATTTATATAGCTTTTCAGGAATAATCCAGCAATTACGTACCACATATTAGATCTGCAGAAAGAGATAGGATCTGTAGCACGGAAGCTTTTTTCAACTACCACACAAAACAACTTTATTAGACTTTAAAGAGACTCAAAGCTTACATTGTATTAAAGGCCATTTTCTAATTTAAGATATGGAGGAAATGAGTACATTATTTAAACAATAACCAATGAGGTAAGAGCCATAATATAAAATGTAAAACCACTGACCTATTTTTTCATACATTCAAGAAAACAAAGCGTCATCTTTCAATGTAAAACAATTATGCTTGATTGCTGTCTTGGGAATTACAATATGCTCTTAGTTGTTTTTGTGGAAAACCAATCCCAGAGGCCCTAAGCAGGGTTCCTTTTGAAGTACTGAAAAAACCAACAAATAAAACAGTAAAAGACACAACAGCAAAATAAGGGGTAAAGCCACAGAAATCAAACAACAATGACATCTAAATCTATATGCTTTCTTAAACATAAAAGCATGGGAGCCTGTAAGCAATTGGGTCACACAAATGGGGGCAAGTGCGGGGTTTTCGGTTCGGTTCTGTGGATCAGGTGGTTGGAACTAATCTTCATCAGAGGAATCCCTGTCGAAGTTATAGGCCATGAAGAAAACATCAGGTCGAGGTGGGACAAGGGCGTGGCCTGGTTTCACAATCTCAAAGCCCAGAAAGCTGAATGTACGCAGCAATTTAGCTGGGGACAAGACAAATGTTTTATTAAAAAGATGAATGTATTTTTCAGCATTTCCAAAAATATAATTTGTGCATCATTATTTAGGTCACACATCACCAAAATGTGACTAAATTACTAAACCAACAAACACAGCCTTAGCAACAAGGGATATGAAATCAACTAAAACCGACAGCTACCCTTCAATGCGGTAATTACGATCAATATGATCCCAGTTTCTATTCTGCAAACAGATTATTCTGCAATTTGATTACATCAAACTCAGATGCATTGTTCGTGATAGTACTGCAAAAAAAAGACAGGACAAAATATTATCTCATGTACCTCGGTCTTCTCTGTTTTTGTAAAAGCACACAAACACACTGACAACTTTCAGATGTTCCTCAGCATACTCAAGGAGGGCTGCGAAGCTGTTGGAAGAATTCACGCCAGTTATATGATAAACATAGGAATCTTTTCACAGTTTCACAGCTAGCAAGTTCAAAACCACATATAAGCATATAAATGTGGGAAATTGAAAGAATATTGTGTGCCTAATCATGTGGTTAAAAGTAATCCACAAACATGTCTACAGTATATACCCACATATCAAAGTCTCTGGTGTCTCTTCCATACCTCCTAACCCTAACTATACATTGCAACCCTGTGCATCTCCCCATACCCCCTCTACCATTCTCCTTTCAGAAAGAATATCTCATGATTAAGCCCCAATCCTCATTTGCCCACATCTTACCTCTCCTTGCTGCCTTCGGGCAGGGTATCCCTTGGGACCTCCACATACAGGTTACTGTCGCTCAGCACTGCATCCCAGTGGATCACCCGGGAAACAGTAGGACGACTCTGAAAGTGAAGGATCCTGGGACGCCCGCTGCCCGGTGGCTCCTCTGTCACAGTGAGCTTCCTGTCCTGGTTGGCGACAAGAGGGAAGGACTAAAGCTTATGCAATACACAACATAAATGTGACTCATACTCCATTTGTGCTGGATCTCAAATAAGATTTTAGCTTATCTGGCTGTTAAATCCATTTCTAGACTTTATATTTCCTACGTTTTGGTCATGAACCCCAGCAATATGCTATAAGGGGAAAATTCAAGTTCTGTCAATGTCAAGTACTTACATCTATAATTTGTCATTCTGAAACAATGCCTGTTAGGCTTAAGCTCAACAGTCATCCACCTGCACTGGCTTCACTTTAAGCCAAAGCTTTTGATTAAATGTCATGCATATATAAAACATTTTGGGAAGGCAAAGGCCAGGATCCAAGAACCCTTAGATTTGGCTCACGATTAGCCTAAATACAAGCATTCATCTTCCCCAAAATTTTGATGTATTCAACAGTGTGGAAAATGAACTCAAACTGTCCTTCTAGAAATAAACATATGGCTCTTATTCAATTATAGGTGAAAGAAGAAAATACTTTCCCTGCAGATAACTCTAGAGCATATAAATACAAAATGTCTTTGACCAAAGATGTCAAAAAAGTGTACCACCAAATCAGTTTCCCTAGAATCTGAGATATATAGCATGTTGGGAATCTGCTTCCCCAATATGCTATACATGCAGCATTAAGAGAGAGACACTGGTTTCGCAGGACATAATTCTGAATACTGAATTGTGCATGCAAGTCAAGAACACCATACTCAATATCATAAAAAAAAACTTGTTATGAAACTGGATTCAATCTGTGACCCCAATTTTCCGCTAGCACAAACAAAAATAAGGATTACCACTGCTTTTATCATTTTAAACACCTAACAGGGGATTTTCAGTTACAAAAAGCTTTACAATTGACAAAGCAACATCAAATGTACATCCATATTCAATGAGCAGCCGTAATTATCATGACAAAAAAGAAAAACAGCACACACAGTAGGTTCCCAGGACTGGGGCAGGGAATTGTCTGGTTACAAGATTCTGATTCTTGAGGGAGTATGTTTTGCCTTGACAAACAAGTTAAGACTTTCACACAACTAAATCCAAGCATCAAGGTAAAATTTCTTTCTGTACCATATCAACCACCATTCATTACTGAAATATTATATTTGTATCACCAACATTCTTGACTTAAAACCTAACACACTATATTTCCCATGCCTTTGTCTTCTCAGCAATTTGTGTAATGCAACCACATCAAAAATACATGTCTGCTTTCCTACTTTACTGTAGAATAACTACTCTTTAGCAAATATTGCACTTATTGCTGCCCAGTTTTCAGTGATCATATGACAGGATGTGGGTCAGGCATGACAGTTAACCTCCCTTCACGTAATGTCCATTGTACACAATGCATCACTGCCTTTGAATAATTGCTGAATCTTTGTCCTTCCCGTCTTGTTCTTGTTTATCTTCACTAACAAACATGCAAAGGCAGGCACTTTGAACAATGCACTGTAAAAAGACAACCAATTGTTTACCTGTGTCTCAAGAGAAGTTACATGCTGTGGTCCTACTCAAATCTAATAGTGCAGACACCATTTGCCATGCCTATTTGTTACTTAATTAAAAGGTATTGACACTCACTGCAGCATCCAGTCTGATGCATTTTACCCCTTCGTAGTGCAGGTGTCTGCAGTGGCTGCAGAAGCAGATTAAGGGCTTTAAGCTAATTGGGCAGCTTTGAGTCAGGTGGTATACCCTGCATAAATTTCCATTTTTCTGGAGGTGATGAGCCACAAAAGGCTTTGAATGACACTGTATTGTCAATTCTTTGTATACAATGTAAGTAAAATTAAAAACCATGTATTCAAACACAACATGTCTATAAGGTCATTTTAAGATAAAAATAGGTCCTACATTGCCTCTGGGGTTTACATTTTGTCCGATTTTAGTAATGCTACTTAATACCATCATTAAGGAACAGGGCAAATAATCTTGTGTTCAAGCACTCAGTAATTACGACTTATATTATGTATTTACATACATATATTGTTATCTTATTAATTGTATAACTAATTATAAATTATAACTTATAATTGTATAAATTATTTTACTTGGTTGTGTATTAAGTCTTATTTTTTTTATTATATTATGTTCATGACTGATTAAGATTTTAATAGATTTCACTGCTGTAGCGATGTTTACATGATGCTTTTTTGTTGCTGCATTTACGATTTGTAACAATGATTGCATGAATTCCTTGCATGTCCCTTTGGATAAAAGCGTCTGCTACATGAATAGATGTAAATGTAATTCAGTCATGTTGTTATGGGAAATACAGCAGAACGTTTGGGGGTGCGCTGGTTTTTCACTCACCGAGTACAGCGGCCGAGCTGAAGGAGCGTGATCCCGTTGACCATTCCCTCGCCCACCTGGGATCTTCAGGGGTGGGAGAGGGGCATCAGGAGCACCACAGAGGCCCCGGACCGCGGGTACTGCTACAGTGCAGAGACAGGCTGGGAAAACAGTACAAATGTTGTGGGGTCATATTACAGCATGTCTGCTGTGGCCGTAACAGCCCAATTTCATGAGACGTGCAAATATGGCATTGATCTCACAGAAAATGAAAACATAAAACTGATGAAAAAAGTAGTCTCTTTTGTGTCAGCCTTTTTGCTGCTTAAGATATGAACGAATGCTAACCACTATGTTTGTGATTTGGTTGGCTCAATTTTATTAAGATGGTTTTAGTAAATTTGGTTCCACCCTATGTAGGTAGCAATGCATTGCAAAAGGATATCAGGCCTGTTTAATTTAACCATCAAAAAGGTACATGCAACACAATGGGATAACACGGTTGCATCAGTGTTACCACTGAAATGGCTTTGCTTTATTGCACACTGTATAAGCTAATATGCTACAATGACACTTGTCACTTGCCACAACCCTGGCTTTACTCTGGAAAAAACAAGCACAACACAGTCCTATGCATACATTATACCTTTAATTATTCACCCTAATTTCACACCTGGTTGACCACCAAGAAATTTTCACACATTTCACTATAAATCACTGTATGTGCATGAATCAAAATAAGAAGAGGGATGTGAATACATTTTATTAGTACATTTTGATATATATCCTAAATAGACTTAATAGCAAGGAAATATCTCACATTCCAAGACCCCAAGTTGAGATGAATATCCATGAAACTATTTTCAACAAGATTAGCGATTAAAATTGTATTTAATATGAACAGGATGACACAGGTCAGGGCAATAATCCCCCCTCCATTTTTATGAACTAAAATTATCAATCACCAAAACCTTACAACTTTTCGGCGTCTATTCAACGTCTCATCTTAGTATTTCAACACGATACACGGAAATCTGAACACTAACTCTAGAACAACTAAAGCTAACGAAATGCAGTAAGTTTACACGGTATGTGTCAACTTCCACCTACAGTTAAAACCCAGAAACCAATGACGTCAAGAAGAGGAAGTACAGATGCCTATTGTGAAATAGCTGCGTAGGGGCTCCGTCAAAGTACTGCTAGCTGGCTAACGTTAGCCGTTTAGGCCATTTGAGTAAAATTGCTTACAATGCTTTCTGCTACCTAATCAATTAAAATGACACCACTACTACAGAGAAATAACTGGAGCGAAAGAACTAGAAACGAAACGTGTAGGATACAAATAATGTTTATGAAACAGGTAACACCAAATCAACATTACCTTGATGGTTATCTAGAAAACTAAAGAGGTAGCGACAGCTTAGCTAGCAAGCTAGCTATGCTGTGAACTAGGCCTGGCCTTTAAACGGTACTGTCAGATACAATGGTTACCGTAAGGCCTTTTAAGAGTTGTCCATATTTTAACTTCACAATGACACCTCGTGTACAAAATACCTACCCAGTATTTAAATAGCTAGTGTGTGGATGATACAAATTCGTTTAACCAAAAATAAGTTACGTTAGTCTGCCAGCTACTTCATTCGGAAGAGGGACACGAGCTGTGACGTACCTAGCTAACTCCAGCAAGCTAACGTTAACTAACATGGCTATTGCATAGTGGCTACCTAGCAGCTAGGTAGGTTCTAGCTAGCTTTGTAGCTAGCTTAAGAGGCCATATTACCTTAGCTAGCAGCTAACCGAGGTAGCCATAATATGTAAATATGGATTATTATTCAATGTTAAATTTTGTTTTATACAGTAAGTAATGACAATTAAACTTCCAGGGGTAGAACATATCAGTAATATGTTATAAAATCATCAAATTAACAGGCTTTTTCACTAAACATATCGCTGGCTAACGTTAGTTTCACGAGACACCCTCCCCCACAGCCTTTCGGATTCACTTACTTGCCAATCATGTCACAAATACTACTACTTAAAGCAGCCATGGTGGTATGATACTGTTGTTTTCCTTCTTTTTCGCGAGCAAAGCAATGACTATTCAGGATCCGCTGGAGGTTGGATTTTACCATCCGGCCTCGGAGAGGGAGACGACGGACTGACTTCTCACGGCTATGGTCGGCTGAAGAATGAGGCTATCGAGTCTGAAGATAGGGCTCTGAACTCAGAGCGGTGGATACGCAGCACGAGCAAAACAAGCAATATCGTAGGCCAAACCAGCTAGAGGTGTGGAGACTAGACGACGTGGGGGCGTCTTCGCTGAGAATGGAAAATTACTGAGAAACAGAAACCGTTGAAAGTTGTCACCTTTAGATGGCTCTGCCATGCATTAACTGGAACGTTAGTTTCAGAGTAGTTCTTCATTAGAGTCCCTTTCATGTTTATGCATTGACGCACTTTAAGGTGAATTATTTTGAACGAGGTATTATATTGTGAGGTAGTTGTGTGTTGGTAGTGAAGTTTATGAGGAAGAATATGCTATTGGCAAACAATGAATGAATAAATAAAAACCCATGGACTTTAATACTGTCGTGTTGGTTTAATGAAATTCAGTAATTAGATAAGATTTGTTTAAATAATTCGTGATTTTCCTGAGCAGGCAGTTTATTATGTTGCCTAAGAATAAAGCACAACATGACACAGCAATAATCACTAACGGTACTTAAACATATTGCACATATTACATCTTTACAAATGTATCCTCACTATCACTTGCTACATCCAAGGTGTTTTCCAGAATAAAATCATAGGTACATTTTGTTTTATAACGTGAACATTTATATAATATTCAATTATTAATAAAAAAAAATGTAATGGCATTTGAAATTGAACAATGAATTTTTCACATTCCAGTTCACACCTGTGTTCCTCATCAGGAAGTGATAGGTAAGAATTAAGTAAAAAATGAAAAATTATAATTTAAATTCAGCACTGATGTGTATGTTTGATTTTAGATTTAAGGTTCTATTCTTTGTTTTTTTTTATTTGTCAAAATTAGTTATTAGGCTAACTTGGGATTGCTCTTTATAAGTATTTTCTAAATAAAACAAATGCATACACAGATATAATAAAAAAATGCAAAGATTTGAAAATTAAAAGCTGCATGTTAAAATGACAGTATCTGCACATAGGACCCTATAAATCCTTCCACAGTGTTTGCGCTAGTACTTAATTTCACCACTAGGTAACAGTGTTTTTCCATGGATGAAAACCACAGTGCAAATTTCTCAATTATGAAATTCTTGCTGGATCCAAGCATTTGGAAAAATGAACAAAATTTGAACAGAGTTTACTGTAATGACATGTATAATTGGATACACAATTAGCATATTGAAATATTCAAACAAGTGTAGGACTTAAGTGTAGCCTATTCAGCTGTTTTCACCAAAGACAAAATAAGGGTTTCTCTAACCTTAAAATCTAAGAATAGAGGTATAAAGGTCTGTAATACAGTAATATATGTAGATTGATATTTAAGATTTTTATCTCCCCTATATTTTAGACAAAAAACAGGCACGTTCACCTGAGGATGATTCCTAATCAAGCCAAGTTCTTGGACTTGCCTTCAATAAGGCCACATATTTAAAGCACAGGCTTTCAGGCTGGAGGTGTGAGTTTTTGGTTTTTTTCTTCTTTCTTTCTTCCTCCTTCTCCTCCTCCTCCTCTCTTCCCCCCCTTAGTGGTGCTGGTTTTTCCTATTGGACTTCATACTTTTGTTGTTTCCCCTTGTTGTGTCGTCGTCCATGATCCCCCCCCCGGCTTTTGGCCAGTTTTTGTTTATTTTTGTCTATGTTTGCTTCCACTTTGGCCTCATTGCCACTGTGCCACACTATCTATATGTGTATATAGTGTATATAATAATAAGTGTTATCAGGAAATAAGTTAGGGTCACTTTTGGCATCACAATGGCATCCTTAACCAGTTTCTTGTTTTCTCAGCTGTTTAGTGAAGAACGGCTTGATGTGGGCAGTGACTGGGTGGTACGTTTCACTGCTTAATGATGGGCTTCAGTGACTTTGGAATGTTCCTTTAATCTTCTGATCTGTGTTTTTCTACCATTTTTCCTTTGGCCTGTTTTGAAAGCTTCTTAGATGTTAGCATGATGTATCACTTTCTGTATTGTCAGTTTAAATACAAATTCAGGAAACTCACAGAGACGAAAATGTAGTACTGTAGATTACACTGACTGATTGAAATCTGAAAGTTAGTTTCACAGTTGCATGATTGCAATAGAAAAGAACATTCTCAGGCCTCTTCTATAGTCGACATACATTGATAATCAGCATTTAACTTAATATGACTCTGCTGGGCAGCTGACATTGAAGTAACTACATTCTAACTAAAACGTACAACTTTTCCATGTTGTTGTTGTTGTTGGTGTTGTGTGTGTGTGTGTGTGTATATATATACTTTTCAATAATTCAGTACAATCCTAACAATGCATACCTTCTCAGTGTATACAGGAGTGCATACAGCATTCAAGAGACAAATATGGAAAATTGTATATGATTGTTTTTTTGACACTTGTCCAGCTTCTACAATTCAGCTTGTGAGATTTAGCATCCAAAATTGTTATGTTATATAATAACACCATGTGAAATCATAACTGGACTTCAGATTGCACTTAACAAGATATTATAAGACAAAACATGCATTATTTCATGTGGTCTAAATCCAGTGAGCATTCTTCAGTACACTCTTAATCACAAGCAGAGACTTGCAAAGGACCTAATAGGGACAGCCTAACTGAAGACGCACCAGTTTGCCAAACAGCCCCTCAATATCACCTTACCTAATCCAAAACCGTAATGTAAACCTAACCCCTAACATCAGCTATTGTATGAAAATCCATAACCTAATACCTGGTCACCACATTGCAGGCCTGGGAACAGCACAGCTGTGACTTATATCTTCAGAGGAATTAAAATGGACTGAAAATTAAGTACAATCAGTATTTTCTCCTTTAATATTTTGGTTGGCTACTTCATCTGAGCAGATGATTTTCCATAAGAATGAGAAATTTATTAAACAAAGACAAATACCCTACTCAAGCACACTTCAGCAGATAAAACCCTTTGCCTCTTCTGTTTGAGAAACAACTTAAAACCTACTGCCTTCTCACTATGATGCCCTAATAATATTGGCATAACAGACTCAGAAAGGTGGAATGAGGGCAAAAGCATATCCTTGAATTAAATGTTAAGTAGGACCTTTCCTTATACAGGCAGAAATGCACGTCCACATGTCAACATATCACACCACAGAATGCACCCCTTCATCATGTTATGCTCAACCAGAACAGCAGGGAGGAAAAATATCAACCATATTTATTGTAATTAAAGTAAAACATGATAATTTGCTAGATCTTACAGTTTCCTCCAGACATACTAATGGTGGAGTAATATCTTCACAGTTAATATAATAATATAATTGACATTATTTGTAAATATTAAATCTAAAGGATCCTTCACACACTAAGTTACATAATGAAAATTGTGTGCTGAACTACCCCACAACTGCCATATTCAACTTTCATAGGAATTGAACAATTGCAACAGTATAAATCATTTATGTCCCTGAAAAGTCATTGGTCATCTAAATCTGATGTAAGAACCTTAGCAAATTTAATGTAAATATGGCTAATCTTCTGCTGTTTGAATGTTGGTCTGCTGCCCATGTTTGTTTATGCTGTGATCATTACAGGAAGTGGTTTGATTGACTCCATGACTATAAAAGAAGATTAAACCAACCCACTTACCTTGGTCTCTGAGGGAAAGCCGCACACATACAGGGATATTTCAGTGTATTCACAGATAATTTAACACATATATGAAAGATATTGGGAAGTGAACTAGTTGGGTCTGCTACACAGAGAGGAGTATCCGCATAAAGAGAAACCCATTGTTCCACGCCTCCTGAATTACACCTTGTGCTTGTGTTTACTGTTTGCAGCATAACATGTATTAAGCAAGTTCAGTTGCCAACACAAATAACAATGGCAAAATGGAACAATCTTGTCTTGTTTTTCAGCATAATGGGAAATAATCAGAGTACACATCATCTGAAAGCACAGTAGCAGTAGGGGATAAAAAAATACCTTACACCACAAAATAAAAGTCCCATTGGGCTAAACCCAATTCTCTTATGTATAAAACAAATTCCACCTCCTCTTCATCTAAAAGATGAGACACAGGAACAGGGTTAGTGGACATTATATAAATAAAATTCAACATTTTTATGAAGTCCGTTTGATCAGGAGCAATACCAATAGGAAGAACAGATTCCAATCTGTATGCATGCTTATTTCCTTTAATCCTTGCATCAGTGCTAAATAGTAAGAAGAGACAATAGGAGTCACATTCCAGGGGATCCTTATCTTTTTTAATAAAGAAAGTAATGCAGGCCTGATACAATGAGGGGCCAAGTCTGCAGACTGTTTTGCTTTTGAAAAACAGACAGCAAAAGCTGGAATGAGAATTTTCCTTGGAAAAGAGCTCTTTTGACCTCAATGGGACTTCCTGGTTGAATAAAGATTAAATTTGAAAAAAAAAAAAAAAAAAAAGTCAGACAATAACTTGTCCAGGCAATTCACTGCAGTAATGAGATCACCCTTGCAAATTTTTCAAGTGAAACAAACTCCTCAATCCTTGCTTGTGTATCAGTGAGTCTTTGAAAAAAATGATCCATTGATTTATGGTCCACAACTGATTCTGAGGTATACAGTCAGAATAAAATTGTTAGAATTCTTGGGTAAGATTACCCTTGGCCTGACCCTGACTGCCGAGAGCCCAGAAATCAGTTGTGGAACAATGTAGCTGTTGAACAATGAAACTGTTGAACCAGCAGTTTGCCAGTCTTTTGCCCTGCTTTCAATGTGGCATGTGATCAGGCATGTTCCATGTTCATCTAGTGTCATACATTTTATTTAAAAAAATCTCAAGACATAGAGCCGGCATATTGTTGATCTAAACCAAGAATTTGAGCAAGCAACTCTGGTTGAATTTTTGGATCACTTGTTCCTGGGAACAAATATAAGATCATTGTTCCCATATATATGGCTTCAATGCCAAATGTTAAAATTGAATGTTCTGAAACCGAACTATGAATGCATTATTGTATACAGATCCGGAGTGTTAATTTATTGCAGACACTAAGTGCATTTTAGACAAAAAATTAGTCATTAGCAATATGTAATAAGGAAATCATACAAATTATGGTTGGGAATAGCAAAGCCATATGTAATGTGCTTATGCATATTTGAAATTATATGGTATGAATCCATTACAGAGTGGTATACTTTGAGTGTACTATTTGGATGAGTACTGATGTTTGTCACATTAAGGGTTAATTTGATTTGATGCAGCAATCAGCCATCAACCATGTGCTGTTTCATTTGCCGAAACGTGAACTTGGGTGCATATTAATTACTTCGTAGCCGCATACTAGCTGTGGTATGAGCTGTGCTGAACTCCCTCTTTCAATGTTCTGTAATACTGCCTGAGTCTTTTCTGTATTGTCCATCTTGCATGGCTACTTTGTGAGTTGTCTCAAATAAAAGAAATGTGCCTTGTTAGTTGATGCAAAAACAAAAGGCACCGGCAATTGCCTTTGTCAGTGGCGTTCTTTGGGTACTGAACTGTACTATTTGCCGCATGGCGATCTCATTCCATTGGTCATCGCTCCATAGCAACACATTCCACCTATGACAAAAGAGCTCTTGATGTTTTTGAGAGGGTGATATGAAGCAGAAAGCATTGCCCAGGATCCAAAGCAGGGGGGTGAGATCACCTCCAAATAGATTTTACCACAAAGAGATCCTTCGTGCTCACAGCAAAACCAGCATGCTAACTTGATTGGAATGCAAATAAGTTTCTGACTCGTGATGACTAACACATAACAGATTTCACGTTGTACGATGAACAAATTATAAATATAATTGCAGTATTGAAAATGCCAGTTGGAGTGCCAATTAATCTTGGTGCCAAAAACGTATTGATGAATAAACACATTCTGAGTGTCCACTAAATCACCTAAGAGAAAAGTAACCTTTTAAAATGAAGTGTTGGTCATACACTACAAGTTTCACTGTGTATTCAATTTGAGCATTTCCACCTTGTTACTGATTCTGAATTCTATTGATTTAAATTGCAGAACTGCAAAAGTTGAGAGACAAGGCTAATATAAGCAAAACGCTGCCTCATTTTTCTCAAATTATTCATAATTCAAAACAATGAAACCAAAGTGATGTCAAAACATATTTACAATTTATTAATGGACGAAGGTGAAACTTCACACATAAAATTCATAATGGGTATCAGTGCAGAAAGCCATTTTAACAGAAACAGTAAGACCACAGTGATGAGAAACAGGCTATGGGGGTAAAGATAGCAGCTAAAGATAATCAGTAATTTCTAGCTGGGGTCAAGCCGCACACATTCAGTAGTCAATTGGCAAATTGGATGTAGTTGAGAAACACTCAACGCTCAAGAATAAAACAGTTGTTCCAATTGGCACTTACAAAAATAATCTAAATAAACAATGAAGGCATTCCAGTAAAAAAGGAAATAAACTATTGGATGAAATAAATATGCTTTTATATGGATCTGATCCATTGCAATTAAGACCTGCTGGGCTCCCCATTTGTTAAGCAATTTCTGTACACATCAAACCGTCTTTGAAATTCCAGTTTCAGAGACTACTCAATGGGGAGTAAAACTGAATTATTAAACTTATAATTATGTTCTCAATCATTTTCTATTATATAAGCCAAGACCTACAGGGAATAATAATAATAATAATAATAATAATAATACCAAAACTAACATTCAGTAATGGGCAACAGAGGCTGCACAAAGCATTATATGATTTGAGCCAATTGCATCATCAATACTTATATTAATATGATCAACAGAAACCGCTCCAACCCTACTGTATACAGTGCACAGCTGTAACACTCGATACAGTTTACATATCTTTCCTTTTCTTTCTTATTGCCTTCTCTCAATCCTTGTGGACACATGAAAACACGATAAAGACTTTATTTTGATGTGGTCTGTCATTTCATCATGCCTAGGCATGTTGATGGGATAAAACAAAACTACAAAGATTTTTTTCTTATTCACCTTGTCAAATTAGTTTGAACACATTATTTATATTGTTAGTTACATGATTGTTGACTTTTAACTTTACATGTTTCCACTCCATCTTAATTGTAAACTTTTACATGTAAAACTTTTATGTAACTGTACTAAAACCTTAATACTGAAAAAAGGGTTCCCTGACAGTTTGATGAAGGTTGGTTAAACATTTAAGGTGGTTAATTCTAGAAAAAATACATGTGAGGTGAAGGGGAAAGAACACTAATACATTTATAGTAGTGATTAGGTGTTTTGAGGCTATTTTCATAACCAATAAAGAGGGGCATTTCATGTCTGCCCATTCATGTCTGTTCAAACATGACTCCACAATATGTGGACAAACTGAAATGACATGCATAAGGTTAAAAACATGATGAATTCTGCAATCCAGTTGCCTTATCTTGAGAATTAAGCGCTTCGTGAAGCCCTTGTCCTTCACGACCAATAGTAACACACTGTAACACCACAAATGTGAAGTCTTGACATATCTGTGTTGAATAACACTGCATACGAGGATGTCCACATGTCCTCTGTAAGTATTGTGATTTATGTTTTTTTTTAATACTATGTTAAACAGGGTCCTGCATCCAGGACAAGGGTTAATTCTGCTGCAGTCCATTCTTGACCATGCCACCGGAAATCCAATTTAACGCATGTACATTAATACGTTGGCTGTATATGTAAAAGATGGACGGATGAGCAATGTCTAGCTTCCATACATCTGAGAGTACAGCAGGGAGCAGTACCAGAGCTCACAATTTCTCAGAATTTTTGCCTCCAAGAACAATGATGAGGATAAGAGGCTGAAAGTAAGAAGAAGCCACACATGACCTGTCACTTAAGCGAGTAGAGCAGTTCGGCGGTGTGGCAGATGGACAGGGGGTGAGCAGAGGAGAAGTACTGGCAGCAGAGCCAGTCCTCCAGCTCTGCGTTGCGTTCGGGCTCCAGGGAGCGCTCGGCGAACTTCATCATCAGCAGGGCGCGCTTCACGTCCAGCCAGTTGAGCAGGCCCTCGTGGCGGGAGGGCTCTCCAGACCGCTCCCACTGCTGCTCCATGAGGTCCCGGCGTGGGCCCCACAGCAGGCTCTGCAGGGCCCGCTTGGCCTCCTGGATGTGGATGCGCTTGATGGGGTCGGGCTGGAGGAGCAGGCGGGCGAGCCTCTGGAGGCCCATGGAGTAGAGGGAAGCGGACGGGATGGGCGGGAGGTCCTCGCAGTAGTAGTCCTGCTCTTTCAGTTTGGGGCTCACCTCAAAGGGGTTTGGCTGGTGCAGCAGCTCATATATAAGGATTCCAGTCTGGAACTCGTCGAACTTGCGGTACTGGGCGGCCGACACAATCTCGGGGGCCAGACGGGCGTGGTCCCTCTTGAGTCGCGGGTCTGTGGCGTGGTCCTCGGGGCTGCGCTGCTTGGCCTTGGCGAAGCTGCTGATGAGCAGGCGGGGGAGGTGCCTCTGCTCGGGGTCGTCCACCTGTGGGTAGCAGTGAGGCACCAGGAGGAGGTTCTCCAGGCAGATGTCGCGGTGGGAGACCCCGTGCTCCTTCAGGTGCTCCAGGCCGTTGCACAGCTGCAGGAGAAGGAAGCAGACGCGGCGCTCGTACGCCTCCGGCTGTGCCCGGTGGAAGGACGCCCACTCCCGCACGAAGTCGGCGGCGCTCTGGTGGGGCACCTCCCGGGTGATGACCACAACGCGCTCCTGCTCCCCCTGGCTGGGGGGCCCTCCCGCCTCATCCGGGGGGAGCATACTCAAAGGGACACAGGCGATGAAGTGGCCGCAGTCCTGCTGCAGGTTGAAGTGAGGAGGCATGCTCTGCTGCACTGACAGCCCATACAGGTGGCCCTGCTTAGCATCAGGGCTCTGGTTCTTACAGATCTGGAAACAAGACGGCATGACGCTGATAACTACAGTCAAAACTGACTCACTTGATTTTGTAAAAAAATATTTCAAAAACTTTAAGGGTCAATACTAAACAACTTATTTCATTTTCCATCTGTACTTTTGATTTTTTCACCCATTCAACATACACAAGTGGTTATACTCCTAGAGAATAAAAAACCATTATGGATTTGACCCATGAAAAGAGGACACAGAGGGGCGGGACTCCACACACACCTTTCTTAACTATCCACCCTCTTCCTCTAGTAACCAACTAAACTTGTGTCATAAATAAAGAGAAAAATACAATAGGCCGGCTGTCTGCTCTCATTTCTAATAATAGGACACAAAGCTTATGCCTGACTTGCTACTGAAGAGGTTAGTGTACACTACACTATTAAAAAAATAAACAAGAAAAAGGCCTCAAGCCTGTATGTAAGTTTTGACACTGTGACTAATTCAAACCTCATAGATTACAGTCTAGTGATTAATCTGGAGCTCAGCGATTTCATATGCTGTGACGTAGGAAGCTACCATTCCGTTTACACCCCTTTATGAGTAAGCCGTCTTTCATGAAAAGATTTATGGATTCACAGACATTAGGAAAGAGTTCTGTCCTCAGGCGACATTCTGCAGTACGACTATTCGTACATATCACTAATGTGTGTGGGACAAAGGTCAGGCTGAATGAATGCTCACCACTTGAAGAACTAACTCAACCGATGCCCTACAGTCACAGTTTGTTTATGGGGGTTATAACTCATTGATTTTTACCAGTAAAATTAATATTTTTTAAGGGTGGCTTTTCTAACTGTTTACTTTGGACTAAGCTGAATTACGATAAAGAGCGTGACACTGGTTACAATGGATACCGTCACAATAAAAACATACATTCAATCTGTGGATTGAACAATATCTTTGTACAACCAACAACAATAAAATACACACGCACACACACGTATACATGTATATATATATAAACAGTATAAAAACAAATAAACAATAATAATCTTACTCTTAATAATTTGTAATACATAATATAACAACAACAACAATAATAATATTACAAATGATGTGAAAATCATAATTCAGTAATGAGGAAAGCATAATGTAGAAGGATAAAAGGAAGTGAATGCTGTACCTTGACTGCATATGAGTTGCTGGGATCAGAGGCACAGGAGGCAGAGTAGTAGATGGCATCACCAGACTGACAGCTGGGCTTGTTGCAGGTAAGCTTGAAGAGGGACCAGTTGCTCTCGTCGAAGCGCAGGGGGTTTCTCTGGCTGCGGGTGAAGTGGTCCTCACACTTGAGAGCCAGGCGTCGCAGGGACTCGGCGTAAAGCCCACCCAGTTTGGAGTAGATTCCCTCACGGCTGTCGATGTTGCAGAGCAGGGTCTGCAGCTGGAGGCTGGAACCTGAGGTGGGGGCAGGGGCGCTGAGCTGGGGGGAGGACGAGGATGTGACGGCTCCTCGGCTATAGCCTCCCAACCTGCCCCGGCCCTTGGCCGAAGGTTCATCCAATGTCCGAGAGCGTAACGGCCGGTTGAAGGGTGGGTGACAGCGCTCCAGGGACTCGCTGGAAGAGTACAGGTTCCGGCGGTCTACTGGACTGGAAGGGAGGCCCAACTGGGCACGGCGCGGACGGGACACGTTGTCCTCGGAGCCACTGAATGGGAAATGCTGGTGTCCCTGGGGGAGCAGCTTGGTGCCGGCACCGTCAGCGGGCGCAGACACAGTGCGGTTTACCGTCTTCTTCTCTGGTAGAGGCGGGGGCTGGACCTGGTGCCCCAGGCTGGCACTGAGGAAAGGGTCAGGATGGGGTGACACTGGGGATGCAGTCAGAGGACTGCTGGGAAACAGGGATGGGCTGGCCCCATGAGGGGCATCCTGGAGACCTGGACATACGAAAAAGAAAAGGGACATAAGGTCTCTGCTTAAATAGTTCTGGCTGTAAAACAGGCTACAAAATACTTACACTGAAGATGGAGTTGAGCACACTGTAGATAACATCTTCCACTTTTAGGGTGTGATGGTTGAGTATTCAGAAAAAACATTGGAAATGGCTCACAGAATTCTCTCCAATGATTATAGAGTTAAGCAGGACTCAAGCTAATGCAGACAATGAGCAATATACAGAGTGACTGACTGGCTGCACCTAAGTTACTGTTTAACAAAGACCCGCCTTAGGCACCTTTTACACTGAGTCATAGATACGTTAATTCACATCATAGTTTCCACAGGACTGCTGTGTTAACTGCAAATCACATGAATGAAGACGACACAGACACAGATGTAGCTACACACTCAGTCCATGTTTAAGTCCAGGCGAGACTCCCCACCCCCTCCCCTGCCGTTTCTGACATAGCGGGCTCAATTTTGATATTTACTAAATCACTGGAAAATGTCATGTCACAGGGGCTAATGATTGTAGGTACAGTATATGCTCCTGTTTGGAGGATTCTGGGATATTGAGTCCACTCACCTCCATCGCTGGGGATCCTAGAATCTGAATGCAAGCTGTCAGAGGAAGCAGTGACCAGGCTGCTCCTGAGACCCCTCAGGGAGTGGGTGAGGCTCTCCACAGAACCCTGCTGACTGGCCCTCTCCAGGTCTGAGCTGCTCTGACTCATCTTATTGGGTGTCCTGTGAGGAAACAGGGAGGGGCAACACACCTATCAGCTAGCCTGTAGATAGAGGAGCAGTCTTGCATCTGCAGGACCACATCTCAGGCTCATTTAACATGCATTTCATGGTGATCACAATCTATTCAGTGGTTTCACTTTTGCAATACCAGGCAAAAAGAAACTCCCAACTGTGAACAAATCCCTTTAAGTCATAGAAAAAAAACCTTGTTACTCCAGTTTTACTTGTACCTTGAAACAAAACACATTAATATTAATTCACAGACAACAGAGAAATAGAACATTCACAGATGCCTAATCACACTTGCTTACCACAGTTTATGACCGTGTAGATCATCCCCTATCCATATCCAGTCAGTGAAGTAGAAATGTCTCCAAAATGGGAAATAGCAGCCACTTACAGCCTTGCCACACAGATATCTGATACTTTAAACTTCCTGCTTCCTCTGGCTTGAAACTGCACCGAGGACTTAAACGGCCACTGCATTTGCGCTTTTGCTCAGCAATGCAGAACAATCTAAGTAAATAAGACACAGGAGATCAGAACGATTTCTGGGAGAAGCATGTGGTACGTTTCGCTTACTGAAACCTTAGCCTTACAGTTCTCTGAAGAGAAACAGGATCATTGTGTTGAGGCTGTCTGCTTTCTGACAGTTTATCATGAGACAAAGTCATGTGCATGTGCAATACAATAGGAGAAAACATTCAGATGCTACACAGTGCATTCATTCATTATTTCTTGGTTCAGACGTTATTCTAGGACATTTTACAAGATCGGACACCTGTTTGTCTCCAGGCACTAGTGCTTCTCCTATACTAAAAAGGGGAACATTGTTTTCTTTGTTTAATTTGGTTTACAGCATTTTTTTTCCATTTACTTAAAAATTGTGGGGATTTAGGTAAAAAGAAATAAGCATGTAATTATATGCATGACACCTTGAAGGATGCCACTGATGTATCAATATATGCAAGTAAAGACAAAACGTTTTTATTTCACCGGGACACAATAAAAGGGCATTGTAAAATAGGGATTAGAATTCTGACAGCTTTGTGGTTCATCGTTGTCTGAATTTCTCAATTTCAGGCGCTGCGCTCACTAAAATGCTGTCTTGCCATGACATGATTCTTAATCTTGTTTAAAGAAAACCCTACAACATACTCCCTGTTTAGTACTCTGGTATGCTCATATTTTGACACAACACATGTAAAATTAAAACTTCATTTTAGACACATAAAGGGCTAGAGTGGCCTGCATCCTGCCTTTAATGCTTTAACATTTCCTTTGTTCAATTTTCTGTGGTAAAAGGGTCTGCAGAGAGCTTTGTGCCGTTTGAAAACCAGGGCTATCAAGTCTCAGAAAAGGGTTTCCTGGTTTCTATTGTCATCAAACAGAAGCTGCTCCACTGACAAGTTGGTACTCCAGAATTCGTTTTCTGAGACTGCCAGCCCTAACAATCCCACCTGAGTGAATGGGAATGGAGACCCATTTTCTTGGTATTTCTCCATGATCACATGTTTCAAATAGCATGAGTGACAGGCATTCAAGACTTCATTATTGTAGTTTTGGCTCAAATAACCACATTTCAATCATTTATCTCATCTCAGATTAACTACTCTGTCCATCTGCCTTTCACATCATTAATTAACCCAAAAATCACTGTATGAATTCTTTAAGTCTATGCATAGAACTGGATATAGTATTTCATGATAACAAAGGTGTATGATGAAAGCCAGTGGAAATATAGTAGGAGCTGAGAAAACCTCTCTATTTCATGCACACAAAGCTTCTGTATCTTCACATCAAATCTCTTTCACAGTCTTGCTTCCATACAGTAATGCTATCCTTTACTAATCTATACAATGCAAAACATAAGCTGAATAGTGCATCCTATAGTGCAGACACAAGAGAATAGAGGCCAGGGGCCAGGATAAATATCTGCTAAACATATGCCACAAGTGGCAACACATGTCAATGCACTCTCTGAAGTACAGAGACATTTCCGTAAAGAAGTGGTGATATCTACCGTTGCTGGTGGTTACATGCCCATGGTTAAAGGTTGAGTGTTGTGGTGGGGCTGCAAATTGGTCCTAAAAGCTCAGAGTTGCTTGCCTGAAGTAGCATTGCTATGTACTTTCTAAAGAAAGGTATCAGAACTTCCTTCCTGAGCTGCGTTTATTTTTTAAATTTAGAACAAGTGTAAGACACCACTTCCTCAGTGTGCCTGAGTCATGTGAGTTTTTCTACAGCTTAGTGTTCCATTGCAGGAACAAATAAACTATTTAAGGAACATTTATATCTACTTACACAATATTACATATTCTTACAAGACATGTTTAATCATTTCAAATTATATCATAAATTACAAAAGCTCTCAAAGTCACCTGCACATTAGGATACAGTATTATTCCTGTTGCCCAACATATTAAATAAAATATATTTTTTTAAAAGAGTAGAAAGTAGAGAGAATGTAGAAAGAACAAAGTATTACAATGTAAAATTCCAAATATGAAACAGACTAGCCATCAGATTGAAATGTGCCATGAACATAATCCTCAAAGGCTACTCCAAAAATGGCAGGAATTTACTTAGTTAATATACTTATCCTATTTACAAAATAGCCTTGAAAATGAAAGACAAAAAAAGAAAGGATCAGGATATGTGATTAAGTGCAGCAGGTCTGGCAAGTGACAACGAAGTAAAAGTATATTTATTCTGTGAAGTGTGCTTTCAGAGATTGAAGAACATATTTAGAAGCATAACAGGCTGCATCTTGAAAAGCTTCACATGTTAAATGTTAAATCAACATTCTAAAGGGCAGACAGACTTTGGGCAAACATAATTGTCTCTTTGTTATGCTACTTTCCTGGGATAACAATAATGAAATAAGTACCACAGTAATGCAGTAATAGAGACCTCTGAATTATATTAAGACTGGCAGACGTACACAAGTTAAAAAATAGTGAGGCAGTTTTTCTAGTGCGTCGTAAAACAAATAAAAAGAGAAACAACAACTATTTTCACATTTAAAGTAATGACACGGCACTTCAGACGTGAATTCACTGTGGTTGAAGGCAAATGACTCATATCACAGAAAATTCTGCAGTGGATCATACAGCACATGCGAACCTTCACACTTAGGCATATATGAGAATTCCGGGAACACTGATTTTCATTGTTTAATCATTTGGGTCATGTGAACTCCTGTGGGGTATGGGGGGGGGGGGTGGGGGGATGGGTTTGGGTTGTAATCGCATGCCTGTAAACCAGACTCTTGTCACCTTGCATATTCATGAAAGCTAAACCTTTGCAGGAATGAATGTCATTTCCAGCAGGGTGCACACACAATTACTAGGTTACAGCATGGTTTGCCACTGCAGCAGCGGTTCTCTACACTGCATTGTTTAGGGGGCTGGACTTATAACTCAGAGGTTACAGCTTTGATTCCCTAATAAGGTACTGCCATTGAACACTTGAGCTAGGTGCTTCACCTGAATTACCTCAGTAAATATCCAGCAGTAAAACTGGATAGAATGAATGGATAAGACCATTTCATAAATGCCTGTAAACAACGTTGTTCAAACAACAGTTTCAAAAATGTTATGTTCTGATGCAAGGTTCCAACTGACTGAGTTCCAACTGATCCATCAAAACCCTAAACCTAAAATTGGGAGATTTTAAGAGCTTTATGCTTGAAAAGGGGTCAAATTTTTAAAAAATGTAAAGTCTGGGCTGCAAGCCAGATTTGATATTCTGCTGCCAAAATGGGTGAGAGAGAGGCAAATAAACCAGCTGCAGGTATAGAGGACAAGGCTTACCTGTGAATTACACCTGGAAACACATTTTTACAGTGTCAACAATCACTGTGCACTGTTGCTATGAGCAGCTGTTTCAGTGCTGCTTCACCATTTACAGCCCCACCAGAACTGCTCAGCAAACATGATTCAAGCTTTCAAACTGTGCAAACTATGTGATCCCAAAACACTTACTGGAACTGAAGCAAAAGACCCATTCAAAAACAATAATGGGGGGAAAGCAGGCAAGCAAGAGATTGTTATCAGGAAAAGGTGTAAAACAATAGCTGCAGGAGTACCCTATCACTTTTTATGGACTATCTATATATGGTATGTGCCCTTGGTGTAAAGAGAAAGCATTCAAAGGAAGGCAAAAGTCCGAACTGGACAGCCTAACACCAAATCCCAATAAACTTTGAATTTACGCACTGAACAGCAACGTACAGTATTTCAAAGCCTGTTTATGGGAAAATGCACATCTCTAAGCCAAAAAACTACAAACACCTACCTCATGAAAAAAATCCTTTCAAGTGCAGTTGAAACATGCTCTGAGCAAGATCAGATATTTCCTTTCAGAAACCAGAATGGAGTACTGCAACATTCCCGGAATAAGTATCTTGAGCGTTAAAGGAGAATTTGATGGTTCATTCCAAAATAAAACAAGTAATGGAAGAACTCACTGAAGCAGCATGAATACCCATATCTTATCTTGTTGTGTCTGCTTTACCCCAGTGAAGGATGGCTTTATTTTTATGGATCAACTTCATCTATTCGCGGTCATCAAGGATAATTTGAGGCTTGGAGAATGGAAGATCTGTCTTGGGGGGGAGGTTCTGCAGTGGCTTGGACAGTAGGGCAGTTGCTGGGGGCAACAATATGCTCCACTGAGCCCCCTCAATGTCCTCCAGTGCCCTCCTCCAAAAATATGCTTGTTTGAGGTGGCACAGCACATGAAGGATTAGCAAACCTTTCTATAAACATTTTAAATGTCAGTAGTCACCAGATTAAACTGAATATAATATACAGACTTTACAGATATAATGATCAGTGGCCTTGATGATGCTTCGGAGAAAAACAGATTTCAAAACCATCTGGCCCCTGAATGATTCATGATACAAAAACATTATTACAGAAATTTGCCGTTCCCTTGGTCCTGAAAATAACAGCGGGCACTCTGTCTGACTCCCACAGTGGGGTGTGTAGTAAATGGCATGCATTTACGAGTGGCAACCTCAAAATACACAACAAATATGTTTGGTCATTCTGTCCATTAGAAATTTTATGGGCCAATAATATGTTCTAAATGAGCTGTTCAATGTTAAAAGAGGTCATCTAAGCTGGGTTTGTGGATTAATGCAGACCGCACGTACAGCCAGTAACCTGTACACGTAAACCCAGTTACAGGAAGAGCAGGAAGATAGGCCAACGGGGCTTCACAGCAACACAGCTAAATCAAAACAAAACAAAAAACCCCCAAAATGCTTAAAAGCATGGCAGTCGCTGGATGAGACGTGCCCAGACATGCATCTAGAAGGTGTATTTTTATCAGTGGAGCATGCTAGCAATGTCATAATAGGAGACATGCATTGCCTTACTAAAATTACAACAAAAATAAGGGCCTAGTGAAACCTGACCAGTAAGCCGGGTGATAGAATTCCCAAATAAGCAGCAGCCGACATGTTGCCACGGCACATTTGCTTCAATTTAGAGACTTTCAATGGCCTGCATGACTTCACATACGTCGATTTGAGATGAAAGAACTAACCATCTGAAGAGAGTCAGGTTATATTAACAAGCAAAAGATAAGTTTCTCCACAAAACCAAACTGGAATGCTCAGTGTGGTGTCTTGTGGTTCACTGCTGCCTACAACGGAATAATGTGTTCAACTGTACCTCACTGTGTCCAAACAACTTCATACACAGAGGAAGGGAAACTTACTGCATGGTTTTAAAAAAAAATGGGAGAAGTTGCAATAATACTAAAGGAAGCTGAACAAGCACGGAAAGGGAAGCTCTTGATCGTTCTCTCAGAGGAAACATTCATTCTACATCCTCTCTTAACAGTTGAACCAAAGTAGTTTCAAAGGAACTCACATTGTTCATATTAGGCTACACCACAACCCAGGTGTAACATTCACCTGAGACACTGAGTTTTTTTCTTCAATTGCTCATCTTTGAAAACAACAATATTTGGCCCCATGTCCATGAACACAAATAGTTGTTCTTTCTGAGCCATTCTGACAATCACTTGAAGAATTCACAGATGTATATTTAAAATGAAGTCAACTAAGCTGGTTTATTTTAAAATGATCATTTGACCGCTTACATGTCCATCAACTCCTGCTTTTGGGCTGTGACTCTGGAGACAGAGTGTATAAATAATCCAGTCACACTGCATCAAAATCAGACCCTTAGCACCTACAGTCCTGTTCTCAAAATAACCCTTATTTTCAAATGTCAGGACAGAATAAATATTGGCACATATAACTAAAATCTCCTATAAGATAAAAAATATAATTAATGGTGAAAAATTGTATTGCATTTTTATTTAATTGTACATCATAAGTATTTTCTTTGTCCAGGCATGTCAATGAGACAAGAACCCTTTTCTGATGAAGTACAGTTCACTCCATTGTGCCTTGGCCAAGGCACACAAATGATGTGATGAAGAATGTTTTCATAGCCCATTTTCTTTACATACAAATGACAATGACAAGTCTCACTATTAGAAATGACAACAGAGGTAGTCAGGAGCATACCAGATCAGCTATTATGAATGAGTACAAAATCTAGGATTGGAAGTTGACACAGGGCAAATAATATCACAATGAAAAGAGATCTTACTTTATTTCACAAACAAGGGGGTTCAACAGTGAATACCGAAACGAAAAGCACGTGGTTGCTACACTGGAGTCAGTCAGCTGACAGAAGTCTAATGCAAGGGAATCACAGTGAAAGTTCACTGAAATCTCATAACTAGAACAGCGGGCTAAATGCTCAAAAACCAGAAGAATGCAAATAGAAAATGATGAACTTTGCAGAATCCACGTCATGTGCAGATAATGACTGTACAACTGCCTTTTTAGGAGGTGACACAGGCCTTGGTTAGAGTCAGGCTGTAGTAAAAACTACTTAGTTGTATGGACGCAAAACTTTCAAGTCATAAAGTACATTACCGATATGAAATGAGCCTTAATTGCTTTTGTTGTTAATATCCATTCATCAATGTGTTAGTTGTGATATGAATGAGATAAACAGAAACATAATACTACCGCAGTTTTACTCAACTGTATTCACCGACGTATTTACTCAGCACATATTCACCGACCTAAATATCTGTACAAAAGTAAATATGACTTTGATAGTCACACTTTAGCAATAACACACACCATGAATTACACTGAAATAAATTTAGATTCTCTGACTGCGCAGATTTCAATTCAAATAGACTCAATCCCATTCACTATAATGACTGCAACCTTCTTGCATGTGACAGAAAAAAATAATATACCTATGCAGCCAAGGTGATAGCATTAGCAAACAAATGATTACTCCGCAGTATGAACAGCACTGCTTTAGATGTATATGTTTCATTTGGCAGACACTGGCTCTGTTACATGATGAATAGATTCATCTCTTACCTGTGGTGCTTTTTTGGAGGTGGTGGAGGCGGTACAGGGTCATGACTCTCACAGTTGCCTTCTGACAGTTCTGCTGTGAGAGATGCTGTTTTGGCCAACATGTCTCCGCTATGTTTGCTCTTCTCCACACTGCTGCTTGGGTGATTCTGACTGGCACCATTGTTAACCGTGCCTGGCAGGGTGCTCTCCTTGCTGTGTGTTGTGGGGCTCCAATCCCTCGGCTCCGGCACAGCTGCTCCATTGACAAGACTGGACGTGACACCCTGGGGCGTAGCCTCCTCTCCTCCCTCTTCCTCCTCCTCAATTCGGCCCTCGCAGTTCCAGGTAGAGTTGTAGGACTTGTGTCTTCTCTCTGGGGCAGTGATGATAGAGCCGGCAGTGGGGGCCTCCCCTTGTGAAGCAGCCTGTGTAGAGGGGAATGAGTGTGCTTGGACATGGGGCTCAGCCCACAGCTCTGGGCGGGACACTGGGGAGAGGCTTGATGTCCCCAGTTTTGGGGAGCGGGAATTCCTTTTGGGAGGAATAGGAGGGCTGGCATGTGGCTTAGGCTGCAGGAAGGCCAATCCAGTCTCTGAACTGCTACTATCTGAGGGCCACTTGAAGGCGGGACTGCTTGGGTCCTTAGTGGACGTGGGGCTGAAATTCGGCCACTGGGTACTCACTGCTGAATCCGGACTGCTGAGGTAGAATGTCCGGTTGTTTTCCTCTGTGTGAGCAGCCATGACAGTGATTGTGGCCCTCTGATTTTCACTGGTGAGTCCCACCTCCACACTTGATGCCTTGACATCACTCTGTGGCTTCCTCTTCCGTTTGGTGCTCTCTGCATAGATGGGTTCAGCACGTAGCTTCCCGTTCGAAGTGTCCAATGGGGGATTAGATGTAGAAGGCAGGATTTGGGGCCTGTCCAATCCCGATGGTGCAAAAACATCCTGTCCCTGAGAGCCAGTAAGTGAATCTGTGCTGCTCCTGAATGAGCAGGAGTCTGACAGACTAGCGGGGTCAGAGAGGAAAGAGGAGGCATTGCCACAAGGATGAGGTATTTGGAGACCAGAAGAAGGAGAAGTGCTCGATGGTTCAAGCTTGCCTGAGCTGCCTGTGTTAGTAGGGACGGCGGTGATGATGTTGAAGGCAAGCCCCAGTGGTACTTGGGGTCCCTTCGCAGCTGAGCCACAGGAGTCATTAAGAATCTCACTGTCACCATCAAAGACTCCTGAGGGATGTTCTCTTCCTTCTACAATCTGGGTACAACCTCTTGGTGGATGGTTGTTGTTGCCTGTGTAAGTGCTTTTGATATCTCTGGTGGTCTGAGGTCTGTGGGCATCACTGGTTCCATTCTCCCTCTGGCTGTGAAAACCATTCCCCTCCTCCTGGGCCACAAAAACATTGCTGATGAACGATGGCTCCTTCTGAAGGCATGATGGGGACAAAGCACTTGGCGAGAATCTGCTGGCATAGTCCATTTTGCCTGTTGCTGTATTTTGTAGAACAGTCTCTTTCAAACCTTGGCTGTAGCCATTCTTGTCAATATATAAGGGAGCAAGGTCCAACATCTTCTTAAAGCTTAATCCATCAACTGGACTCTTTTGATTATCCTAAAATGAAAGGTAAACACATTTTATATTTAGATTAAACAAGTGTTTATCACCAGCCCAGATTGTGGACACTCATTACCTTAAAAAGAGCTTGCTATCAAGAATGTCTTAACCACACCTGAGATAAGGATCAGACAAAACAGTTTCATATTGCCTGGCCAATTCCCCAAAAAAGGGAACATAAATAAATACAAAATATGAGATCTGCGTTGAAAAGGAGAAATCTTTGACCTGCTCAGTGTTCATGTTGACATCTGGTCGCACGTCTGATGTGTCAGTGTTCATCATGGTGGGCCTGACAGCAATGGTGGGCTTGCAGTAGGAGGCTGAGAGGGTTAGATTGTCGTCCTCGTCTCCTGCTGTGCTGTTCCGGACCCAAACTGCACTGCCATTAGACCGGTGGGCACTGCGGGGGTGGAAGCAATTCTTGCAGGAGCCCGGTTTCCACATGTGCTCAGCAAACTCGCCGCACACCGACATCTTCAGCACCTGTGCGCACTACCGCCAAACCAGCCGGGTTCCGCAGGTTAGGGGATTGAGTGACATGGCTTGTTCACAGTGCCTGATCCAACAAATTCAGGCACTTCCCCTGCCTAGACAGGAGAAAAATGTGGTCAGCAGTCAGATTAGAACATTGTTAAAAACACGTTTACTATGATCCATAATACATTCAGTAGCCTTTCATGGTGCAATATTAAGGATTTTCGCCTTTTCAGAGGAATTTCATTGTACTTGCCACTGTTAACATATTATCAGTTGTTTACTACCATAGAAATATTTTAGTCAAAAATGTTCAAAATCTCTAACTCATTAGCATTTGTGTCCTTCTCTCTATACAAAGACATTTTACAATATCATCATTTTAAGGTAGCAGGACAAGGAACAATAACAATTATGACTAACACCTGAGAAATGGAAGTGGACTTCTCTTATTATGCAAACATGGAAGTGAACATGACAGTGACAAAGGAAGTTAAATAACCTTATCTCAACTCAGCCCAGCATGTGGTCTGATAAAGAACATCAACAAAAAGTAGGATGTTCAGATACATAATAGGATGTTGTGGAGCCGTGACCTTTCACTTATAAAGCACACTCCACAACACAATGCTATCAAAATGTGCTTTACTACTAATTCTATTAATTTCCAGATGGACACTGAACTATTAAATCAGACTTTAAGTTGTAACCTGCATAATTCCAATTAATTCTGACTGGTGACAAATTCTTATTGGTTTTTAATTAATATCAAATGTCTTTTGTTCCATCAGATTCACCCAAAAGACTACACAATATACACAATATATTTGTCTATGAAAATGTATTTCAAATGAAAAATGTCCAAAAAAGAGGAGGGTAATCAATCACCAGAATAAAACAGTATCCTTTTTCATAAGGTAGTACTTCCCAGAACTACTGTAGATGGATTGCCATGTTATATAGCAATAAAGAACAACAGCTACACTCTCAGGATGAAAGCGCTTCACACCAGCTACTGAAGGCCAAAAGGTGCCAACAACCTCTGCCCTTTTCGCTCACTGGTTTTCTCCATATAGGTGGCAATACCTCAGGAAAGCACTGAAAGCCAACCCCACATCTCTGCTATGACACAGCAAGGTTTCGCTGTATTGAATAACCATAAAGAAGTCATATGTGGAAACATGCCAACACTCCAATTAAACGAGAGACCAGTACAAGGCCAGTGCAAGGTTCCACTGTGGCCAAAACCGCAAAAGTCTGCTCATACTTGCTAGTACCTAAAGCTAAAGGGGGTCATTTGTGTGCAGCTTCCTTAAGCTGTGCAAATTAGGGGCTTTTACTTTCTGTTTGCCTAAATGCACCCAAGTTAAGGACCAGTGAGGAAGATGCTGAGGAGTGCCATGCCTCAAGTTCTAGAGGAAATTTAGCGGTGGAGGTCTCCGACATGCCTAAAGCATCTAGCAGGTTGGAATGTGAGGAATGCAACGGCTCAAGTCACACAGAGGTGAGTCTCACACCATAACAGGCCTTTCATTGTGGCTGTTTCATTCAAGGGGAAGTGAGTGTGATAATCAACACCGAGTAGCGTAAATTTGTCTACTTCCAAGAGGTTTCCCCTTTTCTTTACTGATCTGCAAATTCTTTTTGACTAGTCTAGGAAACTGCATGCTTTTTTTCACCCCAGTACCTGCTGAGAGAGCATGCAGTCACTGCAATTTGTTCACTCACTGGTTCCACTGCTCTCTACACTCTGTGATGTAAGGTCACAGAATTGTGTCCTGGTTCAATTGAAGCAAATATACAATATTTTCTACACCATGTCACAAAGTGATTGGAAATGCATTGGTACACCAGGACAAATGCTTCAACATTTAAATCAAACAAACATCAACTCACACTACATATTTCTGTAAGCTTAATGTAATCCACACTTTACATTAGAAGCTATGGTAGATGAAGGTAATTTTATAGTAAAGGTCTGGATCCCAATTTTTAAGTCAGACTGTAGGAAAGCCTGTTAACTCCATATTCTACTGAAAACCATTTTATGTTAAACTACAGTCATATAGGGCCTGATGGCTAAAAACAGGTTAATGAACGATGTGAAGTGTCCATTTCATTCAAGTAATTTGGAACAGTGCAAAAGAGAGAGATCAAGAGGGCTGAATGTTCTGTTCTATTCAAAAAGGAAGCGTTTTCATATTGAAACGATGTGTGTGTTTTATTGCAGACATATTCAGCACACTCACATGTTACTTCTCTTTTTAGATTTGGCTTCAGGCAGGGGTCTGCTGCTGCTAAATGTTCCACTCACATGAGTGTTTTACCCAAAACAAAAGAAGCTAGAATTTGTGTGACAACTGCTTCTCTTTCTCATTAGCAGTGTCTCACTTAATTTGCACTAAGAATTAGAGAAAACAAATGACAGAAGATGCACCTGTGACATATAACTCAGATTATACATTAAGATAGAAAGTGCAAGGATCCTTTGCAGACATAATAATACAAAGGAACAGTAAAACAGAACATGCAGCCCCGCTGAATTGATAAACATCTGTTAGGCTGATAGGCCATGAATTTCCTCAGACAGCTATGTGGGCAGTCTGTGGTAAAACACAGCTTGGATTTCCTGGCTTGTTCGACATCCTGGGTCTCCAACATTGTCCTTTGGACTCTGGCAGCATTCTGCCACCCTGGCGGTAAAGAAAGGGCTGCTTTGTGTCCCCTCCTGCGCCTGAACATCATTGCCACCTTCTGCTCTGCTCCCTGCTGACTGCGTGTTGTATAGGAAAAACAGTGCCTGGAAGGCAAACTGCCCCTTTTACAGCACCACCACTAACCACAACATGTTTGCTCTCTCTCAGCTAGGCTAATGCACTGAGAAACAGCTTGCGTTACAACGCGAGACCCAGCAACTACAGTTTGATGGTACGTTATTGACTAAACAGAGTTGGGGGATTCTTTGTTTCTTTTCCACGCAACAGCTGGTAGAACACAGTGAGACCATGTGTACAGGGGCTTTTTTAAAATACAGGATAAGAAGAAATGAACAATCTTTTAACATACATAAAATGATAGAGAAAAAGTTTCAAAATGGCAATTCCTTTATTTTTGTGAAAAAATCAGCATATGTAAACAATATGTGAACTAAATAAAGAAATTATAAGGTTGGTTCAGTGACTGTTCATATTTCATATTAACCAACTGCACACTGTCACATGCACAAGCTGACATTTCCTCTGTTTTTACATGAACAATGAAAACAGAACTCTTCCCAGGTAAGCTTGTAAATGCGAGTCATTCTAAACTGTGGGAAAACAGCAAATCGCTACAGCAAACTCTCTACAATCTGCATAAATATGCATTTTGTCAACAGACCCTATTGGTTAGTACTTCCATCATTTTAATGGACTGTATACACACCCTTCCCTTGTGTGGAGTGTAGAATGAAACCAGAAACAGTTAAATCAATTAGAAAATGTTTTTAAGACAACAACTCATTAGAAAACAACATTAACATTATAAACGTTGCTCATGTTTGTGCAACTTACTAATGTTCATGTTCTATGGCATATGGCAGTACAAACTGTCCTAATTTCCTGTTTGGTTAAATGCTCCACACAAAAAGAAAGAACACCAGGCAGAAGCTAATGAAGTAAATATAACCGTAACCACAGGGACAAGAAATCACCAATAGGCTAATTGATACATTTGAACATGAAAGCCAGTCCGATGCGACTAGCCTACTATTGCTCAACTGATGTATGGGCTAATTGTTGTCTCTCTGCTACCTGTTGCCTACTTGGCTTTCAATACGAAAATGCGCCCGGCATCTTAGCTGAGCATACCATCATACAGTATCCTCACAAATTCGAACCTGCCATTTGGAACATGGACCAAATAGCGCTCTAATTTCGGGTTTTGCATTTTGAGTTAACAATCGCCACACCCCTTTCCACAATATATTTCAACACCACTGGCAGCGTAAGCAATGTTTCTTGGACATTTTAAAATAGGTGATTCATTCCCGATACTACAAATTCGACTTTTGGAATATTCAGTAGGCTAGTTCAGCCCATCTGCCCATAGGCTATTTCTGACTAATCTACTGTTATTTGAGATTTGAATGCAACCTCTTATTCCTAAATTCTATTATGGTCAGAAACCATGGACCTTGTACATCTTTTCCACGATAAAGGAATATTACTCAGTTTACTGGTTCTTTCACTTGGGACTAATCCTTATCTAGCAATGGGCTACTGAGAAGAACATGTGGTTTACACTATGATAAATTTACGTACATACGTTATTTTCGACACACACACTGTTTTTGCATGGTATCTTTAATAGCGTTTCTCAGTAAATTCCAGTAACGTTACATGTTCAAAAGGAGGGTATATGCGCTTGCCAACTGTACTGCTCCAGTGGTGCCTACCTGTGATATTACAGGCTAATGCGGATGTAGACTTGCTATTCCTTAAAAGAAAAGGATTTTCTTTTAAATACGTTTACACACTCCGTCCGTACCATATCAAGGTCTCTCTGAGGAATTCCATGATATGAGAGGGAGTGTTGATATTATTAAGCATACACCAGGCAAATCCGATTCATTGTTTCTAAGACCGCGCCGACCTATAGCCTGCTACTCCAGTTCTATGTATGACAGTTTATGTGAACAAGTAAATCGTTCAGTTTACCTGTGGTTTCCCAGACTTGCCAGGCAGCACTCAACGTACCCTCAGTACATAAACCTGCAAATCGACGGACGATTCCGAAGCGATTTCTTGTTTACTTAAATCCCAGATCGGCAGGTTGGTGGAAGGAGACCCGGAAAAAAAGGTGTGTGGACAGATTCCACCACGCGGCTTTGAACAGTACAGGCTCGGCGCAGAGACTGTGAGTCGGACAGAAAATAGTCGTTGTGATCTCCAGGAGCCAGGGGAGAGGGGAGGAGCTTTGTCAAGTAAAACTATACCCAACTGACACAGCTTGCATGCGGGCATCGCATGGATGAAAGATTTTCAGTCTAGGAACGGATCTGAATGTGAAATCACGTTCATTGTAAGACGTCAACTGCTGCATATCTATGTTCGTATTTTCTGAACGGTTTATCTTTAACTCTCTAACATGTTGAGGCAATTGGGCCACATCTGATGAAGCCGCATGAGTGCCCGTTGGTCACGTGTTAAAGAATTCCACTATGGGTCAAATTTTGTGTTGCTATCATAACAATTCAACAGTATGGTATGGAATGGCCAGAGTTTACACCTACATCCAATTTAGTACAATGCACCTGAGGTTACATTAGCTGGGTCAGATGTATTAAAATCTAAACAACGCACTCTAATAAATTACCAGTAAAAGGTGTCCATATGTCATTTAATTGAAATACTATTGGTTACCGACCGTACAGAAACAACAAAAGATAACATCAACTAAATTTCCAAAAGTTATGCACTGGGGTAAAGCATGTATCACTCCAGTTCTAAATGAATGGCTGGTGTTGTATATTTAGCTTGCAATATGAATAAGGGACTTTTATCCCACTTGTAATCTCATTGAGGGACTATTAGTGGAGCCAAGATTTGAATGTTGTTAATTCCAGAAAAAAATGTTTAAAAAATCATTAATTGTCAACAGAATTTGGCAGGTGTATATGTGGCTATAGAAGCACCCTAAATTCCAAATATGACATTAATTCAATCTTGTGTTGAAACTATAACTAGTAAAATAACTAGTGTGTATTCAATAATGATTTTTTATTATTGGTGTCCTTGTCAAAATAATATCCAAAAATCATCCCATACAATGGAATATTTGCATTCAGTATGTATATGTTCATGTTGCTTTCTATAATATGCCAAAGGGAAGGATAGATAAACATAACTCAGAACTAATTAAACACACACTTGGGGCAGATCAGGGTTCACTGTAAAACCATCTCTAGCAATAATGTGACACTGTGTGGGTGTATGCCCCCTGGAGTTTCACTGTCTGTAATTGTGCGAGACTGCAGAGGAAAGTCATGTTAACCCCCGCTGCTTCCCATTATGTCAGGGTTTAGGGGTTTCAGCATATTGTGTCAATGCCTTTCTACCACAGAGAGATGAAAGTAATTTTAAAAGTGCGCGGCATACAACATGAGCACTGAAATGTACAGAATAAGAGGATTCCTCAACGAGGCGTAAAATGAGGACCAAATCATCAGTGTGAAACTTTTGTGTTTTCTGGCCGGTTTGTCATTATTCGCTGTATACATTTATGATACAGTGAATCCGCTTCTCACTTCCCCTGACTTCATGAGCTGTGTGGGGGAAGAGCAAACATGTTCTGGCATGTTCTGCACAACTTGCTCCTGATGCATTTAAATGGTCAAATTAAAGTAGTTGGTTCATTGAATAATTTTATCAGGTATCAAGAGTTTTTGTGTTTAACAAGTTTCCTCTCAGTTTCTGACTGAAATGTGGTTTTACAAATATTTACAAATATACTCAGAAAGATGGGCAGGTGGAAATGACATCATTTCTGATCTAGTAGCTACATTAATATAAGTTAACAACAGGGAGATTATTTTACACCTGAGCTTGCTCATTTGAATTGATTGTGGGACACTGCTGTTGAAGCCTTCATGTGTGAATTATTTCTGTGCATTTCCAGCTAAATAAAAGGATGTTATGGAAATGTGGCATACAAGCAAAGACGTATACTATAAGGACAAGGCCATTTGATGAGTAAAGAAGAAATAATATAATAATTGTACTTAAATTCAATAAATAACGTTGTGAATTAAACAAAGACTGAAGAAAATGAGTAATAGGAAGGACTCCATCAATTTTGTTTTCTGTTTACTCAAAAGAATGCACATCCAGACCATTTAGCTTACAAACTTCAGTATCAATGTTTTATGATTGGTTTAGCTTAAGCACTATGACAGCGACAAAGTGAGGTGTTTTTCACTTAAAGTGGATGTATGCAGAAGACTGTGAACATTTCGTTGTCTTTGTTCCATCATTGATTTATTAATTCTCACCCTAATATGACAAGAAATGCCAATTTGACCGAGGGAATAAATTAAAAATGAAATGAATCCAAGAGAACATCATAATTGAATTATAGTTTAAGCACGGATATTTCAAACTTGGAATGTCCCTTTTATAGTTGTATCTGATTTTTTTTAGTACAGTATGATTCATAGAGTATCACACAAGATACAGTAGATTAATTAGTGCTAAAAATGAATCATGTTCATTTTGGCAAGGGTACCAGCTTTGAGTGGAAAAATGTACAAAACAATCCCCAGCTCATTAGCTAATGTAAGGTTTTGTTTTCATAGATCTACAAGCACGCAACATTGTTTTCTTCGTACTGAAGGTATCTCACAAGAACAACATCTTTTAGTGCACAAAAACCAAAGAGCATAGTAGGTACACAGCACATCTGACAAGTATGAAAAGTTGGTAAGTGGATTTGTACTTGTCATCTTGAGTGTGTTCAGAGAACCCTTTCCAACAGAGTGGATGATTCTATAAAATCAATCCATGCATTCCTTAATGAAATTAATAATTAAAGCCAAAATCATTTTCAATTACAGTCAGCCTTCAGAAAAGGGTTCAAGGCATGAAAAATAAAGTTAGAGAGCAGTTTATTGCCAGAACCAGACAAATCATTCCAGCCCATGAGCTATGTAGCCTGCAAACGGTAAACTATAACTATTTTTATGATAACTGAGCTTGAATCAAACTTGAAACAAGAAATATTCTCTCAAGGCCAGCTGAATATTCTTGTAAACACAATTCTCCATCTCAAAACAAGAAAAATAAGATCTTTGTCTATTTTCACGATTATTTTTGCCTTGTTAAGATTTTATTTTTGCAGTGTAACAGAACTGAAAACATCACATATGATGCATTGGCTGAAGTATTGTAGATGATTTCTATATAAAAGTCTTTCATCCATGGCTGTAGGTAATGATAGTTAGAGTCTTACACCCAGTCCAAATTACATTGATAACTCTAAAATGACTCTCTGACTCTAAAAATGGCATATGTAATGTAACAAAATCAACAGATCATCAAGTGTCATGTTCAAAATGCAATTCAATGCAGTGTTCAAATGCAGTGCTTGAAACATACAGCATATATTTTATGGTTGTTATCTGAACCACAATCTTTTCACTTTTCCATGTTGGGAGTATTGCTGGTCTTTTGTGACATTAGTGACCAGAGGAGTGTGGAGCAGGTTTATGTTGAGTGTGATCCCGAGTCTTTCTATGAATTTGCATTTGAATTCAAATGAAAAGTCCACACTGTGCCCTTCCATTCATTTTAGCGTGATTTTTCCTCCTCCCTAAATTTCCTGAATGGGGAAGTAGATCCAGACAAGAGAATCACTGCAATGAAGAGACAGGCTGTAGTGAGAGAGCAGAGCCAGGACACATTTCTTTCCGGTGCCTGGGGTGGAAATTCGTACAGCTCTCAGTGCCTAGGTACTAGTCTCAAGCAGAACACAGCAGTGTAGAACACATTAGAGAGTTGCATTATTAATGAAATCAGATTGGGCTGTCTTGTTTTGTTGAGGTTCTCAGTACTGCTACAACCCACCCTCAGGTCTGTCCCAAACCTCTCCTCCCCTAGAGGTACTTCAGCTCCAAAGGGTTCAATGACTCACTGCACTTGTTCTTGCTGGATGTCAAAACAGTATTGTTCAAAGATCCTTGACCACACCAGAGTGATTCTAATCTCCCCAACAACAAAAGCAGTTCTTTCTGTGCCCTACATCAGTTTCACCTAGTAAAGGTTAGCTGTCAGGCACTATTAATAGCAGATGAGCCAGCAGCAGAAAGTACTTCACTTTAAGGTCATCTATAGGAAATACAGGAAATGTTTGCTTTTATAACAGCTTTTATCAAGCCAAAACTACTACTATAGAAGGGTTCAATGATTGTTTTGATTTCACAAAGTAGACAAGCATCACAGGCAATTTGCAGAAGACAGTTGCTGAATTCACTTCTACTATTATGTCTATCATAGCGTTTTTCATTCTATATCACATAACTTCCTTTTACGTTTTCCCATTCATTGCATTCACAATGAAATGAATGGTTTACATAATGAAATATCATAAGGATCAGATGCTTTTAATAGAATATAAGATCCCTGTTAAAACTGTTTGGAAAGGTAAAAACCTTTGGAAGCATAAAAAGCTCAATATAAAATACATTACAGGTATAATATGATACAGACATGGAATAGTCTGAATACAGTTCATTGGAATAGTCAATAAAATGTTATGCAAACTCCAATGCATGTTTACAAATAGTCAAATAGCTTACAGTACAATGACAGTCTGATAGTGGTTCTTGCAATGTCATCTATGTTTTTGTGTTTTTTGTTTTGTGTGTGTGTTTTTTTTTTTTTTTTTACCTGGTATTGGAATTGCAATAAATTCAGGAGATACACACAATTAAATATCTTTTCAGAAATGTTCTCCTTAATTGACATTTATAAAACAATTGTTAGCTTACAACTGTTTTCTTTTTTTCTTCTCCGAATCACTAATTTTTTCAGTTATGTTCAGTTGTAGTCCTCCTCAACACAAAAGCAAAACAAATGTAAACAATTTGTCGGTTCATAATTGTTTTTGTGGCTAGGCAGTTATGTTCTGGTGAATTGAAACGTTTTTCAGCAGTATCCATATCTCTGAGAGGTTTGCTACAGGAACAGTTGTTTAATGTCGTAACAGCAGTTCAGCAGCAAACAGAAACAAACATCAACCTCATCAGGTTACTCTTTAATGAGCACATTGAATGCTCCCCCTATGTAATGGTATGCCTTTGAAAGAAAACTAAAACAAAAATTAAAGACCACAAAGCTGGCAGGCAGGAAGTGAGAGGAAGGTGTCAGTTTCGATGTCTTTTTTCCAGCTGGGTTTCCACGGTAGCAGTGTTTAAATAAAGGGATAGGTGTAGTTTGGAATGCAGAGATAACACACCGGCATACTGCACCTCAGAATTATTAATACACGCAAGCGTACCCACTGCGTACAGCCACACACGTCTGCATGACTGACTCTACAGCCACTCACGATGCAAGCTGAAGCATGTACTTTCCTCAGGCTTTAAGATGAATACACTTAAAACACGTTCAGTACACACATACTTCACTAAACCCTTATCTCTCTATCCTATGTCAAAAACATGGCTACATGTAATTTAGTTGAGGGTAACTGATTAAGTGAATTCCATTCTTTTTTTCCACTCTTTTAAGTCACTTGAGTGCTGGATGAATACAGTGCTTCCTTGATACATCCTGGAACAGACTTCCTGTTTGTGCCTTCCTAGTAACCCTTCTGTTCCTGTCTAATTACAATGGCCATGTAGCACAGGGTGATGGGTTGATCTTAAGTACACAGTGCCAGTTAACATTGCCAGGAACATTGCCTTTCTCGATTTTTTTTTCATTTTCTACTGCTACTTAACTTCATCATCTGTATGAACAGCTTTCTTTTCCTCGTTTACGAGTGTCTCTGTTCTCGCACTTAACACACATTACCATCTGTTCAAGTCATCAGTCTGACAGCCTGTTGTATAGCTTAATGAGTCTGAGGATTCACAAGGCTAGTGAATGACTTAAACATGGCAGCCAGGGTGTCCTCTTTCTGAAAGGGGGCAGGGGTTGCTTGGATGATCACAGAGGCACACCCTCAATGGCCACTTTATTGTATGGTAGAATGTTTCATGTGCTACTGTTTTTTTACATCTCTGCAAATATGGAAAATGGCATAGGGAGACATATTGGTAACATTTTGTCTGTGAAGTTCTGTGTGGACAAAGAGATAGTGTCCTCAAGCATGTCTGCGAGGAGAGATCTTGACACATGACCTCTCTATGAACTCTGACCTGGCCTGAGAGGAGAATCGGAAAGTTTGGGGGGAACTCAAATAACTAAAACAGACAGCCAAACAGATTTTTGAGAGGGTTAAGAGTAGAGGCTGTTTATGACCCCCAGACTCCCTCTGTGTGAATTGTTTGACAGAGAAATATTCTGTTAAAATGTGCAAACGAAAATGGGAGAGACACTTAGCTGGCAGTAGGCAACAAGACTCAGAAAAGTCATGAGGATGAGTCCTGCCAGTTTTTTAAAAAAGGATTTAGGCTGGAACCATCTTTCCTGATTCTACATGTATAACGTTTTCAATGGCAGAACATGACCCTTAACACTGAATCAGCCTGCGAATCAACTACATTTCCACAGGAAGTAAAACCTCTGTCAGAAAAGATACAAGAAGCACTCTCCAGTCATTACTCCAAAAATGAAGGGAATATTAATCAAATTAGTAGTACAATAAACAATTTTTTTGTTATTGTACTGCTTCTGTATCAACACTCAGTAGAAACACAACAAGACAATCAGGTTTGCTTTTTAAACAGTATCATTGAGTAATACATTTTGCCTTCCCAGCTAAGTGTAGATATTAAACAAATGTATTTTCACCCTGGATTTGGAAATGAGGTAAAAATCTGCTTGTCTGTCCCCAACAGAAATTCAGGAGACCTTTGTCCAATGTCCCTCAACAGAAATATGAATAATAATTGTATTCACAGGTAAAATTATAAAATAATACAGATTGACAAAGAGCACAATTTCACATTATGAAAAAAATTGTTGTCTGTCATAATAGTCTTCCCTTGCATTTCAAAGAGGGAGATTCTGAGTGAGCATCAATGCAAGTGGGGCTTAAAATTATGTAACTACCTATGCTTGACAAAAATGTTTACCTGAAAAAATCTCCAGAAATAGCAGATTTTGGTTTTTGCTCCAACTGAATTATTTCACAGGATATATTTTTTTCTCGTTGCATTTTTATTGGTTTCATGATGGTAGACCATGTGATCAAACCAAGAAGAATGATGAGCATTTGCCTCAGGAATTAAATTTTTTGTACATCTAGTCAATGGCCAAAGTAATTAACAGTTGTAGGATTTATTGTTCATTCTGAATTAATGAGCCTAACCACACCATGCATGTCTTTAAGCATTGCTATAAAACTGTGATTTGTCCTATGGGTAAGACAAAGACATAGTTTTCCAACAATTGTATTCAAGCATGTGATCATACAAGTTCTGTCCTGAATTATGAGGTAATATGCCTGTACCCTGAGGCTCAGAGGAAATTCATTCATCAAACAGAGTTTGTTTATTGCAGATAGGTTTGTTTCAGGGCGTGGAAAATTCACACATATGCAATAAGCTCTTCCTTCAAGCTTCTAGTTGGATCTGTGACAAATGTGATATCTTCAAATGAACAAACACTGAATAAAAGTATGACCTAAAAAACACAACAATATGTAAAAATAAGGGCTTTTAACCCCTCTGAATAACCATGAGTCTGCAACCCCATTTATAAACCCCTTGCACATAGGCCTGGGAATCTCAGTCTTTCCTCAGTTTGCCTTTTGAATAAATCAATCTTCCCAAGGTATTGAACCCATAAACTCCATCCATGTCAAGACCTGGCTCTTTCATGATTACTGTACAGTAAACATTACGCTTTAGTAGATATGTAATGCATCCCCTTGAGTCAGATAAACTCTGTACATGTTACATTTACACTGACCCTTTTACTGTGTGCAAGGTCTTAGCTGGCCTTCCTTGTTTGGCTCTTAAATATGGATGTTACACTACAGTTTAATCACCTGTGTTTTTTGTTATGCACCAAAAACATTTTGAAATAGAGGAGACAATGCCAAACATTTGAAATGAACATGCTGCTTAATCAAATGTGGAAAATTGGAAGGATTCGCAACCAACTTGCACTTGTTTGGAGTTCAAATGGCTTAAGAGGCAATTTTCTGTGTTTAGTAGTTCCAGTGTAGATGTAACTCAGATAAAGACTATGTAAGTTCTACAGAAAAAAAGGTTTTTAATACATTTTTAAAGTTTTATTTCTTCACTGTTCTTTCAAATACTGGAACCACTTTTCAACCACTTTGCAAGCCTGGCTGACCCAAATCCCTTTACTTCTTGTGTTTACCCTGCTTCATGCAGGGTTTGTTTCAGTATTTACCGCCAAACAGTGCTGTCACAGTCATGTTTTTTCAGTTATTTAAACAATAGTAATGATGATTCATGTCATGCAAATACGATCATTTAAATAAAAAAACTGAATGATCATCCCCTTTAGGGATCAACACCTTTGTAAAGACCACAGACATTTATTTGTGTACATATTGAAGTCACGATTTACAACTTTGACATTTGCATGACTATCATTGTAAAGAAACAACGATCAGATTAATTTACTGGCTGAGTCCTGATCTCCACATTTAAAAAAGTACCAGATATTTATCAGACCTTTAGCCTATAAGGAAACATGTTATTTTCATGATTACATTGATAATTCAAAATAAGGTATTTAGGAGAAAAGTCTTGGTTATATAAAATCATACGTTTTACAACTAATGTAAACAAACGTCCAAAAATGTTGTAGAGGAAATCTTTTAATGAATGGAAAGCTAAGCCCTTTCATGCCTCAAGCCAAAAACACAGAACCTACTTCAGGCCCCACATCTTATTAAAATGCACATTCATCAGCATTGCTCCCTCACTGAGAGACGGTAACTTCCTTCTCCCAACCAGGACTGCTGATACATATTTTATGAAATGTCTTCAAATGTCTTCATCAAGTATATCGACTCAAGCGATCAAATTTTCATTAGCTTTCACAGTGAGTTCTGGATCTTCATTTGCACGTTATATTTTGAATGGGAAATAAAACTGGTGCATTCACAAGAGGTTAATCCTTTATTAAATGGATTAGTTCAAGAAATTGATACATAAAAATGTAACATTGGTTGCAGAGACAGTTGTTACAGTGTCTTGTCTTTTCGCTTACAGTCATGTTTACTAAGGTGTGGACTGTAAATGTGTCACTTTGAGGTCATCCATCAAAGACCTGGCTAAGGTACAGTAGTGATTTAAGAGTCTGAACTCTATAGCCGCAGTGCTTCAAGCAGAGTTCAGTTACCCAAAGAAATGACTGAGACATCGCTCAAGGGTGTTAGATGGGTTCAACTGTAAAAAAAATACTGAGGAGATGAGAGAAATATACCACTTAATTCCTGAGGGCCAGTTTGTCAAACTGATATTAACAAAGAACCACTCACCAAAAAAGATAACTGCAGATAAGTGGGTTAGACATATGAAACTTCTTTGGAGACACAAGGCGTGATTCATGTTCTTTTGTCAGATGAAAGTACACTCTAGACTTCTCCCCCACACCCTTCTACCAACCCCTCAGAGGTCACCATGTTCTTAAACCTGAACTTTGCACTGTCAAACACAGTACCTGTGGGCTGGTAGCAAGGAGCTATTGGCAACCAAGGCTAAAAGACTTGAATCAGCTATTCCATACCACCATCTCCCAGTGGAGAAAGACATACAAAATCACACACAAACATAATCATGGTTTGGTACATCCACCCCCTACAGAGAAAGTAACAAAACAAGCCTTTAATTAAATAACTATAAGACTTTCAAATGTTACTGTGGGAGGGGATTCTGTGTGAAGATAGAATAACACAGGTCGATGTGTCTGGCTAAAATGTATTGAGCTGGGCTAAGCTGAGGTGCAGGGTGAAGAGGATGTTGCAGTTCAAATTAAATTGCTCAGGAGGAACGCAATACTTGGCAGGCACCCAAATTTTACTTATGAATAATTAGTATGTTGCAGAACTTGGGCGGGCCTACCATTTCACACTGGACACTTTGACAGTATCGTAGAGAACAAAAAAATCCATTTAAAGCAGCTGGAGATGTCTTCAGAGCTGGTTCAAAAGAAAGATCACCAGCTGTGCCTCAGCCACAGAAATGAAGTTGTCTTCCTTGAGGCTGAACAGAAGATCTTGAAATTCACACAGTCACTATTTTTAAAGAAAGTTGGAACATAAGTGAGACATGTTGCACAAGGATTTTGCTATTTAGAGCCTGTGGTGTTTCAGGCCCTCATTTATGGTCTGCCTCCTTGCCTATTAGCTCATCTTGTACCATCATAGGTCTCTAAACCTGACTGCTCTGAAAAATTGTACTACAGCAAAAAGATCAAAGGGATTTTTCCTAGCCCTAAAACCATACTAAATCTTTGCCAGAATGTACTTCAGCTTCATGCATTAACAAGTTCATTACAAATGCCTGAGTGTGCAACATTGATATACCTGTAGTTACCGCATAAGCTTATGGAGTATCTTTTAAATTCAGGATCAGTTATACAGTAAGCAAGTAATATACCATACTAGCTAAGATGCACAAAAATGCACAACTTCATTTCTGAAACAAGTATATTAAGCCATTCCAATTCAATGTGACATCATTGCTGCACACCAACACAATCCTTCATTTTGTCTCTGAACTTGTTTCAGAGAAGGAAATATGTAAGACCTCACAAGTAATATACAGTAATTTTAGCTTGTTGTAGCTTGCAGATTACAAGAATGCCCAGTGGGTCTAAAGCATGCCTTTGAAATTCTCTCTGTACTGCACAGGGAAAGATATTGGAATATGTTTCACAATGTGACAATAAATTTCTTCTTATGAAATGTGCCAGCATATTTAAAATTCCTGCCATTAACAATACCTGTGAGTTGTATTTAACAACAAAATATTTTGGATCACTAAACTGGATTTACAGAAAAACTGAATTGTTTTATAGAGCCTTAACATCTTATAACTAACATATATTTTATATTGAAAGAGTTCATAACAAGAGAATGAAACATAAATGGAAATACTTTGCAGTAATAAGGCTTGCTGTTTGAAAGGAAGCAAGGACACAAATGAAGAGCCCACACGCTCTGTCTTTTCTATAATCCTGAGAGGAAATGAAAGTGGAGAAAACACAAGAGTTGAGCAAATGGCTCCTTTCCACTTCTGTGTGTCATTACGGGCCACACTCAGCAGGTAGCTGGAGCACCAGTGATTAAGGTGGGAGATGAAGCCATGGATCCCTGAGAGGAAGGCAACATACAGCAGCTGCTCCATCATCCATTATGCAGGAGATTCGTCCCACTGCTCCCTGACTGATGGACAGCTCTGTTGAAGAGGATGCATTTCACACACTCTCTGCCCAACCAGGTACTTAGATGACCCTCAGGAGACACACGGAGCCTCTTAATAGAGGGCTCAATTCGACCACACTTGATTTCATAATTGACAATGATGGGTGGCCTTAAGCACAATTAATACAACATGCTGTGCTGGTCTTCCAGAACAGAGGTGAACATCTTTCAATAATGTTTGGATTTTTGACCACTCTCACGAAATTTATTATAGATTTGTAGAATAGGTTGTCAGACAGGACCTGAGTATCACGTCTTGCATAGGAATACAAATATAGTGTTACGATATCTGTTACTGCTGCTTCCAGGGGCATAGAGCCCATTACACATGGGAAGACATGTTCCCATCATATTTTCAAAATGTACTTTTTATTATTTTGTTCAGATTGTGTGTCTTATTTTCATAAATCAGGAAAACTTGTCAAAGTTTCACACTGTCGCTACACCTTTCAAATACCTCCGAATACTTGAATGAATATAATCCTTGAACGATTTTCCCAGTGAAAATGCATTCAAATAAAAGGTTCTTGAGTGACAGAGCAGTTCTGCCACATTTCAGTGAATGTGCTATTCAGTGTCTGCCTTATTCATACTTGGTCCTGCATGTTTAACTACCATAGCACTGCCTCCACGAAATTGCCTTTTGCAAAACACAGCAGATGCCTTGGTTAATTTGAAATAGGTACGGAGACTTTCAATTGAACTGATACAGTTCTTTCACCATGTTTGTTCATTATTATACTGCTGTGCCATTAAAAACAAGCAATTGAAATCTTGGGATAAAGGCAGACTCAATACAACCAGCAGATGGGAAACTGTGCAGTTTTAGGTATTCACTTACACACAGAGGTACATTATTGTGACCTATAGCTATAGAAAGACCAGACAATAAAAACAGCCTCAACCTGCTCGTGATAATGGTGGTTGTTTCACTTGGTGAGAGAATAGGATAACGCAAATCTTGGCAACAAACAGCACATTACCCTGGGTCTGTTATTTTCAGATTTCTTTACAATGCATGGAATTTTTAGGAGCCTGCCGTTTGATTTGCAGAAATATTGCTTTTTGATGATAGAATGAGTAATCTCTCCTGCTGAACCTGTAAATGATTTCACACTCCTCAGTCTTTGCACTTTAAGCTTCCAACAAGGAATACCAAAAATAAACACTAACCTTGCAAATCACTCCTCATAAATCTTATCTATTATAGTTTTGAGGGAATTTTATGTGTATTTGATTCTAATTCTTATACCTATTGTATTGAGCCTGGGTAGAGACAAACAGCGAGTCGTCATTACTAATAAACAATTTAGCACATTAATTATTTATATACTTTACAATAATAAACAATTTATAAAGATGTTTTAGTTAGCCCTAGTCAGAGTTTAAACATAAATGTAACTGCCACAAACATTTGAAGTACATTTTTCTGAGATGAACAGTCTGTTTCATTTGTACATGCATGAATAAAAAACAAACGGTAGAACTAATAGGGTTAGTATAGTAATTCCCTTTCGTACAACAGTGATGGTAATACCAGCACTAAACATACTGCAATTATTTGATTTCATCACACCAGGAAGTGAAAATGTAATACAGATATTCACACAAACCAGGCAATGTTTTTAACAACCAGACATTATTCATCTGTTACCATTTGTCAATACTTTCCTTTTACACAGGGGAATAAGGCAATATGTAAGAGAAAGCAGCCAAATGCCAACCAATCCTATATTTATGTGTTGCAACAGCATAATTACAGGTTGATTCACTATTTCCACACATTACAGTAATGTTGCATGCTCTGTTCACTTCAATTGGTGATGTGATCATGATTACTGATTACTATTATCTCAACTAACAGCAACAAAAAGGAAGAAATTCATCACAACGGTACTATGATTAGCCCGTTCATACAATTCTGGTGATGATAGTGCCCAGTTAGTAGCATGACCCAGTTAGCCCACTAGAATGAGCCCAGTTAGTAATTTTTGGGTTCTAGGATATTTTAGGAAAGTTAGGATGACTATTCAAAGCATTTACATCCATCAAGACTACTTAATGTTATTTACTGACTTGAATGTTATTTCATAGGAAGTCTAAAAGAAAATTGTAAAAATGTCTTTTGAATGTTGTTTAGTTTATTTAGTTTTGTGATTCCAGTGAAAAATAAGAACTATGAAGAATAGAACTATGGACTGCCATTAAGGTTAATTTAATGAAGAAAGTGAACAATGTTAACCAAAACTATCATTTTTATCATTTTCTTAGAATGTCTGTGACACATTTTTTTCATGGCTAAATGATAGCCATCATAGGATGTTGCCAGTAGGTTTTTATGTGACATGCCTGCTACATTTTTCAGTGGCTTTCAGACACAACTGTTTTGGAAAAAAAATGTTTGTGTAATCGCTTTTTTCTCACGAAACAAAAGGGGACCTTACAAAAACCTTCCCAAAGGTTGAAATGAAAAGGTGATTTATTGAGACAGTAGTTAAGGCAAGTCTATTCTTCTCTAAAATCCAAAGCACATTAAAGATCTTAAAGACTTTAGCTTTTCACTCAGATCTTAAGCCATGTGTAACCTTAACATGTTCTAAACACCCAGGGAGGGAATCTTTCGTGGAAGGGGCCAGGACATGTGCGCATACAGCTACAAAGTATCTTTAACTCGGTCTTTCCGTACTTTAAGAGACCAGCAAATAATTCAAGAGCCGAAGAGAGATGGATTTAAAGAGAAACTGTCTGTATAGACAGCAGACATCTTATATTGCTCATTTTGTTTGTTTGCCAAGTAATCATATAGAAAAACACAATTAAACTTCCCCTGCCACGCCCTCCCAAAGACGCTCTGATGCACCAAAGCATTGTTTTGGCAGCCATGTTAAAAGCTTTGTTATTCACACAAACAATTTAAGCCTCTTAAATAAGGACAGACACTCTTAAATGGAAACAGGACTAACCACAAAATATGGGAAAACCAGACAGTCCACCCACAGATTGAAGGCAAATGTCTGCTCTACAGAGAACCTTACTCTGCTTTTGACCTCATAAACTGAAAGGAAGGGCAGCCATCCACTCACTACCAAAGACATCAGAAACCCTTGGGAGACATTCAATGACTACCACTTCTAGTTTTTAATAATTTATTGTTTTTAAATGTTTTATCATTTATATAGTGTAAAAATATCTCCTCATTATTTTATAAACAGTATACAAGAGTCCTAGTTATAAATAGCAACAGAAACACTATGAGAGAAAACTGGAAATTACTTGCTTATATAATTTGCATGGTGTAATACGTTTGAGGACATGCTGTTTTCATAATCATTTTGGTGGTGCTTCAAATACATGGTCTGTATTCTATTATTCTGCAGCTAATGTAAAAGCATGTGCTGAAGCAGCAAATGGAAAAACATGATTATAATTAACTCAAATTATGGGTGGTCTTAAATATAATATAGCTTAAGATAAGACATAGCGGGATAACAATTTTGTACTGCCCAGTTTTCAATAATATGTCATGAATGTCATGTGATGTCGATATGTGAAATGGTGTTCTATGAACTGTTTATCAATATACTGATAATATATACTCTTTGGAACTAAAGATATACAGCCAGTAAATGATGAGACAGCACTACTGTCTCTACACGGCTGCCTGGGATTGAACACATTATTCCTCAGGTCTTATACTGTTATCGGGCCTGCAGCGTGCACCACAGTATAAACGTAATGCTAAGGTTTTTATAGTACTCTGCTCTCATTCAGTCCCATTTGCTAACAAAAGCATTTCAGCTGACTCTGTTCTTCATGCAACTTTGAAATATTTGCTTCTCTCTGTACTGGATTATCTTCTTATATGTTGATACCCAGCGAAGAAACAGAGCAAATTACAGGTCCTGCAGGTTTGACGTTTTTCCCAGCCTTCAGAGATGTGTGAAAATGAGAGGGTCTTTAAAGTGGTTTATAATGAAGGCAGTCCAAGATCGTTGTGAGATACAAGCAGTTCTCCCTCTCACTAAATTAACTGTTGCGTGGTATATCCATTAGCGTCTCGTTCACTGCAAACAAAAGACTCTTCCCCTTGAGGCGGCAACAGTTAAATATGTGAGAGTCGCCACAGAGAGACTGACATTTAGGGTGAATTACTGTAATTTTTTCCAAACTTCCCAAAATATTTAAATTGCTGTGTCTGGATTTTCTTGGCCCTCTTCCTTCTCACAATATTTAGATACAAAATTAGGAAAAGTCACAAATAAAAATGAATCAGCACAATGGAAACTAATCCTCAAACCTACATTAAAAAAGATCTCTTCAAAGTCACATTTAAATGAACAGCTGGTATGTGTTTCACAACTTTGCAATTGCACTGCATTTTCACCAACATCAGAGACTCAGAGAGTATTTCCTTGTATTGTAGTTTGAATGCCAATTCAGTCAGTATCACTAAGTTGCTAGGAAACTCTTATTAAGAAAGGGAAGACCTGAGGTCTTATCTGATGGTCGTGGGTGGTCCACAGAAACCAGTACAGCACAACTTTTCTCAATTCATTAAGACAAACCCTGAGAACAGCGTTTGGTTGTAAAACAAGAAAGAAAGCTCTTATGGATCAGCTTCACGACCTGAAAATTAACCAGGATGTAGGGCTCCTCGCCAGTGGAGATTTGCGTCTTAAAAGCACCTGTCCGAAGGACAAGAAATTCCTGTCTGGGGAGTAAATGATTGCCCCAGAAAGCTCTGACTGCTTGTCACTTGTTGACTGAAGACACACAGGTGCTGCTGATCTCCAAGTCTGAGCCTGCACAGTGTTGTGTTTTCAACCCATTCAATTAGTGAGTGCTGGGATAGTAGTCTCTGTGTGCTCTATTCTATGTCCTCTTAGGGCCATGATTTATTCTCAATTAACATGCGGTGTGACATAACTGTGGGTGTTACAAACTGGACTTGGGATGAATGGAAATTATTTAAACTAGCATTATTTCGCCCTGTCTGGATCACACCCCCCCCCAAAAAAAAAAAAAAAAAGCATTAAAATACTGACGCACGTTGACCATATCATGGCATGCTGTGATCAACCAAAATTATCTAAGAGCAATAATTAGATCTGTTTGAAATACCTCTCTAATGGTTCTTCGGGGAAATAGCTTTGCAAAAACCAAAATTGGAGTTGGGATCAAACTGAGCAGCGAACAACACTTACTTTTCTTGTAATTAAAAGCTCCAAGCCTGGCATCACATGAATTAGCTGGTGGGGTGGAGGCCAGGCAGTCAACAGGGCAAGGACAGTATTGTAAGAGGTGAAATCAGGATGTCAGTGCTGTGTTTGGGGGCACTGGGCCTTTACCCAGCAACACCAGGGGGTCACATCCTGGCCTCAGCCACTTAGTCATCAATTGAGTTTTTTTGGGCCTGGCCCTTTTGTGATGTCATAGGTGCCTTCTGTAACTCTGCCAGGCCAGTTATAAATCAAAGTTTTTTTTGGTTTCTTTTCAGGGCTTGAACATGTCCAGAACAGAAAGGTAATGGTTTATGAATAACACATTAATTTAAAATGTCTGCTTTTTTTTCTGCACAGTGTAGGGAATAAACTGAAGGTGACTGTGAAAGATGTGCTCAACTTGCAGAAGCATAAAAAGCCAGGCAGGAAATTGTGAGCCATCTGGGTATGCTATTCATAGACAATTCTTAAATGTATGACAAAAATAACGACTGTGTGAATGAACACATAAATAACCTTTTATTGTCAGAGCACAAACCTTCAAAACCCCCTGCTCCCTGATCATCCAAGCCTGCTGACTTCAAGGTTGCAAGTATGTGAGTGCATGGCAAATGGAAGTCAAAAGTGTCGCCAGGGGAAGAAAAGAGGGCACAGAGTCTGTACACAAGGACGGAAGACGACAACTTCCTGTGTGGCATTGACCGCCTTCTGTACCGACAGTAGGCCAAAGATAATCACAGACATTACAAGTGGGGGAAAAGATTATGCACAGGATTTCACGTGCTCTATCATTTCAACTGTACAATCAACTATTTTAGGGTTAATAGTACATCTTCACTTGATAATCGTCGAAGACGTGTAATAAGGATTCAAATCATGTCAAGAAATACAACTGTTAAGCTATACTGAAAATATATACTTTCATACTAAAGAATCCTCATTTTGTATATAATGATTGCCACTGGGAGTTAAATTACCTTCATCCACTTAGCAAATTCTCTCGCTTTATCCTAAATTGCCCAACAGATCGAATTTCTCCTGGGAGAGGAACATCAGTGCATTTTTTGTCTGTTTACATTGTCTTATACATCTTTGAGTAAGATCTAGGTTGGCTGAGTTGACTAATAGCCTTCTTCCTTTCTCATAGAAAAGTGAACCGCTGTGCGCTGCGTACCACATAAACCGAATGACAGGAGCGAATGGTTGGCCAGGAGTCCTATGACACATGGGGGCTCAGGACTTGGAATTCAAATACAATGACTCAGTGGGTTCCGGAACACAGTGGAGCTTCCCACAGTTTGCTTGTTCCTCATGGATCCTGTTCAAACAGGCCCGTGTGGTTGAGGGCTTTTCCTAGCCTGCCCAGAATGCCACTGTTGTTGCTTCCTGAAACAAAGCCTGTAGACAGAGCACATACCAGCTTTCTGACTTCGTCCGATATTACACATCGTCTTTCAATGGGCACTCCTAGGAAAATCTTAAAGAGGAAAAACGCACATTTATCCAATTTTCACAGATTGAGGAATAAAAATAAGGAAATACTACAAATGCATTTACAGAGGAACTGTTTTCTATCCCTGTTTGCTATACATATGGGTCTTTCCACAGTAAACTCTTTGTTAGAGGGTACCTGTGTCATCCCAAATAAAATTTCATGAACCTCTCAAAAAAGACATGCATTATCTTCTCCTTGATTGTTTTTGAACCAGTTATATTTAAGGATGTTGCGGACACATTTCCAGAAAAATACACTGTTACTAATTTTGACCCTTATGCAGTACTTCTCAGTATGTTTACTGTGGAAAGACCGATATATTTTTGAGGAGATAACATTCATGCAGCTTTGGCAGGGCAGGGCAGGGCAGGATATCGTTTTACATGTCCATCAGTGCGGTAACATTGCAAAGCCTATAAAAACATCATAGATTTACTGAATCACACTGTCTATTGTGCTGGAAAATTTAACATTTTCAAACAGCAAATGTTTATTCTGGCAGTAATTGCTCAAAAAAAATCTGAACGTAGCCTAGACAAAGTTCCAGTTTCAATTCAAAATCTCATACCATCTTGGAAGGCAACTAAAGAAATATCATACTTCAAATTAACACTGAAACTGAGAAAACTCAATTTGGTATGACCCTACCCCTGGTGGATTATTTCAGGCTGACAATCTAATATAGCAATCAATTACATCATACCTTTTGTTAAGTGTGGACATTCAAAGTAGGTGGCAGAGTGCTTTGTGTTTTAATTTAACCTAGTCCTCAACCTCAACACACAAATGGATTGTTGTTCTCTTTGAGGGACTCAAAAAGGACTAAAAGGACACCTTGGATTACACTGCCTTCTCAAGGAATTGCATGATTTTGATGTTGTTGTTGATTTTGATGTTGTTGTTGTTATCTCATTTATTTTGTTTTCCCTTTGATACCTGGAGCTATTATTATTGATTTTATCCAAGTGAAGTAATACTCAACATGAGCCATTCTTATTTGCCATATCAGAGTGTACAAATTCAGTTTTATGAATGTGGATTTCCTTATGCTTTTACTATTTCAGAAATAATTAGTCAAATAAAAATGCTTGTCAAAGGATTCCAGACAAAAAAAACTGAAAACGGAAAAAAACTGCTCCCTCTAAACTGATATTTTGCGCACACAGAGAACCTAAATTTAATTCTGTAAGGCGCATTTCATGAATTTATCAAAGCACAGCAGTTAACAATCTTAATGCTGTAATCACAGACGATTGGCTTGAATAATAACAAGGGAGGCACTGGCGCAGCCTAACACTAACTGTTCCTCGATTACAACTGTAACCTAGTTTCAAAGTTAAACAAAAAGCAATAATTTCACATCCAAATCTCATCATTTGAAATGTAGGACACCGCCATGGGCCAAAGGGGTTTTAAGCAGCATGTCCCTAGGCCTCAACACACCAGGTTTATTATACATTGAATGCATATGTTATTCATACAATGTCTGGCCTACTGTACATTGGTTATGACTCACATTATATTCACTATTTATTATATTGTTATGGTATATGTATATCAACATGCTGTGTATAGTTATATAGTTTGATATAAAGAGCAGAGAACAACATGGTGAATCAAGGGTATTGCATTTTACACTACTTTCAAGTATCTTAAAGCCTCTGACTTTCCATATTTGTGTCTGTTTTTTCATAATTTTGGAGGGACATGTTTGTTATATTATTGATACTTAAACATGTCAATGACATTTTGTGTGGTGCACCTGTTGTCTTAAAAAGAAATGATTAATGAGTTTCATATGACCAGTCGACAGCTAACAAGTAAGAAATATTGACATGGTCCGATGCTAAACGGAGAGGACATAATGCAGTGTGATAAAATTATTATGCATGTTTTAGTATTATTAATTCCTTACATCACACATATTCAATGACTGCTATTGTCTTTAGCTGGCCCATTTATTGAGTCATTTATTTTACTTCTAGCCATGGCTTTACTCAGCGGTTGCATTTTTCCACATGGAGCTTGGACCTCAATGTTCAAGGCAAAAGGCACCATTGACAGGTCCCAGCCCTGCAGTATATCCTGTGAATCATAACAGAATTATAAATTTAACTTGCCAAACTAGTGCCAGATTATGTACAGTTTAGTCACTTTTGGTACATGTCTAATAAAAGGTAAACAGTTTAATGGTAAATTTATTCCAGAACCCAACAACTATGACCAAAACTGGGAAACATACATTTCTGCTATAAAACCCATTGCTCATATCATACATAGATGTCCTAAAACATGATCACAGTTTGTTCCATTGAATACCCAATCACAGTGTTAACATAGCTGGTCACAGTTCTTTAAATTTTCATTGTTCACATAGTAGATTACTTGATCATGGCTTTACAGGCAACCAGCTCTTAAGTCACCAGACCATAACTATGCATTTTTGACCAATGGTGACATAATTTTGATTATGTTTAATTTATTGGTAATAATTAATCTTCTGTAATTATAATGGGCAATGCCCTCAACGAGAGGATAGGTATCACCTGGCCTCATTAATGTCAACAAGTAGTACAACAGCTGGCAAGCTACAGGACAGCATGTATTCAAAAGAAGACAAACTAACACCACTGATCTTCAAGGGGGAAATCCCAGCAATCAATGGGTCATTGACCCCATCAAACAAAAGAACCATGGAATGTGACTCTGCCTTCAGTCCCTTCATCTCTGAAGTCACCATGGTCTTGACTCCTATGCAAACACAGACCCATATGTACAAATATATCTTTTTAATCTGCCTTCTGTTGAAGAATGTTATTGAGAAACAATAAATAAAGTTCATACATGCTATTATGAATATGAAGCTGATAAACACAGAGTCAAAAGGCAGTCTTCCAGGAAATTCCCATCAATGTGGTTTGATTGTTATCGCATCATGGGACAATCAGTTAAGTAAGTGCGGAGCATCAAAATTATCTTAATGTGATTCGTCTTAACCCTGTACCGCAATCAGCAGTAACAAAGTTATCTCTTCCATAACACACCAATTAATTTGTGTTTGTTTAGTTCTTCAGTCTAAAACCCATGACAAGTAAAAACTTAAAAAGAAAAAAAAAAGTTCAAAAAGTTTATCTGCAAATTTGGAACAAAGGTGGAAGAGATGATTATTTTGGATTAGAATTATTAGGTTTATTTAAAAAGATGAACAATAACTATAAAATACATGTACATTTATTGGGTAATATTGGATCATTCTATATGGACCAATTTTGTCCATTAAAAGGCACTAATAAATCATTTCAACATTCTTAACCCTTGAAAAGGCACACCAAGAAATAATATTTTGAAAAATGTTTATATGATAAGTATTTAATCATAGCCTTAGTAAGAACCATAAATTACTTTTCATGACATTTTACTTGTATGACCAATTGATTGCCATACAAGACTAACAGCCATTTGAATTGGATTTTCCACTGATGACTTCAATCATCAATAAAATGTATCACTCATTGTACCTAGTCTGCTTCACATAGCTGTAATGGAAGGTATGCACTGCTCAATTAAAGTAATTTAAATGACTGAATAATTCAATACAATAATAATGTAATACAAGACACTTGCATCATTTGCTCCCCTTAGAGATGTGCAATTATATACACTTAGGTTTGGGACGTCTGTGGCTTAAGATGGAGGTTTATTAGAGTACAGATCTGTGGAGATCTGCTTGGCAGCGAGCCTGAGAAAATGTGAAGAATGAGGTTATCAGCCTGTCGGGAAATGCCCGCTACCGTATAATTGGGAAGGGCAGACAAGGCGGTGCAGACTTATTTAAGAAAATCACACTGGATTCTTTTGATGATTTGCACCATGCTAAGGCCAAGCTTAGTAGCTGCTGCTCTTTAGACCTGCATTTTGAACAACACTGGTTTGCCAGTATAATTCCAGTGCAATTTTACAAGTTATACACAACTTGGTAGTGATCTAGAACATGTTTCTTTAAAATGTATAGGCATATAAGTCTTCCCTTCTTGTAAAATATTAATTAAATGTATTCTTATTATTATTATTGCATATTATTAAATGTAATTAATCTTTAATTAAATAAAGTTGAGCCATCTTAAGGTCTTCAGAAGTGTTGAAGAGGAGATGTGGGTGAATTCTGAAAGCCTGATACTACTGAAATTTTTAATTTACTTCTCTAAGTAGAAAGTAAGTATGTGACCAAAATTTGATAGTAAGTTTATAGAACCATTAAAACTGTGAGAGCTTGTTCTAACATGGAATTAAAATGTTCTCGATCATGTTATTGTCCTTTTCAAATTTATCACAGGCAATTCTTGTCTTCATAGGAATTTCTATTTTTCATAATACATGAATCAATGATGACTGTAACCCAGCAACACTGAATGTTGCTGTTACCACAATGGTTGCTGCAGTCCTTCCTCCCTCATCATCAGAAACAGTGGAGAATAAAAAAGGACAGACATCCATTCACTGCTCAGGAATTTCTTGAAACCTGACCATCCGTCTCTTGCTGCTTTTGGAGTCAGAGCCGCTCATACTTAATATGCAGGAATTCAATGGGAGTTAAAGAGATTTGGGAAACATGGCTTTGTTTTACATAGGCTTTCCACATGTGGCTGCTCTGTGACAAAACAGCAGAGTGAGAGCCTGGAAAAAGCAGCATGTCTCTCCCATTGTCCTGTATGAGTCAGCCATGCCCTAGTTCTTTACCCTCACTCTGAAGTTTAATAAGGAAATAAGTGGGACCAGAAACCCTTTTCACAGCATTATCTGTATGCAGTGAACAGATCACTCTGAGATCTGCTCTGTTTTACTGGCACATGGTTGACACACAAGGATTCACTAAAGCAAAAGGCCTTGTCTGTATAGACCTTCTTTTCATTGACTAATGTGAAGCCTGACTCAAAGCCTAACTATTTTAATACTTGTGTTGCTCAAGAATATCAAAAGCAGGGCCTCAAACACCAGCTCACACTTGTCAGATGTTTGTGACATATTTGAATATTTACAGTGCATTTTTATTCAATACTTGTACAACCTTGTAAAGCTTTCCTTTCTTCTACAGGCATGTGTGCCACTAGTTACTCATGGCTTTGCCCCTCTTTATTCAATCTACTGAATAAACCTTTTGATCATTCCTTTACATGTATGTTTGATAACAACAAATCCCATTCAGTAAAAGGCTTTTTGTTAGCTTCCACTAACATTGTGCCATTACATAATGAGAAATATGGTTAAATTGGTTCTGCTCTGTTTGAGTAACTGAAATTCAGTGCAAGACAACATGCTGTGCTTTAGATACTGTTATGAGCATGTCTCACTTCTTTAGACAAGGGACAAGGGATTCTCAAATTCTTCACAAAATAATGAGAAGTAAGTGAATACTAAAATATTCCACTCCCCGAATGGTCATTACTGGCAATTAAGTTGTAATATGTTATATGTCACTACTATAATGTAATGCTGATGAAAATAAATAACTGAATGCTTGTGTTGCTATTCATGTGGCTGATCACAAATGAACATACATTGTTTTCAAGGGTTCCATTTTTGTTTTGCATAACATCAGTGGAAGTGGAAAACCAGTTATGTATGTGACTTTGCCCTCAGGGTAATCAGTGGAAGTGAGAATTACACTGGAATTGCACATGCAATTTCTGTCCTTACTGCAGTGGGGTGTTGCCCTGTATAGGACAGGATGGGAGGTGGTTCACGAGTGTGATTCAGTGCTATTTGAACCTGGATCAAGTGGCCTTTTGCACAGCAAAAATCAGACAGGAGAAAGGTGAAAGTGCACTTTGAAGCACATAGGTGGGTGGTACCTTTGACCATGTGGTCTTATTGTTATAGTGCTCCAACAGTGAACAGGAGAAGCTAATGGTCAAAATATGAAACGTGCTCTCCACATTGCTGTAGGCCTTCACATTAGATACAAGCTGAACTTATATTGTGCTGTTAAACATGATCAACATACATGTTGAAGTAACCAACAGAACCTCAGAGATATGGCAGGAAAACACTTCTGTCACTGTCATGGTCACTGCTGGCTGGAGGTAAATTCTCCTGGACAGGGCTTTGCCATAGATACCATCCTCACTAACCTCATAAGTGCTATCTTTCTGTCCAGCACGTTTCTTGGTTAATAGCTTTTATTTTCTCTGAAACAAAAACATTGTTTATTTTTGGCCATTTCAAGTAACATTTTGTAACTCTTTTTTTAAGAGCAAAGGATGAGCAGTAGCGTATACTAGATTTTCACACCACCTTGCTCATTAGAAACCCTTTGTTCATACCTGTCAGAAGTATTGATTTTAAACATCATGTCAAAAATAAATGAAATGCATTTTCAAATCTGTGTTCTTTGACAGCATTTGTAATGATGATAGTCAGAAAGAATATGCCTGAGAAGTGAAGTGCCTTTTTTATCATGTTTATGTAATCAGTAGATTTTAATCCCCCAGTTGGATTCTTTTTCTGTGCTCAGCTGCTCCCCCATAATAGATTTTTCTGTTATTTTTCTTTGCTATTTTACAGTAATCCTTCTAATTGGTCACTGATAAGCACTTGACTGAAAGGTGAGGCTGTATGCACCACAGGACCAAACTTCACCATGTTTTACAGTTTAAGTCACAAATCTGGTACCTGTTTCCATCCGTCTGAACTCTTACAAAGGTCAGACACACAGAAAATTGGATTTGGCTGGATTTGTGAGCTTCAACCAAACTGGAAAGGATTTTGTTTCTAATCTGTGATCTGTTGAACTGTAATGTGGTTTGAAAGAGGCTGACAGACTCAAGCAGGTGTTTGTTGCCCCAGAGGCTCTGTATGTCTGTGATACCACTTTAAAGATTGGTACATCAAGTGTAAACTGAATATAATGCCAGTTTGTTGTGACAAATTTGCACTGTATACTATTGGTTAAGACAGAAGTTTATTTATTGAGTTCTGATGGGTACTTCCACTGTGTTTGTGTGACAAGAAAAATCATAAGCACTCTCCAGGAACTTAATTTATTTATTTCAGGCACACACATTTCATGCTAAGAGATCAGTCCTACAGAAGGTCTCCAGTTACTGTAAAATGAATATTCTCACACTAACTTTTCAGATACAGTGGGGTCCAAACGTTTGAGACCACATAAACTTTCTCCCATTTTTTTATGTCAACCTGTAAATAAGAAGAATGTTTCAGGATTTCGAAATGTTGCAGACAAAGAAAAGTTCTGGCATTTAAAATGAAGCAGAAATATTTGATTCATTGCAGATTTGTCTAACTGCAGATTTGTCACATTGATCATGTTAACTCTTCTGTCCGAAAGGTCAGACCCCATCGAGCATTTATGGGGGAGTGTAAAGGCCTAGAAAGTTTTGGACACTTAAAGACCATGCAAAACATGGATCATAAGGATTTGCACAAGCTTGTGGAGTCCATGCCAGCTCTAGAGCACCCTGTCATTACAGCAAAAGGAGGACATATCAAAAACTAAGACATTTTAAAATTCATGTACATTTTTTAAAAATTCAACTTTTCAATGAAATTATTTAATATATTACTGAAAAATGAAAAATATTGTAACAACAGACCCAAATGGTCGACACATGCTGTATTCATGGAATGAAATTCACACCTGGATTGGGTTCCCGTGCATTCCGCTCCTATGCAAATTTATAGCATAATTTTCCAGCTGGGACAGGGAAAAATCACATGAAAGTCATGAGTGACAAATGCTTTTTAGCTGAAATATTTATTATTGTGAAGACATAAAGAGGGATGAGAGTTTCTGAGTTCCTGCTGATTGTGCAGACAAACCCTCTGCTCTTGTGACTCACCCATTGTTCACAGTGCTATGTGTTTTCCCTGCGGTGACCCACTGCCATGATCATTGCCTAGGGTTTCACAGCTGTTTCACCTTTCTTTTCTTTACCAAAGTCAGCGGTAGGCAACCCAGTGCCAGAAATGTTTCTGGTTTTTGATCCATTCAAGCTCTTGATTAGAGTTTTGGAGATTGTTAAATGCCTTAACCTGACAATTTAATCTGAGTAGTGAACGTCTTCCTCCAACTCCTGAACATGGGTATTTGGTTAACAATAATTATGCAAATGCAGTGAAGGGTTTGACTACAGCAAAAACCAGAAATGTCCCAGGTACCTCAGGACCAGGGCTCCCTACTCCTGACCCAGGGACAGCTACCCTGAATCATGGCGACTAAATGAAACTCCATGGCTCAAGCTGCACTCCAGTACAAAGGAAAGAAAGGACTGTGACAGTTCTGCTGGAACATTGCGTAACACAGCAGTGATGTGTTAAACCATACATGCCCTGGTAGGTACACACAACTTTGAAAAATACTGGTCTGCCAACTGCTTGTGGCCACTGTATTAGATGACAATGTGTCATCCCTCTCGTTCTCACAGTACTGGACAGAAATCAGGTCCCCAGGGAAACATAAGATTACAGACTAAGCTATCACTCTCAGACTCTCTGTATATTTGCAAAAGAAACAGAAAAAGGTATAATTTGGCCACAAATATTGCTTTGTTTTCCAAAGTAGACATAGTTGACTTGGGGGAAAGAGTGAAGAGCCTGCAGAGTCAACTGTTCGCAGTACTGGGAAGAATCTGATATGGGGAACAAAAGAAGAATGGGAGAAGACAGAGCAATGTTCATAGCCAGTCAGGCTTGAAACCCAGGCCCTGTTATGCAACTGGGACTGTTCTCAGAGTACTCGGGATGTTTCCACTAATTGTCAGCGGTTTCGTGTGGCTATACGAGACACTTTTTTATGGAGAAAGCGCTACAGGCAAAGATTGTTTCTTTATAACTGCAGCGTCAGCATTCAGTATGTCCCCTTCTTTCCGGAAATCTTTTGTCTTCCTTCCCCATAAACTCTAGTGACCTTTATTTCCCCTTGTTTGTGATTATTTTAAAGAATCTGAGAATGAAAAGACTAATTTAAGGACAATAACCAATATGCTTTTGCAAAAAAAGTGTCTAATTAAATGTCTAATTAAAGATGTAAAAATATAATTGAATATAATACTCTTCGCAAGTCACTATACAATTCATTGATCTATTTAATAGATATAATAATGTAAAACCATAAACTGAGGAAATTCCCCAGAATTAAAAACATTTACATAAAAATAAGTAAGTAAGTAAATAAAATGAGTAAAGCACTGCATTGCAAGATAGTTACAAAAAACACAAAGTGGGTAACACTGATAATTTACATTATTTTATGGAGATACACAACTATTTAACATTCTTATCAGATATATCTGTCCTTTTGTTATGTTAATCTTGAATTTTGAAAACAGCCAAAAGTTTCTTGTACACCAAGTGTAGTGGCATAAAAGCTTCCTTATGAAACCCCTCATGACCTGTCTTCCCTTAGACCTTAAGCCAGTTCCTTCCTGTCAGCAAGTTTCAGGAAGCTGGATTCATTTGTACCATGCTTCCACTCATCCAGAGTACCCAGTGTTTGCATCAAATGTTTTAGGGACTCATTTCCATTTCTATTTACAACAGCTGAAAGAAGGCAGGGAGACACTGGGTCCACTGTACCTATAAAATGAATGGCTTGACTGGCTGTGGAAGTGAATCTTTTTATTATATAGATCGGAGAGTGGTCCTTCCTGGTACACTGCCATTTCAGGGAAGGGACATGTGAAAAACCAGGTTAAGAATGAACCAATGGATTTTTAAAAACAATTCATCCAATTCAATTGACATAATTTGAAGTTATGTATTATACATTTGTGGCAAGAGTAATGTTGTTCTTTAATGCAAATGTAAAACATTCAGTGTTGAATCAATTCTTTCTACAGCACATATTAATCCTGATGAAAAAAACTATTGAAAACAGTACAGTGTATTCAGAAAGATATATATAAAAATCCAGATTAGTTTTAATTCCGATCATTTATCTACATGTAGTATATAATTAATTGCCATGAGCAGTTAAAATCAATATAAACATATTTATATTCTGCAGCATTTTAAAAATGATTGATTCAACTTTAATAACGGTTCAGTCCAGTTATGGGTTAAATTTGAACACACACTCCCCTGCTCTGTTGATTCCAGCTCAAAAGGTATAAAAATGTCACTGCACACTTACAAAAGAGCTATGCAATGATTTTAATGTACTGAGAATTCACACATGTAACTGCATTGCAATTTTATTTCAATAAAAAATGTGATGTTTCGAAGCTTTTGCTTTAAACTTTTCCAGCCCAAACTTGTTGGCCTCCCACAAGCAGCCCTCTCCTTCTGACTTAGAGGGCGGAGGAAGTCATGATTCCTCTGACTCACATAATGACTGGTCCTCACTTCTCTCCATAATGTAGATGCACCAGCAATTGTACACTGCCTATGTCGTTGGAGGTTGACAAAGTTAGCATTTTCTCTGTTCATAAGTACTCAGGCACCCGTCCAACCAGCAGCAGTCGCTAGCGAGAGATGAGACCAACGAGCTTAACCCCTATCATAGTGAGTCTAGGCCAATTGCTGCCTCGCTAATGTGGACCTCAAGCCATAGCCCGCAATTGTGTGGCTGGATCTTCAACACCCAGTTGCAGGGCTCACACCTGCTTCCTGAACACGCATCTAACTGCGTGAGCCACCCAGGGCCACATAGCTTTCTATTTTTATGATGTGCCACATTTTCTTTACGGAAAGTGAGTATTCAGTGCTGCATGAAAGTATTTCCTTTCCATTGTACGGCTCAGAGCCTTAGCCATGAGCTCATTCAGCAGACGCGGATGCTGGTCAGATAAATCACCACCTGATTCTATGACTGCGCAGACTGCAGAAAAAATATCCATGCCAAGTTCAATGGGTTTACAATTTCATAAACCAACACACGACACAGAGAACAATCTGCTGCATATTGATATCGCCAATGAAACAAACCACCTACTCAGCTCAGCTCATCACCGAATGCTTCTCCTGAGTGCAGTCTTTTCAATGCTGCTGGACTCACATTCATGGAATCTAATCTAATCTGCCTACTTAATGAGAAAATATAGGGCTGCTGGATTGCATGTCCAGCTGAGGCATTGTTGTTTGTTCAGTGCTGCGCCCCATACGCCAAATTAAAACTTAACTATGCCAATGCTACCTGTGGGGCCATGCATAATTTGCTGTGCTGCCACCCAGGAAGAGAGGGATTGAGACAGCAGGATGCTTAAAGCCAATCGCACAATGGGCACTCCGTCAATCAGGCACTTTTTTGGTCAGGCACCTGCAGTCTGCCAGCAGCAATGGCAAAGTACTCTCCTGCAGTAGCTGTGAAAAGAAGTGCAGAAACATGAAAAGAACAGGTGGCTGGCTGCATGTATTTTGGAAGATACTGTGTCTAGTGTGCCCCCTCCAAAGCTGTTGCCACAGTTGGACAGGCCTACACGTGTAATAGGGCATTTCAAATTGAATGAGAAATGAATAGTATGCTGTAAAAAATGTACATAGGTAGTTATAGAACAAACCCGGTTCGCTAGCAGTAGCTGTGGGTAGTAAGTAAATTAGCTAACTTGCTAGACAGAGTATATAGGGGTTCATTTTAACTCCAAAGTCCCTTGCACACATGCACTGTAGCCCTGAACTTTTCTGGACATTACCTGGAGGAGCTGTATGTGTGAGCACAAATGTCCGAATCAGTCACACCAGACCTTAAATGGACTTTATCCTGATAGCTCTCCAGTGCAAAGTCCAGGTAATGTCTGGTTGAGCCCATGTGTGAATACAGTGGGTAATTTTCCGGAGAATTCACAGCGAGCGAATGGGCATGTTAATGACGTTTCTATCATGAGACTGACATGAAACTGGAAGAATACAAGTATCTGAGGGAAGCTGCTACGTATTCTTTTATGCTTGCCTGTATATTGCTTTCCAATCTTTCGTTCATATCGCGGATACGTCCAAATACATTTATTTTTGATATCAATGTAAAAACATCATAACGGATGAGTCGGTAGCCTCGTCTTTGATGTGCTGTAAACAAAACTCTACGATATACGCAGTGTACTCTTTGGGTCATGTCTTGCCTCCAGCATGCTCTACCCAGGTGCAAAACTTCGCCTAAACAAAACAGATAATGTCCAGTAGGTGAGAACGCGTCTGACACGGAAAATCTCCGGTTCTGTGCTGCATGTGTGAACGGGAAATTCCGGAAAATGTCCGGACCTGATTCTCTGTACATTTTCCGGAGTTCTTCTGTGAAAACGGCTCAAGTCTCTCTAAAATGCTCCCTCAATGTTCTTCTCCTTGAAAAAGCCTTACTGATGTTCATTCTTGTCTTGCTCTGACATTTGTTGCTATGTATAAATACTAGACTTCTCATTGTCTTCGGCTTCACTGATGAACATGTTAAAGTTACAGGTCGCCTGCTTGCAGAGTCCACCATTGTTGATCATGCAAGCTGACAGTTTTGTGCATGCACATTTCATAATGAGCTCTGCCTCCTCCCTCATCCTATTGGCTATGGAAATTCAACCAATGAACATATGTTTGCATTACAGGCTGGCCACAGTATTATCTTATTGAATTTACAAGACTTGGTTCACAGCTTGAAGATGCACATGTACCTGTTAGTTATTCTGTGTGTAGAGCAAAGGAAGGTGGAGTTTGCAGTGATGTGCAAGCACTCAGACTCTGCCATATTTTACAATCTTAACATATAGTGTAGGGTGTGAAGGGTCAAGTATTAAATCAAAACTAATCATGCTTTACATTAATGGTAACAGTTTCAAATAAACATTTCCTTCCATCATTTTCATATGTGGGTGAAAACAGTTTTGCTTTGCATTATCGATAAAAACAACAGTACCTACCTGCTCATGCAAGTTACAATAAAGCATGATTTTAATAATGCAGTGTTTTGTGCATCAGAATACAAAAAAGATAAATAAATAAAGCCAAAATCCAATTGTGGAGTCTCATAAACTGGACTGGTTCACCCTCTTTTCCTGCCAGCTAAACTGGCACCCAAAATCGGCATCCAAGGTTAGTCAAATACACAGTCCAATTCTAAGAGACACTGTGGGTTGTTGTCCAAAAACAGAGGAAACCTTAAGCAAAAAGTGTCAATTGCACACCTGCTTGCCATCCATGCTTTTACTGACTGGTATGTGGCCGAGTTTCCACTTCTGTTTGCTTCTGATGCATCCTGGATGAGGTAATCCAAGCCAGGTGTGTCTGATTGAGATGTGAGAGATCTTTGTAATGACCCCAGCCAGCTAGGGAGTGGAGCCAGTGGACCGGAACATACCATCCTTCCACCATCTCTCCTATAGTCCTGCCACAGTCTGTTAATGTGATCTTGGCATCATGAGAAAGCACAAACTTTAAGTGTATTGGCTAACTGTTAATGGAAGGTTTTATCCAATATAATGTACACTGTTACTTGAAATTATTTGAGATTTTGATGATATGAAGTGTCCTATTTAAATTGTCAAATAAAACGACTGCATATTATGACAAGAAGAGAATACTGCAGCATGGAACAACTACGAAAGGCTTTGGGATTACTTGCCAACATATTATTTGGATAATCGATATGCTCGTCTGTGAATAAAAAGAAAATGATCAATATGATCTGATCAATTATGGATTTGAAAGTAAGATTTCTGCCTTTATTTTAAACTCACACATTTCTCCTGGTTCAGATGGGCCAATGACAAGCCCAAGAGTTGCTTCAGTTTTGCTATTCTGTTAATTCCATGCACTCTGGATATCGTCAAACATGCTGGCTATCCGATCTTCCATTGTCCCCATGTTATTGCAATTGTTACATACATGACCCTTCAGGTCACAGTTCATGCCCTTGCTGTGCAGACATTTGTGAAGTCAAAGTGGTGTGGAATGTGTTATCACTTGAAATACCTCCACTATGACTGTGTAAAGAGAAAGAGAAGGTAGCACACAGTATGATTTACCTGCTTAGAAATGTGTTCCTGCTTAGACTGCTGAAGTTTCCCAAATCTTTACATGTGTCTATTATAGACCTGTCCAACTCATTTGGAATATCACTTAATGACATCTTCAAGTTGTCATTACTTGCCAAAGATGGCAGGATCCCAAAGCTTTTGGTGGCCTCTCAAGTGTGATAGAGCTGCAGAACTACCAATGGCAGAATGATATTAGAATGAATTAGTTGTCATAGTAAAATATTTATGACTGCACTTTTAAGAAGTGTTTTACACTGTTTTTACTTATTTTACAATGTTTTACACTGTACCCTGCCCATCTGCAACTGATCAGCAAATTACCCTGTCTGGAAAAGTAATGGGATAACAATCACAGAGGTCCCAACATGAAAAGGAGGCATGAGACTTGATACTTACTTCATACTTCTTGTTTACTCATACTAAAATAATTGTGAAAAGAGGAACCATGGTTAAAAATAATTAAATGAGACTAGGGTCAGGGCTGGTTTTGAACTAAATGGAAACACAAAGATTTAAATAGCAAAATGCTAGCTGTAAAAGCACCAATAAGCAAAGCTTGTCAGGATCTAACATCTCTACCCACTACTGCCACCTCTAGGACATACATTAGGGTCTATATCCTATAATAAGGCATTAAAGGCCGTATTGACTGCCCACCCCTGTTATCTGTCAATAGTTTCTTCCCTGAATCCCCCTGCCTCTAGGTTATGATTGGCTTGTCCTGGGTCCAGTTTCACCTTGATGATGTAGATAGGCTTTGACATGTGGACATATAGCTAAAAACAAAAACCAGAACCCAAGGCAATATATGTTACCACAAGCATCATAATAAAATCTAATTTATAAACTTCTTCTTGCCAGGTCAATTTTTAGACACAGGAAAGATTTAATGAAAATATGTTCAGCACAAAATGAATTAAAACTAATATGCATTATGCAATAGATTACATAACGTTTCTCTTGACAAAATTCCATGACAAGAATATTTTTATGTAGCCTGACTACATTTTATGGGTGTGTTATTTATTTATTTATTTATTTGGCTAAGTTTTAAAAAAAGTTCCATATCCTCAAAACAAATAACAACACAACCATAAAAAAGAGTCCTCCTCTTTCCTCAATCTTTACCATTTTCTTGCATAAAAGAAAGATGAGGGAAGACTCTATTACCGTGGGAAACAACTCTCATAGGATTTCACAGGAAAGATATCAGCCCACATAAACAACCAGTCACTTATGACAGGCCTGTGTGAAGGTATGCGTTCAAGGAGATAAGGTGTTGGGAGGTAAGACGTCAAGTCAGTTAAGTGGGTAAAAGTATATAATCAGGGGATGTTCTCAAAGGCCATGACCAGAGGTAAGTCTTAAATAACAAGCGAAGAATAAAAGCTCAAGGATATACCTTGTGATAAACTTAACCAGTAACCCCAATATTGACTGCATGTATAAAATTATACATTTGCAGCAGAATTTCAGTAATCCAAACCCCTTTGGACCCCAGGTGAATTAGATCCCTGAAAGTCGCATATTAGTGGAAGGGGTGTCAAAACGCAATTTGAAGAATGTAAGATTTTTTTACAGATACCTCTGAGTATAATATGTTGTTCAAAGGGACTTGCCTGTTGTTGTCAGCTTGGCGGTTATGACTGTCTCAAAATCTCAACGTAAATCTGAAAATCTTAGGATAAGAAGTATGCTTCAGGGCTTCCACACTGCCCCTAATGATCAAATGAAAATGAAACCCATGACAATATTAACTGGCAGTGAGTTGCAGTATTGCTTCTCAAAGCTTGTGGAGTTCCAATCCTAGCATATCTGGGCCTTTCTCCCATGATAATATTGCATTGTGAGGTCCCTGGAAATTCCAAACTTTTCTGGCCATCAATTAATAACTTTTTACTTTACTTAATCCTGGGTGTCTCAGTGGCCCAGTTCCATTCAAAAAATGGTAGCTGATTCAGTCTGTTGACTTTGTCATTGGAGGAAGCCCCACTAACAGCTATCTCTTTTTTGAGGGCAATTCAGTTCTATCTTCAGAATGGGCCCACTCCCACTGACCCCAAATCACTCCATTTTCAGTGACACTATTAAAAATACGGCCACTTAATGGCAGGGCAGAAAAGTGGGAGTATCAATACCCCCAGCTCCAGGAAGCAGTTTATCTACCATCACTTCCTGCTCACAACCACACTGATTTCAAGATTCAAGATTCAAGATTTATTACTATCACATCTTTATACTTTTGGTAGTATTTGAGTGAAAGGTCTGGGCTCTGCAGCTTTGCAGAGAGTAGAATAAAAAAAGTAAATATAAAAGCACACATTGTAAGAAATAAAAATAAGAATAATAAACTTGGTAAATACAATAAACTTAAGAGAGAAGGTATATACAAAAAATATACAAATAATAGTATACAGAAAATGTACAGTAATAACAGAGCAGTCAGTGAGATACAGAGTAAACACTGCGCCACAGTTACTGTGTCTATAGTGGATTTCTAAAACTTCTATGTCTTTATCAGTGTAGCATTACAGCAGAAGCAGCTGGCAAGCTAGTTATGTAACACTGATGATCAGGATTAATGTCTGTATAAATTAATAATTCTCTCTCACAGCCTTGCAGTATTGAATTTGAGCAGCTCATTGTTCTCACTTCTGTGCTTTCTGGTTCTCTTTGCAGTCCCTGCGAACAAGATAATGAATAAATACATCTTCTGTATTGTAGAAAGGGTACACATGTGGAACATTCATACAATTCCAATAGGAAGACATAACAATTAAACGTGCTTATTAAAATCAGATATAATCAAATTATAATCTCCAATAACCTTTACCTGAATTAGCATTTTTCGATGCTCATATAATTCTTTTGTGGCGACCAGGGAATACTGGTCAGGAAGAGAATATCATAGCTACAAGGCCTACTATTATACATACTAGGGTTACTGAAGACTAAGGAAGTAAATAATGTTTAATATAGTACATAATAAATAGTCAACTTTAAATCAGTATAACTGCATAATTAATACATGATTCAAACATGCGTGAGCACAACAATCACTTAATCTACAGAATCCTGAGAACATTTGTCTGAGGAGCAGATTTTTCTTTAAGAATTGCCACCTGGGATAGCACAGCTCAAAACCTCAATTTTAGGCCTGCACTTTAATTTCCTCAACTTCGAGGGGCTGTTGGCAGCCACTCCCTCTCACTGACATTTGGCTTAGTTTATATTGGGAAACCCTGCAATTTTGCAGCGCCTCACATGAATTCAGAAAAATTAGGGGTAGCGAGTTCTAAAGCTGATTATCAGGCTGTCTACAAGAAAAAACTTGCATCAAAAGCATTAAAAAATCAAATCTGTTGTTCATATATGCCCAAAAGAAAAGAGGCATATACAAACACTTGTCTGTCTGTTTGCTCCATGAAAAAAATGTTTGTTCCACGAGAAGGCAAAAATTTAAATGAGATCCAAGTAAACTAAAGGTCCACTTCAGCAGAGCTTCCTGATTGAACCCTGAAGAAAACTGATAAAACAGAACCAGTAAGTAATGACGCAGTGACTTTGCTGACCAGTTGGAAAAGTAACACCCTCTTTACAAACAGAATAGCTATGTCACACTGTAAAGTATGTGAAAACATACATAATGACAAGTGGGAAATTGTTTCATGAAGAATGTTCACTGACATGTTGATTTTCTGTCCAAGTTCACTGTGCAACACCATGTCGAACTATAGGATGTAATATATGGCTAAAAAAACATCAGGATTAGTTAAGTGGCCCTTTAATTATTAGTTCTGAACTGTCCTGTGGAGCTTATTTATGTGATTTTGAGTGGTTGGTTTCCCTTTTTTGCAGTAGTACTGTGGCCAATGAGGAAAATGTTAAGTGCTGAGGGTGCGCCATATGAACACCAGCTGGGATGAATCCCAGTGTTGTACTGGCAGCATTCCTGGTGACTTGAAAATGCAGTTATGGGTTAAAAATCCTGAGCCACCCATTTAATTATGCGTTCCAGCCGATAAGCAGCTATATATAAACGTATCCTAATTTCATGGCCTTTGAGTCAGCAATTTAAGTGTCCTCTGCAGTGCTCAACATGTAGACCAAAAATTCAGACAATTACTACCACCTACTGGTGCTGAAGTACGGCATATGCTTCCTAAACTGTAATTACAACGCATGGGTGTTGAACATGCCTTTGATAGTTTTAGAGCATTTTTTAACGCTCTCCACTGGTGTACTATCAAAAAGATGATAAATTAAACATATATTTCTAGGCTGTTTGACATGGTGTAACGGTACATATAAATATAAGTATTCAATATCACTTTTCTGATAAAATAACATACAGCTCTCAAAATTGTACCATTCTCCGAAATTTCCAGGTATTATTTTGCTTCAGTGAGGATTCTTGTAGACTTCGAAACACCACTTGTGGGTGTTAAGACAGGATAATGCAATAACTGTAATAAGAGAAACTGCTACATACTGTTCACTACGTTTCACATTTTTTTATTGTCACATTAAAATTATTGCTTGTTGAAATTTGTATTAAATGACAGCATTCCATTCAGTGGAATACCCTTATTAGTCTTTCTTAATTGCATAAAGATATATGTGTATGCCATTATATGAATAAATGCTATCTGAGTACACTTGGTGAGAATACTTCCATCAATACACTCATGTTTTCAGTCTTATAATATAAACAACTAAAAAATAAACCATCATTTTCAAAGGAAACAGACATATCAACTGACATGTCACTTCATCGCCTCCAGTGCTAAACAGTCTCTTTGGAGGTGCACCAGTAGCTGGTATACTTAGATGTTTTGCACAGTTTTGGGAAGTTAATCTTATGCGCTTCCACCAAGCCAGAAGATCTTCTCCATTAGTGATGGGGGTCAGTAGGTAACTGTTCAGCTCATTTTAAGTGGCATTCTCTAGTTGCTTAGAGGGAGATGCTGGGGACATGACACTGTTCTTTAAAGATGTCCAAAGACACCAATTCTTTGCCTCTTGGTCTATGGTGCTGACACAGTTTCTCTTCTCTCAGAGTAAAATACAGGGAAGGTCAGTTCAATTCAATTTTATCTACATTGCATTTTCTATAACACTTGTCAAAAAGTAGCTTTATATCGATCCTTGGCCTTAAAACTGAGCCATTAGTCTTCCAATATGATGTAATTTGGAAACACATGATCATTCTTTGTAAACATTTTCAAACTTGCCAATCACTTAAATCAAGATACAAAAAATTAAATGGCATCTTGGCTTAAAACGTATGCCCCTACCGTGGCACAAAATTAATTAAAATCGCCTTACCTTTCCTTCAGTAGTTTGCATGTCTGTCTTCACTCTGTTGTGATGTCAGGGATATTTTCTGTTTTAGGAATGACTGATGTTCACACATTCCTGTTTAGCTGGGCCACTGGCATTTATTATCGATGTATCCTAAGACTCTTGACTTCATTGACTTGTAAGGTCTGCGTCCCTATTGTCTTCAGGCAGAGCTGACATCCTCAGGAGATGCAGGACTGGCTTCAATTATAACAAGCTTTACACAGCCTTTGCCAGAGTGGGAATCTGTGAGTGCTTTGACTGGTATGGTGCCTCTATATTCTAGAACCACTGTGCCCTGCCAGTAAGGAGCCAGGTGGCATGTTTTCCTATTAGTAGGCAAAGCCTGAGACAAGGCCTTATTCTGCTGCGACATCTGTTGCTTAAGGCCCCACCTTGTTTGGCTCTCTGTAATTAGAGCATGCTCAGGAAGATTATGCTCCTGTTGTGCTTTATGCAGAGCCATGCTTTTCTTCAAACTGTAAATGAAATGACTTACCAATTGTTTGCAAGTCCTCTACCTCTGTCTGTTTGCTTGTTGTGTTTCATGGAATTTTCTGACATGGAAATAAATTATTTAAAACTGGCAAGGATACATTACACATGGTGTAGTTTGAATTGTATTTTGGCTTGATTTGAATTTTTCATAATTTATTTTGAAAAATTAAGAGCTCTTTTTATAGGATGGAATTGTACTGTGAATAATTAATGTTTGTTGTCAACCAGTAATCTCAGTCAGTCATTAATGAAATCCATTTTGGTATCGCACGCAAATCAGGTTTGCATAAGAATTCAACTAAAATTTTAAGAAACCATAACAGTGATGCAAATATCAAATCAACTTTACTGTGGTTGATTTTTTTGTATTATTAAAGATTTACAGAAAATTAGGCATCAAAAGCCCCTGTATTCACCCTTAATATTTTACATATTGTGTTCTTTCATGTCACAATGTCGATATGAAATCTATTCATTGTTCAGACCCAACTGGAAGCTATATTTTCTTCTGGATTAGCAATGTTGGTTCAGCAACAGTTTTCTATCTTCTTGCATGATGGTCTTTAGTACAGATTGTGATTATACAGCTTTGAATGGTATATTGAAAGAAATGGCCCAGTGGTTAGCAATGTAGTCTCACAGCAAGACGGACATATTTTTGATTCCCACCATGGCCGGATGTTTGCATGCTCTCCCTGCATTTGCATGGGTGTTCTCTGGTTTCCTTCCACAGTCCAAGGGCATGCAGATTTGGTGGACTGGCCTTGCCAAATTGTCCACAAGTATGTGAGTAAATTTGTCTGTCTGGCCCTGTGATGGACTGACAACCTGTCCAGGGTGTCTTCCTGCCTTTCACCCAGTGTATACTGGGATAGGTGTATACTTTAGTCCCACTGCAATCCTTGATTGGATGAAACAAGCATATATTATTATTATTACAGACAAGCAATCTAACAGAAACCATATTCAGTTCAGGCTAATAAAAGGTGTTCAGTTTTAGTTGTCATGATGTCATTGTTCACTATGCTAAGTCCACACTACTGTAATTTTATTGTATTTGTAAAATTGTGATTGTTAACATAAGAATTTTACAAACTTATAACAAAGCTCTCTTCAAAAGTAACCCCCAACATGTCACAATGCAAAAACAAATGGGATGTGTGTTTACCATGTCTGAACTGCATAGAAGCAATAGTCAGGGAGATACTGCTTTCCACCACAAGAGGGCATATATGCCAACATGGCTGCCACCTCACGTAATGTGGTTTGCCCGTATAATTATAAAGCCTTTATCAAAGTTTGAATGGCATAGCATTATATTAACATTAGAGCCAGAAACACTGCTTTAAACATAAACAATGCATATTTGCTATACTGAGGATCATGCAACTTGCCATGCTTCATTCTATTTACTTCAGTGATCAAAAACATGTAAAATGCATTGTGCTGAATGTAAGATGATAGCAGTAAGAATAGAATGTTTGAAGTCCCTGCATCATATTGCACAGGATATGGCATGTGCTTATCAGCAAAGTATGGAAAATGTTTTGAAAGAAATATGAGTGAGCCTTCATATTTTATTAGTCCAGCATAGAAACAAGTATACATACAATATAAAGGTTCTTTAAAATATACTTAAGGGTACAGAGTGCCTCAAAGTACAGGGAAATCACTTATATCTGAGACGATCACTGCAGGAGCTTTACAGTGTTGGAGCACATGCAGAGAATGGAACATGCCCTAAGCAAAATGGTGACTGTGAAAGGGGAGTAGCATGGTGAACTCACCAGACAGGAACTTAGTGTGCAACAATTTGCATAATGCCATTTGTCGATATTTTTTGTCTGCAAAAATTAAGCCACTGCAATGGTGTGGGAGCCTTACACCGCCAAGCACAGAATGGGAAATAAACAGGCCAATTTTGGGAGTGGCAGTGTTGTTTGAAATTTTTCTCACTTTGTTGTCACTTTGACACAGAATACTTATAATTTCAGAAGTAAGGTGATATACCAATATCTTCATGTAACTATGGCACAGGCATTGGCCTAAAAGACAGGATAGGGCACTATCTTGGGTGTGATAGCTGTGGTTGCTTGGCTGTTGGTATTAAAGTGTACATATACAAGGAAGTGCTAAATATCAGTGGAGAATGTATGGACATCTCTGTGCTTATTATTTTTTCTGTTTGTCACAAATACATTATTGGAGTAGGCAGATTAACAGGTTGAAACCAGGGTGATTTATCATTTGGAACTAAGTTTCCTGATTTTTAATTTCATCAAATGAATACCTTTCCCTTTTTCTGTATTTGGTAACCCCTGCACTTCTTTCCCATGTTTTGATAGTAAGAAAATACGACTGCCAATCATTCAGCTGCAAGGTTCAAGGGGAGGGTCTATGGGCCGATTAGGAACTTGGCACAACTCTCTGCCAATAGAACAAAGCTCTCTGTGCTGCCGCTGTGGCTGGGGAATCTGATTGCAACTGATGCAACATACATTAACCCCACTTAGTGGGCGGGTCCTGCCGAGCACATTCGTGCACTGTGGTTTGAACAAGAAATAAAAGTGCTGGCAGCTTTCACAGCAGCTGTCAGCGGCCTGACACTAGATCCAGCTGTGTTAGATTCTGGGATAGCATACCTTTCCCTCAGCTGATGGTTAGACGACTGGCGTGAAATTCAGCACACGCATAATTAATACAGCCTACCTGCGGCCGCGTAGAGTAGAAAAGAGTGATGGATTTAATTCTGAATCTAAATGAACTTTCCCTTGGGATGTCGACGATTTCGATGTATCCACTATTCGATGCGGCGCATTATATTGTGTCTATAATGGCACTCAAAGAACAACCAGGTAAGCTAACGAGATAGCAAAAGCAAAACAAGTGCTTTTAGTGTTGTCAAGCTACCTTGCTAGCAATTACATATGTGCATCTAACTAATTGGCCACAATGCTATGGAGTGGCTTACCTAGTTATTTTGTCATGACTGATGTATGAAACAGACGGTCTCAGAACATTAAGCCTTCTTTTCATTCGCACACGTAATGGAATTCGGGGAAAGATTAACATCACGTTAGCATGGGCATGGGATACAAATAGATTGATGCACGACAGCTTCCTGTTCTAATATTTAGTGGAGTTGGACAGTCATTGATGCTCATGTACTGAAAAGTCAGACTGTTTTGGGGAGTAAAACTTGGTTATGATGTGCATTGTAACCACATCATAAAGCATGGCTTTATAGTAATGCTCAGCTCAGTTTGCTTATCTACCAGCTAGCAAGCGTTAGTCTTCCGGTTATCAATGAAGTATGTTCGTGTTGTAACATGCTGCAAGTTACAAAGCAATTTTCTATCGTTCTTATCTTGAATGCCACAGTGCCCAGTCATTGCCATTCTACTGGCAAAGGGCAGTGTAAATGGTTGTCTATCTGGCTAGCTTATGTTGCTGATGCTAGCAGATGCTAGCTGCCTTCTTGCAACACCTCTTTCACGTTGAAGTGGCATATATAATTCTTCGGCCTTCAGTTATGACGCGTCATCACAAATGTTAAAGTTAGTGGTAACAACTATGATCATGTAGTATGATGATATCAAACTAGGAGTATAATGCGGATCGTTAGATTCCCAATCACGAAGCTGGCAAAGTGTAACTGTAATAGTTGTGTAACGCGAAGTAAAAGCGTGTGGAAAATTCGAGATGACCTTTTAAAGTCGTATTTTTCGATGACAGCATTAAAATATCAACCGTGTCACTGAGTGTACAACTTTCGGTTAAATCGGTTTACTGTCGATGCAGACCTCAGTGTCCCCAGACAGAGCGTAAATATGTGGACTTTGTTTGCTTGTTTAAGAACTTGGTGAATCTGTAATTATAATGTCGACAGATAATTTCAAAAACACAGCACATCTTAATGTGCAGGTATGCCTCTTCAACTCTCAAATAATTTTGAAACAGTGACATTCTTTGACTTAATGACTATCATTATAAATCTAATGGCTGCTTACAGCATTGCCTGGTAATACTGTAACACAAACACAAACAAAAGAAGTGCTCATGCCCGCAATTTTCACTTGTTATGCTGTATATTTGTTCAGTCTCAGTAAGAATTGTGGCTGTGCAAAGCTCGAGGCACACCTTAAAAATAAAATAAGTCTTGAATCAAATGAATTCATGTAAATTTTGTGATATCTGCTCGGCAACCATGGTAGTGACAGGTGCACTTTTTAATGTACTGCTTTGACCTTTTCTCTGCAATCCCCCATTGTTAAGCTTGCTGCCCTGGCATGGTTCCTAGCTATTTTAAAACAGTGGGGATCGCTTGCCTTGTTTAGCTTCTCTGTCCCTGTGGCCTTTCTTAAACTTTTGTCCTCTGGCCTTCATCTCCAGTGAGTAAAGATGCATTTCATTCTTTACACACTGTCACTCACCCATCATTAATTTAAATACAGCAGAGTCCTAATTTAAAGTTTCTAGTGTAATTGTACTTGAAATACAGCAGCATCCTAATACCAGCTAGCTAACATGCTAATAATATAAAATGTGTTGGAGGCAGTAAGATAAGTCTTTCAAGCTAATGTTGAATGTTTGAAGCATACAGTTCATGCTAGCTTGAAACCTAATACTGTACATCATACACCTCTGCTGGTTTTTGCAAAGAAAATGAAAGAGGTCTCCAAAAGGAGATGTCTTTAATTTTCCAAAGCAAGAACATCCTGTTCCTTTGACAAAGCCCAGCGGTGAGAGAGATTCTTGTCTTCCAACACATGCGGAAGTCATGATTTTATCCTCTCAAGCTCTGTACCCTTTTTTTCACTTAATACATTTTTCAGTTAAGATGGGTGCATATTTAGGGTATAAACAATATAATGGAAATGCTAAGTAAAAAAAGAGTCATTGAAGAAGGTTCTACTGTTGTTGTCAGTACTAATGACTAAAATGTTTCCGCTGTAAAAGAGCTATAAAATCAACAATTTAATTAATGAGTTTCTAAAGAAACATGAGAGACCGAACAGCTTTTCAGCAGATAGTTAATAGTCAGCTAAATAGTTAATAGTCCACTTTGGTTTGGAAGTCACCATAGCAAAATTATGTAATGAGACTGAGGGAGAATTGTCTATAATCATGATAGTATATACCAAACATGGAACACTATATCCAGAAAGAGCAACAGTGATTGCTAATCAGAGCTAATGGATAGGGATGGACAGACACTTAGCAGGACAGCTGACTAAAAACCACCAAAAACTGCCTCACAATGACCATAGTACAGAATCTACACATCCATGACCTGGTCTGAATAAAAAAAAATGTTTCATGAGTTGGTCATAAGGTGGTGTTTATAGTAATAAGAAACTGCTTGTAATGAAGACCAGTGCACAATGATTTGACTAGTAATGAAATAACTAGCATAAAACCTGCACTTTATTTATCAACCAGTTTAGCCAAATCACATAATATTTGAGCATGTTAAATTGTGTTGTATCTGTCTGTCATAATTTTAAGTGGGGATTTATGTGTGTAACTGCTACTGTAACAGCAGGCATACTCTGATATGCACTGTAACTCTGGGGGGCATAGGGTTATGGGAAAACAATGTTAGAGTTGTCATTACAAGTGCACTGTTTTGAAACTTAAAGTAGTCCATTACATGTCTGTGATGATTACTTAGTAAAAGAAGAAAAACAAATATCCCCCTGTGGAAAGTGGAGTGTGAAATAGATTTTCACTCTTTGTCTCAAAATTGATATATTTTGATGTTTCATTATTTTGTCTACCCCTTATATGGTTTATGGGAAGAGGATCACAAGCTAATATAGAAACCTGTGTAGCCTGACTGAAAATTGTAGTAGCAGAGCAGGAAATGGTGGCATTAATCAGTTAGCTTTGCTAAGTAGTGTAGTTTGTTAAGTAGTGTGTAGTTTCATTGGCTTTTGCTAGGCTAAAGTTGACATGACATTATTTTCTATTTGCCTGAACAGATTCACTGTCATGTACCCACAGGATAACTCTGTAATTCCAAAGAGAAAAATAATGAACATACCCTGTTTCAGTCATGTAATTTGTTCCATTTCAAACCTCAGTATGATATACTTTGTGCCAGTGGATGAAAGAATGGCACAATGTTAATAAAATGCTGAATGCATGGGAATGCCAGTCTAGAAATAGGTAGAGTATATGACCTCATAATGCAGTTCTATCAGAGGCAGTCATTTACAAACCAAACACCGATGCAGTAGAGAGTGAACATGTTTAAAAAAACTTCCTCTTTTCTGAAAAGATGTTTAAGATAACCGGATGTGATAAAAGAATGTGTACTCTGGACTCTGTCCAAGGATGTATTTTGTTCACTTGGTTCCTGCGACTTTAAGTGTGACATACTGAGCTGTTGACTCCCATTTACCAACACTGGAAGGGCGTGGGTGAAGTAGTTGCTCTGTTATACATAGGTACATGTGATTTGTCACAGAGATGTGCAAATATCTGAAAGAGTCCAGAAGTCTTCCTTATGTGCACTGTGTGCTCTCAGAGCAATGTGTACAGTGGGGTGGTGGAAGTTCAAATACAGTTGATTACTGTGAGCTTGTTTCTTATGGTATTATATTTTATTTACTCTAGCACAGATATTTTGAACATTTGCATTTATTGTATGTCATTAGGTTTCTGTACTCTGTTCTGGACAAATCAATGGTTGCTAAAATGTTCAGACAATTTCGATACACAAACATCAATATACGAATACGCAGCTCTGATTTAAACTAAGCTTAATTAACTAAATAAATTCTAGATAATACCCAAATTTTTAACAGATGAGTTCAGACAGCATGTAAGGCTGTATGTAAGCATGTAAACTTGCTGTTTATATTTGAGATCACATGGCAACAATAATAAGCATCTCCCAAGATAATGTTTTATTACAATTTTACCGAAATATTATTTCCCTGGTAAATACTCCATAAAAAGTATTTCAGTGCAAAGTTAAAATAAATGATAGTCATTTTGGAATTTTTATTTCAGATGTGATGAATACAAGCCTATGCAAAGGCCATAGGTGACAAGCAAATGCATGCAAAATGACAAGGAAGTGACATTAAATGCAGGTGTGAGATTTTCTTGTAAGCAGTGAACCATTTTAACAATCATTTTTAACCATGTTTTATGCACTTTTCTATCTCTCCCAGCAGTTGTACAGTAGACATTGTAGCAGTATGGAGTTCAAACTAAGGCTACTGGACTCTGGACTTAAGAATCCTGTGCTCATATAAGGGGTGTGAACCAATGGACAGAACACTTCCAAACCTGCAATAGCTATTGTACAAATCAATTGTGATGAATTGTAAGCATTGTAAATCCTCACTGGATAAGGGTGTCTGCTAAATAAATTACGTTACATGCCCTCTCACATGAAGTTCCCACGACTGCGTTTTTTAATAAGTAGACTTGAAACTTTGCCTTAAAAGGACATTTAATTACCCTGTTCTGCCGTCTGGTAAAAATTAGTTATATTTTGATTCCCATTAATTAAGCCAAATTGTTTCAAAGATTAGCTGTTTACCAGAAGAGAGGATTGAAGAGCAGGCTGCATGCTCACAAACTCTGGTTCTTAACAAAGGGCCAATTCTCTCAGCAGTAAATAATTCACTGTGTTGACGGTGGCCTAATTTATGTTGCTGGGCTGCAAAGTTCGAGGCCTTGAAAAATTTAACACAGCGAGACTGCAACAGCGTGAAGTTCTTCCCTGCCAATTTCTCACACCTCAGAAGTAACCTTTACCTTACTTTGTTGACCGTAGTCAGGGTTCTGTTTGCTGTGAAAATGACATTTCAGTTACATTGCACACTGGCTAGTATCATCTCAAACTGTGTAAAATGCTTTCAGATGCTGTACTCAATACGTGGCTAAATATTTTTTTTAAACAACACTGCCACATGTTTCAGGGACTGTGCGTTTGTAATAAAAGATTTGTTTTGGTGCTGAATTTCAACCTTGTAATTATGAACATGGTTGCCATATTTTGATATTAGAGGTAATAGAAACGTATGCATAATTTTTAACTCATTGCTTTTGATGGTATTGCAGGTTATGTCCTCCAGTAGACAGGTATGTTACTAAACAAACCATAACACCCGTTTCATCTCTGCTCCTTGCTGTTTACTGCCTCCATGACCAGTGCTGACACACATCGTAGCTGAAGAAGGCTTGTTTTAGAACTAGTGCATGCCTGTTGCTCAGTGTCTGTTGGTGTTCGTTAGTCTGTGATATTGGGAATTTGCAATGGCAAACTTCTGTCATCACAGTATATAGACTGTTTATTTCTGTACTCACAGCTTTTCAAAGCTCAAGGCTGCAAACCATGTTTAACAGGTGTTTTTTATGACTGCATTGTAGTGTGTGTGGGAGATCTGGCGCTATTAACAACAAAACATGGTGATACAGAAATCACATCTCCATATATGTGTGTCAATGTCCAGATGGGTACTACTGTTTAAGTAGCCATCTGTCAGGTCCAATGGCATTTTGCTGCCATGGATGACATGTTCCCTGTCCATCAACAATCTATTATGCAAATGTGAAACACGTGCACAAACAATGAATGTTTTGGATGCAGGACTTTCTAATAATAAATAATGTCATACAATTTCAACAGAAACTATGTGTGAACACATCACACAAAAATAGAATATGCTAAATATGGTTAGCTGAACTTCCCAATGTGACAAGATCTTTGAGATATGTGAGCATGGAGAGTTCACCAAATTCACTTTGATATAATCAGAGCCTAGAGGAAAGGCAGTGGCTCGGCATTGTTCTAACATGTAGATGCATAGTGTTCACATGTAGATGCATATTTCTTTATTGGTTTTCCAAAAACCCTTTGGAATATGTAAAGGATGGTATGGGCCATATTTGTAAAAGTATTTATTTGATAGATGCCTTTTATCCAGTGAAATTTACAGAGAATTATTAAAACGAAGAGCAGAGCCAATTATAGCTAAATAAAACAATCCAAACCAATCTATGGTCTGCTCGAGTGTAGAGTCACATGCACTGTTTCATACAGCAGCCTAGATGTCATGGCTCTGGTAAGATTGCACTTTAGGAGCTTAAGAGAAGTTTGTGGATACCTCTTCCATTCTAATGAATGAAAGATAAAAGCCGCAGGGAGACAGACCTGCAAGGGTGGTGTGGTTGAAAGCATGGTATACCATATCAGTGGATGGAATCAGACATATATGTCTGTTGGTAATCAAGATCGATATGAATATGGACAATCAGAGAGTTGGTTGAGGATGGAAAATAATGGTTTTTAATGGTTGGAGTAGCCATATGCTTTGTGATTGGCTTTAGTAATGGAAAATGTTTTATTTCTTATTTTTGTTATCATTAACAGTAAGGATGCATGTTAAATCACTCTTCTGAAACAATGCAAGGCCTTTTGTGTGGTACAGTTGAAAGAAAATGTACTTGTCTGTCAGAATGCTATGTACAAGAATTGAATTGCACATAATGCTATATACATTTGGTAGCATGGCTGTATTATTGGACCTAAAAAGGAAATGATTGCATGTACGTTTAGAGCAGAAACACTGTCTATGTGTTTTTGCTTAAGGAATTGGCTTCCTTTTTTCCTTGTTGTAACTGGACAGGCTAAATGAGTATCTACATGTGAATAAGCTTCAGCTGTTTCCTGAGCCAAAAATATCCCATGCAAACTGAACCATTTGTAATGCCTGTTGTTGTTTCTTTGTGTGATGATTTAGCCTATCACCTTTACTCCATTTCATCAACTCACTATTATATTTCTGACCAGATATTATACATTACCTTACAGGTATTTACTTTTATGTTCTTGATTTTTAAAAAATGTCATACATTTGACTTTATGCAAATGGCCAGCAAGGGCTGGCCAGGTTCAAGGTTTTAGTAGTAGTCTAGCTCTCTCATTCCATCTTGGCTTGTTTAGCACAACAAACAATGTGAATAGGCTACATCGCTGTGACCATAATCTGGCGAGAAGTATGGAAAATGCCAGGAGGCGATGCTGTCGTTTAATTATTAATACTGGGAACAGGAGGAAGACCAGCTTGGTAACGGATCGTGTTGACACTAGAGCCCAGTTGGTGCTGTTTGAACTTGTATCCTTGTTAAACTAAAAGTCTTCATCTAGCCTAATCCCCAGATTACCGCTGTTGAGACAGTGCAATCAGAACATTGTGCGGATTTTTCTTTTTCAAAAAAAAAAAAAAAACATAATCTGCGATTGTTGTGATTGTGTGTTGTTTGGCTAAGCCCATACTGATTTTGATACATGACTGGTCTCTGAATCTCTTTTAATATTTGGTCAGTAATACACAAAATCATTTTCCAAGGCAGTATTTAAACTTTAAGCAAAAAACAGTCTACATTTTCCTTTAGTTATGATGGTCTTCATCTGAAATTATATGAAATATTGCTGTTATCTTCTTTTGGTGAAATGGGGTACACAAGTATCCCCTATGTTCTTATATTTTACAGCCAGCAATAAAAATCTCAAACACTGATCATCAGAAATGCGCTAAATCACTTGCTTGAGCCTAAAAGTATACAGACACATTGGAAACATCCCAGTTTTAAATCAGTGTTTTGCTACCTGGTAGAGTTAATTTTTAAACTGCATTTTAACACAAATGGTTCTTTATGTGGAGGCTTTTACATAACAGCTGAAACATCTCATTGTCATCACTGATTATTATGTTAGAGTAGGCTATTGTGCAAGGCATACAGTGCCACATGGTTTACTCATGGTGTAGCGTAGATAAAACTGAATCCGTTCAAATTAAATCCAAAGTCTCATCCCTCTTCTATTTCTGCTGCCCTATGAGGTTTGTGCCATTAAGTTGCCATAGAAATAGTGTCTCAGTTTGTCCCAGATTCAGAGGCAAGTGGAATTTTACTGTTTTATTTTTTACAAGAATAACTGGTTTCCTCTTCAAAAGTCCTGAAAGTAACCTTTCATGCATACTTGTGTAAATATATGATTTACCTTCTGAACACAGACCTAATTGGACCAGAAAGACTCTATTTTAAAGTGAAACAGCTCAAGCTTTAGCATAATATTAGTAGTAATGGTAGTTGTATACATGTATTAAGTGCTTTATTTATTGAGCAATATGAAAGGTGTCTTCTTTCATTCCTGAATTCCTGAGTATCAAGCAGTGCCAGAAAGAGTTATGCAAACATTATCAGTATCTGCCTGTGAACAATGTGGAACAGAATGAGTTTATATTGACCAATATTTAATTGTTGATATTAATGCTGTCCATTGACGCTCCATTACTAATGTTCTGTTCTTTCTGTATTAAGTGAGCAGATAAAATCTCGATGGAGACAGATGTGACTGATCTCTGTCGTAACTGCAGGGGCTGTGGAGGTATCCCGGCGGAGCCCATTTGCCTGCTGGTTCAGCTCCATGCTCTACTGCTTTGGAGGGGCTATCCTCTCGGCCCTGATGCTCGCCGAACCCCCCGTGGCTCCGCTCTCCAACGACACCAACGTGCTGCTGGCCTCCCTTATCTGGTGAGTCCTGCAACTTTATGGAGACGGCTTCAGTTTGCTTTGCTCTATCTGTGTCATACTATTTCTCTTTATGTGGTATCACAGACAGTGATGTATATACCCCATGCTCAAGAGTAATGCCAAGTTGATAACTGTGTCCTTTACTATTTATGGTCATCTTCTTATCTTTGTTTTACTGCTAGTTGGAACCATTTTGAGACATTTTGTTATGTCATGTCCTGGTCTCCAAAGAAAATAGGAACATTTTTTTAAGCTCCCTTTAGACCTTTATGTTTTAAAAAAGATGTTACACTCTTACCCTTACCCTCTGAAAGACATATAGTTTAGATATATATGCTCACAGCCTTATATATATTTTGAATATTTAATATAGGCCTATATATAAATATATCCATAAATGGTCAAGTTACATAAAGCTAAGTGCTTTGTAGAGTCCCTCTGAGATTTTAAGGCATAAAATATTTACATTCCCAACTAGCACAGACATTGGACAAGTGAGTCATGTGTTTGGTGGAACATCCTCTTCTCCCCGGAGGAATGCAAACTTTAGAGGAAATGATGGCATTCTCATTGTCCAAACTACGACAAAATCAGCAACAGTATACAATCTACAAGATATTTCTGGTAGTATGAGCTGAGAAAAGTAATGTTCAAGTATAATGAGAACTATATAATTATAAAAAACCTTTAGCTGATGGGAGACATAGTGTGTATTTACTGTGTCAGTACTGCTACTCAAATCTTGAACCTTTGTGAGGTAATGCCCTCTAGTGGTGAAGAAAGGTACATTCCAGTATCAGTGTCATTTGTTTATTTTAATGAGAGTACCAAAAGAAGATTTTAATATAGCCAACATTTTAAAATTGATGCAAAGTCTCAGATTTATCAAGGCCTTCAGCAAATGTGATCATTTTTGCACATGATTTGTGATTGGAGCAAATAAACTACCTTTACTGTTCATATGCTGTCTTTGTCTTTTGACACCAGCAAAACAGTTTTTCATGTAGTAAATGCTTTAGTATATCAGGCCCAAATTGGGTAAAGCAGAAAAACTCACCCTTTTCTAATGGTCCTTCCCTTAGTTAATATTCCTTTACCCTTATTTCTATTTTTTTATATTTATGTTGGGCCAATTCAGGTAATTCACTAACTTGGGGATGACTTTGGTTATGTTTTGCAGCAATACTAAAAATAACTTTGATTTCTTTAGCTATTTTGCAACACGGGTGGTCATTTGAGTAGCACATTGTGTTCAACATGTTACGTTCTCTTGATGCATTGAGACTGAAGGTGTTACTAAAGTTACTAAATATCCAGTCAAATTTGTTTCTGCCTACCTACAGTAAATTGGCATTTACACTAACACTATTCTGTTACTATTTATTTCATTTCAAAATCTGTCAACTTCTTTCACACTGACATTTCTTTATCTTTGATATTTCACAGTCTTTTTTCTCATTTACCGTTCCATCTCTTCAAATTTCTTTTACTTTTGGCACATCTCTAGTTTCATCTGCGAAATGGCATCTTTGTATTGTGAATTCTATTCTTTTTTGTCTACTAACATTATGTTTGGAAATTGCTAAAAAATTGTGAGGCAAAAAATGAACTAAAAAATATGAAAAGGCATCTAAAAAAATTCAAGTGTTCATGGCTGTTGTCTGATAAACATAATTTAAAATTGACTGGAACTGTGTTTTGTGTTCCAGTTCTTTGTGTGAAACGCAGGCACATAGGTAAATAGTAATGTCAGTGTCTACATTCATAAAAGATCCATTCTCAATATTTTGTAGCTGATAAAGATTCAGATGTGTTAGAATATTGCTTATATCAGTGAAATGGTATTATATTCTGATGGCCTTTATTGCCACTGAGGTGCACGTTAATTACAGAAGAAAATCCAAGCACAGACTTCATTTTCAGAAAGATAATAAATTAGAACTTAAATTGTTGCAACAAACCGAAAAAGTAATTTGCATTTTAGATAATTGGATCTTATTTCTGCCCTTTGTTTTAAAATCACAAGTGTGTTTTAGAGTTTGGTGTGTAAAGCTTCAATCAGAATATAGCCTAACACTGTTTCACTGATGAAGGCCGAAGCAGCAATCTTCAGCCTCATCTTAGCCAAGAAAATAATGAGCATGGAACTTTTATGTATGGAGTTAAAGTTGTAATCTGTTTAATCATGTTTATCTTCAAATATTTCTGGCTCCGGAGAGAATAAATTAATTGAAAGCAGCATTGTCTTTATAGACTGCTGAAGAGGAAACTTTGGTAAGTGCTGGAAAGTTTAAGCTGAACCCTTGTGTCTCTGATGTGAAGGAAGCGTCAGAAGGGCCACCAATTTAACGGTCATCGCTGGAATAGAGGGTTTAATGGAAAAACACAGCAACAGACAGATCTCTGAGAACTTCCATAATAGGACGTGACTGAAATAACAATGGAGACTCATCAGGCTTTGCCTTTATGTTTTTCAGTGCCTTGAGCAGAAAATCAATTGCACATTTATTTATTATCTTTGCCCAGTAGTGTTCTGTAATAAATAGTGAAATTGTTTTTCAGTCCACATTCTACTGCAGTCAGTAATTTAAAGCAAACATTATAGGTCGTGATGAATGGCAAACTGACCGGTCAGAAGCATTTGGCCTTCCTGCTTTGCTTGTGTATGCAATTATAGCTGATGTTTTTCACTGTAGAGCTGTGTATGAAACACTGATTGAAGGGAATGTAAAATATGACAGCGTTAGAGTAAAGACACATTCCTAACACCAAAGACGGTACTTTCAATGAATGAAAATTTGGCCCTTTCCTTGAAACTAAGAAGGACATATCAAAAATATGTATTTCTGATATGTATTTTCTGAGCTAGTATTCATTCTGTCATGCCTGTGAAAAAGCTATCTGAGTTTACAGTGAAAAAAAGTGGACGGTAAATATGGTTTCCATATTTCCATATTACATGTAGGATAAATATTGTTTGGCACTTAATGATATGTTGTAGGTTGATGAAATCATTAAAATTCTGGGTTGTAATGCTAACAGCTTGGTGTTGTCTCTGTTCATTGTTAATGCTGTTGGATACACTTAGGATAATCACTCTGGATTTTGAACAAGGTGAAGATTTTGTAAAATGGCACCCCCTGCTGATAACTGACTGTACAATACAACTCAAGCAAGCACAGATGTGACCAGGCCAGATGTAAAATTGGCAGTGAAGTTGATGTCTATGTGAATTATGTCATTGTTGGTACTCCTCGGTCTCATCAACTGACACCCCCTCTGTTTTTCACAGGTACTTGGTGTTCTACTGCCCCCAGGACCTGGTGTACCGGTCTGCTGCCCTCCTGCCTGTACGCTTGGTTCTGTCAGGGATGAAGGAAGTGACCCGTACATGGAAGGTTTTGGGAGGGGTGGTGCAGGCTCAGAAACATTACAAGGATGGGATACTGGTGATGATCGCTGCGGGATGGGCTAAAGGTAGCTCTGCTTCTATCCCCAGACACTTCTGCTATTGTACACACATGTGTCTCATAGCCCTTTCACAGTGATAATGAAGAGCCTTTAAGAGAAGACTTTTAAGGTTTTTTATATGAAAGTTCTTTTAATTAAATGAGTGGTCCATAGTATTAGTACATTAATAGTGTTAAAATGATTTGTATGTATTTTGTTGTAGATTGTTTGAAGGTTTGAACCTTCTCCATGGGGTCTAGTGGGTTGGAGGCACATAGTCTGGTTCATGTATGAGGCTCCAATATGTGAGACCAGATCTCAGTAAAACAGTCTGTTTTATGTTTATACACAGTCATCTCGGATCTCTTCCAAACTTTAAGGTTTTCAAAAACCTTAAAAATCTTTTAATTTAAAATCGTATAATAATATTTTATATCGTTCAAATGCAAAATATGCCACAAATTCAGAAAGTGTATTTTTTATTTGTATAACTATTTAATATTTACAGGTAGCCTTGTAGTGTTCTGATGTTTTTTTTATTGGCACCCAACTCTTAACTACACTCTTGATTTTGTTCTGCATTGCAGCAATCATATTTTATATACAAATCTTTGATACAAATATGTTTAAAGGTACAAAGATGTTTAGAATCACAATAATCTTGAATCATCTTGTATGTTATAGCTCTTGCCTTAAGTCATCCAGAAGATGGGACAGTGCACTTATTCTGATCTTTACTATAATTTTATATTTCAGAACCCTCATTTTCATGTCTGAGATGCAAAATAATATGTTTGTCTCAATCTCATGTCTGGAAAAGCGTGGGTAGTAGGAGCATGTAATGCACATTGAGTAAAGTGCTCTGTTTGGAGGCAGCGAGACGGAAGAGAATCTGCAGATGCCTTCACAAGGTCTTTCCCCGTTCCCCTTTCCCTTTTCCCAGGAGCGGGAGGTGGGCTGATCAGTAACTTTGAGCAGCTGGTTCGAGGAATCTGGAAACCAGAGACCAATGAGCTCCTGAAGATGTCATAGTGAGTTATCCTTGTGCTCATTGGATGATTAGGAAAATATGCTTGTTTGCACAGTAATGATTAACAACCTGCTGCTCAATACAGATCCCAAATTCGTGTAGTTTGGTTCTTGTGCTCTTGCTTAAAATCTGTATCATCTACTGTGTCTCTTTTTATGGTCTGTGGTCTTTATACTGTCAGAAAGAAAAGAGAAAGCATAATTTGAGAGAAAGCTCAAATCTAACAATGCAGGTAACATAATAGGTTTGGTATTGATTTTTTTTTTCAGCAGCTTTGAAGGTTTGTTTTCACTGTTTTTGTTGTTGCTGATTAGTATAGCCTGTGCTGACTCTGGAATGCTGTCTAATCCCCCTGGATCCACAGCAGTAAATAGCCCTGCTATTTATTTGTTGGTCAAAACTATTGAGCTGTCAAAGTCAAAACGCCTCCTAAAACTGTGTATTTTGAAAGCATTTCATTGTACTCTCTTTCCTGGTATTGTAAAAAAAAGAAAAGTACAAAAACTGCTCCAGTGGATGAAACTGTGTATAAAAAACTGATCTTGCTGAAGTGTATTTTGTAATCGAACAGCCAATCAAAGCTGAAACGTATCCTGAATGTGATAATGAAATTGTAGCAGCATGTAATTACTTGCAAGTCTGATTGCAGTTCTTTTTTAGCAAGAGCATCTGCTGATCATATGGTAAGTGTTGTTTGAGCAGGCTAAACTCTGATTGTTGTATGAACACAGCTGGTCCCCTGTTAACAGGTTGGTGGGACTCAGTCCTGCTGTAGCTACCTAATGGTTACACATTACCTGGTATTCCTCTGTCTAATCACCTGCTCCCACCTCCAAAAAGTACCCCACGGAGCACCATAGCTTTGTCTTTGTGAAGACAATGTGTACATTACTTACACTCCCAAATCTTACCTTGCATAAAATGTGACTTGTATGAGCTTGTTGTGCATGATTAGTAGAATTGCAGACACATGTTCTTAAATTTCTGCTGTATTTTACTGTTTTTTTCTGCAGCCCTACAAAGGTTACTCTGATGGGCGCGGTCATCTTTTCACTGCAGCAGTGCCAGTACCTCCCTATCCAGAAGCACCACCTCATGTTCATCTATACTGTGTTCCTGGTTGTCAATAAGGTTAGTCACTCGTGCTCCCCTCACCACTCTGCAGACCCACGACTGAATCTTTGATTTGCTTCGCTTACATCTGAGCATGTTTCCTGTATTAGAAATTCTTGGTAAAGATGTGTTTGTTAAAATATATGTAAATATTTGGTGTGTATTACTTGATCATCAGTACCTCTTATCTTTGGGTTTTTGTGTACATTTAAGATATATTCATAGGAAACACTTAAAAGCCATTTCCTTCAGTAATTCTTTATATTTATCAATATTTTCGAAAAGAAGGGTGAGTCTAACCCTTGGGTCTTATCACTGTCTTCTGCACAACCTCTTTTCTTTTTTTTTTTCAATGGCACCATCTTCCTTATATTAATTAATTTAAAAGTCTGAAGTTAAACATTAACTCTATAACATTTGTATAACAGGTCTTTATTTCTGTCGTACTGATTTTAGTCTTGCATTTATTCATTTATTTTGAAGTACTTTAATTGCTATGTATTTCTCATATCATACTATGGTACCATTCATTGAAATTATGAGACGGCTCAGCTGTCGATATGTAAATGTCAAAGGACTGTCACAAGACCCCATTCCTCCAGGCTCTGTTTAATCAACCTAGTTTTAAGTACTCCCGCAATCAAGTGCTCTACTTTTTATACTTGTATGAGTTCCAAAGATTCCGAAGTACATTAACACCGTGTACGCATTACCATTTAAGGTTTTAATGAGACTTTCCCCTCTTTATGGGACTAAATGCTAATGGCTGTGTCCTATTTTAGGTTTTGGTACTGGACATTTTTAGGCCATATTCTTCACTACCAATGACTAAATTTGCATCCGGTTATCTGTGGTCACTCAGACTTCACCCAGCATGCAAATTAATTACAAGGGCCTTTCCATTTTGCTTGGCTGGCTACAGGACAGGATGGTTAGGTGTACAGACAACATTACTGCCAGGTAGCTCAATGGATCAGTTTTGTTCAATCAGTTGTTAAAGATGGCAATTTGCACAGCTGTGCTTGCTAACCATTCTGAACCTGCCTCCCTGCTACTTTGGAATGTCTATGACTGTCACAGCAGCAGATTCTGTCTCTTCCTGACCTGAAGATTTTCATTCACTTTCATTCACCGTTTGTTTGAACTGTCTTGATCCTGCAAATTAAAAAATAAATCACCACCGCTGTCTGGCTCAGCCACAATTAGCCATTTTTTTAAAAACATTTTTCAACATTGGCATCCCATGGGAAAAAGTCCTGAAGTGCTTCTTTGTGGAATTTTCCCATTTTGGTTAAATCAAAATGTCTGTACTAGTTACTTTGTGAAACAAAATCTCTGTTATTTTATAGTGAACACAAGAATCAATTTTAGAAACCGATAAATCAGAAAATGGTTTCTGGGGACTGTAATGCAGTTGATAAATAAAACATCTCTTTTCCCAGAGCATTAAATTACTGGTCATGAAATAAGTTTTACTTTTATATTTTTCGGAATCAAATGGAGCCCTGTAGAATAAATGGGTACTATAATGGGGCATAGGGAACTCTGGACTTTCTACACAGTTGCACAGTGTCAACTCAAAACATTCACATGACCTCAAAGTCCCTGTGAAAGAAATGGGTCCTTGGGATCGCATATTTTAACGGTGTGGGTCAAGCCCCAGAAAAGAGGGGTTACGTTTATGGTAAATCCCTGCGGTCTTGCAAACAAGTTAACGGAATAAATTTCTTGGCTTTCCACCGGTGGTCATCTTCGTTGTGCAAGGATGAGCCCTATCGTCATCTCTCTCTCTCTCTCTCACTCTCTCTCTCTCTCTCCTTTCCCCTGCAGTCAAGGATGATGCTGTCTGGCTCTTCGTCTTGGCCCTTCGCTCCCGTGGAAGGGGCCATGTACCGCGTGCTCTTCGCAGAAGCACCGACAGATTGCGCCTCCGCAGCCGCGGCCAAGGCCAAGGCACCTGTCAGGGCGCCCTCGCCAGATACATGCGCCGCTGCCAAGGAGGACGTCAAAGAGGCCTTGGACAGTCACAACGGTTCAGCGGTCTCTGACACGGACGTGAAGGTGTCGCGCTCTCCGAAAACCGGTGGGGCCAAGAGACAAAGACCAAACGAAGAGCTCTGATGCAGGAAGTTGCAAGAAAACTGACTGAGGGCACTGTGAATTTCTTTCCACATTTTTGTAATCATTTCACTTTAATAAGAGCATGTTGAAGAAAATGGGCTGATTTAATATATAATAGTTATATTTTCATATTTATAAATTAAACGATGGGGATAATCATTTTCTAATTATGCCTTTAACGCATTGGGTTTATAGGGGTTTTGATGAAAATGCTGTCTTTAAGCAGATATGTGAAAGCCATTTGGCACTTTATTATTTATTGTTTTGAAAAGCTGTTGATTTTACATGAAAATCAACAGTTATTTAAATATTTATACGTCACGTTGATTTGTACTTAATGAAAGTGCTCATTTGAAATTAATCATATCAAAGGTACTGATCTATGCTGTATTTATCTTCTGAATGTATGAAATGCTGTTTAAAAATAAATGATAGTTTTATTTGCACCTAAAAGTAGTCATACTATTGATTTTATACATTGTTAATGGTCCCCTGTATTCTCTTGATTCAGAATGCCCAGGTGTTGTGTTTATGATTATCACTAAAACACATCACTCTAACAATCCTTTGTCAGTTCGATGGTTAGAAGTTAGCTTTCCTCCACCTCACACACACACACACACACACACACACACACACACTGGTTCTCATGATTTCAGACACCTTATTAAAATTATTTTGATTGATTGTTCTGCATAGGAAACACTCTTATCACACAGATGTACATGTATGGAATAGTTGGGGGTGGGGGGAAGCAAAGACCTTTTGCACACAGGTTTCGAGAAAACCAAACTCTTTATCTTCAGTAAAGGCAAACCACTGATATAGACCCATTTCTTGCATACTTGAGCATCATCTTGTCTGTTGGCCCTGCATGTACATATTACATTTAAATAAAATTTGCTTGCATATTGTATGGAAATTCTTCTGGGGAGAAAAGTCATTAAGTTTAAAAAAATGACCAAATGCAATGTGAGACTCTTCAGTTACATTATGCACAGTTCCATCCGTTTATTTTGTATTTTGTTGAGCCACAATTTGATCAATTTTCACATGCTAGCTGTGCTGTATTTTGATATGCATGAACCAGTTAACCTTATTTTCATCAAAGCCACAATGTGTGTGTGCTGATGTCATATTGAGTCTAGATGGTAATACCATGAGTATTATATTAGTTCCAGTTATTAAGCCTTAAAGTGCACCCAGTTTATGTTTATTACATACTCATGGTGATCATTTTGATTCCAAGGGCTATCTGCAGATTGCAGGATTCTGCAATTCCCTTCAGACAAAAGAGATTTCCCAGCTGGAGCATATTTGTGTAATCTGTGCTAATTGCTCACATGGTATCATCACCAGCAGAACACGACAGTAAAGCCAGACTGGTGCTGTGGAGTCTTTCAGCTAGAGCAGTGGAGCAGTCTGCCAGCGATCTGGGATTGTTCCTGCCAGACCTGAAAAAAAAAAAAAAAAAACAATCATGGTTTCAAACATGGGGATGAGGGAGGGAGGGTGCAGTAATTGACCTGATTTATAGTATTTATCATATAAATCTGCATGTAATTAAATCAAATCAGTAAAACTGATGTAAACGCACAGAAACAGATTTTGTGTTTTACTGATTTTAAGGCACAATGAAAACCAGACGATTTCTTTTAGGAAGTCATTAGTTTATTTTAGTATCTGGGGTAAGTAAAATTGCTTGTCCAGCTCAGTTGAAAACCGAAGGCTGTAAGCGGTGGAAAGCAGGCCAGCTACCATAGCACATTCATTTTGAGGTCAGACATTTTTATATTTTCCTGTGTATTACATAGCCAACAGTTGATTATCCTTAGTAATGGAGGGATTTTAGAGATAATCTAAACACACTGGTGATTCACAATGCACCACTGTCACAAAAGAAAAAAAAACTATTAGCTGTCCGGTGAAGTATTATTCTGAACTGCTTTTCTACAATTTTCTCGATAAAATCTCAATAGAATTGTTATTTTACCAGTTTGGTTCATTAATACACAAAGTATCATTGATGCATTTATGGAAAATGGACAAAGCTGATAAAAACTTGTGGCACTGTACATTAAGTCAACATTTTTAAGTAAAACATCTGTGAACTCTGATTTATTTATATAAATTCCCACAACTGTCACTCATTTGGTTCCACAGATTCACTTTTGTGTATAAAAATGTCTAAAGTATGTGTAATCCCAGCAGCTTTCTATCATATTGCTTGTGGACTCCTTGAATAAATCAATTATGAATGAAAATCCATGTTTTTACTACTGTACAATTTTGGCTACAACCAATTCTTTTTTTATGGATTTGGTTCACAGATTTTGTCAAAACTTAAGTTTTTCAAAATCATTTTCTATCAAAATAGGTGTTCGGTTTATTATAGCCTGTTACAGTATTTGTTTGGTGTCATATCAAGCACTCAATCATTTAGATTTATTTGTGTAGTTTCTCATGTCAGCACTCTCTGTTTAAGGGTTTAATGAAATTAAGCCCCCATGGCTATTGTATAATTGTATACTGTGGTCTCTGTGCCTTTCTAATATACCATTCAGTTAGTCTAACAAGGGCTTAATTTCGATTAAATACCCCACAACACATACTCTCACCTTTGTCATAATTAACTCAATTTATGGAATAATAACATGCTGAGTCTGAAGACTTTTGGGGCTATGGGACTGTGTTGCCAAACCTGAAGAAAATAACAACAGTACAAGCAATCTTTGCATATGCTAAACAAGAGGTGATTCAGCTGCTATCACTGCTGTGGGCCTGGCTTTAAAGTACAGACTTCAATTACCAAAGAAGAAGAGATATTCAGAGCACTGAAAGTTCACTACTTTACCACTGAGGAAATACAGAACCTTGGGAATAAAAATTAAGAATTTGTGCAGTGTTCAAAGTGTTCCAGAGTAGATTTCATGTGTTTTGTGGGCTGATGTGCCTTTGCTGGTACAATAATATTATCCCTGCAATAAAATTAGACATTTCATCCTTATGTGGACTGTTCTTGACTCTCGACTTGAACTCAGAGTAATGAAAAGTTGAAAATACATTATGCAGAACTAATGTAATAACTTGCATTCTTCAGAGAGTTGCAGATAGATGACAGCTTCCCAGTAGGGCTTACCAACAATTCATTTAATGAGGTCTAGGCACTACCCTGGCCCCACATAGACGATATGTTCAAAGGTCACACGATAAACCAAGGACATGTCATTTCATGTATCACAGCTGACAGGTTTCCTCTGCCAAAGGCACAGGAAAGATTATGAGAATGGCAGAAAAATACCATTAAACAGCACAACACATCTGTGACACAAGCAGCAAACTAATGATGGGTATACACAAGGTTGGGCAGAATACATTGAAAAAGCATTTTGGACTGAATACTGAATACTCTGTCCAAAATGTAATCAGTAATGTATTCAGTTACAATGCTCAAAAAAGTAACTTATTCAGAATACATTAAGAATACATATTTGAAAGGCACACATGAAACAGTATTGTAATATGGCCAATACAATGTACTGTACGTCAAATTGTTGCATATGCTTAGTGTTACTGTTTGGAAGTCTTTATGTAATGCCATTCTATTCATTGTTAATTGCTCTTGCACAGTGTGACTGGGGGTTAACAGGACTGAATTGTCAACATGTGAGAAAGACCAGTCAATTAAAGTTTTATAAACCATTCCTATTTATTCACCACCATCAAGGCCATTGTGTTTTTTATAATAATGTCTTCAATAATTACACAATGAGTTAGAAAATACAGGTAAAAGGTAAAAAATTGAATTAAATATTTTTTATACATCCCAGTAAAGTAGAAAAGACAGAAATAAGACATCTCATTAGTGTCATTTCAACCAAAAACCAAATACTGTTTGATATGATTGTTCATTTAAAATTAAGAACATTATCGTGATAAGGTTTGTTGTCTAATTAGCTGACCCGAACCTGTCAAATTTAGTTTGGAAGACAAAAAATAAATAAATGATCATAATAAAAAAGAACCTTTAAACATATTTACTCATCATATTCATTTTTAATCTCTGGCCAAAAACACACTTTAAACACCATGCACTTTGATACATGCTTCAATTGTTTTATATGGGTTACAGAAATGACTACAGTGGTGCTCTAGTCTTGCCACCCCCACCCCACCCCTCCTCTAGCTGGCAGCTGGTGTACGCTGAATGTCTGCCACAGGATGCACTAGGTTGGAACACATAATTATGAGGACTAGTACTTTCCAGCCTTTTTTTCCACGTTTAATTGGGTTCAAATTGAATGTTTTTTTTTTGATTAAACTATCATGTATGCCAACATTTGGCTGGAATATATTTCTACGGTTATGTGAGTTTTATTTAGAGCTTGAGGCATAGTTTTTGCTACATTTCAAATCTGGCGTGTGCTGCAAGCCCATTCTAGGCAGCACCAATCCCAGAGCCCTGCTTTATTTTCTTGTTGATTGCTTTCTTTTGCAGGTTGGTCATCATTTAACTGCAGTCTTGATTATTTCACTAATATTTCTGAATTCTTTTCAACATTCAACACTGCAGCAAACTAGCAAGTCCATTAAATAGTTTTGTAAACCTACCTAAGCTGGGAGCTACTTACCTTAGCTAAGATAGAGCCACTTACCTTGAGATTTTTTTTTTTTTTTAGATTTGAAGCTGAATTTTCGATGCAGGTAAAGTTTTTGTTGCTGTAAGACACAGCTTACAGTTCACTGTGAAATTCTTCCCAATTTGTGTCCTGCAAACCAAGTGGTGATGGAACTTCCATGATGCAAAGGCACCTAATTCTGCCATTGTCTCTGTCTGCTCCAAGCATCTTGATGTGACTTTGCAACTTGACATGAGACAATTAGAACCAAAGCAGCGATGGGCAATTCTTTAATTCTTTTTTAATTAAGAAAGGATGGTATTCACCTAAAAATTAAGAAAGTAAGAAAGTAATTTTAATCTGTATACACATTCTACAAAATGTAGCTTGAACTGAACACAGTTTTTTTGTATTCTGAATACGTATTCTGAATACATGCATTCTGTTACAGCTCAACCCTAGGTATGCATGATGAAGAACTGAAAACTAGTACTGCTGATGATTCATTTCATTAACTTAGATCAAAACTAACCAATTTAAAGTTATCAAAGGAAAGACTTACAACTAGAGTAGTACAACTTTGTTTTGTCATTGCTTATTTTTTTGTGAAGCATAAAAAACTTTCTTTTTTACAATAAATGTATTTGAATAAAAGAACACTGTTTTCCATATTTTTAGAACTTTGTTCATTTTTATCAAAAGTGTTAGCAATTCTGAAGGTACATGAATGGTTTCATAATAGAGACTTTCAAAGTACTCCACAATCAACAGTCCTATCAAGGAAGTAGAAAATAGTAGTTAAAATGCTGTTGGCTTATTCAACAGTTCAACTGAGGATGAAACAATTTAGTTTTGTACCCTTTCACTTTGCACTTGGGCACCCTAAAATGTTTTTTTCGAAGACCGATGTTTGGAGTCTTAAACAATAATGTTGTAAACGATAATGTGGTCTGAGAAGGGCAGGTCTTAATGTACCCTTCCTGTAGCTCTCCTGAAAGCCCAGCTCTGTGGCTTGCCAATTATCTTTGATAGTGGCGTCAGAAGGCTCTGGCTTTCTGACCTAGCCTGGACCAAGACATTGTTATACGACAGAGACATGAAGGATTGGATCTCATTTGTGTCAGCTGTGGACCTGTAGAACAGGTACAAACTTTGACAGTTTCTACTAAAGGAACTTAGCTTCTGAAGAAACGACCTGTGCTATGATACCTTTGTTCATATATGGTCAATGTAAGAATTTCAGCATGATTCATTTTGGTTGGAAGGCTTCTCCCTGAATGCTAATTGGAGTCCTGTTTGCCTCTGACCTTGGATGAGAGATGACCTCCCCTGTTTAACTGACATGTAAAATCAGAGAGCTTCTCTCACACCATTGCCTGTCATCAACATTATCTTAGTACAGTTCAAGGAAAAGAGTTTTAGCTGCTCATGGTGGTTAAGTATGAGATGAGGGTAATGACACTGTTCTGTGTCCTATACCTGTTTGGATATGCAGATTTATAGAGATGCATAGAGATAGAGATCACCATCAACACAGATTCAACCACGTGTTGAATTTTGGCTGGTACATCTACCCCTGGATCCCTTCCAGCACTCCAAGGTCCGCTGTTCCAAAAGCAACCTCTACATGCCAACTGATAATCCATGTTCCAGAATTTTTGGTCATGACTATTTATAAGACCCAAAACATGGATATTAAAGAGATATCAGCAACTCAGTTCATTTCTGCATATTTCACTAATTTTGTAGGGTTTCTCGCAATGCCCATGAAACAAAAAAGATCTGCACTGCAGTGAAACTGCATTGCTGCTCTTGTGGGTGTTATGTGCAAATTAAAACACCTCTGTCCCTATCCTCTTTCCTGCCTGGCCTGGGGTACACCATGAGGTAATACAGAGAGATTAATCGAGGAGAGGAACAGCACCACATCATGTGGTTCAGTGTGTGAGTAATTCCCCTAGTGTTATAACTCCTTTGTAGATGTGACGCCCTTGGATCAATCTCTTCTCTTTTTGGTTGCAATGTGCGTAGGTGGCAAATGTGGAGGCCAGTGAAAGGGAGACGTAGCCTTCAGTCCTGCATAGTTATTTGGCATGCTACCTCACCCATAGCTACAGCTTTCTTTTTGCTACCCTCCTTATGTTGACCCTAGCACACTCTGGTTGGCACCCCCTTTTGGGACTTTCCACATGGAAATTGTTCTTTTAATGATTGTCCTGTTGGTTTGGGAGCAGGCAGGAGGTGTCCTGTTATTCACTTTTACAGCTGTGATCAGACGAGCCCCTAGGCCTAGGAGTATACAAGGCAAATACTAGTCCAATAATTGATGAAAATACTGGAGTGTTCAGCCTGTTAATATAATTTCTCTATTCAGCTTATGTTTTTATATTTCAGCAGATAACCCAGCTTGATTCATGAGTAAATCATTACATTTAGCCTTATGTTCTCCCTGTTTGGGTTGTTCAATTATATTTTTAAGTTCACACTCACTGCTGTAAGCTCCTCAGCCAATTTGGTGCAGAGTGCAGACAAGCACGCTTCCCACCAAAAAATGTGATGTCAGGCGCTGTTTCCTTTCATTACGCAGTCCTACAGTTAAACTTTCATGGACATTGAGCCGGAGGAGAGTTCCTATTCAGCTTGGGCAGGCAGACTGTGGACACTTGATGGAGCGTTGGGAGATTGCTGGTGTGAGATGAGAAGGGGATGTCCAGCTGAAATCCCTGCTTCTCCAGGCAACACGAAAGCTAATTATGTGCCACGCCATGGGGCTGCCGGCCGCTGGCAGCGCTGCCAGGCCCTGGATTCCCTATCAGTGGGACTCGTCCACAGAATAGAGCAGTGCCTTAACAGTGCGAGTCATTCCAGTATCTGTGAATCAAATTTTGTTTGTCCTTTCTATGTATCAGAGAGGATCTTCTTTGCATGTTTAATTACAGTTTTGCAGTAAGATTTTTAGGAAGTTGACATTTGACAGAAAAAATGGCATGGATAACAAAATTTCATGGCAAAGAAATCAAAGGAGATTCAAACAATGTTATGTGATTTTAGTGGCTAGATCTTTTTTTTGGAAATTCAGGAAATAATTGAATGATTTTTCAAGGTTACTGCTCAGGTAACATGTAATGAAATTCAACACACTTTTGCAATTCCACTTTAATACTGCAATTAATCACTGTGAAAAGTAACTGTTAATTCTGCTACCATTTTAAAAAAGCCTAGTCATGTCATTCCCAATTATTACTTGAAAATCTTTCTTAACATCTCATGACAAATTGGAAGAGTGCAGTCCTCTGAAACACATAGCTAGGGAGTTTTTTTTTAGTTAGCTGTCCATCAGAAGGCTGTGAAACACAGCAACTGCACCACTTACATGGGTGTTGCAAGCAGACTGCAGGTAACAGTGAGGAGGCTGGGAGTACTCTGCTAATTGAAACCCTCCTTTGCTCTGGGATGCTATACCCCATATGCTCCTCCCTGTGAGACTACCATCTATGGTCAACTCTTGGCATGGTCAGCAATCGATTCTGGACTGTGGGGCTCTGAGCTGTGCTAGAATGGAGGACATTTACTTAGGGCAGTGTGAATCACAGCAACGAAATCAATAACATATCTTTAGAAAGCACCATAAAATGTATTATTAGCAGAAATAATAATAACAGTAGTGACAGCAAGAAGAGGAAAGCTAAGAGAAAGAAAGATAATAGGAGGGTAAAGAGAAGTGGAAGGAGACAAACAAAAGAGGAATTTTGTACATTAGTATTGGTGCCTGATAAGCAAGGCTGAATGTTACAGCAGAGCTGATCCTCTCATCTCAGGACTTGAATGCTGATGATGAAGTCAGTATGGTATTGATTTTGATTTGCAGTATGTGCAGCCGAAGCGGTATAAATGACAAAGGCTCATATCTGAGCCATGCAGGTACCCCCGGTGTCCACTGGAGGGCGTAGAGCACCTCTAAGCAGTTGATCTCCTCCACTGTTCCTCAGACAGATCTGAGACAGCAGCTGCAAGGCGGATGGTGGAGACCCCTCTCCTGCTGCAGGAATGGTAGCTGCCCACAGTCACAGTGTGGCATATAGTTAATAAAGGCAGAGTCCATCAAAAACACAAAGGAAGTGTCATGCCACACACACACACCCTTGAATAACCTCCCCGATCCCCCCCTCCCTTCCCCTCTTTGTGCTGCTCAGTCCAGGATCTCATCAGTATTACGTGCATACCGTCTAACTCAATGTCATGTTTTTGATAAATTGTTACGGATATTTTTATATGTAAAGAATCTCTCTGGCACCCCATTCAGTTGAACTGGTGACTGCAAGCTGAATGTATTAAATTCCTCATTTCTCTCCTGAAATAATATTACACAGCCGAGCCACTGCGTAGAACATGCATTGGTTTGCCTTTTTTTTGCATTACATGGTTCTTTAAATTCTAAAGTTCTTTCAGGAGATATCTCATTTCTGAAGATACTCAGGACTGAAGTGAAAACTGCTTTGGAGAACTGCCTGTACCGCTGCTTCCCACTGCAGAAACAAGCATAAAAAGGTCCCCTCCGCTTATCTAACCAGGGAGCTGTAATAAGGAGCAGCACCATTACAGCGCTGGGGACTGACTGGCACAGACAACACAAAGCCAAGAGAGTGTGCTTATCTGTCACTAGGGGAGGGTTTGTATGTTGCAGACTTGCAATAGCATTTTTTTTTTTTTTTACCTGAAATAATCCAGTGTTAAGCCAGTGGCATCTCAAGCTTAGAGACAATACTGTGTGTCTGTTATGGCCCGGAGGCACAGAAAGCGCACACAAACCAGCACTCCCAGTTCAGCTCCCTGCCCTTGTCCATGTCTATTTCTGCCTTAATATGAAAAGCAATTCAGATTGGGCCACATGGTATTTATGTGCCTTCAGTGATGACACTGAGGTATTACAGCCAAATCTGTACAAACAACGTAAGCCGGAGGACACGAAGATAAAAGGAGAGTTACAGGGTTTCAGTGAGGAGTCATATCAGGCCAACATGACAGAGCAGCCCTGATGCACACAGCCTCTTTTCAAAGCAGCACCACTGAATGCCAAAGCAGCCCACTGTCTGAGCCTATTCAAGATCTAACTTGTAAGGGGAAAAAACAGCTGCAAGGGGAATGTGAAAAATGGAGCTTGTTCTTTGGGTTTAGAGGAAAAAAGGACCAGCTAAAGGGTTGTAGTTTTCATTTGCCCCTGATCAGATGCAGACACCACAATATCTGGTTTCTTTAAAATGTCATTTTTTTGCAAAGAGCAGTTAGAGTATCAAGACCGTTGCTGATTGGTTTTTCTTAAATAATTATATTGTTTAAGTTGTTAATTGAATGAGCTGATCTTCATGATGATGGGTCTGTATAGGTAAATAATTGAAAGACAAAATGAACAAAACAGTTTCAACATCTCCAGCAACATATTTTACATGGAACATCTGGCATATAGATGTGAAATTCATGTTAATGTTAAATGAAAACCAGTAGACATGTCATTGAAATCCAGTGATCTTTATTATATTTTCTTTGCAGAAAATGATTCAGACATACAGTTACATATTTTTGATATAAATCATTTTTGGATATTTAATATTTAATTGACAATTTACAAAGGAAGGAGAAGTGCAAAGAGCAGCACAGAGTTTATGGGTGGGTTCTGATACATATAGTTATCTCCACCTATAGGGGAAAGCATGCCCTGAGGGCATAGTGGGAGGCGTAACACACTTAGACCATGGTCTGTTATACTCAAACCATGTCACATGGGAGTTTGCTTGCCTTAGTACCACAGACTTGCTCAACCCAGTGGATAAAATGGAGAGAAGCTTTTTAAACTGCAGAGGTAATACCTATGACCCTGGCAGATTTTAACACAAACCTGAATAGGGAGGTGCCTCCATTTTCCAAACATGTCACATGATGATCTCTCGCTCTCTCTCTGTGTCTCTCTCTGTCTCTGTCTGAGTGGAGCCCACGGGACCCACATCTTGGTTCATGCCATGGTTCCTCCCCTCCCACTGCTGTATGCAAAACAGGTGACTGGGATGCCATCTATTTGGCAGAGCAGAGGTGCTCGCGTCCTGCTCATTTCAGGCAAGCCGGAGCTGTCATTAGTATTCCAGCAGGAGGGTCCTCCAGAGTCGAGACATCTGAGCAGAACAGCCGCAGCAGATAAAGGAGAAGCCATTAATCCGAGGAAGATTACCAGCACTGATACTTTATCCCAGAGTAATACAGCAATACAACCGGGCTCATTCCATTTACAATACCTTCAGATGAAAAGGAACAGCTCACCTTCAGAAGACTAGCACTGGACAGACAGCTTTTCTGATAAATTGGGTCCTTTTTTGCATTCTCTTCAATGGGAAGTTATTTTTTCCCTTTATCAGTCTGTATATACCCACTGTGGCTCATAAATGTGTTTTCCAGTTATATATTGAATAATCAGCATTTGTATTTCCGAAGCTGCATTTCATCCCGGTGTGCTGACACATTTGTATTATCTCAAATGCATGCAAAACACTCTGTCTTTGTCCAAACAATAATAATAATAACAAATAAAGGGAAATAACATTTTCAGAATAAAATATGCTAATAATAAAAGACATAAAATAATAACCAAAAATACCAAAAAGCCCAAACACAATTGTGACAGCAAAGGCATGACAATATCCACAAAATCCTACCCTCTCAATGCAACATTCTAAAACCAACAAAAACCAAATTCCATTATCCAAAACAGCACAGCATGATATATTGGCTGCAATAACTTGGTCTACACTGTACATGAAATTAGCTACTGAAAGAAATATTTGCTGTAGAGAGAGATATTGTAGTGGGATGCACCTTAGGAACCACTAAGCTGATGAAATTCCTTGCCCTGACTGAGGTCATTTGCATGACACCTGGATGCATTCACAAGATGGAAAGGCTGCCCAAACATTTTGGGATATGATGAAGAACAAGGGAGTGGCAGCAGAAAAATACAACAAATGAAACGGGGAGTAGCAGAAAATGACAGAAGACAAAAAGTATGGGGGAGATAGAGAGAGAAACAAAGAGAAAGAGAATGGACAAAGACAGAGAGTGAAAAAGGAAAAAGATGAACAAAAAGAAAGCGAGAAAGAAAGAAAGAGACAAAGAGCAAGTGAGAGAAAACGACAGCAGCTCATATATCCTGTAATAAATTAAATCCTTCAGACTTGGCAGACGGTGTTACCATGAGAACCGCAGACCCTTCCATTGTGCAGGGAGCAGACTAGCTCCAGCAACCATCTGTTACACCCATCTTACAGCTTACAGTGGCATGGACGAAGCTGCCACTGGAATGTCTGCATGCCTAATCCAGACACTTACCAAAGCCATGGCCTTTCATCTTCTGAAAAGATGTAGGTGGCTACAGCTGGAGACCACGGGTGATGAATGAGACAGATAGTCAATGAAACTATTCAATCCTTGCCCTCTCAACACTAAAGAAAAAGAGAAGGAGAAATCTCCAAGATACCTCTACCTGTATTGACTTTGGTTTCTTTGGACTATAAAGTTTACAATGAACCTGCCTTTTTTCTGATATTTTCTGATATTCTTTGTCAAAATGGTTTACATTAATAATAATCATCACAAGAGTGGAACAGCAAGACGTGTCCATTGTCATAAACAAAGGGAACATATACCTCATTATCCCATATGACAGAATGAATGCACATTTAGCTGATCCAAATCTTTCGATGTGTCTTGCCCTGGTGGCAAATGCATCACAAATATGAATATATTTTGAAGATGGAGAACATTGAGACTATTCAAAATTATTAAAAGAGTAATGCTAATAATAAAAGTCATACCTTTTCTTAGTTGCTTTAACCTGGATGGTTAAACAATAGGTAACTGGCTGACAATAGCTGCTGACAATTTGCCATGCAAGATATTATATATCTACATTGTAACACAGATATGTACAAGTTCCTGAAAAAAGCTTCATTTCTTTTGAACCAATACAGTGGATTTATATGACTTACCTTGAAACTATATCTTAATGGCATTGTTTGAGGATATTTATAACCTTAGTTTTTTTACATAGATATTCAAAAACACGTCCTCAAGAGGTAGTAGTAAAAACCAAAATTACTATTGCTGCAAGATGTACCCCCCTTAGGAAAACCTAGTATCAATATAAGGTGGACTTCAACTCCATAGTGATGATAAACACAATAGAATGAATGTATATCTGCAAAGCTCAAATTCAATAATAATTACTTTTTTACAGCAGCAAATGTAATTTTGCGATCTATGAGGAACTTTCCTGGGATACAGTCCTATGGTAATATGAAGAGCTAAAAATCTCTATTATGAAATCTGCATGCAGCAACATTTTGTGAGGCTTTGGGTAAGCACACAGGTACTTTATACACATAGCTTTTTCCAGATTTTAGAATTTAAGGAAAGACTAATGCATTTAGAATGTCCTTATGACAGACTGTCGGTTTGCATAATATTTTATACTTACATTTTGGAAAGATTACAGTTTGAAAAATGTTTACGCTTTTCCAGTTTTGAATAGTATGTTTCTGGAACCTATTACCCGCCATTATGCACGGATTGCATATTGTATGGCACCAAAGTATGCTAATGTGTGGTCTGCTGGCTTTGAGAATTCAAAACTCATTGGTCATATTCACTTCAAACCTACATCAACATGTGCTCCTGTGATATCACCATATTTCCATATGCACTGTAAGTAGCATAATGCAAAACTGTACATGGAAATGCAGTAATTTATCACTGATATGACATCTCAAGGTTTATTTTGGTTTATGAAATTACACCGCTGTTTTGTTATAATCTTTGAGTCCTTGTTGTGTCATATCTTGGATATCAAGTAAAGCTGAGCTGTAAGGGCTAGTAGGAAGACTCAGGAAGTGAAGAACTGAGGATCTTAGGCCACTGCCCTCATGTTGAGTAAAGATTAATTTCCATAATTCAAATCAATAAACAATTCTGAAATTCTCAGATTCTGTTGTGGAAATTCAATTAAACATGCAGCTACAAAATTTGCAGATTACTTTTTAAAGCATGCAGTTGGGGAAATAAGGCCATGCTTGGGTGGCCACCTTTCCACATGTTATTAAAAATGAAACCTAAAAATAAATAAATGGAAGAATTTTTGGTAAAGAGGAGAGAAACAATAGCAGAAGGAAATCCATGGGCACAACCTCCAGACAAAAAGTCAACAAACCAGTTAGCGGACATGTTGCCGATTCCTGGTCTTACAGCCTATTGTCTGGGCCAGCATTATTGTTTATTTGTTTCATTTTCCACTCAAACCTGCCTCCTTCAGCAGACAGATCTTTATATGTCTGTTTTTTTTAGCAATGTCAGGAACATCTCAGGGTTACATTTTTAAAAAATACGCATTGAACTGACTGAATTCATGAAAAGGGTCCGGGGGGATTCAATAGGAAATACTGTCGATAAATCCTATTGGCTGAGGTTTCCCTTGGACTAAAACCCCTCTGAATGATCAGCATGTCTGTTTTTGACAGACTTGAGATAAGAAAGTGCCCTGAGGTATTAGATGTCATGCCTCTTCACTGGGAAAGCAGTTGGAGTACCTTTACAGAAGAACCTTCCGTGAATAGAGAAATTCACAACAACAAAGCCTTCCTTTCTCATTAAGTCAGCAGCAAAGCGCATGCAACTCTGAAGCACAGTATTTGAGGCAGATGAGTAATCCCTGCTCAATCTAGCTCAGGCAGAGAATTTCAAATGCCCATAATAATTGGGGTTGAAGATGAGGTAGAAAATACAAAATGAAAGGAGTCGGCTTTGGCCATAGTTCTCTGTGGTGAACAACAGCTAAAAAGCCTTCCACCTACATTCTGCAGCCATAATAATAGCTGCAGGAATACATTCTTGTAACCTTCATTACACCTTGCATTCTCATGTCTTATTTGAAAATTGACTTGCTTTTTTCATTTTAAGTAGCCATTTCAGGTGCTAAAACAGTATGCAGAAACAGACCCCTCTGAATCTGATGTGAAAATGCATTTAGAGTCATGGATGACTCAGCATTTCACAATACTGAATCATTTATCAGGGTGATTTTAGGAGAAAGAGGTCAATAATAGGGATAGCATATTCTTTGCTAAGCTGGTGGTCATTTCTAAGACTTCTGTTTGCAGAAAAGACTAAAGGGAACAGGAACTAAAAAATATACAAATCACTGAGAGGACAAATGCATGTCTCTCTTTTCCTTTAGGTGACTAGGCCAAGGGTGACACCATGACGCCGTTTCGCTCGATCAACCACTTCAATCTCACTACTGTTTGAAACGCGTTAACATCATACTGAAGACAACAACTTCTGTTAGAAAGGCAAGATAATAAGTATTGAATTGTGCATTGATGTGTAGGTCCGGGATCATATTCTGAACATACCAGTACCAGACATGTCTGGTTGTCCCATGGGACAATATAAAGCTAACCACAGAATTTCCCACAGAGTGCTCAGGCCTATTTGCTCAACTGTCTGCCTACAAGCATTTCAGTCAAATTCTTGTAATTATTTTTGTAATTATCAAAGAAGTTGTCAATCACTGTAATCATTCATCAAGTGTTAAGTCAAATACTCGATGTCAAGCATTATATGAAAGAATAAGGATCCATGAAAATCCCTTGAACAAAGCTAGATTCCTAGTTTTTAGAGGAAAACAAACCTTATCCCCATAGCAGTTAAACATAATTTATAATTCATGAGTCATGTTCAGGACCTTCCCAGGCATTTATACGCTACGAGAATTGAGGAGCACGGGGAACTGACAATTGGGTTATTGGCTACAAACAGACAGAAACAACTATTAATCAGGAGTACAGAACTATAAACTTTGAATAAATCATTGTGTCACAAACAAAGCTTTGTGATGGCAGCACAATTCATATGGCATAATGGTCAAAAAGCCTAGACTGTAGCATGTGGTAGTACAAGTAATTTAATATGGATATATAACAGAATCATTTTCTGGACTGTTCATTTATAATATTTTTTATCAAATAATGATTATGTCCAAGAGATTTGCATGTTTTAGAGGAACAAGGGGAACTAGAAACTACGAATACAGTTGAATTTGAAGGGAATGTAAATGACATCTGCATACTCTCTTTTCTCTCTTTTCTACAGTTTAAAATATACAGCTAGCACATTCACTGAGGTTCAATCAGCAATGCTATAGCTGCACTTAGGTTGACAGGTATGACAGGTGATGCACTTTGTTCTTGTGACACATTATTTAAAGAAAAGGATGGGATTTTGTGATTGAAGATTAATGTTCTGATTCATCAGAGGTGAGTAACTGGACAGCTGCTTTTGACTTACAGATAATAAATGAATGAATTTCCCAAAATTGAAAGCAAAAACAAAAGCAAAAATAGCATCAGTGTTCCATTACATGTGAAACATTAACCATCATTTTATGACGCAGTTATTAAAGTTCCAACAAATTTGTTTGTTTTGTGACTTTTTAGTAATTTATGCTTGATTATTTTCCATTTTGTCATTTTGATCTTTGCTTCCTCAGTACTTTGATTCTGTTTTAAGATGTGGTTGCTCTGCATTCTCTTGAAAATATCAGAAGGTCATCCTTTTTATTTTTAGTAAATAGAGAAAATGCTATTTAATGTGCAACATAAAAATAATGAACATAATGATTAGACCTATTGCCTTTTAAACAATAGCCTTTTCAGTTGACCCTTCCAAAAATATGAATTACTTACCTCCACATACAAGCTCCTTTCTCAAAATATAGATGTCAGTAAGCAATATAGCTGGCATAATCTCCCCTCCAATGGGCAGGTTTCATCCAGCGCCGTTTTAACGAGCAGTAAGGTAGTGACCAATGCTTCCCAGACTGCCAATGGGTCTCTGAGGTTTTTGGTGTTGTATGGTGGTGAAATGTGAACTCAAAACACTGCATCGTTAAGTTTAAATAAATGGTTACAAAACATTTCCGCATTCATTCAATGCTTAATTAAATGAATCACAAGATAAAAAATTAAAATAAAAAGGCTTTGTTTCTTCATTTGACATAATTTTTTAAGCCTTGGACAAGGTGATAAACAAAAATAATAAAAGCCATAAGTACAATAATTTTAAAAACCCCAAAAATATAGCTGTTAGTTATTTCTGAATCATGGAAACACATTTAAGAGAGCACCTGAGAAATGTATGTAAACACCCAAAACTTATTTCCTCAAAATATAATTACAATATACATAGAAAAGGTCTTTGGAGACACAATCTTAATTGTAGTGTTCACATTTTGCTCATCACATAATCACACCAAACAGATTATGTGGAGACAATGAAAGGATATGGGCATTCAAGTACAATGGGAAAATGGCTTGAAGGACAAAGGAGACACTGAGCAGAGGTAATGTACAGCAGAAATATGGCTATGAAGAGAGAAGGGATGGGGCAGAGGTGAAGCTTTGGGTAGGAAAGCAAAGCAGAAGTAAACACTTAAAATAGGGAGAGGATTTTAACATAATTAAAAGCTTGGCTAATAAAGTAAAACAGAATAAAGTTTTTTTGGACAGGAAAGAAAAGTAGAATCAAGGCTTTGGTGCAGAACTAAGCCTAGAAGCCACTGCCAACGTCAAACATTCTTAGCATGTCGCAAGGCAGTCCTAGAGACAATGGATTTTTCATCAACATTCTATTCAAAGCACAAGTCAGCCGGACGCACTCCTACCACACCAGCAGTGCCTACCATTGCAATTTCGATAGCCCATTTTTATATTGACTGCATTATGGTACTTCATCATTCACTATTATCAGAAATAAAACTAACTCTTACATAACACTATACCCACAAGAACTTCTTCTAAAAGGCCAGAAATGAATTAACAATGCTGACAGCACTGAATACAATATTGAACTTTTCATGTCAGAACATGAAAGTGTTAAGGCTTCCATTCTGTTCTGTGAGTGCTCATGATTTGTGGTGTGTGCAGCCCGTTCTTAGAGCAAGGAAAAGGAAGTCACATTTCCCTTGTGCAACCTGGAACATTCCTCAGGTCATTATCCTCCGCAGACATAGTACAGCCTAGGGGGTCGAGTGGTAAGATATTGACCTCTCCCCATTGTAGCACTACACAAGAGAGTGACTGGCTTGGGGCCACTGAAAGGGGAGAATAAATTAAAACAGAATGCTGCCAGCCAACAGCAAAAGAAGAAGGAAGGGTATGTGCATGAAAGCTGCTGCAGAAAGAACATATTTTACCAGGCAGCCTCCCATTTTGGAATTGAGAAGATGTGGAAGAATATATTTAAACACATATTTGAAAGCATTTCAAAAACTTGAATTAAAAATATGAGGGATGTTATTCTCTGGTGTAAAGACAACTGTTACTACTGGGTAAGCCAAGAAATAGGCTTCACAAACTGGATGTAAAATTAAGGATGACAGAAAGGAAATGGCTGCATTGCTTGAGGAGATTGGTTTCAGGATTGTGAGTGTTCACAACCTCACTGTTGGTTCTTGCCCTTACACTTTATTTGAATACATTAATACTCTTTGATACTGACAGTTAAAATTCTTCTTCTAATACATCCAGTGAAATGATTCAGAGAGCATCACTTTGGGAAATGTTGGCTATGTGTAGCCCAAAGAACATGTTGGGGAAACCTTTTAGTATAAGTGAAGTACAAATAGTCACTGGTGTGTTTCCACATGCTTCTCATTTTTGAATATCCTTCTGTTGGTGGAGTCTTTTACACTCAATAACAATGTCTTTGGTCACATGTTGAGTTTATAGTCATTTAAACAAGGACGAATGAAAATGCATATCATATGCTTGCAAAGATGTTAGAATGTGTTTCAGAGGGATGGATTCCATTGTCAGGAACAGTTACCCAGAGATAAATTCCTGGTCATGTGACCAAAGAGGCTCGTGATCAGTATTTCAAACCTCATCCTCAAGGTGTCACTATAGGTACTCAACCTCATACTTAAACTCAGAGATACAGAGGCAAATAGCATTGACAAGTGAACAATAGTACCATTGATCATACCATGAACAGCTTGTCAGCTTGCAGTTATTTATATATTATTTCTTTATGTATTTAATGTATGTATTGCAGGTTCATGAAGTAAAACATGGATGCAACAATGACAACAAAAATATCAGTGCAACAATATCCACCTGGTTCATTGCACATTGTTGTGTATAATTTTAATTACACAACATGTTATTTACTGTTAGAAAAAAAACCCAGATTTCAAATCTGAGACAATTAAAGAAAAAATTGGAGGAATCTTTTGATTAACAATTAAAATCAAGAGTCATTAAAGTTATTAAATGAAGATGTTACTTCCTCACCAAAATGGTTCAATAAGCAATAAACCATGTTTTATAGATGACGTATTGTCTCTTTAATTGACTGTGATTTTTTACTATCACCATATCTGTACGTGTGTAGCTTTGCAACATTTTGCAGTCAATCCTGGTTCTAAATATCCTGCTGTGACTGAATGATTTCAAGTATTCACAACTGATTACTCTAGAGCAGTGCTTAATTTGTAAATTTGTAATTTGGAACAGCCAGAATGCAAAGTGAAATGGGGGGGGAGGGTACTCAAAGGTCATGAAATACACAGGTAAACTCTCTCCAGCAATGTGAAATATAAACCAATAAACAGAGAAAATGGCTGTGCTCTTATAGCCAAGATTAAATTAGTGTAGCTGCTGGCTTAATCACTTTGCCCTTTTGAAAAAAATTTCATACATCTCGTGTGCATCCATTACGATCTGAGTTGCAATCTGAATACATGAATTGTTAACAGTATTTGCAAGTAAGTGAGTAGAAAACCTTTAAAAAAAAGTTATCAACATAAAAGTCAACTGGTTGGATTGTGATTTTATGTGATGCTAACAACAGGAGTAGCGCTAATAACCACAGTTACAATAATTTAATTCCTGAAAATCACCGCACTTCTGGCAAACTGTCAAAGTGTAACAATTAGTTCAGTGGGATAGTGAAGCTTGCATAATTAGTAGTATCTGTAGATAGATCAGTAGACCTGGTAAGGTAGCATTAGCTCTGATAAACAAGCAATAGCTGGTTAGGTAGAATGTGTGGCTGGAAACATGAACAGTCAATGGTGAGATGTCACAACTCAGCAATTCATATGTAAGAATTTTCTCAGACTTGATATTCTCACTTCCATGGTCATTCATTTAAATGTTCCAGGAGGGACCACCAGTCAGATACCACATGGATGCAGAGATGATCTCCTTGGATGTTTCAAAATGGTCAGGGTGAAATGTTTAATGGTGCCTATTGTAAACTCAAATAAATGACCAAAAGTGAATGTTTTTTCCAATGTATTTGTATTTCCAACATTTGTAGTGTTCATGCATTTTCTTCAATGTTTGTTAAAGTACACCAATCAGTAATAACATTATGACCACTGACAGGTGAAGTGAACCGATTATTTTGTTATCACGGCATCTGTCAGTGCGTGGGATATATTAGGCAGCAAGTGAACATTTTGTCCTCAAAGTTGATGCGTTAGAAGCAGGAAAAATGGCCAAGCGCATTTGAGCAACTGTGACAAGGGCAAAATTGTGATGGGTAGACGACTGGGTCAGAGCATCTCCAAAGCTGCAGCTCTTGTGGGGTATGCCCGGTCAGTACCTATCAAAAGTGGTCCAAGGAAGGAAAAGCAGTGAACCGGCGACAGTGGCATGGGCAGCCAAGGCTCACTGATGCATGTAGAGAGCGAAGGTTGGCCCATGTGGTCCGATCCAACAGATGAGCTACTGTAGCTGAAATTGCTGAAGAAGTTAATGCTGGTTCGGATAGAACAATCAGAACACAGTGCATAGTAGTTTGTTGCGTATGGGGCTGGATAGCTGCAGACCAGTCAGGGTGCCCATGCTGACCCCTGTCCACTGCCGAAAGTGCCAACAATGGGCACATGAGCTCAGAACTGGACCACAGAGCAATGGAAGAAGGTGGCCTGGTCTGATGAATCACACTTTCTTTAACATCATGTGGATGGCCAGGTGCGTGTGCATCGCTTACCTGGGGAACACATGGCAGCAGGATGCACTATGGGAAAAAGCCTAGCTGGCGGAGTGATGCTTTGGGCAATGTTCTGCTGGGAAACCTTGGATTCTGCCATTCATGTGAATGTTACTTTAACACTTACCACCTACCTAAGCATCATGTACACCCTTTCATGGAAAAGGTCTTCCCTGATGTCAGTGGCCCCTTTTAGCAGGATAATGCGCCCTGCTACAAAGCAAAAATGGTTCAGGAATGGTTTGAGGAACACAACAACGAGTTCAAGGTGTTGACTTGGCCTCCAAATTCCCCAGATCTCAATCCAATTGAACATTTATGGGATGTGCTGGACAAACAAGTCCGATCCATAGAGGCCCCACCTCGCAGCTTACAGGATTTAAAGTATCTGCTGCTAACGTCTTGGTGCCAGATACCACAGCACACCTTCAGAGGTCTAGTGGAGTCCATGCCTCAACGGGTCAGGGCTGTTTTGGTGGCAAAGGGGGACCTACACAATGTTAGGTAGGTGGTCATAATGTTATGGCTGATTGGTGTACATGTGTAAGCAATCAAATTCTAGAACTGTGGTGTGGAATTCCTGAGTTGTGTGCAAAAAACTCTTGCTGCAAGGTCTGCTTTCGTTTAACATATCATATTCAAGATATAACATTCATCCAAGGGTTGAACAAGTGGTTACTTTGATGCCAGTCTTCATGGGTCTACCTGAGTCTGAACACCTGAATGGGTTTGGTCTGGTTAAAATCCAGACAGAATGCATTGGGTCTTGTTATACTTCACAAAAAACATGTAATAAAAAGGGAGAATTATAATAAAATTTTGTCAATCTAAAATTATAATAGATTGAAAAAAGACTATCTGGAATGGCTAAGATCTCCAGAGGGGCTTATGTAATGGCCTCCCCTAAAAAGAAAGTGAACAACATAAAAGCTACTGTATAATTTTATTCAAGTTCATAAACACCTTTTTGCATTACTCACTCTGCACAGCTCTGCCTGTGCTGTGGCTACTGCAGTGTTTTTTCCATGAATATGTGGTGTGCTGAAGACCAGCATTATCAAAAATTTTGAATAAAAATTATGTTTGGTTAAAACAATATTGTGACCCCCAAATCCATCCAATGAATTAATCATGTTGTGAGATCAAGGACGTAATAACTGCGTACACTTGAATGCCTGGGCTTTTATTCTGGACAATTATCAGTGCAGACAGATTTCATACAGTGCTGATCTATTTTACAATATGAGTCCAATGAGGGAGGCGACATTTGCAATTGTGATAGAGAAAAGCAGCAGATTACATCGATTCTAACTTAGTGTTGGTCAGCGGAGGAAAACTAGACCTCGATCAAAAACCTTGACTGAACAGTAAACAGTAAACTACAAATTAAACTGTAATTATGTAACTGTTGGCTAAACAATTGGCCTCGAAAGAGAGATTTTCTCACATCAACTTAAATGCTTATTAAAAGCCAGAATAAAAATAAATGTTGCATGAGAAATATTCTTCATTGCTACAACATTAGGTGAACAATTGTCATTCAGGTATTGGTAACACATGCCAGCTATATCTGACACATATAAACCATGGGATTTTAGATTGAGGCATTTTCATATGAAGAGCACTTTGCATATTAATTTTTCAAACTGTGATGATGTTAATTTAATCTCACTGTACAAACATGATAGATTTAAATGGGATTTATGAAAATAATGTTGACTGGACAGTCACTTTTAGAGACCACTATATTGTATGTGTTTGAGGAGGGTAATACAAAATGGTACCTGTGGGCAGATGAGGCACCAAAGTCACACCTGTTGATAGCACAAAATACAGGGGATGGGAGTACACAGGGAAGTAAGAAAGTCTAAGTCTAAGTGAATGAAAGAGTCTGGGTTGAATCAGGGGTTTAAATCTGAGTCGGACAACGCTGTTGGCACCAAAAGGACTGAAAAGACTTGTTTTACAATATTTTACAATGGTACATATTTTAATGTAAATGACAGCATAATGTTGCTGTGTGTGGATGTTTGGTTTTTTTTTCCATGCATCTTTCCTACACTCATCTGTGGAATGAAAATTGGAATGATAATAATTGATCCTTCAGCTGCTGTTGGGTGCAGTAGTCCAACCTGCAGATAAAGAATGAACACAAAGACTCAAAAGCCCTATATTTACGCTATATCACTCATATTCATTCCTGCCCATGGGAAGCTATAGGGTAGCTGGTATCTGTTTTCACTTACATATGATCAACCTATTCAGACCCAAGAAAAAAGCTGAGGTGAGTCGATTGTGCCATAAACTGCTTTAATTGACCAATTATGTGATGAGAAACAACAAAACCTGCACACTCTGTGGACCCTACGTGCATGTGTATTAAAGTACACTAGGCGAACACATGGGAATTTGGGGATAAAGCCCAAGGTCCATTCCCCCTAACCTTTTTTGGTGCTTGTGGGGCTAAGATAAGCCCTGCTCATGTCCTTGGGCTAAGATAGGAGAGAAGGGACTTTGTCTGACAGTTTTTCATCATAATTACTTTGGTTTGCCAGGCTGAGTGTATCTACAGTCAGAGATATGGAAGACTCCATAGTTGCATCCTTACCGGCTAATTTGCAAACCTTTCAAAATTATAATGAGGTATATTGTGTTCAAAACATGTGCAGGACTGAAGTTTGCAGGTTTCAGCACTGAAGTATCAGTACTAATTATTCCTGTCCTGATTCTTTTTAAACAAATGCTTCAGGGGAGCAAGGAGCCAAATTAATTTTTACATAATTGCTTTTCAGAATGAAGTACTGTATGGGTAGCATACTCCATTTATAATGTCATCAAATTAACCTATTTACATGGATGAATGCAAGTACTGAAATTTTCCATACACTCCTTTGTGGAAATGCAGCATTAATATCAACATGGGTTATGTAACATAGCTTATGAATAGAAGTTATATTGCACATTATTTCAGTTTAATATTGTGCAGTTAATAGAAACAGTCAAAATAATGGATCAACCAAATGGGTATGAACCTAGAAGCAGAATCCACTATTAATGAATTATCAGCTTTATGAAGCTTTTTTTAAAATTATTTTTACCACTGACGCAAAAAAAGATAAATGTTTGTCACTTACAAAAAGGTAAATCAATAAATGAAACAAAACACTGGTTTAACACATCAGTACCCACATTCATGTGTTTGTTGACTGGTTGCTAGATGAGACATAACAAAGCAATCTCCAGCACCAGGGCTAGCTCCCATAGCGTTCCTTTATTCATGGGGAAGATAAACCGATGTACTATTGGGTTAGTCGACTATTGAGGCATTCATCTTTCTTTCACAACAACAAACATGAGAGATTTTATGGTAAAATGGTATCCAGTAACATTAAATTATGTCAGTTCTAGCAATACCTGGTGGTTGACTGTAACAGTTCTACCTGGGTGATGGAGATGATGGAGCTGTTATCAAGGGAATAAGAGCAAGGTCACTGCCCCTGTCTGTTACAGAGATTGGGTACATTTCTGACAGTAAGGTTATCAATCAGTGTGTTGATGCTGAGATATTTTTCACCAGCGCTGGCACAAATCAACATCTGTAGATGTTTTCCCACAGGGCTGCAGTGCCCTAAAATTCTAATTAATTAATACAGCATTTTTGACAACAGTATTGCTTGAGAACTCTTAGGTATCATTATTGCGACAAAGTAATATAGTAATGAAACACAGCCTGGTTGTTGATGTTTTTATTATTATTTTCCCCCCTGTCTCCATTTTTCCCACCTACCTGTATCCACAATTCACCATTAGCCATGCTGAACATCTCTCTTCCATAGACCTGGTTCACATGGCAATGAGTCCCTGCCTCTTTATTGTAATTATGACACCAATCACATACTGCCCATGATTTTAGAGGAACACAGAGTCAACATGTGCTCAGTTCTCCAGAGCCTGCAGGCATCTGGCTGTCCAAGGAGTGATAATAATGAGGATCTTGATTGACTTAAGCCCCACTTTTCCCTGGTGAGCCTGAGCCCATTTTCCCTTCACCAGTGCAGTCCTCTTGACATGGCCGTCATGCTGAGGCTGTGGCTTGAGGAGGACCCACAGCTTCACCACGAACATGTGATTATACTCTCCGAGCCAACTGAGCGCCAAGAGTCAATGATGTTGATGCTCAGTGTGAATACACATTTAGCTCTTTGGACTTTCAGGTGGCTCACAGAGCAAAAGCTAAAAATAGGGATTAAAGATGGTTATCAGTCTTGTCATACTCTAGCAGTGTAGCTGGCCTCAGCATATGTTGATCTAAGCGTATGTTGACTTTATGTTCCCCCACTGGCAGAGACAGTATAGGTCAAATCCAGACCCGAATTATATGGTGCCTATATGCACCTCCATGAAAAATAGAAGGCAAAAGTCAGCTCTATCAGTGCAACACACATCCATAAATGGTCTGCTTTGAAAGCACCAATGCGAGAGGTATATTTTTGGGTATTTATTTTTATTTATTAATGTGTTTTTCTTGAAATAGTTTGGATATCATCTTAGTTAGCCTACATAGTTATCATAACGTATATGGAAACTCAGTGTTTCTATTCACTGCAAATCGCTTTTTCAAGCTGTATTAGGTTCTGAATTGTTCCACATATATCAATATGTCCTGACCATTTCAGCACTTTGGGCCTGTAGCATATAGGTCTGGTTTCAAATCAAAAAGTTTATAACTTTGAGGTGCACAACTGCTGCTTAAGTAACCATGGTCTGGATTATACATGATTGGTGTTGCATCTGTCTGCAGTTTCTTAGAGTGGGGCTGATAACATAGTTTAATGTGGGAAAAACACTATTCAATGACTGGATCACAAATGGTAGGGTTTGTTGGGCCAGTGCAGGACTGAAGTCATTTACCTGAAATATAAATGATCAAAAGTCCAGACATCATGGGAAAAATCTTTCAATATTCAAAAGTGACAGTGGAGATTTGCCAAGACTTCCATCTATAAAAGCTTGTTGGTAAATTAAGCTACACATTGTTATCACATAATAATCTGTAAATATGAAAAATTGTCCCATTTGAAAAAATCCTATTTTAAAATGTGCCAAAATTATGTATCATGCTTTCAAATAATTTTTTTGGAATTCCAAGATGAGTTCTTTTCTTCTGTGGTTTTTGCCCCCATCAAATACAAACCACATTTTACTGAAAACCCAATCGCTAATGTTTTTGTGATGTATAAACACAGTTTCACAGCATCCACAAAGACTTTCTTGCTCTTTTGATGTCTGTCTTCATGGACCAAGTTCTTTAGATCTAATTATGTTCTAATTGCCTATTTTTTAATCATGCGCCTCTGTTGTCTCTCTTTTGGAAGCCTATGACTTTTCTGATGCATCTTTTTCAACCTTCACGCTTCCTTTGTTCCTTGCATTTTTGATTTCTCCACATGACAGGAGCGTGAGATATGCTATTTCTTGCTTGAGAAGAAAGAATATCACAGTGGGAGTTGCTCCTCTTTTTTTTTCGTGGGTCGTCTCTCTGCTTCTCTCTCTGGAGGCATCTCCCCAAATAATGACATGCAGGAATCACACAAAAAGCCATTACTGAGAGAGGAAGGCTCCCAGGTACCAGATGTCTGCTGAAAAAGTGGCGGTATGAGAGGCAAGGTTATTAAATGTTCTTAAAGCCTTCCTGGGACTGACTTCAACATTTGGAAAATGAGCACAAACTGGGGCTTTGGAGACAAAAAAACATGAAATGAGAAACATGAGAAAATAGATTTTTTAGGGAGGGGATTGAAGATACAGTAGCAGAAAGGAAGATCTTGCATTTGTTTTCTCACTGAGTTAGACAGTGTCTATACTAAGACATGGGCACAAAGCCCAGGAGAGAGGGATGGTATTTAATAAGGGGCGAGAGATGCTGTGGTGTGTGTCAGGGCCAGTTAATACATGAGATACCCTGGCGCTCTGTGCATTACAACAAGATCCTCCGAGCTTGCCAAAACACATGCCAAGATACCCACCAGGTGCTACAGAGTGTCACACACATCATAGTAACTGCTGGAAAGCATGTATCCTAAGCAGATATTATTATTTACATTGACTGCATGTAGGTTCTAGAAATGCAATTGGTCAATATTAGAGGTCTGATTTAATCATTATATTTAAACCATAGTATATGAACATACATATATCAGGCATATTGAACAGTTTCTCTCTTCACAGAATTTTTAATTTGACCTCTAAGATTCCAGCGTCATATTCTTTGGGTCTCTCTGCAGTCTGCTTTGTGGGAGGACACATGCGTGACACACTTGAGAGAGTCATCCTTTTACAAAATGAATAAAGAGAAAATCTGACTATCAATAAGCAGCTTGGACGGGTGCCAAGAGGGCACCATTGGCTGAATGCAGTTCCATTTCAAGAATTCAGCTGGCTCCAAGCCGATCCTTTTTTTTATTTTTATATTTTTTTTTCAAAAATGCTTTTTTTGTGTGTGTGTGTGTGCTGTGATTGGATGCAGCATGAGGTTTTAATCATGCTTTTTGGGCATAGCACAGCCTGCACTTTAAAGAAGATTATCACCTCTTCTCACAGAAGATGAACTCATCTGAGTGAGCCGTGTTTCTGACCAAGAAACCTAACTTAGGCGGCTAACACAAGAAATAATAAAAGTTTGCTGGAATGGGACTCTAAGATCACTAGACTGTAAAATTACAATGATATGGAGAAGCCTGTCTATATTCCTTTTGAATATTCATAATGTCTTTTCAGAACTCTTATGACTTATAGTTAAAGCTCTGATTTTGCCAGGGCTGTAACAGGGGTCGGAAATATCAAAATCTAAATCTGTACTGTTCTAAATATGATCATAAAATGTAAAGACTAAAAATGAAAAATAAAATCACTTTTTTTTATTTCAAGTGGGTTATAAAAAGTTGGGAAAATAGGTTATTTATCAACCTTAAACCCACACTGCTGCTGTTTTGAAAGCCTGCAGATTTTTAGATCCTACCATAGCTAAACATTTTGAATTCTATTATTTGAAGAGTATTGAAAATTTAAAACAAGGTTGCAAAACATATCCTAAAGGTTTTAATGGACTTCCATTAACCCAATGTTTTAACAAGACAACAGTTTCTTATTTGAACTAACACCATGGAGTAGACCCAAGCACACATTTGTTAGCACTCTCAGCTCATATGAAAATGAACTGAACGACAGAGAGGTAATTTGTAGGGCTGAGTCTTACTTTAGAAGGTTAGGAAATAGCCTCATTTGTAGCGAAATGAAAAAAGGCGCTTCCTTCTTTTATCTCTTTAAAATATAAAGTATAAACTAACGCCAGTCTATTGTATAATGTTTTCGAATAGTAATCCTAATAGATGTTCCCCTCCAAATCCCTAGGTGGGGTCCTCCTGTTGGGTTGTTAGAGAAAGGACACTCTGGACAATTTTCGCGGGTCATACAGAATTAAAAATGCCACACAGCCGTCAACATACTAATTGTTGTCTGCTTCTGTACCTTCCCTCAGGTATGAATATTTCCTCTTTAGTCAATGTTTTCAGGTCTAGCTAAGATTACGTACATGCACCTAAGTTGCTTTTGCGAAAAATATTTTGTGGTATTTTAAAATGTTAATTAATTAAAACGTTAATATAGCCGGGATAGCTGAGAATAGCGGCTGCCGTACCTGGAGAACCTTGAGTGCGAAAAAAAAAAAACGTTATTTTGTTTTGTTAAATTTCAAAATGATTGTAGAGGGTTCAGAGGTAAACGAGATGTTATAGAGGTGTGTTTGTAATGTTTTGTAAGGGTAATTGGGGCAAGAAAAATTAATGTCGTTTAAACTACGATTAAAAGGTTACCGCCGACTATAGGAAATGCCTCTTCTAAATGGTGTAACGTATCTTTTCTTTTGTTCTTCACTTATGTTATTCATGTTTATGTGTACTCAGACAACTTTGCTGTTAGTAAAGGGCGTAAGGTACATTTATTTTGATTAAATGTGTGTGTGTGTGTGTGTGTGTGTGTGTGTGTGTGTGTGTGTGTGTGTGTGTGTGTGTGTGTGTGTGTGTGTGTGTGTTGATATTGCACCAAATGCATGGTCATCTTCCTTGTGCCATCAACATCCACAACTAGAACTGTCATTTTTTTAAGAGTGCATGAACTACAGTACTTGTTGAATGTGTTTGGTCACTCACTGTCACCAGTGGCTTGGCCTTCTCCACTTACTACTTTCTGCTTACAGCGGAGTTCTCCTTGCTTCAGTTTCCATAGTAGAGTGTGTTTTATGGGAATGGGTTGAGAGCCCTTTGTCCTTAGTCTTTCCCATTTGTGATTCAGGAGGTTTCTGGAGGTGATCTGTTGGTCATCTTTTGTCCGCCAGGCACAGGATCACAGTGTTGGACCACAATATCCGATTTTATACTGCCTACAAGCTGGCTCAACATGTCAAGCCCAGCTGACCCCTGCTGCTTTCCAATGAAAAGCCCCTTCGCCAAACAATGAGGACATCTCACTGAAACAACATGATATATAGCCTAATTTTTTAAGATTATTTTTTTTTGTCATTTTTCACTTTTATTTGATATTTACAGTAGGGGGGGTGGGGAGCAGGGAAGGAGAGGGGGGATGACATGCAGCAAAGGGCCCGGGCCGGATTTGAACCCCGGTCGTTGCTGTAAGGCCTTGGCCTTATGTGACATGCGCTCTACCGGACGAGTTATCAGGGCGTCTATAGCCTAATACTTATCAAAGGTCTGACTTTCACAGCTTTCTACCTAATAGCACCATTGGGTGTGTGCCTAATACACCTGCTTTGGAAGGACTTGCTGTTATCAATGAGGTCTAGGGTCTTCTGCACATATTATATGCCTTGAAACTTAAAACAATCAGACTGCTACATTTCTTGTCAGTCTGTTTGTGTTAGTATACATGTGCCTCAGTGGTATGTGCATTCGCTTGAAGTGACCTCGTTGCCTCATTTGAGATGGGGTGGCTTTTAAAGTTTGACACATCAATACCTTTTTGTCTGTACCTTCCCCCTGAGAGATACTCCTGTTCAGTGCTAGTACTGGACAGTGGAGCTGTTGTATGCATGTTCTCTACTCTTGCCTTCTGTAGACAGTGGTGTGGAAACCTCAGGTGCTGAAAGTGAGAGAGGTCTGGAGTGTTGGATTTATAATATCCAAGAGAAACTTGTTGGAGAACACAGACTCCAACCCAAACAAGACAAACCTCACAAATAGTTGGATTCTAAGCTAGATGGGTCTTGCCTATAGTTCTCAACAGTTCAGTATGGGACTGCATACTCATACAAGTGGTACCAGTACAAAAAGATAGGCCTTTCATAATAACCTGCTTATCATCTTTTATTTTACTTTAATACTCTATTTACCTTACCTTCAGTCCTTTATTTAGGCAGACTGGTAGACTCATAATGAGTGCCATATAGCTATATATAAGAACTTTGAAGTTGGATAAAAGCTCTGGAAACTAAACAGAGTCCCTCTATATCTCAATTTTCCTAAACCTTAAAAAAGAAACCTTATTCATTAGGAAGCTAAGAAACAGAGCTGGGTCCAAACTGAAATTAAAGTGGTCTGTGACCTAATTCCTTCTGCGGGAAACATCTGCAACAGGGAACTCTTTGATGTTGTGGTGTTTCTTCCAGTCTACCAAGTTACCTGAAAGAATTCATTCATTTCTCAGCTCATTTAGATGGCAACATTTAGCTTATGCCACTTTCTCAATTTTCTACTCCCATGTGAATGTTATAGAGCAATCCTTCAGTATTCAGTTCTGCATTTAACAATTAACAAAGACAATATTCACATCTTTTGATACTGTTATATATAGTATTTCCTTAGTGCTACACTATGTAATTAAAGCATAGATTGATTTTTTGATAATTTGAATATTGTACATGGGTAGGAAATTTGCATGATCTTTGTGAGAGACAGCACAGGATTACAGATAAACAATATACAGAGAATTGTTTTTGGCAGATTATAAAAAAAGACGAGTAGAATCAGACAGACAAGGTAGAATAGGAGGTGGCAGAGTGTTGCAGTTTGTACTGTATTCCAGCCCATCTCTGTCAGAATCTTCCCTCTTATGATTCAGTATGTGCTTCATAGTTTACAATTGACCAAATGATTTCAAAATGTACAATGTGCTGAAATTTATACTGAATAAAAGGCACAGGTTTAAATTTACATTAAATGACAATAAAAAAGGTAATTGGAGCCCATCCACCTATGGAACATTTCTTAATTATAGTATTGCACACAATGCCAGCATGACATGATGTGTACTTATTGCCTTTTTATAGGCCTTTCAAAACTGTGGCACTTGATAGAAATCAATAAGTGAAGCAAGTATTCTTGGAATGTGCCCAATATATATTGTCAGAGAGAGAGAAAAGATCCTCATTTCAGAAAATGTATCTGTGTTCCTTCTGGTTTCTTTATATAGTACTTGGGATATCTGTTTGATGTTGTTTGTATAGAATTGTTTCAACTGACCTAATACTTTCCTTACATTTTATTTATGTCTCTAAAACTGTATTTGCATAATGCACCTCTCCTTCACCCCTACTGTTCCGAAGTAGCTCTCGTAAATCCTAGGAGAATACATTTTCATAGCTAAGCTCTTACTTTAAAAATATGTACTTGTAGAACAGGGAAGTTGATGTAGAAACTAGAACAGTAAACAACCTTCAAGGCAATCAGATATAGTGAACATCCCAGTCCTTACTCTGGGACACAAGGCTTCATTCCACAAAATTTTCAAAATACAAAATAGGGGAAAAGTGGAGTCTTGCATAATATCATGAGTAAAAACAACAGTACCTTCCCACTCATTCAGGGTATGATAAAACAAATGTTTTTAGCGTATCGTCTATTGCAACAAAATTTGCCTGCCTGTTGACTGCAGCTTCCTATTTGAAGGATCCTCAGTTTGAGTAGCCTCACACTACTGGCCCTCTACCTTGCACTTGCACTCTACTTAGCACTTACCTTTGAAAATCGCTTTCACCGACTTTGAAATGTACACACTTTTTACCTTTTGGTTTTCCAGATACTATTTAAAGCATTTAAATTTTTAGCATTTCAGATGCTGCTGCCGGTGTCACACACCTTAAAGGAACTCCTATTGCTGTTTTAGTTGTGGATAGCTACAAGTAATAACTATGTAGCAATTTTATCCATGGATTAAAATGTTTAAAAATGTATTTGGAAGTCAATTTCATCAATCCAAAACTTTCAATAATCGGAACTATTAGCATATAGTATCACAGACGGAAAGGCATGCAGGTCTGTTTCTCATATCAATATGATGAGTATTACCAGTGGAATGTTATTTTGGTTAAACACAGGTAATAATGGTCAAATTATGTTAAAATCAAATAAAATTTTAAAATATACTTCAGATCATTTACCATTATACAGGACACTATATATCCTGTGTCAAAATGAAAGTAGTTTAGGTGACAGCTTTCTATGACAAGTATTTAGCTTTTTCTCTTTGATTGATGAACAAATTGGCAAGTGAATTCAAACAGGGCAATTGGCGTCTTCAGTAAAATTCTTAGTTTGATCCTTAACCTTGACAGCTTGTTCTCATTTTACTTAATTAGAAATTGGAGGCAAATCACATTCCGACAATAAAGCATGATAATTAACAGCTGATCAACTTCACACTTATCTGTAATATTGTATTTCCATTTTTTTTATGGAGTAGCATGGTGGAAAAAGACTTTTGAAGTTATGTGAGGTTAGCCTAATATTCGGAGGGGTGGAAAAATAAAACGTATGGATGAAATAACACACCTCATTTTAAAATCTGATTCTTATGCACAACTAAAATGTTTGTGTATTTCTTGCAGTTAGATTGGCTTATAGGTACTGGGTTTGTACCACATTTGATTGACCGGTGTTTCTGTAACTGAGTGACATTTTTCTATTTATTTTGTTTACTGTCGTTGTAGGCTCTCGGCAATTTGGGAGGTGCATCTTCACTGACATAATCCACTGACTCCCTATATCCAGTGCCATAATTATAGATCATCGGGGTGATTGCACAGCATTGTATCTGCAATTCAAGAACTGCAGAAATGGCTGACTTTGGACCTAAAATCAGTAGTAGTCGTAGGTTCGTATCTTTGGTGAGTATGAAAGTCTGCTCTTTTTCTCTCTTCAGTGATGAGCAAAAGTACAGCTCCCCTGCTTCTTTGTGTAGTCATGCAGCAGTTCTGTGTTCTGAAACAATAGCTGCTTCCCTCTCCGTAATGCAGTTTCACATTCTGTCGTCCACCCCAGGAAGTGTCTTTCTGCAACAATATATGGGAAGCAGGGTAGATAAATATTACAAAATTGTCATTTTAGTAATTAACTAACAGCACAAAAATATTCAGCAGTTCTGGAAAAATTGTGGGTTTCAGTTCTGTTCATGTTAACTCCATCCTTTTCCAAATAGTGCACTACCTGTTCCAGTCTGTTCAGGTGTTCTGGGAAACATGTCAGTCAGCAAGCAGGTGATGTGGTTTAGGCCCTGCAGGATCTGATCCGTTTAAAGATTGATGGTGCACTGAAAATTGTATATGACAGCCAATGATTACCAAAACAATCCAGAGTGAGCATTTATTTTCTGAGGCTTTGAACTCAGAAATGGTATCTGTGCTCTAGTATGGGAATTGTTTCACTTGAGGAAGTGGTCAGCTACAGCTTGCATTTCATGTAGGGGTGAATCAGTTTCTGTGTCTTTCTCAGCATAATAGATTTGTCCCTCTGGTTCCTGTAAATGTATGCTATGGGTCCGAGCTTTGTGCAGTAATGGCATTTCTCTTGTTTGAATTTGCAAATGGGAGCTTGTGGTTTTGGCTTGTATTGGGAACCAATATTTGTCTCCGTTCACCATAAGTCACCCACTCTTAGCCTGTTTGGTGTGCATCCATTGCTTTGGCACTCCTGAGAAGATTCTAAATCTTGCCATTTCTGTTTATATTCAGATATGCTGCTTATCTGAAACGTTTTTTTCACTGAATGTTACTAGATTCAGTATTATCAAAAGGTGGACAATTTTTTTTTTGTACACATTAAAAATCATCTGGTTGTGGACCAAGGTCCTAAGACACACGCGCACACACACACACACACACACACACACACACACACACACACACACACACACACACACACACACACTTCTCTGTTTTCTTTCTTTCTCTTTCTGGCCATTGGGGGAAGTGTTTGGTCTCCTAATGGCATGTGCTATTCTTGGTTTGGGGTAGTGAGGCCCCCTGAATTCTGGATGTCAGAGATGGACGACTGACTCTGGCTCTGAGCCTCTCACAGTCAAATGCCATCGCAGGCCAGGTCAAGGTGTTATACACCAAGCACACTCCAAAGCCATTACTAGTTTATGCAAGGCTCTGGGACTGCTATCTTAGAACCATTCATTGTGCCTTCTCCTGTGCTGAAATGTTTTGAAATCTAATTATTTTCAAAAAGTTTAATACTTGTGTTACTAGTTATGCATAATGTAAAATAAAAAAAACTGTGTTAGGTCCATATTAATAAACTTCGCTGCATAATACTAACAATTACACAGCAATATTCTCTGCCTAATACTTTAATTCTCATTTTCATTTGCAGCCAAGCAGATCCAAATCACAGACAGCAATTTTCTTCTCAACATACATAAAATCCTAGATTTTTCAAAATCTCAGCCACTGCCTATATGTCAAAGTGCCATTGTGTGGTCATTTGTCAGCTGTGGTAAGTGTATGACAGTTGTGGTCATACACTTTACTCCTAATTCTTATGTTTTCATAAATCTATGTCACAGTGGGCCCAGTATTCTGAGAATTAAGGATAAACACTTAAGTGAAAAATATGATGAGTCATCATGGGCCAGTCAAAAAAGGATATAAGGAAATTTGTCATTGACAAAATCTCAAGGGCGTAACTTTCATATGAACTTCTTTCACAGACCGTGTTGAATTTTTAACACTGCAAATATATCTCTCCATCTCCTGAAAAATTGAAAATTATGGAGAATATCAAGGAAAATGTCCATGCTTGAAAAGGTAATCATAACCCTTATCTCACCTTGCATTACAAACACAGTATCTGAAAGTTGTCAGCTAATTTATATTTACTGGTAAAAAAATGTAGCACAGTAGCACAATTTTAGGTATGCTATTTGGCGATGTCCTTCAACTTCCATTGACCCATATTTAACAAAATCCCTCCTAGATTTGCAGTGCAGCAATAAAGGAATTAAGTGCAGAATATGCCTGTGAACATACACTATTTCTGTATTTATTCGTTGGTCAATGAAACCTTTTTGCACATTGCTGTTTTGTGTTTGCTCTGTGAGGTTTTTTTTTAGCTTTTCAAATTTAAGTTAGATGTTGAATGGTGGATACCTCAGGTACAATATTCAGGTGAGGTAATATTGTAAGGAGGGGTCAAATCCATTTAAATTCCAACAAATCTGAAAATAAACTTTAATTAATTTAAAAATAAGACTCCTACTTTAACCATACTCCTAAGCCTTTATAATACAGTACAAATATACTGCAAGTCATGGATCATTTATATCAGAATATTCCATCCTGGCAATTTGTTTCTTTTGATATATCATATTTATTACCTCCAAAGAACCCCTCTGTGACTTAATGTACTATATCTCAGATGACAGAGCTCACACAAAAACATTTTCTAATTAGCTGTTACTAATTGGTACAATGTATCTGGATATAGGCTGTACCAAAATGATCCAATTCTGTGGATGCTGCCATCTTCCAGAACTAGTGCCAAAAAGTTGTAAGTTGCTAATTAGTAAGTTACAGTGGTCCCATGGCAGTTCCAATGTCTTGGAAACAGATATACACGATTACACTATTGACACTGACTAAACAATCACAAATATATCTAAAAAAATGATGACCATAAAAACTATGAAAGAATTCTAAAACATGTTTTTGATGAGAGGCTTGCCAGGTATGTACCCATTTCCACAAATGAACAATGGCAAATAACGCATCACACTGAAATTACAGTAACTACCATGATAAGGCATCATGTTAATATAGATTCATGTTACAAAATTAGATTTTCATCTTTTTACCAAATTTCATATGTTCTGCATCTTCTGTGTCATTGGCAATACCCTAAAATTTTCTGCAGCTCCATTTCTAAAGAGGTACTTTTTTAGGTGGCAGTGATGTATGATGGTTAAGGACCTGCTTTATAACTTATCCAGTGATTGCAAGTTCAGTTGTCAGGTACTTGAACAAGATACTTCCCTGAATTGCTTCAGTAAATATCCAATTGTATAAATGGATAGTGTATAAGAATAAGGGCTATGTAAGTGTATCTGTATAAGGACATCTACTGAATACTTAAATGTGAGTTTTATAGTCTACATTAAATATTTTAATTTACCAGTATGAAGGTTTAATAATAATAATAATAATAAAAATAATAGTAATTTGTTGAGATTAATAGTAGATGGTAACTATTCTGTAAAAGAGACTGGGAAAACAAATGGACCTCATTTGAAACTTAGTGTTACCGGAATAGGATGTTGGGATGAATTTCTGAGGTATGGATTGTTGGGAGAGCAAAATGCATTTTATGGTTATTTACCTGCTCTCTTCTTTTATTGTCCCTTGCCATGGTCCCAGACACAGCCCAAGAGGGACAAATGGTCCCTCTCTTTCATAAACACCTCCAACCCAGTGATCAAAGGGGGCAACAGGCTTTTCAAGCATGGCAAGGAGTAGACCCTTATTCAGAAATGAATACAAACCACTTATGATGGCCAATATGGATCTACATTTGGGGTTACCAGTTAAAAGTGGAATTGGGCATGGTATGACCCTGTTTATTCTTTGTAAGCCCTAAGGTGCCCCCCAAATGAAGAATCTTTGACAAACTTGCTCAACCACAGAGTGCCATCGCCTCTCTCTCCCTCTTGCTCTCTCCCCTTCTGGAGCATTTCTGTGTGTGTGGGTCTGTGCCTGCAATGTGTTTGCGTACTTTAGGTCACTTTCTTCTTCTATAGTCCAATAACATTCACCTTCTTCATATTAATAAAGTCACTTGACAACAGGAGTGTGACTCAATATAACTGCAAAGACATTCATGTGAAGAACGGCCTGTTCCTCTCTGAACTCTCCTCCCTAAACTTGCGTATGTTCATGTTTGTTGTCATCGAGAAATGTTAATACTGAAGGGATGCCTTGTGTTTTCCAGTTGTTAAAGTTTCAATATAAGATTAAGTCCTGGATAAAACTTCAGACACTCCCCCACCATAAAATTAGATATGGGAGGACCAGGGAGGAGGGGGAGAGACCCCTCTTAAGTTGGGCCTGGAACAGGCCTCATAGCATCTGCCCAGGCTATCTACCATCACTGCTGGAACTACTGCACTTTTTAGTTTGGCTGCAGTTGGGAGTAGCTCATTTGTGATTCCTCAAAAGAGACAAGCATTGGCTGGGTAATCTTCATTTCATTCATCTGTGATCCTGAGTATTCTTGTTTGTCCTTGTTTAATGTTGTAATCCTCAGATAGACGTTTTAAACTATATCATTTGCAAGTGTATATATGTTTCTGATAAAAGTTGATCCACCAGAATACTCATTTCTAATATTATTATAATTTTATTAATAGTTAATATTTTTTAAAGTAATTATTTCAGTAAACCAATTTTAACTTATTACCTGTTGGTTAGGTGAGGAGTTTTAGTAGTTAGTATCACATGTGTTTGGTATTCAGAGTGCTGGATGTCAAACGAGAGCTTTAATTAGTTTTACACCCTGGATTCAGAGAATCATTATTTTTGTTAAATCCTCACTTCCCCGACAGGATATTTAATCTGCAATCAGAAATAATATGAAATATAATACATACTGGTTTACCTGTCAGTTCAGCATGTAGTTTCGCAAAATAGACCTATGGAAACCAAATACATAACTGAAGTACTTCCTTGAAGTCAAGCCACTGCAAGGAAGAAAGCAGTCTACTCAAAATGTCATAGGTCATACTACACCAAAGCAAAGATGTGAATAGTTAAAGCCAATTCACAGTGGTCTTCTTTTGATTATACACTCAGTTTTCCACATAAATAATATCAATAAAACTCCCCCCCCCCTTTCTGTATTGAAAGATCATTTTTCAGATTGTGAACTTAACTGAATTTCAAAAAAGAATGCTGACTTCCAATATGAGTTGTTGTATCTTATTTGATGTGCATCACTTAGAGTATCTATTAGTTAGCAATGAAAACATTTTCACAAGCATGGAGACTGTGGTAAGAGATCAGAAAAGGTGAATGAATTTATGTTATAAAATATGAGGACATGAATCCGTGGAGGAAGATAAACCTGACAGAGAACCAACATCGCACTACTATAGGATTGAAGCAGTGCTTCATTGTAAATATATACTAATGTATTATGTGTGGGTTTTGTTCCTAGGAACACATTAAATACTTCATGAAAGAGCCTCAGAAAGGTTAAATAAAGTCACTCAATGATTTCAGTGAACCACTAAAATTTGGATTATTGTTTTATACCTAATAGCATGTCTGATGAAAGATTTTGCTGTTGGAGATTTACTGTTAGTACATTTGAATTTATAACTCAGCTTAACTATTATTTCAAAATATTAAAAAATATATTGAAATTGTTTGGATATATACTTCATTTTGTATACTTCATTTAGCAGTTGGTTTTTCTTATTAATTGTTGTTATATTTTGTTTTAGGCTATTTGTGGTTGTGTAGGTATTATTTTGAAAAGGCACTCATAATTTTCATCAAAGCTTAACACTGTTTTCTAAACTTATTAAACTTAAATTTGCTTATAATTGTAGTCATGTAGGTAGATCAGTGCTAACAATCATGTTCTCTGAATTAAAACCATATCTCCCCTTTTAAAAAGTAAAAACAAACAATAAAACATTTTTTTCTTTTTGGAATTTTCCACCTTCTTTTCCTGTTCAGACTGAACTTACTAGATCCACCACCATGACCGTAAAGGACTCAGAATGAAGCAATCATATATGTGACTTCCTCCAAGTCATGTGTCAAATAAGCCTTATATAAATATACATAATTCCAATGTTGTCGGGCGGAACAGACAGTCAACATAAACTCAGTTCATGTGCTTACAGTGGCCAGGAGAGAGTGATGAGGCTGATTATTTTAAAAGGCTTATCTTCACCCCTACCTAGCATGGCTGAACTAACTGTTGACTTGCCAATGCCAACCACCTGCCAGTGGCATGCTTAGGCTGTCCAAGGGGCAGGAGTGAAAAAAAATAAAAAGGGCACTTCCTGCATGCTTTGGGGGCCCACTGGTTTTATCCACTGGAGAGGCACCCAGGAGGGAACTTTATTACATTTTCTCAGACATAGGGTACCTCTAGAGGGCTGTTAATCACGTTTTCTCCACTGGGAGGGCATACTAGAGGGCATTTTAGGGCAACTCTAGAGGGCACTTCATCATGTTTTCTCCACTGGAAGGGCACCAAAGAGAAAACTTCATCATGTTTTCTTGCACATAGGGGCACCCAGGAGGGAACATTTGCAGCGATTGCTCTCCTCCCTGAGCATGCCAGTGCCTTCCAGCCACAGCCAACTTAGGTTAGCTTTATGGCAAATATTTTAATTCTCTATACTAATCTTCATTCCCATAATTGTTTTCCCTCCTATATATAGCTAAAACACAAGTAAAGAGGCCAGTTTTTAACAAGTGTTTATATTAGGGAAACTGGGCATCTAGCTACATTGCTAGTATTGTAAAAGCTAGCTGGCTACCTTTCCCTAAAAGACTTGATGCAGCCCAGTTCTGGCCCGCATACACCATTTGACCATGTTAAGAAATGTAATGGTGGCACAGATCTGGCTCAGATTCAGTTGCCAAACAGAAACCAGGTCTGACAGTACCCAGACCCCAGTGGGCAGTATTTCCTCTTGACTCAACCAGCATCTAGCTGACACCACAGATGCTGAGCTAGATCTGGCCAGTTTCCTGCCTGGCATTCAGCCAAGACAGCCAACATAGACCCAGGGAGAAAAATCAATACTAAAATCTTTGCCACCATCTTAAATAGATTCAGAACTATTAAAGATGGTGAGAACTGAACCCCTAATTTCTAAATAAAGTTGATGTCAGAAATTTAATTGAACACAGAATAAGAAACACAATACACTCTTATGAGAAAAATGAAATGTGCACACACATACAGTGGCACTATGTGTTGGTGGAGATTTTGTTAATTTTACAAAAAAGTGACAGTTTGTAATATTTGCACAACTAGATTTGAGATGTCAGTTTGTTTGGATTTTCTTTTGAGAATATGGATCATAGCCAGTTACCTATAACCAGAAAGTAGCCTGTTGTCAAATGACAATTACAAAATTCTGGTGAGCTAGATATGAATCTGATTATTATAAAATATTGGGATTCAGGATATAAAAAACATGGTTTAACAAGGTTTTTATAACATTAGGAACAGCAAGAGTATGGAATAGGTAGTATTTCACTATGTATTTTCTGTTGGTCAGCATTACCTGTTCACTTAGGTAAGTCTTTCAATCTATGCAGTTCCTCAAATGTATGAATGCAACACCAGTTGATTGTTTCCACATGGGCTCTGTCACTCTGAGCTGATCTGGAAGCCAGCCATTTGCTTGCCAGATGTGCCATCTCATTTTAGCTTGGTACCTGTGGCTAAGGACTGGAGCTGCAATAGAGCAGTGTTTTCCTGAACAATGCTGCTAGTTTCCATACATCATCAAATCCAACTTGCTTCCCCAATAATAATGTAATGTGTCCTAAACCACATACTTCCATGCACAATGCTATCATGCTCCTTAGTACGCACATCAGTTTAATGTTTGAGAGTATGTATTTCTGTTGCATGGAGCACAGAACATTTTGTTCAGTAATGCCATGCACATTGATGCAGGGTTTGACCCATAACCTTTAAACTCTCATTACTGCTCATTACTGTGATACACTCTCAAGTGCCTACTTAAATTAGTAGTGGTGAATGTTTTAGCATTATAACCCACTCCCCTCCAGGTGAGAGACACTTGTTTTACATATGTTGCAAAACGCACCTGATTTGTTATCCTCTGTTGTACAAGTTGCTTTCATAACAAGCATTATTTGCATACCTCATAACGCAAGAATTTGACATCAAAGATAGGTTTCCACGATCGTCTAAATGTAAAACGGATCTGTCCTCTTAACAATCTTACAAAGCTTATCTGTCATCAGTCATTTTATTTTAAGAATAAAATTGTCAATTCTGATCTGGGCTGATCAGTCAGTCCCTATTTAAGAACGTTGTATTGTAGGGATATATGTTTTGTGCATGCTCTATGGTTTTGTTCTGAGATTTGAGAACAGATATGATGTTTTGTTGTTGTGGAGTTTGACAATACTAAAGGAGTAAACATTATCTCTATAAAATCTATATAGTTTATACTTTTTGCCTCTTCACTATGCAACATTAATGATAAAATGTCAGGGGATTTAGTAACTACAGGGGCAGCTTAAACAGCAAAGAATCACATTAATACACCTCTCCAAACAAGTGCACTCATTGTATTTATATGAGGGACACTAGACACTCATCTACATAAAAGGAGAAAAACTAGGGGGCGGCTAGCTACTTTTAATGGGAGATTGATAGCTATATGTTACACCATGCAAGTTGTTCATTGTTCTTGTAACTCAAGATTGTTACATCAGCAAGTCACATGCAACACATGTACATCATGTTAATTACAGGCTTCTTATATCATCTGGTTACAACCTATACATTCATCATACTCGTTATAATATGCTTTTCCTAAACCTCACCGGCTTGTAATTAACTGGATAAGAATGATTTGTGTGCGTAGACACATTGTCATGGGTAGATTCCTGCACAGACATAGGGCATCAAATGTTTTACTTTCTACCAAGAACACCCATAGCAAAGCATGTGGTATTTCAGAGTACGTTCCCCCCATATTGATGTGTTGTTCATTTCACTGCGCTAGAGGCTTATCGACAAATGCAAATGAGGCAAACTTCCAAAATATTCATCCATTGTTCATTCATAAAATTCAAGTCAGTCACGGTCGGCTATCATTAAAGTAAAGTTTTAATGCAATATTTTGGCACCTACAGTAACTGGTTCAGTTAAGTTCAAATTCTACACAGGATTAGTATTCTGACTAGAAATCACAATTATCCCTTTTGTGGAGGTCATATCACTGAGGATGAGATACTATTCAATGAGGCTCCACAGCACCCTGATTTTGAATTCTACTTCTGTCCTGATTCCTTTAAAACCTTTAAAAATGTGAATACTTTTACAGCCATTAATTATTTGAGGTTCCGGGACTTTAGCTTCACATAAGAATTGTTACAGTAATCCCTGACAACCAAACCAAACTTCTCTCTCTGTTTAGAGTTTTATACCACATATAATAATTTACCAATGATTTATCTGTCTTATGATACTGATATGACCAAGCTTTCTCTGTGAGAATAAAATATTTAATTAGGATGTGTGACACATCATGAACCATGAAGGTGACTTTTATGTGGAGAAAAACAAATGAAAGAAGGATTATAGCAGTTTTACTGCCTGTCTTTAATGATCATGAGTCAAATGTAATTCCTGTCAGCTGTAAATCCTTGCCAATGTTCTGTTCTCTTAGAGAAAGGTGTTCTATATACAGTATATAAGATATATATACGAGTGTATTCTTACATATTTTGACTCCAGACTCTCCCCTGAAAGTATTACTGATAAACTTCCAGCCATGAGATCTTTGACAATAGAAAATGGAACAACAGACAAAAAACAGAAATCAGTCACCTTTGAAATTCCACCCAACAAACAGGCCTCTGGCTTGTCTTGACGCACACACACACACATACACAGACAGTGTGTGTGTGTGTGTGTGAGAGAGAGAGAGAGAGAGAGAGAGAAAGAGTGGCTGACAAGCATGATGTCTTTTAATACAGTTCTGGAAGAAAATGCTGACATGAACACTTGTCCCTAGAATTCTACTCTGCCTGATTTTGCTGACTCTAAGGACTGTCTTTAAAATTCCTGCAAGAAACTCAAATTAAATGCAACTCTTGTTCTCCTTTCCCCCTTCTCTCATCCCAGTAAAATTGTGTCAGTTCCTTCTTTCCAGTAGAAAACCTACTGGACTTTTTTCAGGACAGTACACTGTTTGGACATGACCCAAGCTTATGATATTTTATATTTGGACTTCCAAAGAGCATTTGTCCCAAGTATTACATGGCAGATATATTACAGATGAGGTTAAATTGTCAGAACATGAAGTGGTAGGAATTATGTCTGAGCACAAGGTATGGTTGACCCATTAAGATTCCATACCTGTCAGAAGCAGATTGGTTGGGTTCTGCTCAAGGCTTCTTCCTTTCACCCAGGGTGTTACCCAATTTTATGGCACCCTGTTTAGTGTCAGTTCATTATGTCACCTAATTAATGCTTTTCTATTTTATCAACCTCTTAACCTTCAATATAAAAGATCAACACAACTTCCCTTAGAACTTACCAGAAAGTCTAATGAGAAGAACAGAACATCAGAAAGCCAGTATTTTGCAATGCAGTCTGGTCCTTCCCTGCATCACTTTGCACATGATGTATGGAGAGTATCTGTGTGCTCCTTCCAGATGTATTGCTTGCATTACACTCATGAAATATTGTCAGAAATATTACCGTGTCAGTGTCAGCATTCCATAGTTGTTTCATCTTTTGATTTATACACTCCAGCCATAAAGTGTATAAAGTCAGCAGTCCAATGTAGGTATGCAAGTGGGTCTCATCATCAAGCTCTTTCCAATTATCATTATACACCTGCCTACCTTCTGGGTTGGTCATCCCAAGGACAATCCTCTGCATTGACACTGGCATGAACAGTTCAAAGGCAGATTTTATGCCTTGAATGTGGGTGACAGTGAATCTGATGGAGCCTGGAACCATTTTGCTCAAATTTGCAGCACTTAGTCTACCCTGACCTTCATGTGGGGATGTGAGACCAATAATATGTTTCTATTTTTCAATGTATAAATGTCTCTCTGAGTGCTTGAGTGACTACAGGAGGTTTATCCTCAAAGGACTTATTTTCATCAGAGGAGGATATATCATCATCAGGCTCCTCCTCAATATTGGCTGCAGTTTCTGACACTTCCTCCTCTACCTCACTTCCTTTATCAAAGACATACAGCAGAGCCTCACTGACAGTATGACCTCCCTATTAAAATGTTCATACATAAATGAATATTCAGTGATAAAAAAGGCCATAGTTAAATGTTGCTCATCATAGTTATTTCTTTCTCTCCTGCTCTCCCTCTCTGAGTTTTGTGAACTTTTTGAATGAAAGATCAAAAAGGTAAACAAAGATTTTTTACTCATGTTTACCAGGGGTGCCAATATTTGTGGAGGGCACTGTATGTAATATCAAAATGAGTCATGCATATTACAAATTAGGGCAAGAAGTGTTCAACTATCATGCATTTATTTTGCTTTGAAGGCACTGAGTGTAAGATAGATGCACTACCTTGCATCCTTTGTAGTTTAGATACTTTGTGTTTAATAAATAATTGCAGATGTGTCAAAAAGGTGTCACCAGAATAACCCGAGAAAGAATTATAAGAAACTGTTGTATTTCTCAAGAATATAACATTAAAAACAATCATGTAAAAGACCACTTTATCAAAAAGGTCACAGTCTGTCTATTCTTGTTACACAGGCAGTGTCACGGCATTTAAAAGCTGTGGACTTTAGAAAAGGTTAAATGTACTTTTTATTCAAGGTAGCAGGCTATAATGACCTGTGTTGAAGTTATTGTGTTTTTGGATTTATGGGCCATGAAAAACTAAATTGTGTCTGTTCACCTGGGGCCTCATTTATCATCTATGAATGCACACAAAATTAGTACGTAAGCTGCACATATGCTCAGTTCTACACTAGTTTTGTGGATTATCACATTTTAATTAAATATGGAAAAGTGTATACCTCTGCGCAAATAGAATTTAGATCCCCATGAACTGGGTGACTGAGAAGCCTCAGACATGTTTTTTCCTGCTGCAAGGTCAAACAAAAGATGTGCTGTACAGTGTGTGTAAGACGTACACTCATACTCAAGCCTGGCAACCTATGACCCCTGCTTGCCTCCGTTCTTTTCAAGAATTCATCCAAATTCCAAACCTGGACTCAGAGGATAAAAGGCAAGGTACACTTTATCATTCAAATTCATAAAAGAATGTACTGTATGTAATATTAAAAATACTGCCTCTCTGATGATCCCTTTTCCTGCCCACTCTCTTGACACCCTAGATGCCCTCCTGCACGCATTCAAGAATCCCTTCCCTTTGGTAAGATACTCCAGTATGCACATAAACAAACACACACTTCCTAAGACTTCACCCTGCTCCACACATGGCCCCAACAGATGCTCTCAGCACACCCTTCCATTACTAAATCACATCAGAGCACTGCACACCAGTGGTTAATCTTTATAGTTGCCCTGCCAATCCAGGCCTCCAGCCATAGCTGGTAATGGCGTGGCTGGGACTAGAACACCCAGATGCAGGGCTCATGTCTACTTCCTTCACAAATGTTGTTTGATTCTTAAAATTATGTTGGCTTTTCCCCTGTCACCTATATTGTTTATAATTGTTATATTACCATAGCTATAAAACAATGTTTTCATTCCAGAACCTGAAATTTACATAATTTTTTGACTCAGATTACTCCCTGTAATCACTGTGGAATAAATCACACACATCACCCCTTGCAACATGATCAAACTCTTAATTACTCAGGTAGTAAACATAGTATAGCAGGAAAAGAAACAACAGTTTGGTCCATGAGCTTTCAATAATACACCAGCATGACATGATGCTACCAACTAGCTACCTTTCTTCTGATAGGAGAGATTAAGGATACAGTTAAAATGAATTTGAATGGTTGTAATTCTGTACACCCCGGCACTGGATGACATCTATTTTTTAATTTTCCATGAAGAGAGAAAAATTAAATTTCATCAAAATAAAATTTTGAACACTTTTGGCCTGCATTAGTAGAAAGGTGTATGTTATGCCCAAGGCAAAAAGTGTTTTTACTTTTCATCAGGACTTTAAAGAGGAAGAATGTGCATAAACTACAAACCTGGAAAATTAACAAAAGCCTATGTCATTGAAAGATTGGTTGTACGCAAATGATTGCTTTGCCTGCTAGGAAGTAAAACAGTAAGACACAATTAACAAATAATTTAAGACAACTAGCTTGCTACAGGAATACACCTCAGACGTCTAGCATATAGTTATCTTGATTGAAACCAATGCAAAAGGTAAACATTGCACCCAAATGAATCATACTTTCTATTGACATTTAAAGTTCAAAATATCTCTCCTGCCATAATTTGTGTATGCCAGGGGAATAGTACTAGTAGCATCCTTAGTTTAAAAAAAAAAAAAAAAAAAAAAAAAACAACAGTACTTAGCAACTCCTGCAAGACACAATTTTTAATGTGTTTTTTTTAATTTACCAAAAACAGCCTGCCTTTTGTTTACTGGTTTGCAGTTTCTCTTCAATATACACAGAGCTTATTTTCTTTTGCCATGTTTAGTTATGGTTTGCAACTTTGCATCTTGAGAGTGAAAGACATGTGAATGTCATTTTATTTATTGCTATTAACAGCTACTGGTGCACATGTATATTTATGGTATGTGCCTGTGTTGGCTGACAGGAAATCCCTCCTCTCTTTGATTGTTGGGTGGTGTAAAATGAGAGTTGGCTGTTTAAGACTTCGATCAAAGGTTTAAAATTATTTACTTTATGTCACTTTCACTAATCACAAACTTAAAGTTATATGAACCATCTTCCTGTCCTTAAGGATTTGGATCACTGTGGTTCCACTGTGTTTATTTATACAGTGCAGGAGAAAGTGAAGACCTTTTACCATTGATAAAAGAATGTCTGATTACAGAATTGTGATTGGAGCATACTGCAATATTACTGACAAGATCTGAAAGCAAGATTTCATTTTCAGCATGCACATCCCTGCCCACAGTAGTTTTTGGAGATGGGTTTATCTGGGACACACTTCCTAAATTCACATATCTATAGTTTCAGCAGCTTCATTTTTATTAGGGGAACCTGATTTGTATGTAGAGCGCATATATTTTATTTTCCCCAGATCTGTGATTTTTCATCAAATGTATGGCAGGAAAGGGCCAGCAATTCCAGCAACCTTCCATTTCATATTAATAATTTCCGCACGGTCTTTGCTTTTTTAATAATCAAGAATTTTTACATTACACTTTAACCTTTGGCATCTATTTACTCAAACATTAATTTAATCTCTTTAGCTGTCTGCAGATTTACAGTGATACATGCTGCAGAACAATACTGGTGCCAAGTACCTGTATTTGTCTAAAAGCACTTATTACATTTTGTTTTTCCTTTGGAAACTCTGCTTTTTTGGTGGGAGATGCATTTAAGGGCTCTGACAGGAAAATGGATTAAATTGCGTTTGCTGACTGAATATATATCAAATCTTTGGCATGCGTTTGCAGCTCAGGTATTTGCAAGGCTTATGACTACTGCTGAAGCTTTGGTTCAATCATGCCTCTCCCCCTTTTCTCTGCTTCAGAGGAGCTGAGAGCTCTTGATCACCTGCTTTGTCTGAAGTGAGTCACCTTGCAAATATATGAATAGCAAATGCGGTGAATGTAATCTTGAGGCTGACTGCTACATCCTCCCATTTGCATACCTGCCAGCCCCTGTTGTTAACCACTGCATCTCAGACTTGCATCCAGGAGCCGCAATGGCACACATGTTTTTCCCACTCAAACGTCAGTGTGTGTTTTCTCTGAGATGCTTGACAAGGGAGCAGGTGGAACACCATACAAATGACACCTGTCTCACTGCCCTGTAATGCTCCTAGGCCCCCATTTCTTCATCTGTTCCCCCAGAGAGTAAGATATTCAAATAGCTCTACAGCATTCAATAACTCATGATGTTTTAGGAAGAGGTTTATGTTTTTCACACTGATCTGGGAATGTACATGAAAGCTGTTCTGTCAAAAAAAAACAGTTGGTATAAAGGGGATTTATATGACATGTTTTACCTCATAGCATTTTTCAGTCTCTAGCCTATGTGGTTGTATTGTTGCCAGGTTGCATGTTTGGGTCATTATGATACATGATTATAATTTTATCACTAACCACTCAGTCTTAATTTAACTACATCAAATGAACAATGCAGATCTTAGTCATTATGTCAGTTTATCAACAAATTCTCCTCACACAGTCCTCCAGATGAAGGTATATTAAAGTAAATCAATGTATGCATTTTATATGCATGCTGGATGAGGGAGAGGCGACTGGTTCCTGGCTGATGTGACAGGATCCAGGTGTCAGAATGACTCTGATCTTGGAAACTGCTGCTCAGATGGTTTCAGTGATGTATCACAATAGTAAACAAACCAACATTTTTCCCTGATATCCCACAGTCTCCCCCAAAGGAAATGAGAATGAATGAATGTGAGAAAGTCATAGCTTAACCAATAATCTTGAGGCTATCCAGAGGAACAAAATGAGAAATACACAGTGAAAATACAGATAGCTTCTATGCTATCTGTAATTATCACACCACTGATTTCAAACAAAAGGCAGCAAATGAATTTTTTGCCGTTCGGTAAATCGTTACTGGTGGAGTCCTGGTGTGGAGGGCTGTTGAGATATTATTATTGATAAATATCCCCATAATAGGAAGACAGATCAAATGTCTCACATCTGGCCATGAGCTATCATTATCTTTGACTTACCACTTTGATGAATCTGTTTGTGTCTTGGTTGAGGAGCAGGGTGCATTTAATGGGCTTTTTCAGCCATGGCCTACTTGGCAGAAGCCTCTTATAAACCCATTACAGCAGGGTCTATGGATTTCATGGCTCCCCAGGCACTTTCTCCTGTTTCAATAAGGTGAAGACCAAGGATTTATCCATCCGTCAATAATGCATGGGACAATAAATGCCATACGTTTTATCCACATATCCTAGTGGCCCATCTATTTTATCATTTGTTGATTACCAAATACCAGTGCCAAAGATTCTCACATATCATGGTTAGCTCTTTCCTATAATGTCTACCTGATGTGTTAATTGACTCCATCTTTTCAAAACACTCTCCCTTTTGTTATGTAAGTGGTGATTGAGTGAGGAGCGGACATATAATCACCCCCTGAATGTGCATGGTTCAGTCTTGTTACAAGAGCATCTACTGAACCAAAGCTGTAAGACTGAGCCATGTACATTCAGGGGTTTTTATGTCTGGATGCATTGATAATCCCCCCCTAAATGGTTCAGTCTTGTGTCTTTGGTTCAGTAGACCTTCTTGTAAACCACCATTATGTAATTCTGTGTAATACTTGAAATATAATAATTCGTTTTTTTACAATAATTATAATTACAGTAGAAAGATTTTCTTGTAAATGATGGGAATCTCTGGACTTAAATTTTGGACTTTAAAGTGTGTAAGAAAAGTAGCAAATAAAAAAACAGATCTGAAATACCACTTGTGACAGTTTCTCAAGTCTTAAAACCGAGGGTGATGCAATGACGTGTGGTGACATGGAATGTTGGGTATGTGCGGCGAGGGGTGGGGGTTTTAGTCTTAATGGTCAATTTGCACATGTAATAATTATATATTACATTGCATTGAGGTAGGTATTTACATTGCAACTGCATTTGGGGGAAAAAAAAACATGACAGTTCATTTTCATAATCATGTTGAAAAATTGAAGCTGCAACAAATTATGTAGGCTATACACATGGTTCCAGTTGTTTTTCTGTTGCTCAAATAGCCAACGGAGAAATTGTTTTGGGTCGTGAAGCAGTTGAGTTATGGTCATTGTTTATGCATAACGAGTGATGATGCACATCCTGCACCACAGGATTTTTAGCAAACATAGTGCAATTTATTTTATTCTCTGTTTTATTATTACTGACATTCATTTAAGTAAACAGTCCCCAAAACGTGTTAATTTCGAGTGCATTGTAATTGCTCATACCTAGCTGCAAGATAAAAAGATAAATATAATATATAACGACCGTCAAAAATTGAAAAACAAAAAACTAGCTTTCAAGCTAAGCCTACATTTAAATACACGAAAATCACTCTACCAGAGATTTACCTGCCAGTTGGTACTTCACTAACTGGTTTTAAACCTGACCTCTCATTTGGCTACATAATAAATCACTGTTGGTCTTCCAAGTGAAAGAAGTTCTAACTTCTGTTGAAAATTTAAAGTGTTAAGTGCCTTCAACCTTGACACTGTGACTTCCATCTTGATAGACTGTAAACTGGCAACACGCTGTTGCACCAGTGAATATATTCACACATTTTACATATGAAGACAGAACAAAAGGTAAGACTCTCCAGATTTCAGTTTAGTACGTAATAATCAGTGATTATTTGCATCCATAAGGCAGAGTGTAAAAGTAAAGTATGCATGTGTGGATTTACATTACAACTGTCATTCAAGGTCAATGGGGAATATATTCACTGCTGTTCCTCACATGCCCTGTTCTACGTGACACACTCAATACAGTTCGGCTAGCTAGATGCTAGCTTCCATTCGGTACCATTGGAATCAGTGGTTTTCAGTCTTACAGCAGGGTATGGATAATTGCAACACACTCAGAGACAAATTGTTTGAAATTTTGACATTTTGGGGAATGTTTATTTAAATGGATGGCAATAATAAGAGGAGAATGAAATAAACATCTCATGTTTATGGAATCTCCTCAGGATATGTGGCAATTATTTGATTACATTGAGTTCATGTCAGTGGGTGATGAGCATAAAGATTGAGAATCCTGACTAAGGACTAGTTAGGAGCTTAAGAGTAAATTCAGACTGCCATTTATGTAACTGAAATTCAAATGAGTTGTAATTTAAGTATTCACATAATGAATTTAAAATTACATGTAACCTTTGAGTAATCATGAAACTGAATGCTGTAAGTATTACACTTGTATCTGTTTAGCACACATTTTACAAGAAAACAAATTGTGTCTACTCCATATATGTCACTTGTGGCTTTAAATAAATGATAGGCATTCTACTTCAAAAATCCTCTTGGGACATGGATGCACAGTCTAATGGAAGGTAGCCAAGCTTTAACCAAGAGCTTAACCTGTTACTTGGAGAATGCGTGGAAACTCAAAATGGTTTAAGAATTTGGCTCCAAAGACCTTTGAAAGGTGTGCTGAAGGATACAACACAATTTATTTTTAGTCTTACATTCCTTTTCAAAAGAAGAATACTATATTCACCAAATAACAATGGTTTCACTAATGTTTTTACTTTTGGATGGCATGCCTTTCAACACTTAGGCCACATTTTTGCCTGTACAAAAATCAGGAAAAGAAGTGGGAGCAAAAATAGAAAAAATAACCTGTTATGTAATTTAGGGCAGATAGTAATCACAAGCCAGAGACTAAGGACCAGATTTACTAAGGGATAGATGCAGTGCAAAAACATTGCTGTATAATGACACTTTTGGGTCTCAAACAAAGAAATATTAACAACCAATTTACCATTTATATATATAATTTATCAAGTATAGTCCTTTACATACCCATACTTATCAGTGAATGCATTGAAATTCATTGAAAGCACATGTAAGACAGTGTAATTCCTTTTGTTGAGTTCATCATTCTTTTTTGGAAACTATTTGTTTAATACTGGAAAACCAATAAATGTCAATCAGGAATTTCAGATTGACCACATTTTGAGTTTTTCATTTTGCAAGAATTTGCTAACTATATCATGTAATAGATTTCAGTACTTATTCATTTAATCCATGGTACCCCTGAACACCTCAACTCTACCCAGCTTGTGTAAAAATCTTTTGAATTCTTGATGATTCCCATTAACATTAGCAAGTAACTGTGGTCAATAGTATTCTGTACCAACCTATTTTGAATAAGGCCAGTGCTTCTTGGATCAAGCAAAGATGATCACATTTCATTGCTATTACTGCAACACTATCACTTTGATTTCTTTCATGTTGTCAAAGTATCATTGATCTTCCTTTCAAGTTATATCTGCCATAACTTACATTGTTTCTGTGAAATATCCTTCATGAAGCACTCCATGACTATCTTTGTTCAGAGCCTCATGTCAAATAAGGTTTGACTGGTTGATTACAAAGTTTGTGTCTACATAGAAGCTTCATCTTTTTAACTTTGGTCTTGCTTGCAGCCATCCGGTTTTTTCCCCATGGCTGTCTAGCCACCTTGGCATCATTCTCCCCATGTCCTTTTAAATCTCTGACTGTCATTAACAAAGCTTCATAAGAATTCAAAGGATTGTGCAAAGTTAAAACAACTGCCTGTCTGACATGCGTAAAATAGCTTTGCCAGGATCTTTATGAATTAAAAAAAACACTCTCTGAACACTGAAGTACCACGATATTACATTTTTTGTTCCAGATAATTCACATTTCACATTTATTATTTATTATTAAATGCAAACTGGAGTCTTCAAAACTTATCTAGTTTCACACATCACTAGGAGAAAACATTTTGAAACTGATATCTGACTTATGAGGAACACTGACTGAGAATGAAAGATTTTTCTTTTTGCTTGTATGAACCTTTTATCTGTTTCAAATAGCAATTTGAAATTTAGTGGTGTGTCTGAGGGCAATGAAGGAGAAATGCACAGAATTACTGCAAACTGCTAATGTAAGAGCAATAATATAACATGTGCATTTATCTTTATGTTAATGGTTTATCTGTGAAATGCTGTGCTCAGAATGGGTGGTGCATGCAGCAGTCATACTGTTGTTGTCAACATCGCCAGAAGCAAAGGCACACAGTGATGCATGTGTGCTGTCAACCACATGTTTCTGCAGATTGCAAGAAACCTGAATCCCATCCAGTGTATGTAGTACTGCTTAATGTGGAGCCTACAGTTTGATGTCTTTGTCACTCCCTTACAAAATTACACAAGTGCAATTTTGAAGTTGCATAAATTCAAGCCATTCATATTTGTAAATTGACCTTTATTCCGAATAACTATGGCACCTATTTCCGTGCTTTAGTAACTGGTTAAAAGTTAAAAACTACATTCCCCACTGGTAATTCCCAACATGTAATTGTCATACCTAGCAAACTATTGCCCCATATTGGATCAGCCCAAAACTTTTCAAACCTCTGACAGCCAACCAAATTAATTTGCATGGCCAGCAACAACAGTTACAACAAAGTGGATAGCATAAGCATCTGTATATTTTGTTATAATGAGAAAAAAAAATCAGGCTGGGTATTATTTCCTTGGTCCCAAACGCACAACTTGGAATGACCGACTTCATCCTAAATAAGAACCAGAGATTCTTTAAATACCCAAAAGTGAAAAATGTACCTTTTATATATCACATAATTTTATGGGGTTTCCTCTACTTCACATCGTTACCCTTCCATGTACCCATAGATCCCACGCTGTGACACTTATTTAAAGCAATATGAGACCACATTGAATGGCTTTAAAATGTCATGGACCATAATCTATTCAATATTCTTGGTTGTTTAATGGTTTCCAGAAGATATCCTGATGTATCATGTGAGAAATATGGCTCTTTCTCTGGGAAATAATGCCTCATTATTTGGGATCAAATTCTGACTACCATGTCGCTCTTTCCCAATACAGGATGTTGTAATTATGGGTCATTAGGGCCAGTAATCCCTAGCCTTGGGACTTGAGAGGCTTGTGATCAGTATTTCAACCGTTATCCTCAAGGTGTCATTGTGGGAACATCAATCTCAGAAATTATTAGAAGAAGAGCACAAGGCATTGACTAATTATGTCAACAAGGATTGATTATAAATCCTGTCACACAATTAAAGGTAAATGACAATGAAAGTGACACATTGATGCACCAATAACAACTAAAAATGTGACTAGAAACAGAGTAAAACAATATCCACCTAGTTCGCTGCATACCAGTTCTGAACACCGGAATGTGTGTGAGTTTGAAAGTGACATGGAAATACACAAATATATCATTGTAGAGCATTAGCTATTTTCTGAAAATTAGTTTTGATAATCAAAGATATCAACACAATTTGGAGGGGATATTGCTCAATTTTGCCTTTCCACATTGACCTCTGCAAATAAATGATGCATTGCAGATTTACACTGGACCAGGTTTTGAATTGTTTTTCATGGCTTGTTAAAAATCAGTTACTTGATTACACAGGAATAATGTATGTAGCTTACAAACGTTTATGGGACCTTCGAGTCATTCCTTTGGGACAGCATTATGGTTTGGACACCAACAGATTCATCAGACTTACTCTGTTAGAATGGCAGTATACAAAATCTTTTGGTATGTGTAATTATTATAGGTATATGTAATTCATGTGCTTGTCCCATTGTCTGTGTACTAGAAGGAGATACTTTTGATGAAGACATTAACAGTATGTCTCTCTACGCATGAGGTTCAAAGTTGAACTCATTGCAGTCTAGGAGAATGTTCAGGGGCTCTACTCAATGAACCCATACCTGGCACTGAACAGAGTTGGGGGAAGGCCGGGGTGGGCTGACATCACATACAAATGATTTGTTTTCATTCTGCATGGGCATGCACAAAAATCGATTTGTGGGCTTTAAAAAAAGAGAGAATGAGTGTGGAAAGATAAATGCTCAGACAGAAACTGAGCTACTGGAACAGCTGCTGAAGTCTCTGTTCTGTGTATTTGAGAGCTGTAAGCTCTGTTTCCTCAGCTATATCTCATTGTTGCCCCTCAAACACTGACTGTGCCCCAATTGCTAGGCAGCTGCTTGCAAAAGCATCATTTTAAGGCAGAATTGGCACACTTATTCTTTGAGAGGATGTCAAAAGCCGAGGTCAATAAAGACGCTTCTAAGGTGCTTTATTTTGACAAAAAGATGTATTCCGTGTATCCTTCGACCTGTAGGATATACATATAGTCTTTGCAATAACTTCAGAAAATCTCCATATTCTGTCATATAATGGTGAAACAATAGCAGTGACAGTATGGGGTGGTTTATAAGTACAACCAATCCACCATTTAATGTAGTTATGGATAAGAATTGATACATTTAAGAAATAAATTGGATGTTTGTGACTTGTGCTTTCACTGCACAATTGCCATTCGCTATTGACATTGACCTACCATATATCGGCCAGAGCATTTGGAAGTAAGGTCGGTTCAGCTAGAGGTAGTAGCTCTTGTCCCCAGTTCATGGACCATTTGAAGCTCATGGACCTCAGACTATAAACCCTCACATGATATGAGAATACACTTCAGTTGTTTTAAATCTGTATTTGCTCCTTGATATGAAGCAAATATCCTTTACAAATAGACATCCCTATGAACTCATATATAACAATTAGAGGATACTTATTCCATAGGCCAGCTCTCATGACCATCATTGTTTTTCCAAGTGTTGGCAGGTTGGTAGGTATCGTAGAAGACTCCATTTTCATGGAGATTTTGTCAAACTTTCATCATATTATTGAAAAGTAAATGATTTTTATTTGTCTCAGATTTTTTTTTTATTTTATAGTGAGGCACAGTGAAATATGTGTGTCAAATACTGCATGGCTGGATGGTTTGAAATTCACTGTATGTTTGTTACATTTTCTGTTGATTTAGTTTGCGACCTTGATCTGCATTCTGCATACAGATGGAAATCAGGGAGGTGTAAATCAATACGTGTCAGTGTATGACATTTTGAAGCAAATAAAGTGATGCAATTATTTCATTGATAGGCTGTGATATAATTCACATTTTAAATGAAAGTGATATTCACATTGCCTCAAATAAATACTTTCAGGAGAGCTGCACAGGCCTGCTTTTTATGAAATTAAGATCCAAAGACCCATATTGTAAATATAAATTAAATAACAGGCCAATTTTGTTATGGCCTGGAAAATCAGAGTTTTTAAGAATAGAAGTGTTGTTTCCTCAACTGTTAGCAGCACACAGCTGGAGACACAATTTCAGTGACAGCCTGCTCTTTCACATGGCCCACTCCAGCGTACAGATCAGACAGATTAGGCAGTCCACACAGGAAGAATGTAATAAGACTTTTATTACCAGGCTTGTGGCAGATGTTAAATCTGGATTGTTGGTGGGGCAGGTACCACCGGGTCACCTAAGCTTTGCTGTCCTACAGCTTGATGATCTGGGTCAACACTTTATGGTCAGAATCTCTTCATAGTCGGTGTCTAGATATCCAGCCCTGTGGTTATAAGTATTAATGACTGAGCCTTCACTGTATTGCAGGACACAGGACAGAGTAGGACTCCTCTACCCTTTCCCATATTCTCAGTTCAAGCACCATTTGGTCACATCCTTCTCATCCATCAATCAATCATCATGCCACCTTCAGGTCTATTGATGATGCACTTAAAGGCAAAACAGGGTTTCTTGTCCATGGTGTAGTGACATGTCCCAATATTCCTTTACTGAATCCTAGTCATTTCGGTCTTGATTGTAGCAGACAAGTGACCTGCACAGTTAGTCATGTACCCAAAGAGGTTTCAGGTTATATACTTTCTGGTAATGAAATAGCAACCATTCAGATGATCAAGGCCAGTCTCAACTCTCCCACACTGACTTGGATATTGTATTGATGTTAGCAGGCAACAAATGCCACCAGGAGTTTTATCCCAATATGGCCTTTTTGGACTTAATCCTGAGTTGAACTCATAGATTTTTTCTACCAGTAAAGTTTGTGTTGTCATATAAAGGCTGTGGGCTATGTGTTTATTGGTTCTAAGAATAGGGTTGATCACAAAGGCATCAGAATTGGAGGTGCTACGCCGCACACTCAAAAACAGTGGTGTTGCTGCACTTAGATAATATGCTCTGTGCTACCATCAAACCAGTAATGTCTTACAGAATCACTTCCTTCTCATTCCCAACAACACTAACAGACAGTGAAGGCAAAGTATATTTATGTCAGTCATTTTAACAATTTAATAAACCCAACAAAGAAATAAAAGTAATATTCTAGTATTCTAGAATGACCACCTCAATCAGCTCTGTTGAGACCAGGTAGCTGGACCACCCTAATGGCCCCCATGTTTTCCTCAGTCCCAGGTATAACTCAAAACAACAAAAAAAAAGACTAAAACAAAGGAAAAACAATGCCATGAACACTCTCTGTATATCCTGTTTCATCTGGAAACACACCCAAGAGTTTGCCAGTTACCGATGGTAAACGATTCACCAAGCCTTTTCCTGTCACTGAGGTCTCTCTTTTTCTCCCCCTGCTGCTTACAGAGAGCCAGCAGCCCCCCCCAAAGCCCCACAGGTAAAATAAATCAAAGGGCTCTAGCTAACTACATTCACATAAGGGACTAATGCATACAGGTGGGAACAATCACGAGGTAAAGCATAACAGGGAAAATGCATTAGGAAGCATACAAATTGGAAAAAACAGGATATGTATGACATACACAGGAGTAATCCAAAATAAAGTTTTCACAGCAAACTACACATGTGAAAATAAACCCACAGAGTAAATGGTCTAAACATGTATCAAAGGCAGAGTGATAAAAGCCAATAAATTATGTGGACATCACAATAAATAAAACACAAACACAGTAGGTACTATATCATATTTGCTATACCATTATAGTCTAGGCCTATAAAGAAGTATCATTATCAAAAGCACCATCTGAAATTGTAAGGAAAATTTGTCCTGCCAAGATCACCCTAGTATAGCTATAATGTAACAAATATGAAAGAGATGACTGGTAAAACCATCATTGGCTAAAAATATTGTTGTGAGCTGACTCAACACTGGTGTGTGCCATTATCCTCTCCTCCTGGCAAAAATTTTTTTCTAATATCTCAGTACTTGCTCCCATTGTTTTACCAATATAGCATAACTTTCTTGGGTAGGTATAATACACTAGCTAGCTCAAATAACTGTCAAGCCAGTATCATAGTTAAGGTACTGCTATTAATGGACTTGGTCAGAGCAAGCCCTGGCCCTGGAGGGCTGCAACGTTTGTTATTTTCGTTGTCACTCGGTTTTTCATTGAAGCTTTGATCACCCAGTTTACTCACATCACCATACTTCCTGGCCCTGTATTTATTGCGTATTTTAGGGTAGGTACGCAAATGTTGACAGGTACAATTATGATAGTATTGTTAAAGAAATGTGATGACATGATGTTGTTATGGGTGTGGTCACATTTTAACATGAACTCAGCTCCAGTAAGATCTTGGTGATTTAGTGCCTTTGGTGAGTTATCTAAAAACAGGCAGCCTTTCACTTCATAGAGACTCCTTACTCTAAGAGCCAGTTCTCTGTGCTAGTGTTTGTTTTTGTTGCAGTACTTATTTCACAGAGCTCACCCAGTTCTGTTCATACACTGCTCGGTTCTTCCTGCCCAGCCTTATAGTATTGGGAAGTGTTGGGGGCATTGTGTGGGGTGACAAGCAGATCCAGTGACTTGCATTTCCCCTCAGCATACCTCCCATATCTGTGGTGAGGTTGCAGGAATGGTATATAATAACATCCTTCACAATAATATACACTGAGCAAGGCTTTAGCCTTATCTTAACATGGACATGTCACCTGCGGATTTCTCACCAATGTTTTTTTCCGACGGTGCTGTGAACAATGAAACTCTTTAAAACTCTAGACTGACACCAGAATGTGTCCATTTGTGTTCACATATTTTTTAAAGTGAATTTCAGGTAGCACATTAATCACCTTTCCTTTATAAGTCATCTCGGTGGTAGAAACAAAGATAGACTTTCAATGTGAAATCCACCAAAAGTGAATGTATTCCTGTGAAATATGTACTCTGTTAAATTGTTTGTGTGTAAATTGATTTCATTCAGGTATTTGGCAGATTGAATGTAATGTTGACTATGTGACCATGGCAGTGGCATGATAATGTGTTGTTTCCATTATGCTCTATTGCTTCAAAGCTTCAAACCATGACAACTGGGAGCTTTCTGATGTGTACCCATTTGGAAAGTTCATACTATTCAACAGGGTTTTTCTTTGAAATATCTGTCATCTAAAAAAAAGAGTATCCAGATTAGCTACTCAGGTCTTTCTTTGTTTGAGCTTTCCTTTCATTATGTGTGTCTGTTTCCCCCCTCCTCCTGACCAGTGTTTTAGTGTTGCTAATAAATTAAAAGGTATGTAAGTAGTCTTTACTTTCAATCACATATTAACAAACTCATATTAGCACAGATTACTGAGGTTTTCAGTGGTGAAAAACAAGAGGCCATGGCATGGAAATCCAGTTGAATAAGATAAAAGGTGGTAAGCCAGCAGGTGTTCACTTTGACTGAATTCCCATGGGCTTTAGCCAGGTAGCTGTTGTACTACACAAGAGAGATGTACCCGCCATGGCCTTCTGTCACTGTTAGCCAGATTGAGAGTCTCGACTGGAGGCAATCTTTTGTCCCCACACTTTGGGAACAGTTTCAAGCAATCTGGATATCAAAGCCTAGGGTTAAAGCTCAGTGTTAGTGTCTTCCCTGCTTGTGAACGGTGCTCTTATTGAATTGGTAAAGTGAAACAGTTGCGGGCTCAATTACTACCGTGTTCAGATGGACAACCTCCCAGGAAAGCAAAGTTGTTGCTCGATGGGGGGTTAGTGGGCCTGTAGTGAGCAGTCTTGCTTTTTGGCCAGATAAAGCCCAGTGCATTGGCAGGGAGATGAAACATGCTTTCAGAAACCGAGTCTTTCAGGTGAAATGTGAAGCTGAGGTCCTGACTCACTGTGCCCATGAGATTTTCCATGATACTCTTTCAAGAGCTGGAAGTTCCCTGATGTCCTTGCAAAATTTCTAACATGGCTAATGTGATCTGCCATCTAATTATCCCTAAAATTAAAAGGGAATAATTCTCTCCCTGTCCAGCTCAGCTAATATCTGGTGAGAATTCTGCTGCAAAATGACAGCTAGGCATCACTGGGTGTTTTCTGTACATTGTTGCTTGTTGATTTTGCTTCAGTTGCCTAGATAAGGAAGTGGTCCTTACTTAGCTATTGGACTATAGTGCTCTCTCTTTCTCTCTCTGTCTCTCGCTCACACACACACACACACACATGCATGCACATACACACTATCATGCACACACATGTGTTTGTGTATCTACACTTGCATAAATGTTCCACCCTTCTTGACAATTTTTTGACAAACTGAACTAAGATGACGATAGTAACACTCCTTGATCAAGTATTTGTAGCTTCATTTCTAAAGGACAAGATAGAACTCTAGTCATTTCTTTATAACATGTATATTAAAAACTTGTTTAACAGGTTGTTGCATTTATAGAAATATAAAAAGGATCAAATGAGTGTTCTTAGTTAATTGGCTTGTTGAAAGGATGACATCTTATTATGTGCAAGTTTCAGAGGGAAAAAGCCTCTCTCTTTTAACTGGAGTTCAAGAAGTAGGACAGATGTTTGCAAATATGATCTATGTGTGCACATAAAATAATTATTGGCTGTGGCTTTTCCTCTAGTTCCTTTAGTTACACTAAAGTCTTGTATGGAGCTGACTGTATTTTCTTCAAATTTTAACAAGGGTTAATACATTTTCCTTCACTATGCATGTAGCCTCAAAATGGATGGTTAAAAAAGTCACAAAGAATATTACAGTAAGTTAGACAGGCAGGACAATTTGTCAGCTGTAGGGTTAAAATGCCAGCACTTCTTGATTAAAAATATCATAGACAAGCATGTAATTGCTATGAAAAGCTACTCCTGTGCATTTGAATAATCAAAAGAAAGAAAAGAGACATTTTGTTTTACATGTATCTGCATAAAACATGATGAGCAAAGCAGCCCTTATATCTCTCATCTGAACACAGAGGTCTCAAGCTTGGGACCTTGAGTGCTGCAGTGTCTGCAGGATTTGTGGTTTCCTTTCAACCAGCAGCCAGTTAAGGTCTTAGGAACCACATAATTGGGTGTTTTACCCAATAAATGGCATACAATAGATAAGAAATTGAAACACATTCAGCAGAAACTGGGGACTTTCAGGTCTGTTCAACAGAAATTTAAGAAACTTAATTTCTTAAGATTACAGAGAGAAGTGAATACCATAATGTTACACAACAGTAACTCAACTCCAGGAAGAGCCCTATGGTTCATTACTGCAGGAACCATCAGTGAAATGGTCATTTTAAATGATGTTAATATGCAGTATTATAATGATAATGTACTGTAGGTGGCAGCAGAAAGTTCTTAATTAATAGTTCTCACTTAAAGAAACTGTGCGCAATGTACTCTAGCATTTTCACAATAACTGTTCCCCCAACTGAATGACTTAATTCGATAAGATATGATTGAAATCTATTCACTGAATGATGTGATTGTAAACAGGAACCAATAATATTGTAAAGATATCAACATCTTGTAGACCTATTCATTGTCATATTATGTATGTACCAACACATAAACCTTACTGTATCTGTGAGTGATAGAGGGGAAAATATGTTTTGTTTTTTTTTAAATACATTTTTGTTGTGAAGGTTTTGCTGTAACTAGGTATTTAGCTTTTTACTGTCCACTCCAAAGCAAAACAATGAAACAAGCTTTCAGCATTGCAATGTGGAACTGGTAGCATTTTATTTTCCACACTGTCCTTACTATCATGCTTTGAGAACAGTAAAAAGCATGTTTTCCCCTGCAAAAATAGGACACTTTGTTAGGGACTATGCGATTCTTCTGGGAGTTTTGTGATTGTGAGGGAATAATCAGGAGTTTTAGAGTTGAGGGACTTTCAATTGCTGAATGTAAATATGCAGTTGTTCTCTGTCATGTCGTAATTCGTGTTTCCATCAAGACAAATCAAAAAAACTTCCTTTGAAAAATAATGTTTTTCCATTAAAATGGCTTTAAAATTGCATTCAAATTACACAGCAGGAACCAGCATTTCAAATCATTATTTCCTCTGTAATTTGTTTTTGATTCTTGTCATAGAGTGTCTTCAAATCTTTTCTGCCTGTCTGTTTTTCATTTGGACACAATTTGACCTTAAATCCCAGGAAAAAGAAGAATCTAAACACTGTGCATGGCCTGGTCTGGAAAAGAGGTCTAGTGCTTTTTGATAATATTTTTCTAGGACTGAAAGTGATGCAAAACACACAACACAGGCAAAATGGACAAAAATGTAATGATTTATACCATAATGGAACTGTGTAACATCTTCATATGGAAATACAAAATTGATTCTTATTTTGGTATCTTTAAATTGTAATAATTAGATGGAGAGGAGCAGGAAAATTAGATGCAGCAATATTTCTCAGTATTGACACATACTGCTTTTCAAAGTAAGACTGATGAGATGTGCCCAGATAAGATCTGTGGCAATCATGGGTTTAATGTAGAATAGCATTTACTGAGGTGCCTGCCTATTTTATTCAATTCTAATGCTGTAAGGTCAGTGTTCAAGATGACTCTTTTTTATTTCGCAAAAGTGTTTTATCACACATTGGTGGCAGAGTCACATTTTCCATTTATAAAAATAGCCCTGACACATGGCTATGCCTTAGAACTATGGCTAAAAATGCAATCTTGGAAAAGTCAAATGTGTGATATAAAAGAAGGGTGAGAACAGCGATCAATGATCTGGTGAGAGTGTGATTAAAATATGTTTGAGTATTGGTTATTCTCTTAAGGCATGTAATTATAGTGAGAGAAGGCAGTTTAAAAACAGGACCGTAGAAATGCAAGTTTCTAATCAATGAAGGATTCAAATTCAATTCAATATACTCAAAATCTAGCTTGGGTCCTTTTTCAGAGTTGTAATTGTTCTCAAAGTCATTGACAAAGCTAAGCCATTTTCCCATGACTTAAGGTTTAGGATTTGCCTCTTGAATTTGACTGATAAGCATTACATGGACTTATAGTTCCACCATGTTTTTTATTCAGATTAGAAGTGGTTAATTCTGAAATCACAACAATGTGAGGGTACACTAAAAGTCATCTGGAAGTTTTTGGGATTCAGTGATTATGCCTCATGGAACTGGAACATTCTGACCCAGAGAAAGATTAAGACATGAACATAATCCTCTGAAAGGAGAAAGTCAGCTTTATGATAATACCAACTCTTGTCAATAGATGGAACCGTGTAAGGAACATCCATTGTCTTGATATAAATGCCATGAATTCATATCTCATCATTTGAAGCTGTTGACATGTCTTTTGTTGATGCGATCTGAATTTTTGTCTTTGAGAAATCTGATCAAGTCCTGAAACAGCCTTAGTACAACTTTTTTGTGAAAATACCCATATCCAATTTTTAGCAGATGCAACTGATTTTGATGAGCATATCATAATTAATAATAATTACAATAGCTTGTGTATATTGTATCAAATGAAATCAACTAACACCTGCCTCACAATTTTCTGTAATATTCTTGAATGAATCCATTCAGGGGCCAGTGCTCTTTCTTGGAAAACAAACATATGGGAAAATACACATAATGTCTTGTTTGTGATTATTTGAGCTATTTAATACTATCTAATACACTGTTAATGCAGTATGTATATGTATATATGTGTATATACAGTATAACAATTGTGTTACAGTTTTTAAAAGTTTTTATCTCTGGGTCTACATAAATAAATATAATAGAGGGCAAACAAGTAATCGCCTACAAGGTATACATTTTAAATGTAGATATTTACAGAGTAATATTTTCTAATTGTAAAACCTGGGGTTACATTTATTCAGAAAATGAGCTGATGAAAAGACTGATTCAACACCACGAGCAGCTCACTCAAGGTTTTTCTACACCATTAGCCATAAAACTGCATCAATTTTCATTAATGAGCGATTCAGTCTCCCTGAAGTATACATCTTGGCCCTCAAGGCACGGTGTCCTCAATCAACCCCCTTGAAGTACAACACAACCCATATTTGATGCTGCAAGAGTTCTTTGACATGCAGTATATCAGTGCTGTTCCATGAGTGTTAGGAATAATGACTGTGATGTTCTCAGCTTTGGGGTACCTGGGGGACATGCTGGAATAGACTGTCCCTTAAAAACAGGCTAATGACATTGATGGAACTGACTTACTGCTGATTCAGTAAAGCTGAAAGACTGCAAACACCCTTGCATTTCCTTCCTGGCAGGTAGGAACTACTGCCATAGCATCACTGCATTCCCTACCTCATGAGACATGTAGGGAATTAATAAATGTAGCTGAACAGTCACCACAGTGATTGCATGAGAAATTGTCAGTATAAATACCACAAGGCAAATTTTTCTGACAAAACAAGTAAGTATTTATATATAGTTCAAGGGTTGCCATAAGCATTTTGGAAAATATACCCCAATTGGGTATATTGCTATTCAGTAACAAGTGTAATGTACAGGAGGTGGACAAAGGAATGGAAACACCACATGAAAAAGGCTTTAACTTTTAAGTGACTAAATCACAATTATTGAGTCATAGTAACTTGAATTAAAATTCAAGCTTTAAAGGGGGTCCAGAGACGTCTGCAGTTAGTACTCAAATTTCAGTCGCATTGGTTAAAACTGCAAAATTATGTACTGCAGCAAGGGGAGTAGTGTTGAAAAATATGACAATACATGCCGAACACAAACAAACTGTAAATAAACTGCAAAGACGAACGCTGGTTGCAAGTTGCAGCTCACCAACCGGGATAGAAGGACGCTTAAAAGGACAATTGTTAAGCAACCCAAAACTGCAGCCTCAAAAATGACCACTGAATTGAATCAATACCTATGTGACCCAGTCTCAGCAAAAAATGAATGTCACAAGCTTCACAATGCTATTGTTTACTGCATGGCCACTATTCAGGAACTGCTTTAATCCCAGTCTAATGCACAAAGACACATAACCTGGTGTATGGATCACAAAACATAGACCCCTGAGCAATGGCAATAAAAAAGTAATAGGTCTGATGAATTGTCTCTTAGTCTTTTCCCTGCATCTTGACAGGTTTACATGTAGAGAAACCCAAAGAAAGCCTTCAACCCTCAATGCCTATTCCCAACTGTTGGTGCTGGATCTGTAATGGCTTGCGCAGCTATCTCATGGGAGTCATTGGGTCTGATGATTACTCTGCATCGTTGTATATAGGCCAAGCAATAGGAAGCCATTTTACAAGACACTGTTCCCTCATGATGTCCCAATATTCCAAGATGATAAACACTCCATACACACTGTTAAAGAAGTGAGTGATTTCATGAGCACCAGGATGAAGTCAAACACTTTCCATGGTATCCACAATCACCAGATCCAAACATAATCAAACCTTTATGGGAAGCTGTGGAACACGGAGTGCAGAATATAATTCCACGTCCTTCACCATGCAAAGAGCCAGAGGCTTTATCTCTTGAAGAATGGTCCAATATCCCCCTGTGCCCAGCTCAAAACCTGTATGACAACATTCCATGCAGGGCCGAAGGTGAATGGTGACTCTTACAAGGCAGTATTTATAACTTATACGTTACTTGATATTCATAAGCTTCTTGATAGATATAGATATGATGTAACAATAGCATTTTTATTTCTGATCTACCTACTCAAAATTGTAAGTAAAAATGCAAGGCAATCAGTCTTCAACTTTGCCTGAAATTGTATTTTGAGATCTCATATGAGTCACTGTTAATGCATATAGACAGAATCGATTCAACAGTATTATTTAATTAGATTTTTTAACTGTTTCTCCCACATAAGGTAAGATCATTTGTGTTTTGCCAGGTTTTCTGACATTATATATGTATAAACATTTTATAAATGTAACTAATATGAAAATACATTTTGCATGTGAACAATCTACCTTGTATGTACCATTTTTGTTTTTGTGTGGAAATTTCAGCTCACATGTGAAAAAGCTATTCTTTTGAATTACATAGACTCATGTGTTTTATGTTAGGGCCATTCCAAGGTTCTGCAACAATGGCTTCTATAGCCAGAGCAGCTCACTTAAGTACAAAGTGAATAGAGGCTATCTTTTGTGGAGCACAATGGTTGAACATTTTCTTGATGATGCCACAAACCAGCAAAATTCCCTAACAACCAAAAAAGAAAATCATTATTCCATTATAGCAGAGGGCAATGACATGGCAGTGAGCTGAAGATGTTCAACTTAAGGATGACAATTAACCCAGACACAAAGTCTTTCAGCTATGGGAGCAATCAGAGAAAATCCATGCAGACACAAGTGTGTGCGTGTGTCTGTGTGTGTGTGTGTGTTGCGCGCATGCACAAATGAATTGCAAATATCCACTGTATACAGATATTTGTCATATCATTTATCTTGTCACTATTGAGCACTTGTATCCTACAGGATAACTTTAATTACATATTCTACATATTCCTAAATTCAAACGGATTACTTTAAAATATATGGAGACAACAATGCTTTGGCTTGCACATTAAATGAAATAATTTGTACAAAAACTTATTTATTACTGCTCAGTACCACAGAAATGGTGTCTAGTTAAATATACACAATCTGAGCTATGTTCAATGTCTTCACTATGATTATATATTATTTAAGTACAGTACTTTCATCATATGCTTATTTGTGTGTGTTTACTAGTGATTTCAGATACTTTGTATGCCTATATGTGCAAAATAAATAAACTTGCAAAGTACAATGTACAAGCAAATTTCCCAGGTTTTATGAAATATTGGTTGATCTATAAATTCTCAGGGGACCATGGAGAGGATATTAAGAAGACAGAAAATTTGGGGGTTTATTTTAAAAATGTCCCTATTAAGGCTGGAAACAGAAGTTTTTGTAACTTCATAGATTCCTACCCAAGTAATGGCAATAGATTTTCAGTTGGAATGTATGTTTACCAGGTCACACCAGATAAAAGCAGTTATCATGATCATCTTTGTTTACATTCTAAAAAAAATCAATTTCTGAGCATTCTTGATTAAACATAATTACCACAATGTATTTGTGTCTCAACTTAAAAACCATTTCATTAATCTAATAGAGTTTAGTCTTTTTTCTCAACAAGTTAAGAGTTAACCCAGTCAGACATTGGATAGGTCAGTCCCTACAAAAGATGAGTCTGACCCCCTTTGGTGCTCTCAATACACATCACCCAATGAGGGGCCTACAGCTTTACTCCCTGCTGGGTGAAGTATTTCAGTGACTGATGTAGAGAAGAGAATTTTAATTAGTGAAGTCTTGACTTTTTTCTTCTTTTAGATTTTTGAAGAAGTTTGGTTCCTCTGTGTTACATGTCTGTTCTTTTCTTCTGTTCTAGTTACATTAAAGTTGAAAAGAAACCATTCCCTGGCAAGGTCCAGTTCATAGGTGTGTTCATATACAAATGTTCAAAAATGTACAAAAGTTAAAAAGACATTGGCATCATTGTTTCAGTTCCTTTTGTGTTATTCACAAAGGAACACATGATTTACTGCTTAATTGAGTAGAATAAACATTGCAATAATGGATGGAGATTAGTTAACAGACTGTCATCTGAATATTTGATATGTCATAAAATCAATATTATGCATCACTAGCAATCTCATATTTTAGAAAGCTTAACCCTCCTATGATATTCGGGGACAACTTGACCCCATTCAGTGTTTGACATTTCTTAAAAACCAACAAAGGTTATTTTTTCAACCTGATACTGTATGACATGTCCAATTGTGATGGGATGAAACAGTAAACATGCATTCATAATGATGTTTTTAAAGTCCTGAACATACTTTGTATACAAAGGTGTTGTGTAGGGTCATTTTGACCAGACCTGATATGGTGATGTGTCTTTGAGAATTAAGATCATTCGTTCAAAATGGGGGAGGAGGAAACAGAAAAAAATTGATAGATATCCATACAGCCTTCACAATTAATTCCTCTTTTAAAGTGGTTCTGCTGGAGATTTTCAGAATGAACACTACTTATATTACAAATACTTATCAGTGAGGCTCTGCTGTATGTATTTGATAAAGGAAGTGAGGTAGAGGAGGAAGTGTCAGAAACTGCAGCCAATATTGAGGAGGAGCCTGATGATGATATATCCTCCTCTGATGAAACTGAGTCCTTTGAGGACAAACCTCCTGCAGTCACTCAAGCACTCAGAGAGGACGTTTATACATTGAAAAATAGAAACATATTATTGGTCTCCATCCCCACATGAAGGTCAGGGTAGACTAAGTGCTGCAAATTTGAGCAAAATGGTTCCAGGCTCCATCAGATTCACTGTCACCCACATTCAAGGCATAAAATCTGCCTTTGAACTGTTCATGCCAGTGTCAATGCAGAGGATTGTCCTTGGGATGACCAACCCAGAAGGTAGGCAGGTGTATAATGATAATTGGAAAGAGCTTGATGATGAGACCCACTTACATGCCTACTTTGGACTGCTGACTTTTGGCTGGAGTGTATAAATTTCAAGATGAAACAACAGCAGACCTATGGAATGCTGACTCTGGCAGGGCAATATTTCTGACAATATTTCATGTGTGTAATGCAACCAGTAAATTTGCAAGAAGCACACAAATACTTTCTGGACATTATGTGCAAAGAGATGGAGGAAAGGATTGGACTGTGCATTAAAAATACTGGTCTTCTGATATATTCCATAGTTCATCACTGATATTTTTATCACTGAGTCCCTTATTCTTTGTTAAAGATAAAGTTATCTTTTTATCAGTTTTTTTAATCAGTTTTGACTGGGGAAAGACTGACTCCAAATGCAATAAATGTTATGATTTTTAGTAATGTCAATTGTACTTCATTATACATTTTAGTTGCCTTTATTCAGATAAAATTAGTAATGTAATACAAATATGTGATACAGGGGGATTGTGTTCATCTTTAATATTTAGGGCTGGATGTTGTTTATCTTTAATATTTAAGCTTAATAAGAAGGTAAATTGAGCAACTACATTTTTGATAAAATGTTTTGGACAAAGTGAAGGCAGCCACATCAACATAATTGAATTAATGCAAACTTACATTTACATAAAGCTACATCACCCATTTAAGACAGATATGTCAAAGTTTATATAACAAAATGAACACAGAGTATTAGTGGACTACAGTATTGGCTCAGTTAGTGTGTGAGTGAAAACATGTGGTTTAGAATGACTTTCAATTGTTTCTATCTACATTTTTGTAGCAAAAACACTATCACCAAGAAGGCATTGTAGATTGCAGAAATTACAATTAATTATTTTTAAAGACAGAAGGAAACATTTGAAAGATATAAGACAGTTGTTTAAACACTTGAATTTTAGATATTTTGTGTTTTGTAACATGTGTTAAGGGGTGAGTATGATAAAAAGCTATGAAATATGCACACAGTCTTGTGAATTGCACTGTTGTAATTGTAAACAACAACTGTGCAATTAATTAGGAAAATACCCTATGCAATTAAAGTATGGTGACATGATAAGTGTTATTAAAATGTAAGTGCATTTGTTACATATCAAATAAAATAAAATGTGAAAGCCTGCAGTTCCTGTACTTAAAATTCATATCTAACCCCAACTCTAATCTAATCCCAAATTCATCAGGCAAATATGGCAATATGTTCTTACAATGAAGTGAGATCAATGACTTAATAATTACTGATACAGTAACTGTCATCTCTTCTTTCTATTGTATCAAGTTTGTTTTATCTGCCATTTTAATCAGAAATGTCAATTTCTACAAAAAAAAAAATAAATTGAAAACTGTCACAAAGTTACTGAATCTACATCACTGAGACCCAGTTTCACCAAAAACCTAAGCCTAACATTTAAAAAGCTAACATTAATGTTCAAGTATTCAAAACCACTTGAGACCAAGCCTTAACGCATAATCTGTCATAATAAGCACAAAACATCAATTTCTGAGCATTGGAAGAAAGTTATATGATATGTCATATTTTGTGATTAGTCATATTTACTATTTTTCATACTTATCAAAGCGTTTATGTTTAGAGAAAAGCAAAGGAAGCCTTAAAACAACTGTTAAACATGGGGGATCTGCTGTGGTATTTGGTATAGAATTGAGGCCAAAAAGTAATTTTAGGCAACATGTACATCTGTTGTTTCATAAGCACCAGGATGTAGTCAAACACCTTCCATGCCCTCTCCAGTTACCAGATATGAACATCATCAGGCAGTGAAACAAGTTTTGTAATATTGAGTGCAGAGCTGAATTCCAGATTTTTCATCTTTCAAAGCACTGGAATTTTTCTTCATGAAAAAGGGTTTATGTAATGTAATTTAACACAATATACCCACAGAAACTTTTCAAAACGTGGATGGCAGCATTTCTAAAAGGAATGGAGCTGATTTGAAAGCAAATGGAGTAAATGATTATATATTGTTTGGTTGCCTACCCCTGCACTGCGATGAACAAGTTTGAGAATATATAGTCTTTTGTAACATTTAATGCATCAAACACTGGGCTATTTTTATTACAGCTAAAAAGCAGGTTGTCTTTCTTTACTGGAATTTTTCCACCATTTCATTGGATACTCAGTATTTTCCAATAACATCCACAAGACTGCTCTTACCGTTCACTGAGTAATGTTCAAGGGCTTTCTCAAAACACCTACGTCTGTCAGGACTCAAATTCAAGCCCTCTTCATGCCAGGCACTGTCAGAGAACTCATTCAGTCGTTGCTTTCAGAAAAGACTGAAATGCTTGCACACTCTGTCAGGCCCTGCAAACATTTTGTACCCAGTCCGTTATGGTGTCTCGCTTGACAACCAAAATGTTTTACCTGCAGCTACAGTTCATTGATTCTGAGCTCACTCCTGACTCCAGCATGAACCTTAGACAAATCAGACTTTGAAATGGGAACAGTGAGCCAGGCTTAAGCGCTCAGACCCAGCAGAGCTGATGAATGCAATGGTAACCTCTGGAATTGCTCATGCTATGACAGGTCAGACAACCATTTGTCCACAGTTTAAAAACTCTGGTGTACCCCCAGCTTATTATGAATGCAGTGGTTACCCATTGTGCTTCCACTGCCTTTGTCTCCCATCAATAGTAAATTTCAACATGTTTTCCAGAACTTTCTGCTTACACTAGCGCCTGTGCTTTGCAGCTTTTCATCTCCTTGATTTTTCCTCCTCCTTAGAGATTTCACTCAGGCTAACTCATTAGCATTTATGAAATGAATATAAAAATGGGTTCTCTCCCAGAAGACATTGGCAGAATTCAAAGTTAATATTTATTGCACTAGAAAGAAGACACACTATTTACAGAAAATATTGTGACATATCATCCTTAGTGCTAGTGCATCCATGTAATTTAGCCTTCTTGTACGCACAATATGGTTTGTTGAAACAGTAATGTTTTCACATCACAGTTAATGAGACACTGATGTGGTATCTGCTTTGGAAGATAACCTTAATTTTGAGTTCAAATATTCTAGCTCTATCTTCTATGGTAACACACCAAAAAGTAGAAAATATACATTAGTATGTAAGCCTTGGTAGATGCATCTTAATTCATTGTACTTTTAAATCCTTCAATGAGTGTCATTGAGCAGCAGAAGAAAGTGTTTGGGGAACTATTTTGCACTGAAGGGTTATAGGTTTGAGTTTTGGGACACATTGCTTTGAGCAAGGTATATAACCTGAATTACTTATGTAGATATTTGTCTCCATACAGTAATAAAATTAAGGAATGATTTGACAAATATAAGCTTTGGAAGACCCCCTGAATGGAAGTGCCTGTTACCCAGATAAATTATATAATAATAGCCCTGTTAATATCATTGCACTAGGGAGTTTTGCACTGCTGAATACAAAGAAGAATAATTTTGAAAAGAAAGAAAAAAATATCAATGCATTTTTAATCGTTTTGCATCAGTTTCTATACTGGTGACATGCCTCTTTTCACAGAAGGTTCATCTGAATCCCTGACGTCCACTTGTCTGTTTTTAGCTACATTTGAGGAAGTCCTGGCAGAGGGTGACACAGAAGCGGCTGGCTTTTCCCGGTGCAGTCTGTCCTGGTCCTCCCATATTAATCAGATTTGCTGTGGAGCCATATGTTGTATCTGCATGATAAATCCTTGTTCCCAGGAACAGACTCCACCTATTGTGTGGTGCTAGGGTCCTCCAACCAGATCCCTCCGTTTGTTTTTGTATAGTATATTCACAGGCTCTGCAACGACACACAGGCCACACAGGAAAAGTGTCTGAGTCTGAAGAAAGGAAAAGAATTGTCACAAGAATTTTCAGTCTTTTCAGGACATGTATTTTTTGTGAATAATAGTTAAATGAGGATACCAGCTGCTAAACTGTTGTGTAATAATATACATACATACACTCATCATTTATATTGTTTTGATCAATGGCCAAATTATATTATAATGAAAAACCATATCATTAATAATGTATTTTGAATGTTTTGGCTGAATGCATAAATAAATGGTTGAGGTTAACTAATCATTTTAAAGGCCATATATCTTTTATATACAATGTATAGAAGTAAACAATATACAGTTTTTCATATCTGTTGGACGAATGAAAATATATGGATATTTTGCTACATTTGGAAGATTCACATCACAATATTCTAAAGAAAAGATTCTAAAGAATACAAATATGAAAGATGATGTTAGTAACGCCCAGTCATGAAAGTGGTTTTCCCACATCTGCAGTTTCAGTTTATGATTAATTCATAAGTTAGCATTAATGTCTTTGCAGTCAGAAGATTTCAGTAGGAGACTGATTATGGTTCCACACCTGGTTGACTTGATTTGATCAAAAGAGCATTTCAGTTTTTTTTTCTTTGTTTTCTTTTTTTGTGAAGCTATATATGAATATATCAACCACTCAGATGAAAAATAATACAATGAGACCAATTTGATCATCAACACCTATTTCATCTGACTATAATATTTATTTTTATTGGCCTGAACTGAAGCATGAACGCTCATGCCCAAGAGAGAAATATTAAGACCAACACATCTCTGTATATTCAACCTTTTGCCAAGTAGCACCTCTCCAAAGGCAAGTTGCTCAACCCATTACAAATACACTCTTCAAGTACCAAAGAATAAAGATGTGATTAACTCACAGGCCTCCATCTTACGCTCGTGTCTGTCTGCTTTATATTTTGATCTACACAGTTTTTATTTTTCCTGTCAAGTGTCCATGTCTACACAGCAAATGAACATTAAATGAAAATTTGGGCATGTATGACAACAATTGTGTGAAGACCAATGAACAGTTGTTCCATTGATATTTTAAGGGTGAAATTTTACGATATCGAAGGCATGTGCAAACATGAATTAGTAATGAAAGAATTGCCTCTGGGTGGCTCGCAGGATAAATGTTGCCTGTGAGCCCTGAGGTCTGGGGTTCAATCCCTGGTTTTGCCATTGCCAGCTATGGTCAGAGGTCCCTTTGGTGAGGCAACAATTGGCCACCCTTGATATGGGGTAAGCCAGCTAAGCTTGTTCAGTTGGTCTCTTTGCGAACTCTTTGTAACTAATTGTACGCTGACGATGACATGGCATGGCATTGTGCAGTTAGTGGTGCAGCCATGGTGTAAAAAGAAGCGAGAGCGTCATCACGTGAATCAGAGGAGTCACATGCTCGATTTCTCCTCCCAAAGCTGCCAGGGCAGGAGCTGCATGAGGTAAACTAGTTTAGTTGAACATTTGGGTTGGGAAAAATCAGGGGTAAAATAATTATTTAAAAAAAGAACTAAAATGGGAATTATTATTGCTACCAATATATGTAAAAAATAAATGATACAATGGTTAGTCATAACATTGATCAGAATTAGACATTTGCAGTAACAAGAAATGAAACCAAGTAACAAGAAAAATAAATTGTTACAATACAGTGTGTTAAACCAAACCCTGCTCAATGCTGCTGTAAATGACTCTTATCCTGTTAGGCTGTAACAGACGTCTGTCATCTCCTCTGTGATGAGCTGGAGACAAATCATTGGTGGCGATTTCCTTGCAAGTGGGTCACTCCAGCATCCCTTGGAGGCGTTTTGACCAATAATGCAGCTACCTCAAGCCTAGTCCAGCTTGCCCATGAAAACATTCAATTCCCTGTAACACCTGCAACCCAAACATGGGTAAAACAATTGTTCATGGCAATTTTTTTTCTGTTCTCTTACCCTCTCATTCTTGCAGTCCTCCAGGGGGATCTCCCAGAGGGTTGGCTTTTAGGGAAAAATGGCTGTGTATAATTAAGATATGGCTGATAACACTGTATTATTATGCCTACAAAACTCCAAAAAAATAGTCATGAAACACCTGCTGTGATAGAGTAGACAGTTGGAGAGCTGAAAATGAGTTCCATCTATTAAAATCTGCTTCGTCTATAGCCTGGTGAGCAAATTGTATAGTTTATTTGATTCAGAAAAAGTCCAAAATTTTGTCCAGTGAATACTGCATTTATTTGGACATTTTAAATCACAGAAAATGAGGATGCATTTGCTTCACCTCTGGGAGCTGCCTTATGTTTCCATAAATTCTCTGCTCATACAGGTCTGTTTCCTCAGCCATGAATCTCTCATTTCTACTTCTGGATAGTACTGCTGTTATATTAGCAATACACCAAGGTGCAAACTGCAGATGGCTTTTTATAGGAAATGGCAGTTGACACTGTGATATATTGCTCATTACATTCAAAACGCAAGTATGAAGTGTCATTTCAGAATGTAACCTCATTGTAAATGCAGGTGTCACAGTCCTGTGTGACACCTGCAAAATATATTTGCTCCCTGTCTTCTGCATTTCTGCTCATTGAATTCGGTCAGTAGTGTGAAAACTCAACCACATTTGGGTTCTTTTTGGATAATTAGGGTTGTTTGAACACTTTGATTAACAATCGTGGGCCAGCCCTGTCCAGAATCCTAGTTTCTCCATCAGAAGCTTCTCCATCTAACATTTTTAGCAGACATGTTCTTGAAGCAAATCATGCCATGACCAAAGCAAATTGGTGACTCTGGAAACAGGTTGTTGGAGAAAGTTTGGGACTTAAGTCAATCTATCCAGAAGCAGATCTCCTGCCAATATCACTCTGAAGCACAAAATTGTCAAGGAACTCACAAAGAACCATAGAACCTGGGTTAAGGTAATTTCTTGACTTCACCAGCTGAAAGATACTTGAAAGACACACACTGATTCATGACAGTGCAACAAAGAAGAAATCAGTACTTACTACAAAGAACATACATTTTCATTTCAACTTTACCAAAAAGCACTTTTTCCCCAGGTGTTCTACAAATATTGTACCATGGACAGATGAGTCAAAATTGGAATGTTTTGAACAACAAGGGTCACTTTATTTCTGGCAAAAACCAAACTCTGCAGCCCACTCAGCAAACTCATACTAACAGTCAAGCATGTTGGTCATACCATTATGGTTTGTGGGTGATTTGCTCTACCAGGACCTGGTCAGCTTTGCATCACTGAATGAGCCATACATGCTGCACTGGAGACAATCCTATGGGAGAGGGCTGTCTGTCCATAAGCTAAAGTATAGATGGGTCATCCAGCAAGACAATGATACAAATGTGCAAGCAAGACTACAACAGGATAGTCAAACAACAAGAAATACAATGTTTTTGAATGGCCTATACAAAGCCCTGACATACATCTCATTGGGATGTTGTGGCAGTATATGAAAAAAGCAGTTCATACCCAAAAACCCACATGTCACTGAGTTAAAACAGGTGTACACTGATGATTAGGCTAATGCTCTCTTCCCCCTTCAGTGCTGTGAGAGACTGATCAATAACTATAGGAAGGGTTTGGCTGCAGCCATTGCTGCTAAAGGGGGCATAACCAGTTACTTACATTATATAACCAGTTACAGTCTAAGATTACTTTTTCAAATGGGACCACTGGTCAGTAAAGGAAGATAAGTGAGACATGAACCTTGAAAACAGTAATTATTATATTGCATTATTATATTATAAATATACTACATAATTTGTTTTTGTATACATACAGTGCCTAAAGTGTATACAGCATTACCTTGTGACACACCATTTTACCCTTTATTCCAGCTATTCATATTTTTTTCTTCATCTAAGGATAGTGAATGAATCTGTACTTCTAATGGCTGCAAGTAACTCATTTCACCTCTTAGGGGCCTGGAAGGAGAAAGGCAAGTTCAATGTGTGTTAGGTCAGGTAGGTGTGGAGGTACTACCTGATGGTTAGTGGTCTGGTAAGGAGAGATATCTTGAGATGGATTGCAGACTGGAAAGAAAGGAAAGCAATATATCCTTGATAATTTGATAGATCAACATCAGGATATTTGAATTCAATACTAGTGATTATGAACTACTGATTTAAGACAATTACAGGCAAAACATTATATTCGAAGACCAAACTAGTATCAACATTCTAGAGCTGAAGAGGTCTGGTGACAGAGCCAGTGACATCAAAAATCTTTTGACTGAAGGTAATGTCATGTTAGATGTGTTTCTAACACCTCTGACTGATTCAAAGGCACATACAGAGAGATCAGCAATGAGAGTTTAAATAGACAAAGTACCTGGACAAACAGCTGGGAAGAGAATAGGGTATGATAAGTAGATGGATATTTTGACAAAGCAATCAAAGCAAAATCAAATTTCTTTCTGTGATCAAGATCATTTTCATCAAACATTAGGAGATGAACAGTGCATACTAATTCATTTATTAACATATATTGAAATGCTGAAAACTTTGCCAATTTGCTTTACTGAAGAGTGCCATTGGTTCCCTTATCTGGGGCCGTTGGTCTTTAGCTCAGCAGCCTAAGTGAGCAAGGCCTGTAGGGACTGCAGTTTGAAACCAGCAGCAGGCTTATCCCACTCAGAGGATACACCACCCCTTGAGGTAGCCAAGGGGAGCTCTGACAAGACCGGAGGTTTTTTTTATCAAAACCAAGAACCCAAGAATGGACTTGTGTTCTTGAGTAGATCGTACTTGCCAACTGTTCTTATGAAGAACAGTCTTGCGAGTTTGCAAGGAAGGAGAATGCATCCGAGAAAAGTTTTGAGATGGGTTGTGTATCTGCTTCCTTGCTACTGTGCAACACCAAGAGCGCAGCTCTTGGTGTCAATGACAGAATGTCAGGCAGTGTCTGACAGGACAGTACTGATAACATTTTGTGGGGTTTCTTTTTATTGTATTTGTATTACATTTATTTTCACTTTGGAAATATCCAGCTGCTTGACCCACATAATAAAGCTCACAATGAACTCATAACTTGTGTTTGTCATTTCATTTCTGAGGACTAAATATTTTTAAAATGGTGAAAAAAAAATTACAAAAAGTATCTATCAGCGAGGTGATCTCTTCAGCAGTCCCTAGGTAAAATATGTATGGTAAGATGAGTGGTAGAAGGCCGTAAGGTTTAAATTACAGCTTCATTAATATGATTGATATTATATTTGAAAAGCGCAGTTAACTACAGAGCTGAAAACCCACTCTGTAGCCAGTGCTAACTTAGCTAGCTACTGCCAATTACCAGTCATTACAAACTTTTGAATTAGCCATTATTTAAATCGAATGAGCAAATATTCAGCAACTTTAATACTAATACTAATTTTTCTTCAGAAGCAGATTTAGATGTGTTGTTGAAAATAAATTTTTTTTTTTAAAAACTGACAGTTGTGGGTTTTCTCAGCAACCATTGCAGTGATTTCTGGGAAATCTGATGGGTGAGTTACCAATTGATTCATTCTTGATGAAAGGGGTACATCATTGCATGATTGGCATTTAGCTGACACTTTCATTCAAGGAAACTTATGGTTGATCCTTGCTGTGGTTAAACTGGGGCTTGAGCCACCAGCCTCAGGAGTCTGAGTCATGTACCTTAGCCACTAGACCACAGGCCACTCTATATATAGCTACGTTCTTGATTACTTGTGCTCTTGAGCATTGGAAGAGTACTTGGGTCATGAATGATTCCATCAAACAAGTACATGCGAATGCAAGAATATACGAGAACACATTTTGAGAAACACACCAGGTTTCCCGACACACAGACCATCAAATAAAAGATAAAAGAAGCACAGTGAAATTTCAAGGGTTTTATTTTATTTAATTAGTTTTGGATCAGGTATTGCTCTTTATTAGTTCTTAAAGCCACAACAGAATAAAAACTGAATTAATCACATAACTCAAGCCTGAATACACAACTGGAGAATATTGTCACAGCAATCTGTTACATGCAGGTGCCAATACACAACACTCTCAAGCTTCTATACCCAACACCAATATCCCACACATATGACACTCACTCAAACTTAGTTCTTTTAATTACTATTAAAATCTCACAAACGGAAAAGGAAAAAAGCAGCTGTCGTTGCTCTCTACAAACAAAGTGAACAGAGGTTGATTACCTTTGATTCAGACCATTTACTCATTAATCAATCATTAAAACTTATTAAAAAAATATATAAATCAAACTCACAAAAGACGACTACTCTATGCTACCATTCTAGCAGTCATCCATGCATTTATCCTTAAAACACACACATATCTAAGTACATAATGCATTATCAAAATTGTGGAGTTTTTAAAGGGTTAAACCTAGTATACCCAGAAATTTGTTTATCGTCCCTCAGTAACAGACCATACTACCACTATACCTTATAGAACATACGACCTATTGCTAGATTTTGAGATGAGACCTCTCCAGATGACTTGACAAGAATGACCAAAGATGTATTACATGAACCAGTTGTGGGCAGAGTCTGGGATCTATTCCAAGGGGGACAGGAGGATCTGGTGGTCTCTATGGCATTCAGTACTGCGAAGATACAAAAGTGTAGAAAAGGTATCAATCTCAATAAAGGAATGGAAATCTACCATCAAGGTGAGGAGGGAGACAGTTATTCAGCAAGCACATGCTGCTGTGGGTCTGGTTCGGTTCCGATCAAGAACATTGTTCCTAAGGAGAACAGTGACCGCTGAAGAAAGGTGTCACGTGGCATGTTTCAGTATTTTGAAGAAAGTGGGTATTGTTAAGACAGTGCAAAAGATTTTTACAACTGAATGGACAAGGGCAGACACTAATAATTCCAAAAACCTTTTTATGTAAGCCAAAGGGACACTATACAAACAGCTGGCTGACTACATATGCCTAAGTCATAGTTATGCCAATATTTTGAATTGTCTATGTGTTTGTATATTTACATTTGCAATAATATGTCTGTAATTCAGATATTCAATACTCAAAAACAATGCAGTCTTTGATAGTAAAGTTGTTCCATCAAAGATTGTTGCTTGATGTGTTTTTGCATCTTCCAGCTCAGGTCCTTCATAATCTTTGCTCTGTTGTCCAAGGATAAGATGTAACAGCTGCAAAATAAATCCACCTTCTGGAATACAATGTGTCAGTTGGATATTGTTTTACATTGTCTTCTAATGATTGGACTACATCCCTTTGTTGTATGTGTTCATGTTTCCCTTTATACATACTTCTCCAAAATAGCTAAAACAGAATCATTTTATAGTTTTGCACTGATGAAAAGCTCACAATCAGTTCCTAATTATATTATTTGACAACAAATATGTCAGAATTTGTAGTATCCACAGGGACACCTGGAGGAGAGATGCTGAAATTCAGTTTAAGTGTCCAGATGGTCACAAGGTCAAGATTTTTTCCAGACCCTAATTATGTTATTATTACTTGATAAAAATGTGTAAATGGGATTTAATTTCTATTTTGGTTAAATACTATCATAGCAGTATTTGTGCCTAAGAATAAGCAGTAATTAATCACCATTATGATGATAAATACATTTTACTGAGAGATTCTTCTCTCTCCTAACAGGTAAAATAGTGACATTTATAAAATCATTTCATCTTTTTGGAAAATAAATTTTTCCCATATGCTGGTTTGATAGCAACAGTTGGGAAAACAAGTCAAACATATACATTAACTTGTAAATACTAATTCAAGGTAACATATTAAACCAAATATATCAGGTGTCATTGGCTCTTTATGTATCCCCCAGGACATTGTTGAACTCAAAATTTTGAAGATAAGACAAAATGCTGAAGACTTTTCATTATTGTTGCTACATTTGTGTCAAGTTAGCCTCCTCCCTCTTCCCAGGCATCCAAACAGGATGTCCTCTACCCTGCACTTCAGTTTCCTCCTTTGTAACCATGCCGAAAAGGTAGCTGGAGAAACGAACCATAATACCCCCCATAATTTATGGGTTCTGTGCTTGTTTGCCTACAGATAATATATTTTAAGTGGCACAACTTGAAAATTCCCATGAGAAAAAATCTTAATTTTCAGAGGTTAAATTTTGCTTTTGCAGAAATTTTGTTCAGAAGGATGAAGCAAAACTTTTACAAAACACTGAGCTGTGACTTAAAACTCCCCAGATACTATTAGTTGTTTCAATCTGTAAACTAATGTATTATCTCTCAGATCAGTCAACCTTCTTTTCAGTTGTGACCCCTACTAAATGTGCATGACTGCATATATGAATAAAATATTTTTATTGCAGTATTAATGTGGGATTTCCTCATATATTATTTAATTATTTCAGTTTAGAATTTCATTCTGTCATTGTATCATTAAATTGTGTGAAACTTCATGTTTAGAAAATAAATAAAAATACTATTTTGGTATCACACTTACATTGTTACAGTATGTACCCACAGGATTTTCCCTCTTATGAAAACATGAACATAAAATAGAATATGTGTAGTTTCTTACCAAAGTTCAAAATATAAAATGTTACACACAGCTCTACACAAACCACATGTGGTATTCATTGACCATTCTAATAATCTCATCAGACAATGTACTTGGCATCTTAAACATTATCTTTCCAGCATGACATCTGCAAGTTGAGTAAAATCAATTCAGCTTACTTTCTTTAAGAATGCATAATTAAACACAGTCCTCAATTCCAGTCATGTTATAGCACCATTACAAAGGGAATAATGGAGAAATATTTGGCTACAATGAACTCCACAGGGATCACAATTATATTAAATGATATGTCCAGCTAATATCTATTGTTTTATTTACCTTACACTATGGGCCTGATTTATCAAAGGTTTTTGCACACATAACACTTATTTACACATGTAATTTCTCTGACATGACTTGTGATTGGAGCAAATTAAATACGTCAACCAACTGTTTTGAACGTACTAAATGCTTTCATAAACCAGGCCCTATGTATTTAGAAGATCTTATCCATATGAGCAAGACATTTATGCTTGCATTCCCATGTGCAGCATGGGTAGGTGATATTGACACAATCAATTAGATGCCATCACAGGTTAGATACTGTAGGTGAATGCCCAGGTTAGGCGTGTGTGTTTAGCAGAGTGTGACTTGGAGTCCACAGCTGTGGGGAAACGATTGATAATGTCCCAACAGAGATAGTTTTGGTGAGGGAAGGTCCTTGTAGGTTCCCTAAGTTACTCCTACAGTATTTCACCCAATTGATGTGGTGGTTGCCAAGGGAATACAAGCTGTCATTAGTGAGAGATATACCGCTTCTTTAATTAGTACAATCTCTCCTGTAAAGTGAGCAATATTTTATGGCTCACAGGTGTGTAATTCAGAGTAGTGCAGGTGCTTGTACCACTGTGCTCCTCACACAGGTGTTGATACATAATTTTTATTCAGTATTGGGCTATTATTACTACTATTATTATATTTGTTGTTATGTGAATTGAACTATTTGTTTTATTATGAGCGGTTGCATATGCTTGGAAGCAAACACTGGTCGCTAGTTATAATCCTTTCTGTTCCCACACCAAAGGAATACAGTTTGACAGTCACTTCATCAGCATACATCATCCAACAAATGAACGTTTAATATTAGGCTATTATTTTGACAGTAAATTGATTGAGCACTTCCATCTGTATGAAATGCTAAAATAAATATCAAAATTCACGGGTTAAGACATTTTCTGAATTCTCATGAGGATCTGTGAGAGCAATCATGAAACTCAAAATCACCTAGAAGGTGCTGATGATGAAATCATGGGTAATGGGCTAACTGAGGTAAGAATAGTCAGCAGGATTCTCCGTTTAAATATTTAAACCCCCCATCAAATTCGACACTCATCACTCGATATTTTAAAGCAACAAAAATGTTCCCATCAAATAAGTTTTGTTTTAAAGTAAATCAAATTGGTAGAAGAGTGTGACGGGTTCAAACGATGTGTTACAGCTACATCGTTGCTCAGTTGTGATATCTAGCCCATCAAGCAGGACATGTCTACAGTGCTTAATGAACATATGACCATGCATGCACGAATACAAGTTGATAATTTCTTTTTCCCATCTGACTGTTATCAAGCCAGCGTTGCCGAACCTTTGCCATCGCAAACATTATTGTTCTTTAAAATCCAAATTTGCATAGTCAGGTATTAAATTAAATTCCAACTGGTGAAAAATTGAACTCTTTCTAATAAGATGTCCATCAAGACTGAAAGATCTGCATTAATCAAGGATGAGGGCTTTTTCGATACACACCACGTTGACCATTCCGCTGCTCTCCCATCTCAATGCAAACTCTTGTGCACCCTCTGGTGCTTGCTAGTCTCCCAAACTTCTTTGTGTTGCTTGCTTTGCAGATTGTCTTCCTTGTCTCTGTGGTTGCTCATTATTCAGAGACAGACGGAGCTCAGGTCATCTGCAGCCGCAGCATAGGAGAAGCAGGAAAGATGGCGATCATTCACTAGACCAGGCACACGCATGAGCTACAAAACAACTTTCAGAAAGATCGCTTTTCTGGACAAACCCGTAAGTAAAATGCGATTCCAAAACGTCAAGCTCAAAGCTGTATTAGTGATCCATGTGCAAGACGTTGTGCTAGACCGAATAATCTGGAGAACGTCTCGTGAATGACCTGGAAAGAGCTGAAGGGTTTTCTTTTTTTCTTAGCTAGCTAGTTTAGGACCAGTCGTGGTGACTTGGGAGAGCCCGAGAGAGAACGTACATTTGAAAGCTGGTGCTAGCACCTAAACATGTAAAGTCAACCAGAGAGCCTGTCCTCTTCATTATTCTTACCACCCTTTTATTTGTTGCTTTCGATACGTGGTTCTTTTGGGAAATCGGGACTCTGAAATGGACCTCATTAGAGATCGTGCTGTGTCGTGAGATCCAGCACTGGTGAGTTTAATATTGGCAAGCTGGTCAGAGAATTTGCTCTCTCCCTCTCAATCTATTATTCGCTTGCTTGAAGGAGAAGCCATTGCACGGATTGCTCTTCTCTCCTAGCACCAGCGGCACAGGAGCTGAGCCTCCATTAGCGACAGTCTGGCATTGCCGCTGGTCCACGTCCAGACACTCACTAAAAAGCCATGTCCAGTTATTCTGCTCCTACATGTCTTCTCTTGTTCAGTTAAAATGTAAACGGTTGGATTTTATTTCGCGTTTTCTTTCTACTGGAAGTAAATAGATTTGTGGGGAAATATTTTGATTTGCAGTTTGGATTCTTTACGTTGTTTCTCACCCCCTGCTACGACTGCAAGCTGAGGTTTTGGATGTCTGTGCTGTCAGTGTTCTGAAGTCAGGTATGTCATTGTGGGCTTCACCATAAAATGGAGGAAGGCAGATGAGTCTCTTAGGAGAGCCAGGAGTCAGACAGGATTTCCAACACAAGAACAAAGGTTGACTTTCTTGTTTTGGTAATCGGCAGGAGTTAGGTTCGTGCAGGTTGTGCGGCTGCACAGAGAAGAAGCTTCCAAGTGTGCGATTTTAGCTGTGGCAGAACTGGTCATGGTTAAGTTTTTCCTTTTGTAGAAAATGGAGGGCGTTAGGGCTTCCAGAAGCCGGACTGTGAGAGGGGTTGGAGCCGACAGTGAGGGTGAGAGAGGGGCATGGATGAGATAGGAATTTTAATGCTTAATTATTCAGTGGTAGAGCCTACAGGTCTTTAATGTTCTACAGAGTGGCCCTCAAGAAGCTGGGAGAAGTTTATTCTTTCAGAGTTTTAAAGTTCCTGGAATGGTCTTGTGTCCCTGTTGGCAAATTAAGTGTCATCAATTAATATGTAATGTTTCTTAAGTGGTAACAAAAACCAGTGTTTTCCCCTGGGGATACTAAATTCATGGAATCTATTTATGTGTTGCTGAAAACAAAATTAGGTCTTGCAATGTACATATCTTGGATGTGGATTTAATTAGAGTGCCATGTTGAATTTGTGGGTATATGTTCACAAGTTCATTAAAGGCCATCTGAAGTAGTGGTGTTCTTTCATGCACAGTGTGGGATACCACAAGCAAGCACCAAAACAACCTTAATGATGATCTTCAGATTTTTTTCAATTAGCATTGTTAAATGTATATATAGACACTTGGTGGGCAGTTTAAATCTAGTGTATTGCCTTCAGATCAATACATACACACAACAATGCAGTCTATTCATTTACCTTTTATACTAGGTCCTAAAATGCTAATCCTTTTACTAATATGGAAGAATTATAGATTAAAATCTGGATATTTCAACATCAGCTTTCATCAGTTTAATAGATTTGTCCTGTAATTTTTCATATATTTGCATTTTTTTCCTGCAGCATTGTAGGAAAGCTCACATTCCTTGAATCATTCTGTACATATCCTTCACTGTCTTTCAAGAGAAACAGGCTTTTGCTGCTTCTGCAGTAACACTGTTTAGAGTGGAATCTTGCTGACAAGCAGACAGGGGTAGACAGTCTTTCTGCGACAAACTCTTGGCTATGAATGATCAAAATGGAGGTGTTTCTATAATGGCAAAGCAAATTCATTATTTCTCATAGATCAGGTTTTGACAGATGTGTCAGTTATATTAATTTATAACCTTCAAAGCGTTAAGGAGTGCAGATAGAAGGAACTTGAGCTGGATGAATTTTGGATTCTTCACAAGGTCATGAGGATATGATTGTTCCAATTTCAAAAATGTTAATGCTGATGTTGACCTGATCCTGTCAAACTCATCTATGATAACCATTTATTGTGGTTATCAAGCCCTTGACTAGAGGTAACTGCAGCTTACCACTTGTCTGTTTGTCTGTATGAAACATGTTTTCCTCATTTTGTACAACACAAAAAAGCTTTAACATCATGACCTTCTGAGAAACTAACATTTAAAAGTAATTTTCTGGACCCCTGGAACCTGGTTGAAAGAACAGCCCTGTCCCTGAATATCTTGAAAATCTTGAAGTTTGTTTCTGCTTTTAATTGTATGTGTGATCTCAAGGTTGTTAACACAAGGTTTTAGAGGATCAAGGAGTAGCATGGAGGTTAGTTTCAGGTGCATCTTCTGCATTTTTGTTTTCTGAAAAGCAGCTTGCTTGCTTAATCCATGGCCTCTTAGTGGAATTTTCCTACAGGAAAATGTTTGGCTTTCCTATAGTAACTATTCATACCATTCAAAACTTGTTGTATGCTGTGACTGGAGACTGTAGTTACTGCATGTAAACCCCAACCAGGTTGTCCGATTTATGTTTTGCAGTTAACATGATTATGGTATTTGAAATATGGAATGTAAAGGGCATCACCACGAAACATGGATAGAGTAACATTATCATATAAACATCAATTATAGAAAATATTGGGGGATAATGTTACTACTTTCAACTACAGCTAACTAATGGCAGAGTTCTAAAAATAAGTTTGTATTACTATTACAGAAGTGTCTTGTGTTCAATGAGCAGGCGAGATGTTTGCCTACAAGCATTTAAACAAACTAAACAAGGAACAGGTCAGAGGCCATCTTGATTTGGATTCATATTTCATTATTGCTTCAGGGGCATTAAGAAAAAGTCAAGGATTACATTATAAAACCGATACATGCAGAACGTATTTGTAGTCGGAGTGGAAAGGTTGTGGACGTAGTGGAATGCTGTGGAGAGGACCTTACAAAGAAAGGCTGAACAACTGCATACAATAAAAAGGTGGATTGTCTGCTGGCTGTGCTTTGATCTACAGTGCACTGCTTAGTCTTGTTTTGTTCATCAAAGATGTTGCATCTGAAATTGGTTTTAATTGCAGAACTGATTGAGTAATTTAGAGCTTTGTAGTGCTCTACTGATGTTTTTTTTCATGTTTTCTCTCAGAAGAATTGCTATTGGTTGAAGCTGAAATTAATAGAAGCTTGATTGTTAAGACTAGGAAAACTAGTTTAAATTAAATTTGAATGATTGGCATTGAAATTCACATTGCTGAATCTTCTATTAGACTGTGGTTAAGGGATGTAGAGTTTAAATTCCCAACTATTTAAACTGAAGATATAACTGGATATTCAGGAAAATGATCAGTTCTCTTGTTTTGACACCTAAATGACACCAATTTAACAGAAGTAACGTATGTGATGTCACAAGAACTTATTACAAAAAAGTGATTGCAAACTTTATGTATTTAGCACCTCAAATTAAATGTTCTTGAGCATTAGTTTATAGCATTAAGCTTGATAACGTTACATTACAATTCTTGAATGATACAGCAGATGACATTTTTATTCCTTTATTTTCTAATTATACTTGTAAGGGCCTTAAGGCCTACTTCAGTAAAACTAAATATAATTCCAGTGATTGGATATTCAGAAAAGAACGACATCCATTACTGGAACACCAATAGTCACAACCTGACCCACCATTTTGCTTGCAGAAATATATTGATGGCTTTTTTTGTTTGATTAGATTTCTGCATGGAAATGTAGGCCATAGATTGTGCAGCTCAGTGTTTACAGTAGAAAACCTTATAAACAGGCCACTCTAATTTTTCAGCTCGTAATACTTGTTTAAATTAAACAATGGTTACTGCCTGTTAAGTACAGTAAGCACTGAAGTACACACTTGAACCAGTTGGTAACTACAAAAAAAATTCTACGTGCCTAAAAGAATGTATGTTATGCTTTTTTGTACAAACTGGATGCAATTATCCAAGAAAATAAATAGATCAACTGAAGCCCTGGATATACTGGCAAGACTGAGTTTGATGTTTCTGGGGATGGTTCTCTCCATGTCATAGAAGATGTGGCGTTGAAGCAGCCATGGTAAAGGATCAGCAGTTCACCAACTGCCTCCATATCAGCCACCTCAACTTCAACTTCTAACACAGTTAATGAATGCAAGCATGCATTAATGTATCAGACAGAACATTAAAACGTGTATCATGCCAAATATAAAATATAGTATTTATCATGACTAGGCACTGTGGTTTTGTTGTATCATCATCTCTTGAAAATGCTGTGGTGAAAATTGAAACTGACTAGTTTTTAGACTTAGTTTTTTTTTTTAATTATTATGACTGTGGTACTGCGACTGGCTTGGGCCTTTAGGTTAGCAAATTACATTTTCCAAAATAAACATTTTCCTGAATTATATTTGTTATAAGGCATGTCTAATTTTGATATGCTGTTTTTTTTTTTTTAAATTAAGGAATGGTGTCGCATTGTCTTAGTTTAATGCTTTCCTTTTTTTTTTTTTTTTTACTAAAAACTGCATGTCTGCATATGCTGTAGCTAATGGTAGTTGGCTAGTGTGTTTATTGCATGCTAGACCTAAACAGCTGATAAAACACATAATTGGCTCACTAAGCCAAGATGCTCATAGTTTAGCTCAGCTAATTCCCATAAGTATGGTAAATATACAGATTTTGGATCAAAATCACATCATAACTACTTGCAATTATTTGTTGATGTTATATAACTAATAAGCAATCCAGCTTCCCTCAATTTGCTATAGTGGTAGTCAAGATTATCAAGTAAAATGAGATGGATCAGCTGGCTAATCAGTTGAGTTAACGGCAAAACATTTTGGATTTTACATTTCACAGATTGTAATTTTTTAGTGAAATTGTGAAATTCAGATGCAGAATTTCAGTTCAGAAATATTAACAGAACATATCTAGTAATTTAGCTATTTAGCATTAGCAACATCCTAACAGGTTTCCAGAGTGATTAACAAAACAACTTCATTTGCATGGAAAATTAACTTAGAACTTCTATCTTGCAACTTTTGCGGTTAGACTTAAGGGTATCAGTGTAGTATTTAGCTATATATTACATGTTAAAACCTTTCGGGGGGTGATATTCTTGAATTGGTCATTACATGAACTTTATAAAACCAGTGAATATATGAACAAAAAAGTTTGTATCCTGCAAACATAAATGGTATCAAATGAATTTTTATCTTTGGAAAGTAGCCAGGGTAAAAGAGGGATAATGTACTCTGAGGTTTACAATTATATGAAAATAATGTGCTTTGCCTGAAGGTGCTCCTCACCTCCACAGCAACCATTAATCTCATAACCATACACCTCATTGTGCATTATGGCCATACATATGTTATATTGTATTTTGGCACATGCTGCAGCAAGCAAGTACATCCCACTGCGCAGCCGTGTCTGTCGTTCCTCAGCCCAAAAAGCTCTCATCTGACGGCTTTGAATGCTGTTTGTGAGAGGAGTGTGTGATTCTTCACCCTCAGGTATTTAATGCCAAATGTTCAAAGCATTCAGTATTTATCATTTTATTATGATTTTCATGGAAAGGTTGCTACTAAATAGCCATTTCTCCGAAGTTGAAACTAAGCCAGGAGAATCACCTGCACATGAAAACACAAAGACTGGGGTGCTGAACAATGGCAACAAGTGCTTTGGACTGATGAGTCAAAATGTGAAATTTTTGGCTGAAACAGGAGGCAGTTTGTCTGTAGCGAGAGCACAACATGGAAGAGTGTCTGCAGCCAACGCTGAAGTACAGCGGGGGGTTCCCTGCAGGTTTGGGGCTGTATTTCCACAAATAGAGTTGGTGATCTGGTTAGAATTTATGGAATCCTCAATGCTGAGAAGTACGGGCAGATGCTCAACTATCATTCAATACCATCAGGGAGGTGTTTGATCAGTCCCAACAGAATTCTGCTGCAGGACAATGACCCCAAAGACACGGCCAAGGTCATGAAGACCTATCTGCAGCAAAAATGAGAACAAGGAGTTCCTCAACAGCTGGAATGGCCTCCACCGAGCCCTGATTTCAACATCAACGAGGCTGTCTGGAATTACCTAAAGAGACATGCAAGATGCAAGCAAGACAGTGAAAGACTGCAGAAGAACAACACTTGAAGTCTTCAAGATGGTTGGAATAACCTACCAACTGATTTACTTATGAAACTGTGTGATATATGTAATTCAGTCATTTAGAAACAATTGTAAACCAAGTCTTATATTTTTCCCACAATTCAGTGTATTCAGGAAGCTATTCATTTGATTAACTGTCATTAACTTGATTGAATTATTTGATTTACATGATTTATTTGAATTTTGATGATAACTTGAGAAGTACCATTTCTTTAATCTTTCTGTTCATTGGTGCTGTGAGCTGTTCAAGTTCACTTTCTTAGTTGTCCACCTACATTCAGTCATGGCTGTAGAAATCACAGAAGGCAGTTGAAATTTTCCAGGTAATGGTTGTTTTGAACGTCATGCATTGACTCATGGGAAATGATGCACTGAGCAAATTCCACACAATACCCAAATTACCTGCAACTTTTGAAGTTTATTTTTAAAGCATAATCTAAATCTTTAACATGAAAAGCTGAGATTTGGTTTATTTCATTGCAAAACAAACTTGCTTTTGACATTCATCCATGTGTGCTTTGCACGGTGATTCATTCTGTAACTGAAGTTCTTAAAAATCTGCAGTATAGATTATCATTAAATCATTCTGCCTTCATTGAAAGTGAAAGGGACATTCCAGGCCAATAATTCAGAATTCATTTAATTCACCCTTTTTTTTTGTAAGATTTGTCCAAAGAGTAGAAATCATGAAATTGAATATCCATCAAGAAATGCAGTGTATCTACCAAAAGTTACATTAGTATTTTAGGAATTCAACCCAGTCCTTAAGGCTGTGTGTTTATTAGGAAATTCGAATAGGCCCAAATATTGCCTTGACAAATTTTATGGTAAAGCTAGTTGTTCATACTTCTGTTGTTCATACTATCAATGAATATCCACTTTCGTGTGGACAGTGTTGATGATGACAGATAGGGAGGTGCAAAGCAGAACATTGTGTTGGTAAGATATGCATCCACCAACATATAGCAATATACCGTTAACTGAGACTTTTCTGTCATTTACTGTATTTGAAAAGGGTGACATAAAGATACGCCAATTGCAAATACATATTTTGAAGACAGTATAAACCATGGCTGAACCAAGGGTGAAACCAGAATCCCTTGGTTCACTCATGTTAAATTTCAAAGAGTCTGACAGCAAAGAGTCATAATTTTGTATGCTTGATCAGGGAATCCTATAGCTTTCTCTTCTCACTGTTTTCAAAAACATCATGCAGCTACTACTGCTTTCCTCTCAGATGTGCACATTCACAAAAATAGTGTGAACATACCTGTTCTGCTGTCTGTCAATAGAGAAGGTCAGTTTGTTCAAACAGACCCAAGGCCACTGACTTAAAACCATTTGTGGAATAGAATGAATTTGCAGAAAGGCTGTATCAACCATGCATCCGTAAATGAGATGAAATAAACAAATCCTGTCAGCAGTGGAACTGTGGAAACATTCTGAATTCTTTAGAGTAGCCTGTTCCTCAGCCAGTCTGCTCTGGCTGGACAAGGCGTTCTTTGAGTATGAACAGTCATGGTCCTGTAGAGAGGATCCACAGCTGCCCACAGGCTATGCAGCCATTCAGGGCAGATTAAATATTTAAGGTCTTGGAGGAAGGTCTCACTGGTAAGTTAATATTAATGGATCTCTCATCTTTCCACCACAAGTGGTATTGCTGAAAGAGGGTGGTTTGGCTCACCTGACGAGTAATTTCATTATTCAAAAAAGTGCATATTATAGATCCACCACTATTTCATGCCTATAGAAAGACATGGCTGTAGTTTTAAAAGGTACTGTTTTACGATAATACAAAATGTAAAATGCCGTGTAGTGTTTGGACTGATAGATTGAAGTTCCTCTGATAGTAGATCATGTTTCTAGATTTGTTAGCTTGTCCTCTATGGACCATTTCCAGTCAGTCCAACCATCTTGTAACCTCACCCACTGTAACTGAAGTAACTGCCATGTCAGGGTTACACAGAAGAAGGCAAAGCTGGAAATGTTTGGCTGAGTTCCACCAATTTTGTCATTATGTTAAGTCTGTCCAGAGCTTCCTCTGAACTGTGTTTTTGCATATATCATGGGTATCCTCATGGAACTGTTTTTAAAGTGTCAAAAGTTGAAGGAAACCAAGTTCTACCAAAAAAATACAGTGGCTTTGCATCCATCAAACTCATATTAGGCAGTGGGATTTATAGACTGGGGTACCTAAAGGTGAGGGCATATAAAATGTATGCATTTTGATTGAAGCAGATCAAGTAGTACTGTAGACATGGTTGACTTAAGAGTTAGAGGAATAGTTCATGGCTATGCATGAAGAAAAACATGTTAGAAAACAAGCATTTATATAATGTGTGGAAGGAATGAAGTTGTTTCAGAAGGAAAATAGTCTCACCCATACACAAAATCTTCTTATCGGAAAGTATGGGGATAATGTATTGGTTAAATACATAGTTTCTGGGGGATGTATTGGAAAAATGTTGGTTAAATAATTCAGTGTTGCTGTCCAAGAATGTTTGAATGTAGTAGTAGAGGTTTTTCCTTAAATTTCTGTATTAATCCTAACATAACATGCTGTTCTTGTTGTAGAGTAGAAATTAACATGTCTGTAATTGTGTTTTTATGTTTTATGTTTGCCTTTTTTGAGAGTACAGCTTGCTTTCAGTTAAATGCAGTCTTTGCTTTTGAGAACTGTGTTAGTTTGTCCTTCACTTTCACTTTTTACTTACCCATATTATGTCCATTAGCAAAAGTACAAAGGCGTCTTAATGCTTGCAGCTTTTTCCTCAGTTTTAGTAGTAGCTTCCATTGATTTATTTTGGTTTAATGCTCATCTTTTTGCATCAGTTATAATGAAGATAAGGTTCAGTTGCATATTCTGTAGCTGTTTCTTACCTTGTTAGGTTGACTGATAAGTCCTGTAGTACAGCTTATTTTTGTGGTATTGGTATCTATGACAAAGACAACATCATTTTATTATTATCTGTTCCTTGCTGGAAGATGGCAGTTTTGTCTTTGCCACATTAAAAAAAGTTACACCATCCATCCATGTAAAGGCACCAATTATGTTCTTATTAGTAGAAAATTGGTAACCAGTTTTAGCACTTAAGTGGTCATTAGGCAATTTGTTGATCTTATACATATTCATATGTTCTTAGGCCTGCTTTTCTACTTGCATCTTTTTGGCCAGAATGCATTTTCTTTTCTTCTGTTACATAGAAACATTGGGAATCGTTGGAACATCAGATTTTTGTGCTGAAGTGTGCATTTGGAATGCAAATTGGTTGATCGATTGTCAGGCTCACATAGAATTTCAGTTCCTAAATTCGCATTTTATTGCGAAACAAAAGCAAAACAGAATACAGGGTCACCAGGATCTTTATGCCTTGTACCATATGCAAGGTCATAAACATCCCCATCATTAAAGCTTTCATTTTCACTGTAAAGTATGTATAAATCGATCAGATTATATTGTTTTACATTTCTTTTAATCATTTTATCTTCTAAAAAATAAGTGTATGTGTTAAAACAAGTTTTATGAGCACAAAACCTTTGACATCTAAGCAGTAGAAAAAAGTATGGGCTGATGAGTTGTTTTTATAGACAGACAATAATATGGACTGACGAGCTCCTTTTCTCTCATCTGTATGGATTTATGAAATCCAGAAACCAAAATGATGTTTTCAATGCCTGTTCCCAGCTATGTATCTGTCATAGCATGTCAGTAATATCACAGTAGTCATTGGGTCTGTTTATTGTACTTTTCAGTTAGAATTGTTTTCATGGTAGAATTATGGTCAAGGAAGACTTTGGTGACAAGGTGCATCATATCATGCAAACATTCTTTCTTTAAGACTTTCTCTTATTCAAAAGCAATAACTCCTTCAAAAACACCGGGAAACCGATTAAAGGTGGTTTTCATTAACTCCAGGACCTTTTGTCGCCAAATTTTACCTTCATGAACTTTTATGGGAAGTTGTAGAAAATAGAGTGGAGTACTTGCAGGCTTTTCCCCTTGAAGAATGAGTCAATATTACACAAGAAGAAGTTGAACACTTTACAATATAGTCTTTTATCTGAAGTCCTAATCATAGAGAAACTTTCAATGTAAGACCGTAAGTGCATTCACCTGATTTATATGAGCAGTAGTAGTGTCCAACCTGGATAACAACATTCCTAGACCAGCAAGTGTAACAGAGCAAATAGAGCTCTCTAGAACTAAAATAGGAATCTTAAATATATCCACAAAAACCCCTTATAAAGACCACAGTATTACCATAAGTTCCACAAAAAATACCATGACCTTGTTTTGTAAAAATGATGAAAGTGCTTGTGGGTGAAAATGGGAAGGACAGTACAGTAGGGTCTAAAATCTGCATCAAAAGAATGCCAATCATTCTCCAGTACTGACCAAAGCTGGACTCTCTGACGATTTTCACACCTTCGCACACCTGGCCAATTATTGCAGACTATCCAGTCCAAGCTCCTTTCTGTCACCTTTAAGATGCAGTCCACTGTCCAGACACGAGTTAGTGTGAAACATGCAGTCGACTTTATAGGAGCTCAGTAGCATTGGTGAGGAAGGACAAGATTATTCAAATTAAAGGATCTGGAGACCTGATTCGCTATTGCTACATAAATGAGAGTTGGCTGTCAAGGTTTCGCTCTAGGTTTCCTTGCAGTATACCCATTTACAGTGTGTTGTATCTAGATTTATGGAGAGGTTTTTCCAAGGATGAGAACTTGGGGAGGTATAGGGAATGTAGAGTACCTAAATCTTAGCCAGGTTCAACTTCGGGTGATGTCCTGCCAGCCAATTCAGCATGTCCTTTAGCTGTACTGAGATGTGTTGTGAGTGTGTGACCTGAGTGTCAGACAGAGGACATGAGAGTAAACACTTCAGTATCATCCTCACAGGTGATATTTGACACCATGGGATGAGATGACAAAAAGAAAAAGAGTAAGGAGAAAAGATGAGGGGACCAAGTACAGAGCTTTGAGGGACACCTGTTGGAAGATCATGAAGATCATCATGCGTTCTTGGGTTAGTGTTATCCAATTTATGAACTGCTAACTACATTTGGGGTCTACCAAGTACAAAAAACAAGCCAACCCAGGAAACCCTGCAGGACCATCCAGAGATGTAAGAGTCAGTCCTTTTGAGGGCTTTGTTTGAGATCCCAAGTGTGGTTAGCAGTTCAAAACTTTTATAACAGCATTCCAAGAGGGATTTCAGCTGTTCTGAAGGCAAAGTTCAGTTAAACCGTTGATTAGTTAATACATTTGAATAAATGAATACTGGGTAACAGGTCTGTTGCTGAAATTCAAACAGTGTGGAATTACCTATTTCATACAGCATGTAGTTGATTGGTGAGTAGTTGTTTAGTGGGTGTAATGTAATTTTCTCTGAAGTCTGCACATGGCTGATAACATAATCATGGGAAGACTTTTATGTATCTTAAAAGAACAATGTGAGCAGTGACACTGCACTTCAGTTGAATATTGCTCAGTTTTGATGATGATACATTTTTGTTCTTATAATAATGAAATTCATTTTACTTGTGTTTGCTAGTTTAGAAGTATGCTTACTTTTATGGATTAAGGTTTCATGTCAGGCATGGCTTTCACTATGGAGTTGTTTGCAGTATGTCCGATGCTTTATTGTAATTTACTTTACTAAAATACAGTAGAATACAAAAGAGAGGTACTTTCAAAACAATAAAATACATTGGAATACTGCAGATAGTTTTATTTTACCAAACACGTCATGGAATGAATGATGAAGCCCATAATTTGAGTGGTTCTAATGGAACCAGAAATGATGAAAACATGAAATGTTGTTTAGTCTGACAAATGCATGGTTAAGATATGTTAAAGAATACTTTAACCATAATTTATACAAGTGTTCTCATTTTTACCAACCTATACATTTCATATGATTTGTAAATGAATGATCTCCACTATGTAACTGTATTAACTGACCATTGGAATAAGTGTCTAATTAATTAAAATCTTTATATGTATAAAACCACAAAACTCTGGTAAGAAAATCAAATTATAACCTGGAAGTAATATCCATGCTTCATTTGTTGGTGTGTCTCCTTAAATGCTGTAGATTTTTAGATGTTTGAAGGAGATGGGAAGGTATGGAAAAGACCTTGCCATAGCTGCCAACAGTGTTGATCTTTGCTCTGCTTTTATTGGCTGCGATGACAAAAACCAAGAAGCGGAATTGGATCAGGTCTTTGCTCTCAACTAAACAGTCCCATCTGTGCAAGAACGTAACGTTAAAGTGAGCGGGGAAGGCACTGCATTGCCATGGCTTTGAGGATCATAAAATGGTGGACAACCCTGCAACTGTTACTTTGAGACTGCAGTGGGCTGTGTAAAATGGAGGCATCTGTGCAGAGCCAGCATTCTCGCTGTCTCTGCCGTGATGCATAAGATAATTCTGTCAGGCTAGAGGCAGCCGCTGAGGGAGGTGACTTCTCTAAGCAGGTTGTGCAATAGCCTTCTGAAGCAGTGAACATTAAGCCAAACTTGTTTTTAGCTCCCAATTCTTAATGGATTGGTGTTGTGTTTTTCTGCACTGGTGTTTTTCTATGTTCAAAGGTTTCATAGAAACATGAAAGGATCAAACAGGTTTGTCCAACAAGATGTTTTCATTATTGTATTTTGTGTGTGATATTCATCTTGAGGTTCATTATTAGTATATCAGCGGTTGGATTCCTCACCATGATAATTATGGGATGCATCAAAATAAGTCAGAAAAAGGAGTTAGTTTCACTGTAGCAGATGCAATGAATTTGTAGACAACAAGAAAAAGAAAGGAGGCTGTTAGGAGTCCCCACCATGATCTTTGATTCCGTTATCTTCTAATTGTGAAAGAGACTGACACTCAGTGTTGTAACCATCTCTGAAGAAACAATCAAAGCTTTCTATGGGAAAAGGGACAGCCGTCCGTGCAAAGTTGCCTGTGCTGTGGTGTGACTTTCATTCAGATCTGATGTAATCAATTGTGCTTGATGGGGAAAAAGGTCTTTGTACTGCAGACCCATAATAAATAGAGCAGCGGGCTGATATTAAGTATTAAAGGCTAGCTGGGTAATGTCAGGTAACCATCTGTTAGGGCCTTGTGGAGGTTTTATGTGACCTTGCATTATTTGGACCCAGACATCAAAGAGCAAATTACTGCATCATTTCACTGATAGATGGACATAATGTTGCAGCCAGCCTAATGGTATTTCTGAGGCAAATTCAGCTTAGAGCTGTCTGTGTCAGCTGTAAACTCAGTGAAAGTTACAAATCTGATCACTCATAAAAATGTCCTTGTGTCTGTTTTTCCTGTAAGAGGTGATATCTGTGAAGGCATGACATTTCATGAAAATAGGGAACATCCTTGTTTTAGCTAATATCTGCATTTTGTAAAAGCTAGGTATCTATCAAAAATAATTTCTTAAACAGAGGACTATACATCTGTACTTTAAATGCAAAGATTGTAAATCTGACAGAATTGTATGGTTTACTTTAATGTTCCATTCTCTAACATCATGCAACTTCTTATACCACAGTTGTGGAGATTCAGAAAATCCATTCATAGAGCATTTGAGTTAACAGCTCAAACCAATATCGATTGTAAAATAAATTTAGAATCACCAGATCTCATTTTAAACCAGTTTTTCGACCAACTTTAAAATGGGCAAGACTTTAAAGTCTGTCCACTGCCAGTGGCCACCAGTCAGTCAAAGCAAAATTACATACAGGCTATTTGCAAATAATCTCTCCATATTTAAGTGCTATTCATTTATCATTCTGTTTGTGTTTTGTTTATATGTGCAATGAAAACCCGTGTTGGTAGTTTAATTTCTTTGTAATTACAATTTATACAATACCAATAGAAAGCAACTTACAAAAATGTACTCCGCTAGTTTACTAGTTAACTGAGCACCTGAAATACTGAATGCGGAATACTACTTTATCGGATTCAAAATACCATGGGGATTGACAAACACACCTCAGAAAAACAACCACCTCTTATCCTTCAACACCAGGCAACAAATTATCTCAATTAGGACATCAACTAGATTCTCGGTGGTGTCAATAGTTTAACCTGTGCTGATGGCAAGGTACCAAGCACAGCATTGTTATGTGATGAAAACGATGACCTAAATATCCCTTCAGTTTGACTGTTGTTATCATTGAAGCCCTTTAAAATAACAGGTAGCTCTTTGTGAATATTATTTTACAAATTTGAAACTCCATTGGGATGCATTGGATGTGTTTCATGGTCTTGGGTCCTTTGGCAGTTGTAGACCATAAAAATCCTACACATGTAAAACTGTACACCATCTGTTTTGGAGATTACATTGGCTGCCAGTAGACTGGAAGCCATAGTGATACAAAGTTTTATCACTATTCTTTGATACAGGTAAATCTGGGGAATAACGTTTGCAGCAAATACTAAATACATCCTGTGTTTTTATGTTTTATTTTGTTTTTTTTTTACTTCTTAGATTTTACCTCATTAATTTTGAGTGCCCATATTACGGATCCATGTTTTGAAATGTACCTCTTGACCTCTTGATATTTCTCATTCCTGGATGAATAGTGGCTTCTAGCACCTATATTAATTATAATAATAGGTGGTTTACATGAGGCTATTATGTTGCTACTTCTAGAATACAGTACAACTTAGGTCAAAATCTTTGAAGTCATCAACTGAAAATCACTGTTGCCTTTTCTCTGAATATCATGGTTGGCCTCCTCTGATTAGGTCCTTGTGCTATCTTAGAGTATGACATTATTGAAGGTCGTGATATCTGCTCATTTAAAAGTGCCTCTGCTGGGTGTTCTCAGTGAAGCTTCCTGTTAGTTGGTTAATGGTTGACCTAGTTCTGTTACCATATGTTTCCTGGAACACATTTTTAATAACTTGTTGTAAAGTCAGAACCACTGGGTGTTTGAGGGAAGATGACTGCAACTGTCAAACTCTAAGATGTGACTGAGGTTGTTACCTGCAATAGAATGTCAGTGCTATACGTCACCATTGATACTGTATGAATTGTGTTGACATATCAGCCCCTGGAATGGTTCAGTTTAATTAATGGGGAACACATAGTATCCTGTCATAGTCTGTGCCAGCCTTAGTGATACACCGATGGTTCCTTTTCAGACACATGAGAAGTTCATATTTTGCATGAAATCATTTGATTGCCTCTGAGTATTTGGATATGCTCATGTAATTGTTTTAATATGGTCAAATAAACAAGACAAAATTGTCATCAGTAGTACATTCTTAAGAGGACTGACATTAGTTTACCGTAATTGCACTTGTATTTGAATGTCATCACCATCAGTTGGGAGTCCTGAAAGGGAATTGATGTTCACAGGTTTGTACATACCTGAATTACGCTGAAGGTCAGTTGCTTACCAAGTGTGTGTGTACATTTACATATTAAATATCTCTCTACAGTATGTTTGCTATTCTTAAGTACTGTGCACAGCTTTGGTAAAATGGACTTGAATGGGTATCTCTGGTCTTAAAACATTATGCTATATTGCACACAATAATAGAAAATAGAATGGAGGCTACCCAGATATTACTGGGAAGGATGGCATGTTACATTCATATATTCTACCTGTGCTGAGCTGTTTGCACTCTTGTGTGATTTGAGCTGTCAATGTCTCCACAAAATTGAAAAAGTAATGCAAGCATCAATCATGTTCATGCTGAGAAGAGGAGCAAGCATGCCATTCTTTCCCCTTTGTTATACAGAGGTGTCATCTTATTCATTATATAGCAGACAGTCCAGTTCAGTAGCCCCACTGTCTGCCTGCTGGAATAAAAAACTGAAAAGTAATCTTTAAGAGAAGCTTATTTCTGCTGGTTTTCTTAACGTGGGGTTGTTTATGTCCCAAATTCACCTACAACTATTTAAATAGATATTCATTTTAAACTATGAAGCATTTTTGGGTAGGTCCATGTGCTCTATCTAGAATCTGACTATGGTAAGACAACTGCTGATCAAGCCTTGAACTTGGAACTGCTCATGGAACTGCTCACTGTAATATGCCATTGGAAATTACATTTAAAATTATATCAGGAAAACCAAATGGTCCAGTACAAAAATGGAATCTTTTACCAATTCACAGAAGAACCAATGCAGTGCTATTATGGACTTTATATGAAGAGTAGATTTCCACCTCCATCCCTAAAAGATATCTCGATGAATGGACCAGTTGCTTATCTTTAGGCCATAGCCGGTCATGGACAGGCTTTTCTGAAGGCAGCCCAGTTCTTTATTAGTTAATACATTTCAATACTGTCTGCTGTTACCATTACTTTGTAAACAAAACATATGTTTAGTATGTGTATAACAATTCATGAATTCAAGATTTCATATTTTTTAAGAAAAAATGAAAAGCTCACTGTGTCACTAGTTGAATCACATAAATCCACATATATTGAGATATGTCCACTCAACCCTGAAAAATAAAAGCTTCCCTAATATTTCATCTTAAATATGGCTAACATCTTAACTTACAAGTTTCACCGTCAGCTTCTGCTATACTGCCTTAATTTCAGAGCCAGTTGTTTAGTTGCTCAAAATGGATGAGCAATCAGTCATTAGATGCTTTTTTGTCATAGCACTTTAACTTGGGCCATGTGGCAGCTTCGGCTCAGACTTCCTTTGAACAAATAGGGTTCAAGTTGCCTAAATTTATTAGTCTTGTTTCCCGCTAGTAGCTACTTAGCTCTTATTGGAAGTTTTATGACATTTAAGTAGCTAGTAGTTTGGCTAGTGTTAGCAATACACCAATTGTAGGAAAAGTTTTACATTGGCTTAGTTGCCATGGGAACTTCAGGCTGTAATTATTAGTGTACGTTTGCTAATTGTTTTGGGCACTTGTTTTCTACTATGTTTATTTTTACCTAGCTATGATTAAAAGGTGAATATAAATTAGTATTATAAAACAGTGCAAATTTAAATCAGTATTACTGCTGTCAGATTAGGATACATTGGAACGCATTTATGCTCATTACATAGTTTTCTTATGGGAAATAAATTCAGTTTATGTATTCAGAAATAAACTGAAAGTGAAACACCTTTCCAATTAATAGCTTTCAGTTAAACTGCTAATCATACCACAGACTTTATAGCCTTGTCATGTCACTGCGACACTTACCAAATAAAAAAACTACTCAGTAACTTAGCCATTCTTTCAGAGTACCCACTAGTGACCAAAGGTTGTCATCTACTGATTATCGTACTGTTGTATGAAAAAGCATATGATGGATATCCAAGAAACAAAAAATTGTAAATTGTATGCCCAGTACATTTACTGATTAATTAAAGTACTTGGAAAATGTACTAAGACCCCATGTGTTTGTAGTTTTTCACATTTTGAAATCTCCTTTTGAAAATAAAGATAAACAGGACTCATTTAATTATTAAAAATTTCAACCTGAGAAAAAAAAATAAAATAATAAATGAATGGACTCATTCTTGTTGATCCAAGATTCTCTTCATTTGTCTTTGAATGTCAAAACAGCTTAGGGTGATGGTTGGAGAGTGTGTCTTTCTGATCTCTCATATAAATGTAGAACTGACAGGGATGTTTTGCACTGTTTCTGTGAAGATCTTGCTATTTTGACAGGTTTATTTTTTGGTTTGTGTTTAACTGTTGTCTTAATGTATCCATGTTGTTCCAAGGGTAAAAGAAATATATCTGTTTTGGTTTCTCAGAGGGACTTTGTCAGCTGAAATTTGTTTTAATAATGGTTTGCGTCTAAGAACAGAGTTTGTGAATGTGATGGTTCATCCTGAAATGAGGAGAGTTGAGTCAAACCAGGACTATATAATGTAATCAGTATCCCCATCCCAATGTGAGTGATGGTGGACCAACAGTTAAGGACAAAACCTCTGCACTCCTAATCAGCTTAATGTTGGCTTATTCAAAGGCCCTCTTTCAGACAGCAGCTGCTGCCGACGAGTTTAAGTAGAGGGTGTGACTGCTGGCAGCTCTTGCCGATGCAGAGAGACCGGTTGGTGATTAACAAACGTCAGTAGACTTTGGAATCTGGGGAGCCGAGTCAGATGGCTTTGTCCTCTGTGCTTTGGAGGAAGGTCTCCCAGGTGGCTGGGTCATGCTGGCATGCTTTTTCTCCTCCCCCCTTTTCACCCAAGGCTGCAGATGTTTTCTGAGCTGAAAAAGGAAGTTCAGACATGCTTTGCATTTTTAGACCCCCTTGCGGAGCTTAGTTGGCAGTTCCCATTTCTCCTCCGGTTTTGAAGAAGCGTCCCTCTGACCCATTGTGTCTTATTTCTTTTTTCCCCCTTACTCCAAAATATGAAATAAATTGTTCTAGTGTATGAAAATTGTGAGCTAGGCTGGCAGATGCAAGTTTTGCTGAGCTGTGCTGGGAGAAGGCTTGGGTACATCTGGCAGATAGATTTCTGTCAGCAGCTCTCTGGTGACTGGTTTGTCTGTGATGAGGATCAGATCAGTGAGTCCATGTTGTGAGCAGGCTGAACACCTTAGCAAACATCTCTGGCTCCTAAAATGGCTGCCCCTGAAGCTCTCAGGATTCATGCAGCTCTGTTCTTTTCAGAGTCCCAGAGAGCTGATGAAACTATGACAAATCTTACCCATTAACTTGCTTTGGCACAGAGAAAAATGAGATCTGGGAGAAGGTAGATCATTTTATTTTCTTTCTTGATATCCATGACATGGACCCTGGCAGCAAAGTGAGAACTTGTCTATGAGCTGTTAAAGATCAGGGTGGGGCATTCATGGCACTGTAACCTGACCCAGATACACAATAGGGAGCAGGCTCCTACAGGACAGTAGCAGTATTTGTCCTGTGGTCGAATGGACTTTTAGCTATACAGTTTCAGGGATGACAGAACCTATGAAGCATTTCAGCTGCAACAAAATCTACATACCTGGAGGCATACCTGTTGTAAATTCCACCTCAGATCAGTTGGTGTTTAAGTCTTCAGTGTTACTAGTATTTTAGCCATACCCCTCACCTCAGAGCTGATCATGTTAAAAACCACCATCAATAAAATGATCATTTCATAGAGGGAGATATTTCAGGAGTACTTTTCTCTTTATCATTGGTCAGTTCCTTTGTGACCATATGTGTTTTGTAGTGTTACTTGGTAAAGAATGACTGAATACACACAGCTGTGTACATTTTTAAGGTGAGAAGTTGTAAATGTCTGTTGATTCACATTAATTATGCATCTGCAAATGATGGAAAATACAGAAAACGTGTGCACTGAAAACCAGTTTCACATCCAATGGAAGGTATAAGATGATATTAATGTAACAGCTTTTATTAGCTGTCATGCTGCCACTTGAAAGTGTTGGGAATCCCTGGGTCTTAAGTGCTGAGATGTCTGGTCATGGGAAGATTGTGATGAAATTCTCATCAAGAATTTACGACATTGACTCTGCAGTAAACTGTGGGATCTTGAGGGGAGAAAACAGAGAAACTGCTGAATATATACCTACCCTCTCTCAGAATTTAGTAATACCAGTTGGGTATAAATATCTCAATTGACAGAAAACAAGGAGACACAGTTGTAAAAGCAATTGATTTGAAAATCATAGAGACAACAGGTAACAAGTGTATGAATGTTGATGTTCTTATATTTTAAAATAACACAGGAGCAGGGTTCTTATACCCAAAACCATTAGGTGTGATTGGATGTTTGATAGGGTGTTTGAAGTGTGTTAACTCTGTTATACATTTTATTATAGTCTGTATACATTAGTGATGTTTTTGTTTTTTCCTGTAGGACTTGGACAAACTGGTGGTGTTGCTCTTGTATCTATATCTAAATATTGGATATGTGTTCTAGGAAACATTTAATGTCTTCTAGTTTGTATCTAGAAACAGTGGAATTTATCACCCTTTCTGTGATTGGTCCTTTTGTGGCAAGGGTTTGTTCCATCTTGGTACAGGAAGTATGTTTTGGGAATTGATCAATATTTCAGTATGCATCATACACAAAACCAAAGGTTGTAAAATTAGATTGGTGGTGTTCATACAAGGTGACTAACAAATACTGAAAAACTGAATGGAGACTTCACTGCCCTATTTACAAATCCAAATACCGGTAGATACTTAAAACTGCCTTAGGTCATAGGACCAGATTATACCACCTCAAACTGATGTCTGCATAATCCGGTATATTTTCATGGCAACTTTAAAGAACTGTGTGTTCCCCATCTCCCTGCAGATTCAATCAATCTTATTTTGGTAGGCTTGATGCAATCTGACCGTATTGTCTGATGTAAGTACTGAAATGCTCTATGCTCTCCAGCTGTGGCTTATCCTAAGGTAATAAAAATGGAACAAATCAAGCTATAATCCCTCCTCACCATTATTTTTTTTTCCTTTTGTTCTAAGAACAAAGATCTCCTTTTACAAAGCTTCATTCCTTCTCAAAATGACTTGACTTACATTGTGAAGTCTTAGTCAATTTGAGAAACGCTAGTTTGTCTGAGCATTTTGTTGTCTAATGTACTAAGCATACCCTTCCGATTTCTTAAATTGACTCTCCCCTTCCTCAGCAGGTTTCCCTGATTTTCCAGGGAGTCCTCAGCAATGGAGGTGCTACAGTGCGATGGCTGTGACTTCAGGGCAGAATCGTATGATGACCTCAAGGCACACATCCAAGATGTCCATACAGCATTCTTGCAGCCCACTGCAGTCGGGGATGGGACGCCCAGCCACTCCAGGTCCAATTCCCTCAATTCTCTAAGCCAGGCAGAGGAGGAGGATGAGGAAGATCTGGCCTCTTTGAGCAATGAGTTTGACTCTCCACATGAACAAGCAGGTATAATACTTTTGTAGAATTTTCAGTAATTTTCATCAACAGTTACAAGGAAAAGTATGAAACCCACATAATATGTATGTTTCTAAAATATATTATCATACAGAGGTACAGTATGTCAAATTATTAAACACTGAAAAAACTGCTGTGATCAATCAGGAGGGATCAGTGAATGAGCTCTTCTGTGAGACATCCATTATTTTGGAGCACTATATTGCCCCAGTATGGTGCTTTCTGGTGTGGTTGGGCACCACATTGAAAAATGGAGCATTTCCCCAGGAAGGCATGATTCCACTGACCTGTCATGGCGAGTTTGTTGATTCAGACTAGAATCACAGCAATGTCAGAGATTCCAAGATCAAGCAAATGACCAGACCCATTGACTGAAACTTTTTCTGCTCCCAAGCTAAAGAACAAGACACATTTGGCAGGTGCTGGAGTGAAAAGGGAGTCAGATCAAGCACATGAAAAAAATGAGAATTTCCTTGGAATTGCCTTTGTTCATTGGAGAGAGCTGTGAGAGCTAAGAGGACTGAGACCAGACATGCAGCTAGCATTTCTGCTGAGAGGTGGTTAGCTAACAGGCAACACTGAACAAGAGTGTGTAGTAAATTATCAAGATATATAATGTTTCACTTCATATTTGGCCCAATGCATTGTTTCATCCCTTGCATATGTAATGGTTCTTTCATGGAAGTTTGGTCAGTTTTGCTAGAACAGTCAGTTTTTGTGTTGGTTAATAGCTAGCAGGGGAGCAAAAAACAATTATATTCACCGAGAATGGATACAGCTAGCCATAACATAAGTTATTGACTGGCACAGCATAAATGATGATGAGGATGATGATGATAATAATCAAAATCAGATCGACTGTGAGCTAGCTACAGGTACATCATTTGTATGGAAATAATTGATTGTTCATAGCTAAGGCTATTGCTATCTGATCTAGCTAGCTTCACCCAGCTGTAGTGATGCTTTCACAGAAAGCACCAATCATTACCTGTTTACCTAATAAGAAAGCATTATTTCTGAGCCCAACTAAATTGATCTAATATTTATTGTGGTTAGCAATGGTCACCATTTAAAGCCAACTTACTATTCTTAAGTATATGGACAGTGACACATTTTTTGTTGTTTCGATCTGTACTGAAACACATTGGATTTGACTATCTTTACTGATATACAGCATTTGAAAGTTGAAATGCAAAGAATTTAAGGGGCAAATCAAATAGAATAAAGTGTGTATTGTTTTATAATTTCTGATATTTTGAAAATTGAGAAATTGAAACTTTGAACTTGCCCTTCTTTATGTTATTTTGTTATTACACTTTCAAATTCTACTTTATTTCTTTTTCAGATTCTTTTCTTTTATTCATTTTTACTATCTGAAACTCATGTGTTAAGTACATGCATTTTCTTGTGTTTTTTTTTATAAAATGTGGTATTTTTGTGTTTGTGTTTTAGGCTCTCATTCCATTGACTCTGGGCAGTTCTCCAGTTCAAACCAAATGACTCGCAACCAAACAGTGAACCAGACTGCAAAGCCTGCAAACCAGTTTTTCCAGTGCAAGTTCTGCATCCGCTACTTCAGATCAAAATCCCTCCTAAGTGAACATACTAAGAAAGTTCATGGCATTGTGGGAAATGCTTCACTAAGTGAAAGGAACTCACCACCTTCCCAGACTTCCAATTTCAACATCCTCATGCAGGATGGTTTTGGGAAGGTGTTCTCCTGTCAGTATTGCACATATAAATCTCCCCGTAGAGCCCGGATTCTAAAACACCAAAAAATGTATCACAAGGGCCACTTGCTGGACTCTCCAGGGTCCCCTCCTGAGGTTGTTACAGAATCTAGCTCAAATGCCCACTTCTCTGAGGAGTCCAGCAGTGACCTTCCTGAAGAGGTTGTGGAGCGCAGTATCTTGGAATCCATGGTTAAACCTGTCACCAAATCCAGGGGAAACTTCTCCTGTGAGTGGTGTGGCTACCAGACTCTTCGACGGGAACGTTGGTGTGACCACATGATGAAGAAGCACCGCAATATGGTGAAGATATTTTCCTCGATCCAGGAGCCAAATGAGGGAGAGGGGAGCATGGTGTCCTCTAAACCGAACTCGCCTGCTTCACCCAGAACACCCAATTCAAACTTCATTTCTAGTAATCTGAGTGGCAGTGAAGGTTCTTCAGCAAACACCTCCAATTTTAAGGGATCTTCTGGAAATACAGTGAAGTCCACCTCAGGGCATGCAAACAAAATTTCGTCTTATGAGTATACACAGATGAAGTCCAAGATTCCCAACAGTACTGGTTCCTCCATTTTGTCTGAAAGATCCACTTTTGCTATGTCAGACATGTCTAATTCTGCTGTTGACTTGGATGCAGACATCATCCTTAATGATTCTGGTAGCAGCTCAGAAGATGACCTGGAAGATGTTGGTGATCCAAATAACCCAAATTCAACTGAAGATTCTGATAAGCAGCTGTTGTCTGAGGAGGATAACAAAATGCTGGAGACAAAGGGGATACCATTCAGGAGGTACATGAACAGGTTCCAGTGCCCTTTTTGCTCCTTCCTTACCATGCATCGGCGAAGTATCTCTCGTCACATTGAAAACATCCACCTCTCCGGTAAAACTACTGTATATAAATGTGATGAATGCCCTTTCATCTGCACAAGTCTGCTCAAGTTAGGAACCCACAAGCAAGGTCATGCGGGGTCGTCCGCTGAGTGGGAAACTCTGGATTTGCCAAACGAAAGCCTAGGTATTCAGAACGAAGGGACGGAGCCAGTCAATGGGGGAAATATTGGCTCTAAAATCAATGGCAAAAAGTCCAGCACATTAAATGAAGCAACCCAGCAGAATCCTCACCGCTGCACACTTTGTAGCTTCTCCACAACTACTCTTAAAGGTCTGCGTGTTCACCAACAACACAAGCATTCCTACTGTGACAACACACAAGCCACTAGTCATGAGGGATCATCAAATGAACAGCAAGATTCTGAGTCAGAAACATATAGTTCTCCAAATTATGTTAAGAAAACACAGACATCAATACTTGGATTTTCATCCAAAAAGCACCTAATCAACAAAACTGCAAGAAAGTCAATCAATGACCTCCCTTTGGACCTATCTCCAGTAAAGAAAAGAACAAGAATAGATGAAATTGCCAACAACCTACAGAGTAAGATCAGCCAAATCAAGCAGCAGGAAGACACAGTGATCAATCTGGAGGAGATGGATGATGATGATGAAGAGGAAGATAATGATGTTGAAATGTTCATGGATGAAGATGATGATGATGCACAAGCAGAACATCACATGAAAAATCAGAGCTACACATATAACAGGCAGTCTTTGACTTTGAGAAAAGGAGAGTCTCGAGAGGAAGGCAGTATGGGAAAAAAGAAATGCAACCTTCAGTCAAAATTTAGTTCAAGGAACATGCCCATTGAGCTTAGTATCTCAGATGATGAGGACAATGAAAATGATTATGGTGCCCCTGTTGAGCCCAAAGATCTTCATGATAGAGGTAGCCAAGACAACAGAGATGCCTTCCAGGAGAACCTTGATTACAACGAGGACCCTGGGACACTTTTTTACTGCAAACATTGTGAATACCAGAACAAGTCCGCCCGCAGTGTAAGCACACATTATCAGAGAATGCACCCCTATATTAAGTTCAGCTTTAGATACATCTTGGATCCAGAAGATCAGAGTGCTGTCTTCCGTTGCTTGGAGTGCTATATTGAATACACAACCTTGATGATCTGAATCAGCACTACATGGAACATCACCCTGAAGCGATTAATGTGCTAAACTTCAATCAGCCTGATTTGGTTTACAGGTGTCGCTTCTGCTCCTACACCAGTCCAAATGTTCGAAGCTTGATGCCACATTACCAAAGAATGCATCCAACAGTGAAAATAAACAATGCAATGATCTTTTCTAGCTATGTGGTTGAGCAACCCCCAAAGGGAACAGAGTCCCAAACGTTGAGAGAGATTTTAAACTCTGGACCCAAAAGTTTTTCAGCTTCCACTCCTGCACACAGATCATCAGCCCATTCAAGTCCCATACACAAAACACTCTCAAAGACACAAGAGGCAGGCACAGAACCTGAAGCTCTCAAAGAATCCACACTTAACAATGTTGTGGTCTATGACTGTGACATCTGTTCCTTTGCCAGTCCTAACATGCATTCAGTTCTGGTTCACTATCAGAAAAAGCACCCAGAGCAAAAAGCCTCATACTTCCGTATACAAAAAACCATGAGGGTGATCTCTGTTGACAGGTCTCAAACTTCAGGTAACACTACCTATAACGTGAACACACCCAACTCTCCAAAGACATATAATGTCAATCCTTTGGGTACAGATGAAGAAATATACTACTGTAAACACTGTGTCTACAGCAACCGCTCTGTAGTTGGTGTGCTTGTCCATTATCAAAAGAGACATCCAGAAATCAAGGTGACAGCAAAATATATCAAACATTCCCCTCCTACTCCTGGCTTGATGAAACTAATGGATGAGTTACAGATTGCTCCACCAAAGCAGTTTTTAAAGCAGTTCAGCAACAATGGACTGGATGCTTCAAGCACTTCCCACCCCAGGCTTATTGGAGACAAGGGGGAGGCTGAGATGCTGTTCTTTTGTCAGCACTGTGACTATGGTAACCGCACTGTGAAAGGAGTGCTGATACATTACCAGAAGAAACACAGGGATGTGAAGGTGAATGCTGATCTGGTCCGCCGACACACTGCTGTTGTACGTAGCCAACGAGAACGGGCTCAAATGATTCAGTCTGGAAATATGTCTGTCTCTGCCACTGTGTCCGATACAGACAAATCTAGAACCCTCCGGTCCTTGAAGTGCAGGCATTGCTCTTACACATCCCCATATGTGTATGCTTTGAAGAAGCACCTGAAGAAGGATCATCCCACCGTGAAGGCCACAGCTATGACCATCTTGCACTGGGCTTATCAAGATGGCATCCTTGAGGCTGGCTATCACTGTGAGTGGTGCATCTACTCACATGCAGAACCAAATGGACTACTCATGCATTACCAAAGACGTCACCCAGAGCACAATGTCGACTATACCTACATGGCCAGCAAGTTGTGGGCTGGTCCAGAAACTTCTTCCCAGCAAATGGGAAATTCAGAAACCAAGCACTACCAATGCAGAGACTGTGCCTTTGAGGCCTGCACGATTTGGGATATCACTAACCACTACCAAGCTGTCCATCCCTGGGCTATTAAAGGGGATGAGTCTGTGCTATTGGACATAATCAAAGGTAACCGCTCCTCAAGTAAATCACAGACTGAGTCTCTAAGGGACATGTCACTCTGCCCAGTTCACTCAACAGTAATCGTTCTGAGCATGATGAGGAATCATTTGATGTATCAAGACCATCTGCAGATATGGCTCCTCCCCATCTCTCCTTTGCCAGTACTTCCATTTCAAACAACTCATACCAATGCACTGTGTGTTTGTCAGAATACAATAGCCTTCATGGGCTCTTGACACATTATGGAAAGAAGCATCCAGGAATGAAAGTAAAGGCAGCCGACTTTGCACAAGAAGCTGACATCAATCCTAGTTCGGTTTACAAGTGTCGGCATTGTCCTTACGTGAACTCGCGTATCCATGGGGTTCTTACTCATTATCAGAAGAGGCATCCGCTGGTTAAAGTCACTGCAGAGGATTTTGCAGATGATATTGAGGAAATTAAGGATATCAATGAAACAGATGAAAAGTCCAAATCTCAAAGACAGGGATACGGTGCCTACAGGTGCAAAATGTGTCCATACAGTCATGGAACACTAGAAAAGCTGAGAATCCACTATGAAAATTATCATAATCAGCCAGCTTCGGACATGTTCAAACCTTCTCTGATACAATCTCATGCAAATAAAGATGATGCAATTGCTGAGTGCAGTGGAACAAGTGCAGCTGAGGATCAAGATGTAAGTGACTTTCACCTTGCGCTCTCTCAGTTTCCCATTGACAAAGGAGCAAAGCATGCTGTGTTCAGATGTCAGCTTTGCAAGTACTTCTGCTCCACCAGAAAAGGCATTGCTCGTCACTACCGCATCAAACACAACAATGTCAGAGCTCAACCTGAGGGCAAGAACAATGTCTTCAAGTGTGCTCTCTGTTCCTACACAAATCCTATTCGTAAAGGCCTAGCAGCCCACTACCAAAAGCGCCATGATATTGATGCATATTACACCCACTGCTTGGCAGCTTCCAAATCAATCACTGATAAGCCCAACAAGGTTCTAGTGCCTGTGTCCTCCCAGGCAGAAGGGCCAGAATTGAGTGAGGAGCTAAGGCTGGCTGTGGAAAGGAGAAAGTGTTCCCTCTGTTCCTTCCAAGCTTTCAGCAAGAAGAGCATCGTCTCACATTACATCAAACGTCATCCAGGAGTCTTTCCCAAGAGGCAGAATTCCAGCAAGTTGGGGCGCTATTTCACTGTGGTGTATGCCAAGGAGCCAGAAAACCCAATAGATGCCGAGGAGAAGAAACTGACAGAAGATCAGTCAGAGGAGCAGGAGAATGATGTAGAAAGGCTTCCATTCAGATGTTTGAAATGTTTCAAGCTCTCCTTCAGCACAGCAGAATTGCTCTGCATGCACTACACAGACTACCACAGCAAGGACCTCAAGCGGGACTTTAGCACTTTTGTAAGTCCTGCACAGGACGGTATGGACTGCTACCAGTGTGCCCACTGTGACCTGAAGTTCCTGGGCCTCCCAGACCTTAGTGCCCACCTCATTAACCACAATGAGGAATTCCAGAAGCGGGCAATGCGTCAGGAGCGGAGGAAGCAGCTCCTGAGCAAGCAAAAGGGAAGTGAGCCACCAGAGACCAAGCCAGAGAAGGTGGGTGGTTTTCAGTGAATTTGTCCATGTTTATTTTCATGACTGAAATTGCCATTGCAATTTGAAAGATTATGAGACCACTGGTACCAATAGGTGTGTACATAATAGTGGAATTAAAAGATAGTGGTGCTGGGCCCAAAAAATCTGATCCTTAGCATTCTCTGAATGACACTAAAGGTTCTTAGGAGACAAGCCCAAGGAAAGTATTTCATGGGAAATATCAAGAATTTACCTGGGTCATTACCATCTTACTAGAGCTATTTTGTTGACATAGTCATGAGTGTCCAAAGAATCAATTCATTGGGTTTAATTTTAAGGTATGTATTATATATAGTTCTCTGGTTATTTTGTATCATATTGAGTCATTTATTTTGCATTTTGCAACATTTTGCAACATTTGGTTTACATTTAAAGTGTTCTGTTTTTCCATGAATTGTACATGGATCCTGCACCCTATTCCTTGTTATTTAACACTGTAAACTATTTTAATTATTTAGAACAATTAATATTATATTTCCTGTGCTATTATATTTTTCTGTAACTGCAAAATTGTAACTCTCAAGAACATGTAAGCTTGGGTCACCTGACCTGAAAGTCATGCAAACACTGGTAAAAGTACATGGATAAAAAAAAAACATATGTAAGTAAATAAAAAGGAGTAAAAATGCAGCAAATAAGACAAGCAACCTGGGTCTTAAGGGTCTAATGATCTGTGTGCTTCCAATTCACAAATGACTTCTGCTCTTGCCCTTGAATTTGCCTTTCAGGTGGATAACCATGCAGAGAAAACCCCTGTTGGATATAGGTGCAATTTTTGTGTGGAGGTCCACCCCACTTTGAGAGCAATATGTAATCACCTTCGGAAGCATGTCCAGTATGGAGAGGTCAAGGCAGGGCATGTGAAGGTAAGCTGACTGTGGAGATGGCTTGAGAGCTGTATGCCAAAGTCAATGTGCTAAGAGCTCATGTAGCTTCAGGTTTAGTATAATGCCTCGAGTCTATATTGAGATGTTGTGTAATCTTGCCTGGTGTGATCAGTTCAAACGATATGTCTCAATCGTGCAGCCTGAGTGAAAATCAGTTTAACACTTTAACAGCATCTCTTATGCCAACATGATTGCGAGGTAGTATGTTTCGTAAACTAAGCATTGATGTTGACTGTTTAGGGAACAAATGAATATCACCACATTTTCTTCACTGAAAAATATGTGACAAATTCTGAATCTGTCATTGAAAACATATGTAAATAATATAGAACTTAAACAATCATTGGCATTCATTATCACTAAATAAAAATAAAACATTAATGGAATTGCAAATACAATTGCAGTGTTGATTTAATTCATTTATATATAAAAAAACTAAAAGCAACCACTTAAAATGCTTTCAACCATCAAATAGTCTCTTAAAACTTTTTTCTTCCACTTTAATTACATCTAGCATTTTAGAAAACTTGTCTTTAAAGAGGCATTGTTCATGGGCTGGTTTCTGCTTCCTGGTTTGTTTGTTGCAAAAGATTTCCTGGTTAGACAGTTTGGTAACTTCTCTGGAGCAAAGAAGTGTAGTAGCCCTGTTGCAAGGGCAGAAGAAAGCATAGCTTTGAGGGCAGTGGGTAACTCTTTCAACATTAGTATTCCACTGAGGGTGCCAGGGACCTGGCAGAGAGTAGCGAGCCAGAGGATTTAGTGTCTCAGCTGAAACGGAAGCCAAATGAAGGCCTGTTTCTGTAGACCAGGCCAGCCATTTCAATACATTAGATGGTAATTCTGAAGCTCTTTTATAAAGACCAAAGCTGTTCCTGAGAGTTGACAGGGTAGACTGCAGATATTCTGAAAAATATTATGGGCAACTCTTGCCTGAAGATAAGCATTTTTAATAAAAAGTATATTGTATTGCAAATGAGCTGGTCATTCTTTGGTTTTTGTCATGTGCCATGTTTTTGTATGTGTTTATTGAATATTTGAATTCAATTTAAATCATATGTGTATTGAGATTTTATTTTGTGTCAGTCCTGCTCTGCCTCTAAAAGGCATTGGAGAAGTGGTATTTACCCCTAGGCCTGACAATGCAAGGCTGGTGATTTCTCTGGAAGACATTATATATCTTATTTATGGTCCTATCAAGTGCAGGGTCAGGTACTTTTTCAGAAATGTCAAGTTTCTTTTAAGCCATAAAAAGCAGGCTTGTTGTCTCACAGCAGCACAGGAACCACTTTGTGCTGAAGGCATTTGATGTATTTCTTCCTAAGACATGGAGGAAGGGGGATACTATGGAATTGGTTGGGGCCTCAATAACGCTAATGTCTGGATAATCAACTCCAGGCAAGGGTTGAAGGTCTTAGTTTGTGCCTCTAAGCAAATCATGAGGCAGCTCTGTAAGAAACAAGTCTCTCATTGACCATTTGAACATACAGACAAGGCCCACAGACTCCAATTTTAAACATTTTAGCTTTCAACAACAACCAGACTATGTTGTAGCTAATTAGATATGTGTAACATTCTAAGATGAGTATGTTTTTGTTTTCTGATTTATTCTTGTCTTGATTAAACTACACGGTGAGTATTCATCTAACTGGTTATTTTTTTATTCATTCTTGAAGCAGGAAGTGACAGAAATCCCAGTTCCCCTTCCAGAGGAAGGCGAGGCTAATGGGGATGTAGCAGATGTGGTCGCTGTGGAACCAAGCCCCATGGAGATCATGTCCACAGTCTCCCAGACTCCTGTCGCCATGGAGACTGCAGAAGTGGAGAAAGGGACCGAGGAAGTGATGGAAATGAAGGAGAGGCTTGTGGGAGGGCACCCCTGCGGCCAGTGTGATCGTGTCTTCATGTCAATGCAGGGCCTGCGGTCTCATGAGAGGAGCCACTCAGCTATGGCCCTCTTTACACGGGAGGACAAGTACAACTGCCAGTACTGCCAGTTTGCCTCTCCTTTCAGACACAAGTAAGGATGAAAGGAAGCTGTTTCTGTAAAGCCTGTGTCCTCAGAAGATATAATTCAGTGGTTTTGAGTGGTTCATCTCTTATTTTAGTGTCTTCTGAGGTGCCTGTTGAAACCTTAGAACCCCAGAGTTCATTTAAGTTTTTTTGAGTATCCTGGTGTGTTATTATTGTGTGAGAAGATTCCCTGTTTATTGAACTACTTATAATCCTTTAGAATAAAATACTGCTTATAGTTAACTCCAGTGAGACTCAGACATTTTGATGGAGTAATTTGTCTTATCCAAAGTCGACAGACCTCATCTGTATTGAGCTCCCTGGTGTAATCCGACTGTACTGGATGTGCCCTGACCCAGAAATAAAATATCGTCCCAGTGTAGAACCCTGGGGACTATGGTGAAAACCCAGATGTATTCTGAAGAATCCCATGTCTGAAGACAAAGAGCAGTCATAGATTCAGAAGATTCAGAAAAGACCAGAAAGTAATTTCATGGCATGGCCTCACCACTGTCAGCCAGTTGGTTAAATCAAAACCTTTTGCTTGATGAGGTTCACATAACCCATAAAGCTTTAGGTTAAGGCTGTTCAGCTGTGGCCTTGGACTTCTGCATTCCAGAAGGTAATTCAGCTGGCTTGGAATGACTGCCACTTTTAGAACAGGAGATGGAAGGGCAATTTTGTTCAGTCGAATCAGAATCTACATTGAATTCCTGTGGGATACAATATCCAGCAGTCCATATGTCCTTTTAGTTAAGTATGGGGAAGCCATGCTTGAAGTCCACTGAAGTGTTTAGTTGTGTTGACACTGACCCTTGAGAAACTGAACCAGAAACTAGTCTGCTACTGATGTGCCTGTATTTCTCCTTAGCCTGGATCGCCATGTTCAGTCTCACCATGGTCACCACAAGCCTTTCCGTTGCAAGCTGTGCTCTTTCAAATCCGCTTACCTTAGCCGCCTCAAGAGTCACCTGTACAAAGCTCATGCAGGTAAAACATGCTGTTGATGGTCTTCTGTGCTTCAGGTGCCACAGGCAATTTTATGTTATGGGACAGTGTTTATTGGCAGTTTTGCAATTATGTAGAAACAAATTACCTGTGCTCATCAGTTAGTTTTTATTCAAAAGGTTGTACCAATATAGATATTCAAACAAGCTGATCATGTTTCAGTTTCCCTGTTTGTTTACCTATTTGTTTATCCATTTTCATGTTTTGAAAGGCATGCATCCTAGTAACAATATGGACCCTTTATAAATATAGGGTTGTTGTACATTTACGAAAAGAGATGCATGCATGTTAAAATGTTTCTAAAATGTTGTACTTTCTGATAATAACCCATTGATGAAATGAGCAACAGCACTAAAACTCATCATAGAATATTGTGTTCCTTGATACATCATGTTTGATATTTAAAATATGGGCCTTGGCTCTGAATGACTGTTGCTGTTACAGTATCTACTGTGTCCTACTTAGGAATTCAGTGTGTGTCATTAAGGTGTAACAGTTATCGGCAGAGCTAGAGAAATTTAATTACCCAACAGTATTGACTAGAAACCAGTTTCCTGCCTCTGAGAGCTGTCTGAAGTTGCTGGACATATTGTAACAAAGTAAATTATTTCTCCCATAATATGTGTATGATCATCTTATGAGTGCATAGATCCAAAAATATTATCACAAACTAATGTCGTTGATGTTCACTGCTGTGTTTACCATGTTATTGAATAGGTGAGAGCACATACAAGTGCACATCCTGTTCCTTCTCCACCATGACCATCAGCCAGCTGAAGGAACACTCTCTGAAGGCTCATGGAGAGGCCCTCACCCTCCCCAAACTCCGTGCTGCCACCCAGGCTTTGTTCCGCCCCCACAGGACGGCCCAGGGCAGTGAACAGGCCGTTATAATCCCTGAAATGGATGGTGAGTGTTTCTGTTGAGATGAAAAAAGCTCCATAGGCTTTCTATCCTTCCTACAAACTAGAGAACATAGAGTTTAATCCTTAAATCAGTCTTTAAATAGGTGTGGTGTGCACTATTAAATCTAAAGCTATTGTTAAACAATCATTGTAGAATATCTGTGACTGAAATATATTTCATGTCCTGTAGGGATTCTTACCATGTGAATATTTAAGATGAGTGACCTTTATCTCAAGCCCTTAACTTTACATTTACATTACAGTCATTTAGCTGGTGCTTTTATCCAAAGCGACTTACAGTTGATTAGGCTAACCCCCTTGGGAGCAATTTGAGGTTAGGGGCCTTGCTCAGGGCCAGCAGCAGTGGTGTTCTTGCTGTGGATGGACTAGGTCTTGAGCCACCAACCTCAGGAGTCCCAGTCATGTATCTCAGCCACTAGACTACAGGCTGCCCATTTTAATATGAAAACATTTCAAGATGGCGCAATCTGAATACTCTAATGGCATGCACACAATGATTTTTATTGTGAGTTGTGACTAGCAAGGGAAAGAGGAATTGAAGGACTTAAATTCCAGGATCCGAATTCTGGCATGGTCTGCTGTCATAGCAGAGTTAAGATGTGTCTAGCGTGGCATCAACAGTTAAGAATTCACGTGGAGCAGATCTGTGTCTCTGTGACATCTTTGATTGAGGAATCAAACAAGTGGGTGTAATCAGTGACAACAAGTTTTAAAGTGTTTGCTTTGCTTCTTTACACTCTTGTTTGGCTCTTGCTCTTTCTTTCCTGAGCAGTCTGTCTTGTTGTTTGTTCATTTATGATCTCTTTGAAGTGTTCCTTTTTGATTGTATTCAATTAATTTGTTCTGCAACAGCTGGGCACTATGAGATGTTTTTGGGATGAGACCATTTCAAAATATTGTACATGCAGCTTCATTTCAGTCTTTGTAAGTAGTGACCCGTGACTCTTAAACATTGGCCCTCTGACCCACCTTCCCTCGTAGGGAAAAAAAGCAAACTACCAGCCTAGCTTACTGTGTCCTCTCCTATAGTACTGCAAAAGTTAACTATGACAATTCCTGCTCTGAAACAAAAACTAAGACGCTAGTCCAGCCTTAGCAATGCGATGAGCAAACAGCTTGGAGAGAGTTGAGAGTTACCACCAAAACAAAGCAAAATGCAAATCTTCCTTACAAATAATCACATCATCACACAAGCTGTGTGTGCACTTCAGCAGAATCCGGTGACTACTGGCCAGGGTGAAAAACATATGACAGCCACCCCCTCCTACCACGCAAAACCAACAAAATTTCATGTAACCCTACATATCATGACAGCATTCACACCGCCATGCAAGCATTAACGACAGACACTTAAGAACCATGGGCAGTGAACAGCGATCATGGCATTTTGGAACCCACCACCACAAACAAGCAATACTGTTAATAAATATGAAATTTGAAATTAGCCTCTCATTGAATCACTATTGCTCGGCCATCTGTAAATTTATACGTGGACCACCAATCCCAGAGCTGAAAGCAACTCAGAAAAGGCAGAAAAATTCTGATAGGGAGACAAAGGGCTTCTGTGATGTAACCCTTCACATTTCAACACAAACTGAATAGGCAGGTTTGAAGGGTTTATTTCCTCAGAAACATTTTGTTTAGATGTTGATGGTCTTTATCCATTTTCTCCTGACTGGCACCAGTAGCTTGAATAAAATATCATTCCTATTAATTTCAAGGGATTACTTTCAACTTCTCCATTGCACTTCCTCTCAAAAAATATATAATGTAAAATGTACATACTTTCTAAAAAGGTCAAAGCAAAGTGTTACATCTACAAATTTCTACACATATCGGTCCTAGGCATTTTAATGATGTGTCCTGTTCTTCATTAAATTGTATGTTTTTTTGTTGCTGCAGAAAGAACAGGTCTTAATTCCATGACTGTAAGACATTTCTCCAAAAGAAATTCAGTTAAATTTGTCAAAGCATATCATTCAGACCACAGCAAAAGTAACACATGTATTTGTCTCTATCAAGTGGATATAATCAGGAACTGATATTATTTTATCAGTAGTACACAATTTAGAAGATTATATTACAGTCATTTAGCTGATGCTTTTTATCCAAAGCAACTTACAGTTGATTCTGCAAACCAAGGGTCAATCCCCCTTGGGAGCAATGTGGGGTTAAGGGCCTTGCTCAAGGGCCCAGCAGCAATGGTGTTGTTGCTGTGGCTGGACTGTGGCTTGAGCCACCAACCTCAGGGGTCCCAGTCATGTACCTTAGCCACTAGACCACAGGCTGCCCCCATAGAAGATTCTTAAGGAATTCAGCAGAGCAAGGTAGAGTGTGCAAAGGCTTGCAGATTTTTGTAGTATGCCTCTTCAATCTGCTCTTTCTTACCCTAGAACCAGCATACCTGGAGCCCCCCGATGTTCAGCAGCAGCTTAGCCACTATCAGCTGGCGTCACGGAACCAGGCCTCTTCCAGCCCCCCTGCTCCACCTGCGGCCGAGCCTCGGATGGACGCCACCCTCACCTGTGAATTCTGCGAATTCAGCTCTGGGTACATGCAGAGCCTGCGTAGACATTACAGAGACCGTCATGGCGGCAAGAAGCTCTTCAAGTGCAAGGACTGCTCCTTCTTCACATGCTACAAGTAAGAAAACAAACGTCCCCAGGGCGCCATTAGCAGCCTCCAATCCAGCAGTTTTTCCAGCTCTCATTAAACCGCTAACACACTCAGGACTTGGGAAGGCAGCTTAATTGGTTCAATCAGAACAATCATTAAACTCAAGTGGTTAAATGCTTGGATGGAATGAAAGTCTGCAGTCACTATTGCACTCCAGAAGTAGGCTTTGGAGGCCCAGCCCTGAACACATCCGTATATTTTCATTTTGCACTGCAAGTGTTTAATTGAAAAAATTGTGCATGATAAAACCTTGAGGTTGCACCATTTTAAAATGCTTACCAAGTACAGAATTGTTGTCATCCATAGTAGAAAGATGAAGGATTACAACTTGATGCTTTTTTACAGTGTGGCAACTGTTGCATTGGAACATAATCTCTTGGGTATATCTTTGGCAAACTAAGTGGTGTAGCCAGTCTGCAGTCTTTGTTTCTGTTCCTTCTAGTCCAGTGCTTTAAGGTCTGTATTCTTGTGTTTCTGTCAGGTCAACTTTCACCATGCATGTCGAAGCAGGACATGTTAGTACCCCTGAAGAAGGCCCCAAAGACTTGCGCTGTCCTCTCTGCCTCTACCACACTAAGTATAAGAGCAATATGATCGACCACATCGTCCTGCATCGTGGTACGTCACCTGTGGTTGTATTTTCTGCCTTTCGTCCTCTGCATGCCTTTTCAGATACCTGCCTTTTAAGTTATGAATGTCTTTAATTTGTGATTTTATTCAAATTCAGTCACAATTTGCCTGGCCTTATATGCGAAATTTCATTCACGGTCATCATCATAAGCAACACAAACAAATATAGTGAATAGGCTACATATATTTTGGAATGTTTTTGGGGTATTTTTTTTCTTGCATTTTACGATAAGGAAGCTTAAAAATGAACAAGGATGAAGCTCCTCTGGTAACCCTGAATAAATGTGCTGATCTGTCAGATAGGGTTGCACTCTGGCTGTTTCCTCAGGGCTAATATTAAACTGCCGCTTTCCTCAGCACACCTCAAAACCAGCAGGGTGCGAATCTCCAACCTCTCAGTCTGTCAGCCCTTAGAGAGGAGAATTGCTACACGCCTTCAAAAACATAGCTTGCCTGCTACATATAAAAGTATTCATGAGCCAGTCCTACCATGGGATGTGAGTTCATGTGCTCTTACTTCGCGGAAAGCTTTTGTAGTGGTGCCAAACGGATTTGGAAATGTATAACAGCAAGACACCAAACCATCTTGTACAAACCAGTAAAAAGCAAATGCATCTGAAGCAGAATCAAGATTTCTGAAATCAAAACATGAATCCCACTAATGTGTCTATATCATGCTGTTCCAAATGTTAGATTCCTACAAATGAAAAGAAGGAAGCTGGTCATACTGCACATTCTCAGTTCCTTGTGCCATGAGAAAATTGACTGTGGCAGCTACAAATACAAAAATGGCATTTCAGATTGAATCTATTAAAATATGTCTTCGGTCTCATTTCCTCTTTCTTTTTAAGTAGTATAAAGCAATATTAAACATTTGTGTTCAAAGTCACCAAAATATAGTTAAAGGTGTCCACGCTGAGGTAACCTCTTCTCTGCGGCCTTCCTCTCTGTGCTCCAGAGGAGCGCGTGGTGCCCCTGGAGGTCTGCCGCTCCAAGCTATCCCGCCACCTGCAGGGCGTTGTGTTCCGCTGCCACAAGTGCACCTTCACCTGCTCCAGCGACGAGAGCCTGCAGCTGCACATCCACAAGCACGACGAGCTGAAGCCCTATCAGTGCCAGCTGTGCTACTACGACAGCAAGCAGCGCGAAGACCTGGAGGCCCACCTACGCAGCGAGCACAAGGTCTCCCTTCTCATACATACCACACTCACATCCAGCAGACACCCAGTCTACTTCCTTATATCTCCCACACAGCTGATATTCCATTTTGTTTATATTTAAGGGGATTGATATGTATATACCTATACATTTGTTATTTCTTGAAATGAAGTAGTTGAATAATATTTTTTAGAATCACTGGAACAATTCAGGTTTGTCAGGTTTCAGTATCTGGATGATAAATGATATGTACGAAATGGTCCACTTTTTGACCTGGAATGTCTCAGGAGATTTAAAATGGATATGATCTTCACTCACGTGTGGCTGTGTTAATGTGCCTTGAAGAGAAGAGGCCATTAAAAATGCAAACATGGGTTCCTCAGTTCATCAGTGACATGATGAAAAGGTGCACAAACATAAAGGGACATGAACACATCCTACATCAGTGTTGTTCAAACTGTACTGTCTCTGACTTGCACAGAGTATTGCTGACCGCCTTTTAGTCCACAAAATGACACTATTACGTTTTTTTGTACTACATGGCATTTCAGAAGAATTTATTCCTCAATTGAATTATCTCATGACAGAAATATGTTTTAATACCAGGATTTATTTCAACTTAAATCCCAAGGATGTTGAGCTGAAGAATAGCTAAGTGTGGCCTAGTTTCTGTGCCACCAGACTGTCTGATTCATTGGGTACTGCTGTTAGTAGCAGTGAAACAGCTTGCAGAAAAAAAAAAATCAAGAAATTGCAATTAAATCTTGATAGTGGTACTATATCAGTCCATAGTCACACCCTTGTTTTGGTCCCAATGCAATTCCATGGTTTGTCCTTTGCCTCCCTTGCACCAGCATTTTGCACTTCTATTTGTGTCTTGAAAATTGCATCGCGTAAGTACATTTCCCCCTTGATAACTCCAAAAAGAAATTAGGTTTCAAGGTGTCTGAGTTTCCATAGGAATGGCATGATGAAACAAAAGCAACGGTGGCTACTTCTTTATATAATGGATATGTTTATTCATTAACACTACTAATCACAGTTAAGTTGGAGCTATGTAGTCAACAGGGTCATGCTTTTTCAACTTCTGCTACCTTCCGCTGCAGTGTCCCTCTCACCGCAAGAACCATTCCTCACCGTGTTGTACTCACAGTCGGCTCATGTATGCCTAACACTTTTCTTGGCGAGTAGATTCCTTGTGTTATTCGGAGTTACCAATGGGGAGATACCAATTTCCCCTCTAATATGCAACTGAATTTGCCGGTTGCATCTAAAATATAACCACGCTCAATGTAGCCCATATTATGTAATGATTTTTTTGTCCATGTGTGATGGTTGCCTCAAACTATCTTTCACTTGCAGATACAAATAATGTATTCTGAGCACATTTTATATTAAATACATTTCAAATCCTATTTTGCATACATTATCATGAATGACCATAATGCAACTGGACAGATGGAATTTCTTCAGGTGGATGTGTAAATTAAATTTACTAGAATAAACAAAAGGGTCTACTGCATTTGAATTTACTATTCATGTACAGTAACTCATTTGAATTCCTAACGATAAACTAAATGTTATGACTCTGCAGTTAGGCTTGTTTTATTACAAAAGCAAATTGAAATGTTAATTCAGTGAAGGACTGACATTTGATGGGAAAAAAAAACAATGGCTTAATTATTGTCCATAGAAAAGAATGAAGAATGTTGTCCAAGGAAATGAAACCGTTCTTGCAACACATACTTTAACGTGTCCTTTAGCTGCAACACATGTATTAGGTTCTGGCTGCTGTGGTGGAGTTTCAATCCCTGTTCTCACAGTTCTTGGCCTACTTCTGCTTTCAGGTGATCCGGAATTTCGAGTTGGCTGGGCGGGTCAATCTGGACCAGCTAGAGGCCATGAAGGACAAACAGAGTACTCTCAGCAGTGCTGAGGAGGAAGATGAGGGTGAGGAGGAAGAGGAAGAGAATGATGGAGAGGAGGAGGAGACAGAGGAGGCGGAGAAAATTGATACAAAAGGTAGGGGATGCCATTAACGGTGATGGAAATGACAACATTCATTCTTCTAGTTGAGGACACGTTTGTGTCCATTCCCTGTCCATATCAGGTCTGTGATCGCTCCTTTGCAGATGGTCCCAGTTCCCCAAGCAGCAGTGTGTCTGCCTGCAGCGAGAAGCGTTTCCCCTGCGAGTTCTGCGGCCGCAGCTTTGTCCACAGCAGCGAGTGGGAGCGCCATGTCCTTCGGCATGGCATGTAAGTCGCCCTTTTAATTCCTCCAATTTTTTTTTCAGCTCATCGCTGCAGCGATGGACATTGGCATTCATCTTCCTCTCCACTTCTCTGTATTATTAGGACTGTTACTAGCAAGAGGGCAGAGGCTGGCTCATCCCAATCAATAGAGGCTGCGGCTCAGTCGAAGACGTGCTCGGTGGTTGTTATGGTGGACAGAGGCGGAGACTTCCCCAGCAACGCAGAGGAGGGGGAGAGCGGATATCCTTCAGACCTGGCAAAGGAAAACGTGCTGAAAGAAGAGGACAGAGAAATGCCTGTTACCAAAAATGATCCTTAGGGAATAGGGAAGAGTTCTGCAGCTTCAATATGTACTGTACTTGAAAACCATGGAATAGGGTTAAGGGGAGGGGGGGGAACAAAAAATGGCTGCTTTTACAAACATTTTATAAAGTGAAATAAATAAATGTTAAAAGATACCCCCATGCTTTGTTTGACTTTAAGTACAACACATTGGAAATAAGAGTTTGTGTTACATCCTACAAGCAGAAATAATTGTTGAACCTTGAAAGTGAGTTGGTCCCATAGGACAGAAGTTATTATATTGGTAACCAATAGTGAATGGTACTGTAATGAAGTCATTCAGGTCAAATCCTCAAAGTGATTCAACTGTAACTAAGCAAGTGAATGAACACCATTGTATTTCTGTGTGAATGAGGTGTAGCTGATTGTTCTTTATCTGGACCTATTCTGCCTCGCCGATATGCACCACAAAGTGCTCCGAGAATATTTAGCTTTTTGATTTCCCTAATTGGCATATTTCAAGTTGCAGAAGATACACGACGTTAAACCTACTGATAAAAACCCAAGTCGCATTGAACAGATTACCTCAAATATCTTGTTTGTCAAAGGAAATCGAAAATGTGAAAATTTTGTATGTACTCTTCATTGCTTATTAGTCATTGACTGCTACAGGTTAGTTGTTGACCTATTGACTTCCTGCTTTTATTGGCCAATGATTATTGAATGTTCTTATTTGTTCTCTTTAACAAAGATAGTTGTGAATATATCAACAAGTTAATGATTTGACCCGAATGATCAGTTACAGACATTACATTTTAGTGATTCTGTGTTAATCTATAGTGAAATTCCTTGAGGAATAATTGCTTCTTTTTATAGTCATTTTCAATGCATACTTTTAAGCATTTAAAATAATCTGGTTTTAAGCATTTAAAAATACTGGCCCCACATTTTGCAGCAAATTGCTGCACAAGTTCAGATGTGTGTTTGTCTGCAGCTTTAGGAGTTCCCTGCACTTCCAATTTTAATTCAAAACAAAATTGTTCTGTCCCCCAACTTCCAATTTACATCCAGGGTGCAGAATATTGTTTGACACCAGTACTGCATTGTTCTCTGAAAGGGAAACCGTGCACCTTGAATTTTGTCAGAGATGCTTTTGTCTGTTTGTTATATAGAAAAATATGAGATTACCATTAATATTTCAGCTTAGCTTGACATTTTAATGTGAATGTCAGAGGAAAGAAAAAAAAATGTAGATGCTCACGATAGGATAGGAAACGAGTTTTTCAACAGTACCTCAAACTGACATACTGTAATTATTTCAGTTGTGTTTTTCTTATTTACTCTAGAATGTCCTATAGAGTGAATGGCTTTCCTGTTTGAAACTAGTTTGATGTGAGCAGCAGAATACCCTCAGATCCACAGTTCAATGATCCTTGATTGTAAGCCGGTTTTGTTGTGAAGTAGCCTGTACGTCAGAGACAAATGTGGATGGTGGTTTGACAACCAGCAATTTTTAAAGATCTGTATAAAACTTAACTATGACAAAGACTTTGCAAAATGCTTTATAATCTAATTGTAAGGAACTCCTGAACTTGGTAAATGTGTCTGGTTTGACAAGATGGAAAAAATAATAAATGTAGTTTTTATCTGTTAGAGGTTGCTGCTCAAATACCCTAAAGCCTTATTAGATGTTAAGAACAGCAGTTGTTTGGCACTTGATTGAAATAGCTTTTTTCCAACACCAGTTGGAACAATAAGCAAAAATAAACAATTTGCATAATGATGAAAAAGAGTGACAGCCATGACAAACGGATATTCAAAGATAACTGTTCTAGGTACCAAAAGTGTCAGCTTCCAGGACATTTGGCTGACTCTCTTTGCTACTTTTTTTTTTTTTTTTTGAACAATGAACCATTGCTACAAGGGGTGATAGCCCAGGTGCTGCTTGGTGCATTCTGGGAATTCCGCATGCTGTAATCAGCCATGTATAGAAAACAAACTACTTGTCAAGTGTTAGAAACTGTGGTGTCTCAGAAAGGATAGTTTTCCCTTTTCCTTTAGATGTTGTTCTCTTACAAATGGGGGAAAAAAGATAAATTATCCAATTCTCTGTCAGTTCAAAACTATTGTACAATATCTGAACATGAAGCATCTTCTCTTTCTTTTTGTACCTTTAAAATGGGGGACAATAAGGTGACACAATCTTGTTGCCTCTCTTTTTCCTTCATAAGGACTAGCCTGCCTTTTTAAAAAATAAAATGATTAGAAAAAAACATTATAGATATAAGCTTTTAAATGGCAGCTGATTCCTAGCAGTTCCCATTAATAACACACTGGAAACTTGTATATATTTTTGTTTTTGTTATGTTGGGTTATCTTATATTCAGACTGTTGGAATTCACCATAGTTTAACTTAGCTTCTCCATTTTGCCTTTCTCCTGTGAAAAACTGATCCCTGAAGGTGGTTTGTGATGTTGCCTAGAATGGTTGTTTACACTTTTTTCCGTTTATTTCTGGATATTCTGTAAATATTGTAATTCATTTGTCTTTTTTTAACTTGTTAATAAAGTTATCAGATAACATTAGACTGCATTTATTTTCAGTCTTTTTCATCTGTTGAATCTGATAAAATAGTTCTCCAAGGAAGGTTCAGAAGGGTTCGAAAAGATACTGAGCACAAAACTAAGGCTTAAAACTGGCTGTATGCAGTGTGACATTACAGAGCTATTGAAATGGAATAATTATATTTATTTTCAAAGTTCTGTGCAAAACATTGCATATTTTACTCATGTCAGAGGAAAGAATGCACTGAAAAAGATTGCAATATATATAATGTACAGGCCTTTGCAAAAGTCTTTGGCACATGTAAAAAACATGTAGAGCGAAGACGCCTTCAAAAATAATGAAAAAAGTCTCTAAATATATTTAAAAAAATAAAACCAGTAAACAGTAAAAAAAATTGAATTAAATATTTGGTATTACCACCCTTTGCCTTTAACACAGCATAAACTATCCAAAGTATTCCGTTGTTCCATTTATTAGAGAATTGGCTGGTGGGATGATCCAGGCCTTTTGGAGATCTTGCCACATTTCTTCTGCAGATGTTGGCTGTCTCGTTTGCTTCTATCTCTCCAGGTAATCCAGACAGCCTCAATGGTGTTGAAATCAGGGCTCTGTGGAGGCCATACCATCTGTTGCAGAAGGCCTTGTTCTTATTTTTGCTAAAGATAGTAGTTTATGACCTTGGCCGTGTGTTTGGGGTCATTGTCCTGCTGCAAAATGAAGTTGAGACTGCATTTTCCCCAGATGGTATTGCATGATGGATGACAATCTGCTTTTACTTCTCATCATTGAGCAGTCCATTAAATCTGACCACATCACCAAATACGTTTTCAGAACGCAGCCCCAAACCTGCAGGGAACCCCTGAGGTGCTTCACTGTTTCATCATTCACTGCGCTATATCAATCATAGTAATCAAGCTTTTGTCTGAAAAGTGGTATATAACCTAGTAAGATAAATTCTTTAATAAAATACAAAAATTCTCAGAAACATTCCATTTTTTGGAAAATGAATATGCAGAGGACAAAAATAAACACCTAAGATAAAATGTATATTAAAAATCAAGGGTACCAAAGAATTTTTCACAATACTGTATTTCCTCATATCCCTAGGCTTGGACACAGACCTCTAGGCTGGAGAAGATAAATAGAAACATTGGCATGTAGCACTATTGTGGTGCTCTCACTCCCATCACAGATAACAGAATGTGACAATGAGTCAATCAAACTGTGAAAACCAAACAAAACATTCAGATATCCATGGCTGGGGCCCTATACATGTTTAATCCAGGTCAGAACAAATGACCAAAGAAAAAAATTTTCCACCACGCCACAAAGGCATGCCTTTCCATTGACAACATGTGCTCACACCGCTGTGTATTACCATGCGACCTCTAGAGGGCACACTGTCATCTGCAGCAGGTTTACATGACCTCATGTTTTATCCTGCAGAGCTGAGAAAGCCCAGCAGTTCTCACCCATGGGAAATGGTTATACCTTTAATATAGGATCTGATGAATACACTCTTGGTTTCTCCTTGAATGGAATGTGAAGCCACATTTGCCTAAGTTAGGACCAACCTGAAAGAAGTAATTCACATAGTTCAATTGTAGACATCAGTCACTTTTGACAATATTTTAAAACATCACACAAGATCTGTCTAATTATATCCCCCCCTGTGTAAATCCTGAATTTGAGAAATGGCACCATTGTCCATGGACAGGACATTTTGCAGCATTACAGACACATCAGCACTCTGAGAAATTATTGACATGGTAGAGACTACTTTCATTGTATACTTTTACATTGTAAAAGAACTATCTACCAGCCTACTGCTGATTGGTCAAGGACCGGAAGATAACAACATCTAGATATTACAGTTGCATAACTGCTCAGATGCTTTATTGTAGAGACACAATTCCCTTGTTAATAGTCGTCCTGTTGTGTAACAGCACTTATGTCTACCTGTTGACATTAAAACAGCCATTCTGCTGAGATGATGGTAAAAAAAAAATTCAAAAGGAAGATATACAAGGAGGCACACAGAAAGCACTCCAGTACATCTGCTCCTCTCTCTTCTCCAAGGGCTTGCTATCATCCTGCTCTCCTCCACAAGTCTTTGCAAAGAAGGGTGTGCCTCACACTATTTCTTCAGACAGGGACATGATTTAAACCTCCCTGCCCCCGCCACGTTCTTGTTGCAAGTCCCTGTGAGATGTTTCCAGTGTTTGATCATTTGCACGTTTCCTGTTTGTCTCCCAAGACTAGAGGAAGAAAAGTGGTTTAGTCCATTAAAGACTTCTTACTCTGGTAATATATATCATTATAAGAAAAAGGTTCCTTAGTGGTTCTTCCATAAAGGTTCTTTTTTCATATGGATTTTGCTCAAGGGTTCTCTGTGGAACCTTATTGTGAGAGTTACATATAGAACCCCTTAAAGATCAGTGTCTGAGAAGAACTCTTAAGGGTTCCCCCAGCAGGTCAAATGAAGGACCTACAAAGGTGCAAGAAAGAACTTTTTCTTCTAAGAGTGTATAATGAATGTTTAGCTGTATGAGGAAATGTTTAGCTGTTGCCAACACACCATCTCAGATAGTATTCCTATGCAAAGGAAACATACCAAGGCTTCACATAGTTTCTTTTCGAGTTGGTTAGATTTTTCCCATAACTGGTAAGGTTATGTATGTAGAGAAGCTTAGCTATGCTGCTGTTCAGATATCCTTGATGGTTCAGTTTACATAAAGTAACATTAAATCCACATTTCAAAATGGTACAAATCAGGCCAGCTTCTGTGACCAGTACGGCCTGTATGATTATTATTTAAATGATGACTAGCTGATTGAAGTGGGAAAATGCTGTCTCATGGACTATCCAAAAATATCCAAAACATGCTCAGCTGGGTTCAGATCTGGTAACTGAGAAAGCCATAAGATATTGATAACATCAGTGTCATACTCCTCAAACAACTGGATGACTACATATCCTCTGCAGATGGTCATACTGTCACCATGCATGCCACTCCTCTTTCTGGCTTAGAAAATCATCTGAAAAATGATGAGAGCATTTTTCAAAGGGAATTTCAAAGGGAACTACATTGGAGATCATGATATCATATGCCAAACAAAGAACATTTGCAAAAGGAAACAGAAAATGGTCACAATTTGAAGCTCACCAACAGGGGTAGATGGACACTTTACAGTATAGGTGCTAAAAACCACAAAGCAACAGCCTCAAAAATGACCAAAGATCTGAATCTACATTTCTGTGGCACAGTCACAAAAATTGTGAGTTTAACAGAGCTGATATTTATGGTAGGCCTGCCATGTCTGGATGTCTGACCAGTGAAGGAAAGTAATATGGTCTGATGGATCCATTTTTACTATTTATTCTACATCTGGATGGGTTTATGTTTGGAGAAAGCCAACAGGGACAGATGGACACTTAACAGTCCCTCAGAAGCCCACATTGTCTGTTAACATAGTGGAGGATGTGTTATGGTATAGGCATCCATCTTGTGGGAATTGAGCCTGATTAAACACTCTGCATGGTAGGATTGTGGCCAAGGAATACAGGGTTATTTTGGGTAATGTCATGCACCCTATGGTGCAAATATTTTTTCCTCAAAATGTTCTCATATGGCAACATGATAATGCCCTCATATATACTGCTAAACAGTGTTTCATGAACACCAGAATTAAGTGAAACACCTGCCATGTCTTCTCCGGTCACCAAATCTGAACATCACTGAATCTGTATTGGACGTTATGGAACGCAGAGTTCAGAGTAAAGCAGTAGTTTTCCTTCTTGGAACAGATAACTAGAACTCAAGACTAGTACAGCAGAATTCTAAGAGGGACTGGGGGTGCTCTGAAGGTAAAGTTGAACCATACATATTATTGGTAAAATATTCATATTGGTCTATATTTACATGCTTGTCATGTCTCTGCCCATGACAAGCATGTAATGAACATAAGAAGGATGGATACATACATTTTTAGTAATTGACTGGATAAATGGGTTTCTGAGGTAGATTATTTTTTCTAAAGGGAAAGTGATTACTTGCTTCTCTTCTTACCTATCAGCCAGCTCTCTTTATTGCTCTCCATTATATTTAGAGTTGACAAAAAATCAATTCTGTTTTAGAGCCTGTTTTCATCTCACTTTCTCTAATATCACAGCCCAAAGAATCAACAGATTCTTGTAATTTTATGTAGAAAAACATGTATTACTGATTTACATTTTTTGAACATTCAAAAACTTGTGGGCACTGCTCAAGATGGATTATTAGTCAAAATGAACAAGGTTTCCACTAAATGATGTTTCCACTAAATTAATTGGCACATTAACCTCAAAGCAGATTTAACATTTCATTTTCTTAATAATTAAATTCTCTACTGTGTTAAATACAAAGCATTATAATTAATGCTTAAGGTTAAATTTTACTATCCTCTTACAGTAGTATTTAGCATGATCTCCAGTAGAATTTAGCATGTCTTTCCAAGGACACAACATTAATGTTTTTGTTTAAGAATGATAACTAATTCTGTTTCTTGCACATAGCTAAATTTAATTATTAAAAATGTGACTTCGTGTTCTCAGGATAATTTAAGAAATGTGTCTTTCAGAAATATCACCTATTTTCAACATGTTGTATTTAATCATTTCTCAGCTTAATAGCCTTAATCTGCCGTGAATTACATCACCTTGTGTGTGATTGTGTTATCCTTTGAACCTGAGGGAAAGCCAAAATATCACCTCAGCCTCTTCCTTTGAGGTAGGCTATTTCACAAGTCTAACATCATCTTTAAAAATATCTTGAAGACAGAGAGGATAAGGGGTGAGCTCTGAAACGCGGAGCACTCTGTACTTCAGAGAAGCCGATGTCAGACTCACTACCCAAGAGACAGCGGAGCAGCCGTGGTAGAGCTATCCCAGGCATCATGGGAGGAATGCTGTATAGGCAGCTGCGGTTTTCTGCACTCACAGAAGAACTGGAGCCAGTGGGGGTGTCACCTCATTGAGTTTCAGCTTACATTAGGCCACTGCTTTCACTGATCAGTGATCAGTAATCTAGTTGACTGATTTTGATGTCCCAGACCAGGAAATGTCAAAACTAACTAATTTCAGAGCTCTGCTACAAAATGACAGACACAGGAAAGTGATAATATGAACCTAAAATACCAAAAAAAGTATAAATTCAATGAATGCGAACAGTGATGAGGTGAATTAGTATTAGTTGACTCCTCAGTTGCCATCATACATTTCCCTTCCATCAAACACATGACTTTAAAGAAAATATTTTCATATGTATTATTTTTTATGTTTGTGAGGTTGTAAACACACATCCACACACGTTGTTGTATGTTTGAATACTACAGTCAGAATAATAAGGCAGACAAATTACAATGTTAGACAGGTACTAGAAATTGGAATCTGAATGTTAGTCAGGTATGAGATATTGTGTACGAAGAGGGCAAATAAAAAATACATGACCGTATATAAGGCTATGTTTTCTATTAAATTCTAGCAAGGCTGTGTTGCCCATTAATTCCCAGCAAGTTTTCTATTAAATTCTAGTGTTGTTGGGAGTTGCAAGAGGTGAGTACCATAATTCAACGATGGAAGACACAAAAAACTGAAAACACAATATGAGAGGGGTGATAACAGACGTTTGTCAAATTCCTGCTGTACTTCAGGGCTCTTACTGCAGATAAATCCTCTCTTTATTGTCCAGGATGGAAGCAAGTGAAGTGTATTATATATATGTAAAGACTAGGTGCAGAAATTCAGTTTGGATGTACCATGACAAATGCAACAATTCGCTTTCAATGCTGCGTGTAATACTGGAGTGTCATACATGAAAATGTGAGATGTGTGGTTCAATACCTAATGTTTATCAAGACTCTAAGGTTCCTCAGTTGTTAAATATATTTGAAATGTGCACCTGGCCAAATTATCAGTATAGTTTGTCCCAGTGTCCACAGTAGTCAGACACAATTAGCTTCACTCTGACTCTGGGGTAAGGTGGGTTTAAATTGACCAGAGTCCCAAGGATCACCATTGCATTACTTCATTCCAATAACTCCCCAGGCACGACCAGGCTAACAGTTGTCCACAGTAAGAGACATGTCTCTCACTCAGTTAGCTCAAGCTTACGTGTTGTGTGGCCTGTATTATGGAAATGAATCACTGGCCAAAGATGAATGCATCTCAGTCTGTGTTTGAAAATGTTACAGCTGGGAACTAAAGGGTACATTGGTGGTTCCAAAATGGAGGGAAAGGTTCATCTTGTGTCAATTTTTTTTTTTACTGGAACTTTACATAACTTTATCAGCTAAGCTGGTTAACAGTGCTGTTTCATGAATATTATAGATAAATGATTATTACAGATCTGCTGCATAAAGATGCCTTTTAATTAAAATCACATCTGCCATATAAGTCTGATATCTTATGCTCAGACGGGGCAGTCCCTATTAGAATGTTTTCTTTTGTGAAAGGTTAAACAAGTTCAAGTGGAAAATGACCCCTCTCGGCTCTGGGGTAAAATTTGCACTTGGTGCTCCGGTGGAAGTAAGCCGGGCTGATTCTGAAGGTCAGAAGCTCACATCTACTCTGCCACTCTGAGATCCAGTGTCTCTTTGCTGGGTCTGACCTGAGTCCCTGGCCACCCACCTAATACAGCTGCCAGCACATTCTGAATATACAAGTGAAGGAGGAGGATTCTTTCCATCAGGGCTGAAACTCCTGCATCTTTTATAGAGGGGCCCACGGGGTCTATCTCTCCTGGATAATTTATTTGAATTTACCGCCTCTAAACGTCTCAAAGGAAACAGAGGTGTTTCCAGGTTAAGTACAAAATGAAATGATCTTTGAGGTGAGTGGTTTAAAAGCACTTTGTCACATGGTCACTTGACGCAAAGAACAGGTTAAAGTCAGTTCCGCAAGGATTAAAGAATACTTCTTTCAAACGTCAAGTAAAAATGCAACACTCAAACCTACACATTAACCAATGTCAGGAGCTCTATTGTTTCTGGAAACAATGCATTGAATACATTGAAAAGTTTGAAAATGTCTGAATTTGTGTGACTGTGGCTACAGTAATTCAACTCAATCTACAGTTTAGATTCAATATTTGGAAAAGTATTACTTCCACTGCTTGACTTGGTCCCCTAAGATGATTTTGCTAAAGGAGCTGTCACAGTTACTGTTGCATCTCACCTCAGAAAACCCTGTAACTTTTACCCCTGATATTCACAGGATTCACAGATTTCACTCCTTTTGTTCTGTTTCACACACCTTTGCCTGGTGGTGAATTTATCAATATTGTGAAATAGGCCACATTTATTTAAAAATGTGTGTTAAAATATTGTAATTATAATAAGGAATATGAATATTTTATGAGAAAGGTCCCATAGCACAGGGCAGAGGAGGTTAGGAAACGTATGAGCAGAGGAGGCTGAGAACTAGTGGCTCTGTTCCAGGCAGTACCCCCCATTGTTTGTGCATCTGTCGCCTTCTCCTCCAATGTGTGCATTTGCATGAGCAGGCCGAACTGTTGCTTCCACAGTGAAATAGAAATGCCCACTGGAGCTGACAGAGTTTAATTTGGGGGGCATGCAAGGAGGGTAAGGGGAGCTTTGTTCTCACCAGCTTCTGATCCTACATTTAAAATGCAACTTTGTGGTTCAAACACATGTACTCTTTCGTTCGGGGAAACCAGTTCAGTCTACCGAGCTCTTATTTTTTGTATCTTTATAGCTGGTTTCATTATTACTAGTTTTAATTTCCAGCTGTGATCTAAGATGATAAATGATTAGCACTAAAATTGATTTTTAAAAATTTGGTATTTTACAAGTTATTGGTCCTGCATAAACAATTGAGTGCCACAGATATTGCTAAATGTAGCTTAGGAGCTAAAACCCACTTTCTAAGGTATTTTGACTGTATATTTTTCCCAAGAACTATATTGCAAATGAATATTAAACACTTTACCAAAAAATTAAAAAGTGGGTTTTTCAGCTCTGAAATTATATTTAGCAAGATCAGTGGCACTCATTTTTTAATCACAGAATCATAATTTGGTTGTAAGAAAGTGAAAACAAGTGGAGATATTAATTTTTGAAAATTAAAGATTCTTAAGATTCTATTAATTTGATTACTGTAAAAATTCAGTAACAACTATTTACATGAATACATGCTGCAAATTATCCATTGGGTTTTTTGGATGTTCAGTGCAAATTTAAACCCAATCCAGTGACAAATAAGCAATTGGTGAGGCATAGGATACACATACAAAAATGATTAAATTTAGCTCTGAGGGCCAAACTTCAAAAAATCATAACATAAATCATAAAGTATTTGGAGTAGAGTTGTAGGATTTTACAGGGTCCCATAAATTTAAGTTTCAAATGATTTTTTTTTTTCAAGAAAATCCATAATATGAACTGGGGATCCTCTGTGACTTGGCATTGAATGACCCTTAAGTCAAAACATTTTCCAGCCACCCTTAGTCCCCCATGTCATTAGGGAGACAATGTGACATTTTACACACAGCCTAATGTTGAAAGACACTTAAATGTTGAAGAAGATATTGGGTCTTAATGAAAACTTTGCTTCCACAAGAAAGCCATGTCATACTGTAGGTGTTAGTCATTCTGCCTTTCTGTCAATCAAATATCACATGATGAATTGCAATTATGGATTAAGACATAGAAGATAATCATACTGTAAATCAAGAGAATATGGTGTGGCTGAAAAACCTAAAAATTCTGTTAAACATTCATTATTATCAATTGAAAACATCTAACAGTAAAAATAATTGTAATATACACAGAAAAACTCTTTTGTATTCATGCTAAAGCACCTAAAGAGACCTGTTACCCAGACAACTGTTAACCTCAGAATTCACTTTGACTAGTGCAGTTTGCACACACCTATAACATCAGGATTGAACACTATCTGAACCACCAGCTCCCCAGGGATCTATGTTTTTCCCTTCTGTTCTCCTTCTATGATAAATAACCTGAGTCTCTCTTTACTGCTCCAGTGGTGGATTTTCTACCACTGCTTTTCCCCCTTTGACTCACAGGACTCTGTGCACATTAGAACACACTTTGGATGATGATCCATCTGATCTCACAGACCTTCACATACACGGTATGTACCTGGCAAACCTCATCAAGACCTGTCATTTGCTCCACTGTTGTTCTTTAACTCGTTCCTGCTGGCTTTCCAAAAACAACAAACCCCACAGCTGGCTATTTCTCACCACTCACTTTAGCAAGCTCCTGGTTCCAGGCCCAAGTGCAGCTACACTTTGTTTTGACTATCTTTTTCTTTTTTAAACTTTTCTATTAGCCAGCATCCCTGCTTGTGTCACTGGAGCACTTCAAATCATTCAGAACATTGCTGCCAGGCTGATCTACAACCTCCAAAAGAATGTTCATGTTCCACTCCTGCTTTTCCTCTCCTCACTGGCTTCCAAACACAGCTTACACCATGTTCTAAACCACAGTGTTAACCTACTGGACAGTCAAGGGCACAGCTCCTATCTATCTTCAATTCATCATTAGGCCTTAAAATCCCTGTACATGCACTATGTCTGGCAACCTCTGTGTCAGCTGGCAGTAACCACCCTGATCCCACTCCACCCTGCGTAAGCTCATCTTGAACTCACACTTCTTGTCATCAGCCCCCCGGTGGTGGAATGAGTACCTGCAGTTATAAGAAATACAGCACCAGTTCCGATGAACTGACTAAATAAAAATACATCCATTTTGACTTCACCTTGGTTCCCTAACCAAGACACATTCAACATCTGGCACCTGGCAATCTGGTCGTTCTAATTCCTAAGTGAAATCTCATGGCAAAGTTCAACATATAGCAATATGGCAATGGCTGTTTAATGCATCCATATGAAATTAAAGTATTGGTTGACTGTCACCATGTGATTACTATGATACAAGATGATTCTCCTCTTCATTCACCATTATGCTTTACATGTATTAATAAAATGTAACTATTTTGCTCTTAAAGATACATGTAATTGTAATTAAATGCAAATTATATATTTCCACCTGCCTTGACACTGGAGTATTATGACTGCAAACATCATTGTGACTGAAAAACCATGAAGCCTCTACTAATTGCTATCTGTAGATAGGTCTGAAACTAATTCATTCTTTTTTATTTGTTTGTGTCATGTCGATCTAAGCTTATTCACCTGGGTATGGTAGCATATAAAATAGCATGAGCTGAAATGTATATGACATTTGTATGCATGAATCCCTTAACTTTATGGTATTGGGAAAAATTATACCTTTTAGGGGCATCTTAATCAAATAAGGATAAATGTTTTGAAATTCTCCTTGTGTCCTCAGGGACTCGATTTCATTTGTGATCTTTTCTTTGAAGATTGCTCTGTATAATTGGGCCCTATTTGTACTTGTACTTGGCTATGTCCAGTGTTAAATATGAGTGAGAAAAAAACTGCCCTTTGATTTTTGATTATTTATCCAGGCATTTACAGAGGTACTTGGCAAAACCCTCAGCATGCATAATTTATGATAATTACCATTGACTGGCTTGTGATAAATTGTTTCCAGTTATGTTAATTATTACTTTGATTATATTTACATTGATTACTCTTTGCAGCTTATTGTAAGTTTGGTCATATCAGATTAGTCTGACAGATCTTTAGATATGCATGGTTATGAAAGCTTACAGCTAAAGCATGTAATAATTTCCTAATATTTGTGATGAATTCAGACACCATTTACAGTGGGCTGTATGTAACACCCCAGCCAGGAAACATGCAGGGTCTCACTATGGGATGCTGTCCACACAGCTGCTGATACACCAGCGTTTGGCAAATCGGCACTCCAGTGGTCAGTTAGGAGTCAGCCGAGATAATAAATAACACCTATCCCTTATTTAGGGAAGCCAAAATAGAAGTGAAGATCCAGCTGCTAGTGGACCACTGTAATAGATTTGAAAAACACTGGAGGAGCAATGGATAATGGGCCACAGTGACGGCACTGCATCCCAGTTTCACAAAACAATCTTTTGTCTATTTTTCAGTAGTACAGTGGAAGTTTGAGAAGTGGATGAGCTTTTCTTAAAAGATATATACACTCACAGAGCACTTTATTAGTAACACTATACTAATACTGGGTGGAACCTCCCTTTGCTCTCAAAACAGCCTCAATTTTTCATGGCATGAATTCAACAAGATGTTGGAAACATTCCTTTGAAATTCTGGTCCGTGTTGACATGATTGCTTCATGAAATTCCTGCACTTTCATGCTGCAAATCTCCTGTTCTACCACATCCAAAAGGTATTCTAATTCGGTGGATTCAGATTCGGTGACTGGGAAGGCCACTGAAGAACATTGAACTCATTGTCATGTTCATGAAACCACTTTGAGATGACTTCTGCTTTGTGACATGGTGCATTATCATGCTGAAATTGAATCATTAGAAGATGGGTAAACTGTGGATGAAGGGACATGGTCAACAACAATACTGAAGTAGGCTCTGACATTCAAGCAATGATTGATTGGTATTAATAGGCCCAAAGTGTACCAAGAAAACATTCCCCACACCATTACACCACCGCCACCAGCCTGGACTGTTGACACAAGACAGCTTGGGTCCATGGATTCATGCTGTTGGCACCAAATTCTGACTCTAACATCTGTATGCCTCAGCAAAAATCAAGATTTATCAGATCAGGCTCCTTTTTCCCGGTCTTCAACTGTCCAGTTTTGGTGAGCCTGAAAATCCTAGAAAATCAGCAGTTATAGAAATACACAAACCAGCCCATCTGACACCAACAATCATGCCAAAATCACAGAGAGCACATTTTTTCCCCATTCTGATGGTTGATGTGAACATTACCTGGAGCTGCTGGCCCAGATATGCATGATTTTATGCAATGCACTGCTGCCACATGATTGGCTGATTAGATAATTGTATGAATGAGTAGGTGTACAGGTGTTCCAAATAAAGTGCTTTATAAAAGATATCTGTATTACCAAAAAATAATGCTTCTTCACATATGAAAAGCTGACTAGAAATTTAGTTAAATGTAACAATAGGTCAAGAGATTTGTGATAAAATAAAATGACTCTGAAAGTGAAGTGAATGTGGACACAATCACATAATGTCTTTTTTCTTCTTGTATGAGCAAAAATGCTGGTGTTTTACTGCTATAAATAGTGTTTGTTTGATGTGTCATCAGAAAATAGCACCCTTCCACTGGTAGGGAATTAGGGCCTAAGTGAGCCGGAGGAACATGCTGAGTTCATGCTTTTTGCATTGCACTTATTCAATCTTGTCAACTCAAAGACAAAGGATTTTAAAAGCAGTGGCAGCTGTTCTATTTGTCTGTTATCTGTCCATCTTAAAATCCATATGCACATTCATTCATTTTAAATGTGTGGGAAAGAATGCCTAATACGTGAAAAAGAATACCAACACACCAATCTATCACCCTCAGCAATAATTGATTTATTTCACTCTCCTTCTAGAGAGGAAAAGACAATCATAATACATTCTCTTTAAAATGCACCCTCTTTTCAACAGTAGAGTATCACAACACATTATCTTGAAAATGCAGCATTGAAGAGTAATTAAAGTGAACATTTGTGCAAAATAAATCAACACCAAGAGCTAGATTATCGGGTTGCATACAATTTGGCACATAGATATTATATGGATCAAGGCAAAATACCAGAGAATGAACAAGTAGCCAGATGAAGCACAATTTAGAAATAAATGGAAAACTAAACAAATCCCTTACTATAGGCCTGCATACTGCTACAGTGAAAACATGGACATTCAGAAAGAATCAAAGCAATAAACCATGCCAATGATGGATCACTGCACCATGTAATCACTTATCTGAATGGTTTAAAGCACACTCAGCATTTTCACTTAAGGATGTCTTTTTCTGCCAGATTAATACAAATTCTCAAGAAAGCAAATTCAGCAACATGAAAACACAGGAATGTCACCAGCTAAATAGTCTTTTTACCTTGGTTGTCAGTCCCTCTTTCTTTCAAATGAAACATTTTTGCTATTTCACAGAGAATTCAAATACCACTAAATGTCTCAAAACTGCAGCTTTGTACTTTTTTTTTTCCAAATATCCTTTTCGTTGAAAAATTGATTGGGCAAAAATAAGGTGCATATAGGTACATAATAATAATAATAATAATAATAATAATTTAATAATAATAATAATAATAATAATTTAGCAAAAAGTCCTTTTTTTCAATATTTATTGCGTTGATTGATCCGTCCTTCACAGTGCAGTGAAAGATTTTCGACCCACTCCACATTGCAGAACTGCTTCAAATCTGAGTGTCTCATATCATCAACTACCTGTTTCACATCCTGCCACAGGTCCAGGTTCAGGGTTTCCCATTGTACTTTCAATACGCCACTCAAAAACTTTGCATTTCTTGTTCTTCAACCAATTGTCCTGAGACCCATCCTGAGGGGCACTGTATGATTAGACAGGAGTAGCCTCCACAATAAGTTCTTCACTCCACTACTCACAATTGAAGATTCCAAATAATAGTGACATCAAGATATTTCTTTTGGTGAAATAATTCAAACCGGACAGAGAGGCTGCAGGCTCTTTCAGAATGTTAACAAAGTTAAAATCACTCACAGCTTCAAGAGGAATGTAAGAACGCATAAGCCCCCTCAGCATCAGAGTGTATCCAAACGATAACATCCTGCCACATGACCAGACACCCCAGGCTGGACACAGAATATCATCTCCACAACGGAACGACCGAAACTTCAGTCTTCAGAAACTGACCAGCCAGACAGCATACACCATCTCAAAACATGAAGGATTTGAAAACATTTGATATTTTTTGGTTTGAACAAAATACATGTTATTTTTCTTAATACTGTATTATAAATTGTGTTGGATGCAAGGAAAATTGATTGTAGTTTACACACTATTTTACGATGCCAAGGCTTCTGAAAAGTACAAAGAACAGAAACTAAATTCCTGTTAAGAAATGTAATGGAAATCAGAGGGGAAGGTTTAGACCACTTGATCTACACATGTCTAGCATAAACAGACAAGGACAGTTTTTGCACATTGTTTACATTGAATAAACAGTAATTTGTCTTGCACCCATTGGGTTTCAGTTGGAGAGTACAGGTTTCCAAACTGGTTCTAAATCGGAATACACAGTGCTTCCAATACATGAGTGACCTGCATAATTTATCCCTTACCAAGAAACTGTGCATACTAGGACTCAGGGGTGAGCCCAAGAATTCAACCTGAATTCCAGAAGAAACCAAACTTACTGTATGGCCCCTTACTCCCTATGGTTGGTAAGGTACATTGTAAACGCAACCGCAGCACCTATTGCCCCGGAAGGTGGATTCGATTGGAAAATTCTTTACGCAGCCGCATATGCCTATTGACCGTGCGCATGCGTACTCACTTGGATGGCCAGGTTTGTTTATGCTCAGAAAAAGCAGAGAAATGGCGGCGGGCAGGCTGTGATGAGCTAGCGAAAATTGTCAGGAAACTATACAAATATATAGTAAAAACAACACAGGAAGGAGACAGACAAGAGACGTTATTGAGGCAGAGTACTCGCACGTCGCCAAAATGCAGATCACTCTGAAAACCCTGCAGCAGCAGACATTTAAAATCGACATAGACGGAGAGGAGACGGTGAGAGCGGGTGGACAGACCATGCATGGGCTGAGGGTGGTGGGTCCCATCTGAGAGGGCTGTATTTTGTAGCTAAGTCTCCAGCACACTTTGTACTCTGGAAAATGCTCGTAGTAGGTAGTTATTTTCAGCTTACCCGGTACCAGGGTAGCGCTGTAAGTCTAGCTGACCAACTTGACACAGTTCTGGCCCCAAAGTATCTCCCAAATCGCTGGCTAGCTACTAGTTAGCTTGCTAATCGTCCAAAATGAAAGATAACATTAGCTAGCTAGCTAACCTGGCTTGCGGAAGTAAACGTAGCATGATTGCCACAAACGCTAGCTACCTAGCTTAAAGAGTCAGATGATTTATGTTACAGTTAATGTTAACGATTAGCAAATTAATTCGCCTTGTCTAGTTAGCCTAGCAGTAGGTAGCGTCCCCAATACTTATCGATACTATCAAACCGACCGCGTTGAACAGCCTCGGCTAATCTAGATAGTCTTGGTAAGTAGCTAGCTACACGCCAAGTATCGCTACGTTCTTTCGAGCTATCGTTAGCCACTATAGCTAACTACACGTAGCGGCTGATAGCACGCTAATGGCATCTGTTTATCAAGTAACTCTATACCACATTAAATATATTTGTTAGTTTGGTAGTTTAATTAAGGTTGTGAGCGATTGTAGGTGATGTAAGCCACAATTTACCGATTAACGTCACTGGCTAGGTTAGGAAGCTAGAATACTGAGCTGCCAGTTAGCTAACTAGCTTAATAGCTTGTTAGCACTTTCTTGTCAGTGCAGCTTTTGTCCTTATCTCAAGGGAAGTCGATTTGATCACTTTCGGAGTGAATGACAGGGCCTTCGTTACATCTAAGAAGCATATTGTGTAGTCTGTTTTAATACAGATGGTTATAACTGTGAAATGGGTAACTAGTGCTAACTCTCAACTGAAATCTATGGTGGTTCAAATGATCGCCCTCTGACTGTTAACGGCTGTAACCCTCCAAATAGCAGAATACAGTTGCCATTCTGTCGCGAGAAAGTAGCAAACGTTTACAGTTTTCTTGTCGTTACCAGTTTGCAAACTTGGTTAACATTACGATGTTCTATAAAGTGCTGCTACCTAGCTAATATTAGCTTGAATGAGATCCTGGGAGTAACCTTAGTCAGCTGACCTAAGTTAGCTCGCTAACATTAGCAATAGCTACCGAAAGTTGCATTTAACGTGGAATGAAAAGTGCAAAATAGTTTTAGCCAATACATTTTTTTATCGAATCTAATGCGAATACTGTTGCTACCAGTAAACTTGATTAGCAAGGTGCCGGTGTGTTACTTCATACAACTTCAAAACGGGGCAACATGGGAAGTGGCCTACAGAGGCATGACTTGGCACATTGACTCCCCTTGGTGACCGATATCGAGTGCCTTATTTTAATTGCTATGTATCCGGTAGTAACTCAGAAAAAGCAACGCTTTTGTTGAACTCAGTTATACATTCACTTTCAAAGGTATTTATTCAGCATGTCTTTAGCTTGAGGTTACACAGTCATCAGGCCTTCACTCAACTTGACAACATGCCCAACTAGCACTAGCTATTTTTTTCCATAATGAGGCTTACAAATCAAATCCTCTCGGATTGTCGAGGCAGCTCATTCAGCGATGATTCATGCAGCTTGGCTTCTCTCAGTGTAGTGTCAGGCAACAATGTTTAGTTTCATTTTATTTGTGAATTTTATTTGAAACAGGTAAAAACCAGAAAATGGACAAATAATTGAAGTATCGAGTAGTTTTTTCTCTTGAACTATACTTTTAAATTGATGTCACGTAAGGTTGTGTTCCAAGTTCAAATGTTAAACTGTAAAAGGTGTAAGGGAGGTGATTTATTGAAGTATAAGATATTTAACAAAAAATGTTAAATGAAGACTTGAATTTGACAAAGACAGATGAAAGAAAATTCAAATTAGCGCCACAAACCCTAACTGTAAATCTCTTTACCTTGAACCCTGCCTGCTACTGTCCTGTAGCTTTGTAGTTCAGCTGCATTTCAAACAATTCATGTTAACCACCGGACAGACTCTTCTTAAAGGGCTAAATTTATTCTCACTGCAATTACAGTCTAAAAATTTATGGAAGTACTTGTAAATTGGAGATCTCCATCTTTATTTAATTAATCGTTTGATTTAGTCTAAACACAATGAGCGCATCCTGACATGGGTTATATGTTATACTGTGCAAGATTTTGTTGCTTCCTTCTAGTCATTCATGTTGGATGCAGTTTACATGAATGATTTCTATGGGTGTTAACAAAGGCCCACTGTAGTACTTGTTGTATAGGATACATTTGTCTAGAAGTAAGGGCACAGTCAGTGTGTACACAATTCTGTGAAACATTTAGCCATGATGATTATGTGCCTGGCTTTGCAGAATGAATAAACGTATGATAAACATGTAGCCCTACTCTCTATTTAAAATACAAATGCATTGGAACAGGTTGTCAGGCCAAGTGTTGGAAGCAGAGACCCTCAGAGTTTTCAAGTCCAGGCTTGATGCAAATGATGAACCGAGGTGGCCTGAATAGTCATTAAATGATCCTATGCTTGTTCAGTCCTAAGTTACATAGTTACTTTGAAATGAATGAATAAGGCTGTTTGAAAGAACATTTGAAACAGTCTGCCCAGTGGTGAGTACATGTCATTTGGAGTATGTTTTTGGGGCTTTTGATAAATATTATCTTCATAGAAAATATAATTGTTGTGTTTTTTTTTTTGTTAATTCCCAGGGTTTAAATATTAGAAGGTCTAATCATAGTTATTGCCCCGAACATGCAAGTTCAGTACTCGCAACAACTGATAAAAATAGATTTGGGTTTTCATTGAATAACAATAAGTAACAAGATTGTGTGTATTTGATATGTGTTAAATGTAAATTGTACAATTAATACAAGGTGGTAGACACTGACACACTATTTTTAATAATTATTTTCTACCAGTGTAATAATAATAATTTCTATACTAAATGTAGTATACTCCTACCGTATTCTCCCATATGTAGTCGTGTTATGAAGGAGTAATCAGATGAGTTGAAGGAAATACTCTGATTTTGTTCGTAATTAGCCAGTCTCTCTCTGGATGCTAGGTGCTATGGATGCAGAATCATATGAAGACAAAAGCTGGGTACTAAAGGCTGGTCCCTGATATCCGCTAGGGATGGCTGACAGGAACTAAGCTTTTTTAAAAGTATTACTCGTTGATTATTTTTTTGTGTTTGATTATTTCACACAGTCATGTTATTTTCTTTTATGTATTGTTGTATACAATGTTTAAGCCACCATCCTAACCAGCTTGTAACATGAATTTAGGCTTTGTTCTGTGCTTCCCTAATGCTACTTGCTTGCTTGCATTTAGGCCACAGGTTTCCAGATAAACAGAAATAGTATTTGAATCAATTTGTTCTTCAGAAATATAATGCAGTTCTTTTTTCTGTATCAATTTTTTTTCTAAGCTGCTGTATTTTATGATAATAAAGTAATTGAAAAGCTATATTATCACCCAAATATGATCAAAATTACTAGTTTGTTATGCCTGACAGTCAGTCTTTTGTCATAATGATGTATCAAAATTAATGTGGTATGTTATGAGGGAAAAAGGCCTTACACTGTAAATTATTTCACTGACATAATGTGGTATTGTGATGTATTCTTCCGGATAAATTTTTCTGCCAAGTGGCATCAAAATAGGTGTTGAAACAGGTGACGCATTGAAGCTGAAATTCTGCTTTTATGATACAGGTCATACACAACTCAGTATGTAATCTTTTTCTTCTGGTGTAGGTTTAATGACCATTTCCCAGTGTTCCACATAGATGAATACTAAATCTGTAATACTGATTTTGACATTGGTTGACTCATAGTTGATTGTTTCTGTAACCATTTATTGCAGTGATTTTCCAGGAAAATAATTTTGAATAAAAATGTCATATCAGAATAAGTTAAACAGAACATAATTATAAAGGACCTTGGTCTGTTGACATTTTTTTGCTTGTTATTTGTCATGTACCACCTTTTCATAATAATTCTATATTTTAAACCAAGTTCTGTGAGTGCTGTGGCACCAGTTGTCCCATTACAGAGGCCCTTTCACTGAGCACTGCCCTAATCAACTGAGTGGACAATGTTCCTGTAATAATCAGGGCATGCACGTATAGTGGTCTCAACACAACAGCATTTTGTCATCATCCTGAGGGACAAGCTGGCCTAAGTTGGCATTGGCACTGCCAGGATTCGGTACCAGATGTGGGTATATAGGGCACACCAGTACACCGAAACCCAGTGTTAGTAGGAAAAGCCACCTTCTAGTGCCTTCAGATGTACACACATGCAACAATGACTTTTCTTTTAATTATGGAGACTTCTGTAGCAGCTCGGTGTTAATCGGACAAACAAGCAGGCTTTACACAAACCTCTGAATGCAAGGAGAAAGACTAACTAACACCTCAGTAAATTAACATTGGTTTTTATAAACCTATATGGTTTGGAGCATAGCTTGGTGAATATCATGAAAAAAAATGTGACAAATTTGTCATTGTCTAAATTAATTGTATTTCCATGGTAATTAATTGAAACTTGATCACTCATCACTTCCTGTTGGAGAATATTATTGACTGTGATCTTTAGTTGGAAAAGCCACAAAATCAGCCTATTACCAGTAAGCCGGCAAAGGATATCTTTAAATTGTATGTTTCTGATGCCTGGACTGTGACTGGTCAATATTTTTGTTGAGATGGTCGTTCATTGTTCCAAGTAGCTACTCTATGGCTTAACATTGTCATTTTTATGTTAGTTTAAGTTTGTACATCAGTATTTATGCTCAGTCAGGAGTGGTTCATGATTAGATTTTTTTTGCAGTGTTAATTTTTGAATTCTCCTAAACAAAGCACACAAAGTTGTCCGGTATCTGGCACTGACAAAGACCTAATCATGTGTACATTTACAAATGCAATTTAAATAAAAACTCCCTGTTGTCTGTGTGTGTATGTGTTGTACCAGTAACAAGCAACTGTCAAGCTTGCCAAAGAAAAATTGTCAAAAATCCTGTCAGATTGTTCCATTTGATCATTGGGTTTTTGTATGCATTTCCTAGGTAAAGGCACTGAAGGAAAAAATTGAAATTGAGAAAGGAAAGGATGGTTTTCCAGTCGCAGGACAGAAATTGATATATGCAGGTATGTGTCTTTTTTCTCATTTAAAAAATGAATATTATGACATTTTTTTTAACTACTTTGAATTGTAGCAACTTTCTGAATTATTGTTTTTCTGTTCAACTATTAAACCAGTGCATGTTTTGTTTACTGAACCTCAGACAGTATCACTGCGTTTGCATGTTGGGGTCTTCCCATTTAAACGCTTTCTCAGTTTTATTGGTCAAGATGAACCAGTCTTAAAATGAGTGTGATCATTATTTACAAAAACATCTCAAAATTCTATAAGCAAGACAGGAGGAGAGTTGCTGCATGTAGAAGGCAGCCCTTAATGCCTATCTCTGATTTGTGTTTAAAGTCCTGTCTCTCTGGGAGGCTGTTTACACAATAGACCAGATTAGATCTCTGTGTTCAGACAAGTTGTTTTTGTTATTCATTTTGGAATGGAGTACTGACATAAGTCAATGCTGTGTCACTTGGGGAACGACAAAAAGAACTTGTGACCAAAAAAAAATCAGATTTTTTTGGTTATTGGTGAAACGTCCATTTTTTGGATGGTAAGTTAAATTTCTCTCTCTTGTGAAAATACGAGTTATGTTTCCTGCAATAACTTATTTATTAATTGCCAGCACATGTTATGCTTGCATATCGGCTCATCCATTCAGTGGTGAGGTTACAAGAATAGGAAAGACTGTAGTTCACTCAATCTATTTTGATGTAAAAAATGTAAATGATTCATCTGTTCCAGTCAGTGAGCTAGCTGACTATTCTTTTTTTCCCTTCCATTTTGACTAAATCTTCTTGCATGTTTTTGTTTGCTTCTTGCCAGTTTTTATTTTTGGTTCATAGGGGAGAGACTATATAATATGAGCCACTAGCAGTAGCATCCCAATCTTGCAGCCCAGGACTCTTAAAATAGCACTACTACATTAGGCCACGGCCCATAGAATTTCCTGACCTTGGGTCTTAAGAAGCATTTAAACGGTGTCTAAGGCATGATTGTAGGAAGGAATTGTCAATGAATACTAGCAAAATTGAGAATATTTATTATTGGTGGAATGCAAAATTATTTGCTTGGCTCACTGGACACCATGAAATTTGTACAATATACTAATCTATCATTAGACAATATCTAAAAAATAACAGTAGTGTTGCATTCCAAAACTGAAGAATGTACATTTATGAATTTCCTATTTAAAGCTTTTCATGAAATGTATATTTTTAAGCATGGCTGTTCTCCTGTGTTAAACCCAGAAAGCAGCTGTAGGCATATTTCATTGCTGTAGCATCTTTTATCATTTTGGAATAGGTTCAGGAAATCACATTGCCTACCAAGAGGTTGATATCATTTGGGATATTTTCCAACTGAAACTCATAATTTGAATGTGGAGACAGGCTTCATGGCTATATATTGTATTCATTCGTAGAACTATTTTTGTGGCTGGCAGTCCATGTTGGAAAACAATCAAAAAGCTATGCTTGAAATCCCGGCCATAGTTGTGGTGGGTGGGACTGACAACAAAGTTTAATTTGGGGGGGAAAAAAGGTGAAATACAGAAAAGTTTTCAAATAGTCATTTTCAATCTGAGAAGGGTTTTGCTTGCTTAATAATGCTTAATGATAGGAGTCTCCTCACCCTGTGCAGTGACAGATGAAAATGAACTTGAGATCATGGGATGAAAAGAAGTGGAAAAATAACACAAAATTGATATTTTTAGGTCCAAGTGACATTTAAACTTGAGCAATAAAAATGTACCTGTTCATCTTCTAGTTACTGGGCATTTGCATCTGTCTACATTCAGTTACTTCAACGTGCTGGGTTTAGTAATCTTTGTTATGTGCAGAAACCACTCCCTCTTAATTCATTTTTTCATAGGATTCTGATAGAATATGGCAAAGATCGGTAGATGTATTAACACTCATTTTGGGCAGTGAGGAGTGCTGGTATAAGGAGCATTTCTGAAATAAATATGATCAAGTCAAAGCTAATTTTTACTTGATGAAGCATAATCATTGTAGTTGTGTTTCATAAGTCATCAGCTGTCTGGTATACTGTCAGTGCTGAGTTACTCCAGGAATGATTAACAGCTGAGTTCTAAATTCTTCCTAGTTCTCTTTATTTTGACAATTTTTTTACATTTTGCCTGAATCTTGCAGGGGTGTACTGATTATATCTGCCTTTAATGAACTAAGAAAAAGTTTTGACTGTGTCTTACGCTGTAGTTCTTGCATTACTTTTTATACATTGATCCAAACACCCTAACTGAACTGTTTCAGTGGTGGCAAAGAAAATGTTGGGAATCCTTGGACTATTTTTAAACTAGGTGTTATGTCGTCTTTTTTCTCCTTTCAGGCAAAATTCTTAATGATGACACCGCCCTCAAGGAGTACAAGATTGATGAGAAGAACTTTGTGGTTGTCATGGTGACAAAGGTGAAAAAGATACAAACTTTTAACGAACTACTCTAAAGATACAAGGACTTAAGCATATATGCTGATGATGATAAGAAGTCTGTCAGCCCATATAGGCTCGTAAGTTGTTTATGGCAGGAGAGCTCAGTGCCAAGTTGAGAGGTGATATAACAAGTGGTGATCTGAAGTTATGTGAAATATAATTAGATGTTTATGCATGCCTGTAGTAAGCATACAAGTTTAAAGTGTATACATATTACAGTATGTATGCAATAAACAAAAATCACAGACACAGAACACTTTTGCTTCATTAAAAGTAGTATATGCAGGAATACGATAGGCTCACACAGTATACTTGAGTGGCATGTGTTAAGACAGCCAGGATATAATAATGTGGCAGACCTTCTCCTAGTTACAGTATCAATGTGTTACGGCAGTTGACTAAAATGCTCATTATGGTAGCAAACCTTCTCATGTGGACTGCTAATAGAAACAAGATAGCCACCACAGCAAATAAATGGTACCTCTGGCTGTACCAAAACAAATGGAGATAAAAAACGGTGTAAAAAAACTCAATTTGAAATTCTACAGAAGGTGATAGATTAAGGTAGATCAAGTCAGTGGGTCTCTAAGTTTAATTTGACAGGATGATTTGCCTTGTGACTGGGAAGAAGAACCCAGTGTAAATGTTTTCACAGCAGCATGAAATTAATACCAGTCAGATGGTTTGGCAAGATGGGGTAAGATCCTCATGTTCCATGTTTCTGCTTTCCAGCCTAAAGCAGCCTCATCAGCCACCCAGCCTCCCCCTGCAACCACCACTACAACCCCAGCCCCGCCCAGCACTACGGCAACCACACCTGCTCCTGCTGCCTCCACTGTTGAAACCCCACCAGAGAGCACGAGCAAAGATGACAAGCCCAGTGAGGAGAAGCCCCCAGTCAGCGCAGCCCCTGCCTCCTCTCCTGTTAGGTACTGCTGTCATCTCGATCGCCGTCTCACATTTAGCGCCGTCAGCCTAAGGTCTCATCTTAAATTACTCATCTGTCATCCATTAATTGGTATGATAAAAAATATTTACTGTAATGTAAACATAAGTCTATAAATAAGTGTACAAGTCACCTCCAGAATTATTGGCACCCTTGGCAAGTTGAGCTAATAGGTTGTGGAAGATTAACAAAACTAAAGATTGGAAAAGTAAAATTAGCTATGGATATGAGGATAGATTAAAGCAGGGGTTGACAAAAAATGAATGTAGAAAATATCAAATTCCTTTGCAACAATGGGGGCTATGCAATGCAAAAATGTTAACAGCCATCTTTTATAATTAAAAATAGTGATTGAGAAAATGTTTTCTAATCAAAAGCATTTGAATGAGCAAGTTTGATTTACTGAAATTTTTTGTTTTCTGTGAAGCTTGCACAGCCTGCAAACTCATTTTTAGCAAGGGTGCCAATAGTTCTGGTAGTGCAGGTAAATTTGCAGACAATTCCCCTGAGTGCCCCAAAGACTGTTCGGATTTTCAGGTTGTGTGTGCTCTGACTGATTTGGGGAAGAATAAGGAATTGTACAGAGTAGTCTACATTGTAGGCCTACAATGTGTTATGCATTGGCAACCATGAGCTTATCCATCTACCTCTACCTGGCTTCATTTGTTGTTTTTGTTAGAATATAAATGGCCATGCAATGTTATCTTTCACAGCCAAAAGAAAGACAAATCTTGGAAGAAAGATGGTAGGATTAGAAACTGAAATTCTATGCCTTCATATATTTTATCACTGACAAAAAAGGAATGTAAATGAATTGTCAGTTTTTGTGTTTCATCACTTTTGCCACAGCTACACCACCAACCTGATTGAATGGCCTTAGCTGAGGTTAATTAAGGGTTGAGAAGATTTTTGGCAGGCCTGTCTTGGAGAAGGGTGCCAAGACGTAGGGGAACAGATGGTATGAAGGTTACATTAACGCAGACTTGAAAGCATTAAGAGGTTCTGTCACTAGGGTGGAACTTGGAGCTTCCTCTCCCCTCTGTGGGTAGTATGCTTCACCCCCCTCTTGGTAAGCTTCATGGCTTTCTGTTTGAACACATTCCAGCAAAACATCTCCCCAAGTTACAAGCTATTTCTGCCAGTGCTGGTTGTCGGGTCATTTTTGACTATGGCTATGTTGAGAGAGGTTTCCGCATTGTTTAACATGCATATGAAATGGGTATTTCTGATATTGTTATTTTTAATTCTATTACAATTAGTCACAATACATACTTATTACCATTTTCTGATTTCATTGTAGCTCATCAAGTCCTGGGACAAATGTGAACATTTTTGAAGAGGCAACCTCTGCTCTTGGTAAACTTTTTGTGTACTTTACATTGTCCTATAAAATTAAATGGTTCAGTTTTGTAGTTTTATTGTTGATATAAATGTAAATTATTTGTAATAATTCATTATAAACCAATCATTATAAATGCCAATTATTATAAAGCATGGTTTTAATTTTATGCCTGTGTCTACCTAAAACTTCCAGTGTCTACCAGTAAATGTATAGTTGTTGGCAGTAGCATGCATTAGGCAGTGAACTGACATTTGAATCGCTGACATTTGATTCTGTGCTGAAGCTGTAGCAGTGTTGATGAAAAATGTGGCTTGTGGCTGAATTCCCCTGTGTTTGCAGTGACAGGCCAGTCATATGAGAACATGGTGACTGAGATCATGCTGATGGGCTATGAGAGAGAGCAGGTCGTGGCCGCACTAAGGGCCAGCTTCAACAACCCTGACAGAGCTGTGGAATACCTGCTGACGGTGAGGATGTGCACTGAGGCCACATCTCACCTCCATAACTTCATCACCTTTCTGCCCAAGCATGTGTACACCCCAGTTACGACTAAAAACCCCACACCAGCAGCACAGTCTGTCAAATAAAATACCTTTCCAGATATCTAAAGAGGGTGGGCAGTCATACAGAGGAATCCACAAAAGTGTTCTCTTTTTTGTTTTTAGAAGGCTTATTACTTTTCTTACATCAAGGATGGAAGTAGGTAGTATTACACTGCTGTTCACTGTTAAAGTACAATAGAAGCAGTTCAGGTAAAAAAAAAAAAAAACAGCCACCATAGTGCAGCATTACATACATTTCTGCAAATCTATCTGAACACAGCACAGCTGAGCAAGCTTAACAGTGCTCACACTTACACTTCATTAACCAAGGAGCACAGGTTATGCTCTGTGAATCAGCTGTGTTGTTATTTTGAAGCACAAGATGTCGTCGCTGCATGTAAGAAATTGGGGCGGGTAGAGAAGCAGTTCATGGGTGTCTCAACATTTTTTACAATAAATTGTGATGCTTTCTTCCCCAGGGTCTTCCAGCTGAAGAGGAGAGTCACACAGTGTCCAACCCAGTGGCCCCCGCCTCAGGGGGAACCCCAGCCGGAACCACAGGGTCCCTGACCTCGCCTTCCAGCGCTGCACCCGCGCAGCCCGTGAGCGCCTCTGGGGGTCAGTCTCTTGCAAACGCGTTTCATTCATGTCGGCCCTCCCACGCTCTGAAAATAGATGCGCAGGCATTCGGTTACACAAGCTGTGCTTTAGTTAGGCTCTCACCGTGGCGCTACCACACATATGCAAATATTTCACAGCTTCACAAACGCAACCAAATGCATGCAAACGTGTGCACGCTCACTCCATTGGATTGAATGACAGGCAGAAATGCCATATTGTTTAAATGGTTAGCTTTTCTGCAAGACACAAAGACAAGGAATCAGGTCATCTTACAAATTTTTCTGATGGTACAGATGGTGTTTGCAGTACAGTTCATACACATATTTTTATTTTTATTCATATGCTATATTAGCCATATATTTATCGGTGACGGCACCTTTCACAGAATGTATCTGTAGAAACTCACCAATTTGTATGATTTAGTGTGCTAAGCTCTGCAGAAGTCGGTAATTGTGGACTTAGTCCAGATGCCCAGTGAAATGCATGATGGTGGCAGTCTGATCTCATAGTTCACTGTGCGCCCTATAGCCAACCCTCTGGAGTTCCTGAGGAACCAGCCGCAGTTCCAGCAGATGCGACAGATCATCCAGCAGAATCCATCCCTGCTACCTGCCTTACTACAGCAGATCGGGAGGGAGAACCCACAGCTGCTGCAGGTACAGAGAGAACCTGGTCATGGGGTTGTTTTATGTCTGAAGAAGCCTGGTACATTTATTTTCAGAGATAATGCAGCTGTTTTTATTTCACTGTATTGGTGGTCTACTATGATCACTGAAAGCATTGTAGCCAGCTGGGTCCTTGAATTTGGTAGTATGGAACCTTGAAAAGGAATCCAAGATGGCAGCATATCAGTCCAAGTCAGTGTTATGTGTCATCTGATTTTTACTAATAAGTCTTTTATATTCATACTGAAGTTAAGCAGAGTATTTGCATAGTCCATTTGCGAACTTTATTTAATGAAGAGTATGAGGATATCTCTTTCCTCGACCATCTAATTTGGATATAAACTGCTCCCGTACTCTGAATCTATCTCTCTAACTCTCCTGGGTCTCAAAGACTTCCTGCGCCTCTCAGTCTCTACCTGCCTGGCCTCTCCATCTGGCCACCATCGCATCTCCTCCTTCCCTCTCCTCATTTCCACTGTGCACTCACACACACACACACACACACACACACACACACACACACACACACAGTCTGGACAGAGACAATGGCATTTCTCATGATTTTATTTTGTGCGTTGTCTGTGAGGGACTTGCGAGCAAGGGATTGTTCCTGAGCAAGTACACCTAACAATGTATATTGTGCGCTGGACATTGCTTATGGATGTTCATGCTCTATGGATGTTGTACAATCCATGCAAACCCTGAAGTGGTTGGCACAACACATGAACTTATCATGGAATTTACCCAGAGACTTACCCAGCCTTCAAAACCTGGCTTTAAATAACTACTTTGCATCCAGTGAGAGATCACATTTGGATTTAAAATGTGAAACGTCAAAGGAATTGTCATGAAATGTTGCTGAACAGAGATGGTTGATTGGTTTACTGTTACTTGTATCTGGTAATGTGCAACCCTGTCCCTGAGATGTAGTGTATTCAGACGCCATCTGATTTTAAATCTGTCTGGTCTAAATATTTTTTTCATCTCAGTGTGTGTAGCTTGTTATCCAAAATGGATAAGATTAGGATATGGGTTAAATCAACAAATGCGGACATTGTTGTAATATCTGAAACTTGGCTGACAAAATCAGCTACATATAAAGATGTTAACATTGAAGGATACAATGTTTATTGTGCTGACAGACCAAAGAAAGGTGGCGGTGTTGCTTGTTATGTGAAATCAAAATGTCACATTAGGGTAGTTCCGTCAGTCTTACTCATTTGATTAACTCACCCAATCATCCCCATTCTGACTAATGTTTCTCATAAATTCTCCGCTGTTGGTGCTTTTTGCAGTGACCTAAGTGACCATTGTGTCGTTGGTGCTATCAGGAACACTAAGGTCCCTGAATTAAAACCATGTGTCATTTGTAAGAGGAGTGTCACATTTTAATGAACAGGGGTTTTATCATGATTTGTTTCATTTTAGTTGGAGGGGAATAGGGCTGGTCCCTGATGTGGAGACAGCCTGGACTTTCTTTAATGATGGTTTTACGCAAATCATAAATACGCATTCCCCATTCAGGAGATACAGAGTAAAAGGCGTGGTAACCCCTTATTTTTTTTAACTATTCGTGAGCTTAACTTGGTTTGGGCTAAGGCAAGGACAACAGGTTCTGCCACTGATTGCCTTGTTTTTAGACAACTAAGAAACAAATGCTCATTTTTTATCAAGAAAGCCAAATTACAATATTATTTATCTGTCACCACTGAAACTCTTAATGATCCTAGGAGATTTTGGAAAACCATAAAATCCCTTTCTGTGAGCAAAAACTGTCAAGCTGTACCTACCTTTGTTCTGAAGGATTCTATTGCAGTTCATGACAAAATGGAGATTGAATTATTTTAACAAGCATTTTATAGCTCTCTGGTTGTCCTGTGTCTGTGAAACCTTGTACTGACGTTCCAGTGTATACTGGTCAGTCTGTTAATTCTGTACCTTTCTCTGTGCAGGAAGTTCATAAAGCCCTTAAAACTTTAGATCATAGAAAACTCTCAGGATCTGATCTTACTGATCCTTGCCTTTTGAAACTGGCAGCTGCTTTTGTAGCAGAGCCTCTTGCATATATTTTTAACCTCACAGTGGGAAATAAGAAAAATTCCTAGGATATGGCAATCTGCTTTTGTTCTCCCTTTATTAAAACCGGGTGACCCAGCTATTTTAAATTGCTAGGTCAATATCTAACTTATCTGGACTGGCTAAAATTCCTATAGCTCTTGTGAGTGATCAACTAAAGGAGTTTTGTACACTATTTTATCAATCAGACTTTAGAGGAAAAAAAAAAACATAGTACCATCACAGCTGCACTGAAGATGGTAAATGACATTTCTGTTGCAAAAAAAAAAAAAAAAAAAGCAACGTTGTGCATCACTCTTTATTGATCTGTCCAAAACTTTAGGCACCATTGACCATGATGCTTTAAAACATAGACTTTTTAAACTCAGGACTCTTGGAGCAAGCAGTCACTTGCTTCTCAAACTACCTTAGTAATAGTTCTCAGTGCATTAGACATGATGGTCTATGTTCTGATATTGTATCTGTCTACAGGGGTGTACCACAGGGCTCTGTATTGGGTCCACTTTTATTCACTATTTATATAAATAATCTGGGTCAAAACATGTCATAATTATGCTAATTTCAATTTTTATGCTGATAGCATTGTTATATACTGTTGTTCATTAACTCTTGTACAGGCCATTGAATACTTGCAAAATGCTTTTATTGTTGTCCAAAATACCCTACTTCAGCTGAAACTCATTCTTAATGCTGATAAAACCAAACATATGTTGTTTATCGGCTCTCCAAATAGGCCACAAAATATCCCTTCGGTGGTCACTCTCGAGGGGAGTGAAATAGAGGTTGTTGAGTCTTATAAATATCTGGGTATTTTGATTGATGACTCCCTCACTTTTAAGCCACATGTCCAATACCTGGTGAAAAACCTGAGGCTAAAACTAGGTTTTTATTTTTAAAATAAGTTGTGTTTTTCTTTTAAAAAAAGTGACTTGTTGCCACCACTTTATCTGTTTTGGACTATAGTGCTCTTCTAAATATGCACACCTCTGTTCAGTGTCTTCATATGGTTGACACAGCTTACCATGTTTCCCTGAGGTTCATTACCAATTGTAAAGCTCTGACTCACCACTGTGAGTTATACTCTTAGGTAGGATGGCTTGTTCTGGCCACCCGTACGCTCTGTCATTGGTGCACCTTTATATATACGCTAGTTTTTGGTCTGCTCCAATACCTATGTGTCTGTATCACGCAGACGCCGGACAATACTCTTTGTGTTCCCAGGACTTCTTTATGCTTTCTGTCCCAAATGCCTGCACAGAAATTGGAAAAAAGGGCTTCTGTGTATTCTGCACCTTCAGCATGGAATATGTTGCAAAATTACTTGAAACTTAATGAATTACTCTTGTTAAATGCTTTTAAATCCAAAATGAAAGAATTAGAGGCAGATTCCTTAAGATGTTAATGTTTTTAATTTACTTGGTTATGAAACTGACTCCTTTAAATTTAAAAATGAGTCACCTATGCTTAATTTTTAGTTCCTTTTAATTTAGTCTCCTTTTGTGTTTTCTGTCTAACGATGTGTTTTTATTTATGCTGCCGCCTGTCTTGGCCAGGTCTCCCTTGAAAAAGAGATTCTTAATCTAAACAAGACTTTTCCTGATTAAATAAATGTCAAATAAAATACATAAAAGAGCTTGAATTTGTTGTACAGGTAAATGTGAGAACACTACCATAGAAACACAACAGGTTTGCTGTGTTTTCTGCTGTTTAAGTATTTGATGGTGTTGCCTCGGAGTATACACACATGGGTTTTGTTATTTAGAGCTTTTCCCTCTGTTTGGTCTCCAGCAAATCAGCAGTCATCAAGAGCAGTTCATCCAAATGCTAAATGAGCCTGTTCAGGAGGCTGGTCAGGGTGGAGGTGGAGGGGTGGCTGAGGCTGGAGGGGGACACATGAACTACATCCAGGTCACTCCCCAGGAGAAGGAAGCAATCGAGAGGGTAAGGTGTAGTGAAGAATGTTCTGAAGAATAATTTATTTTGTTGAAATACTACTTGAGCTCATGAGCTGTTGTGGTGTTTTATGCTCTCTGATTTTATTTTGATTATATTAATTCTTAATGTTTTAGATATTTTTCCCTGAGTGCCTTGCGTAACTGCCAAAAACAGTCTAGGGACCCTTTTGAGTCTAATTTCATTTTGGGAAAATTCCCAGGTGACAGAATGATCATAGAATGTTTGCTTTTCAAACAAATCGAAAGCTTAATAACCTTTAAGCATCACTAACATGACAGTACTGTCTGAGGAAGTTATTAAGCTGCATTAGAGGTAAATCTTAAACCTCTGTGAAAATAATTGTGAATTTGACAGATTTTCAAAATCCTTTTGTGTTATATTCAGACCTCAAAAATATACATTCTAAATAACATTGTTGAAGCAAAAAAAAAAAGTTTATGAATATTAATATATGGAAGTCACCTGACTGATGTTTCATGGCAACAGTAATTTGTATTGATCCAAATATAACTGAATGTTCCTCCTACTTTTTCAGCTAAAAGCACTAGGATTTCCTGAAGGACTTGTCATACAGGCTTACTTTGCCTGCGAGAAGAACGAAAACTTGGCAGCAAACTTCCTTTTACAACAGAACTTTGACGATGATTAAAGGGAGCTATGGAAATTTAGCTTAAGGTTTTTTTTTTTTTTTTTTTTTTTTTGATTTATCATATGGAGTGGGGAAATGGGCCTTTGATTTTTCTAGATTTTACTTCAATGTATCATCTTGGTAACACTGGATCAACATCTTTGTGAGAGAAAGGAACCGTTTCTTAACACTTCCATTGGCTAACTCAGTAAAGACCCTTTGCTTCATCCGACACGATCTGTGCATCCTGTTTGTTTTTCATATAGCTGAGATAAACTGATGATTTTCTATTCTTCTGAATTAATACAGATTTAAATGAATGATCACCAAGTAAGTGTTTCCCAGTTTGTCAGCTACACTCGGGTAGTGGAATTGGTCGTTATGGTGTATTCATACATAAATGTTCCTGTTCATTTTTCTTCTTTTGGATTGAACAGTGTTGGCTTGCCAGGACTGTTTGCAGCAATTTTAATAACAGTGAAGATTTTAAAGCAAACTTGTGATTTTTTTTTTTGTTACCATTGTTCTTTTTATTAATCTCAAAGAAATTGGCTCCAAGTGTAGTGCATGCAATACGCTCAGTTTACATGCTCCAGGGGAATTGTACAGAAAAGTGAACTATTACCATATTTTCATGGAGACTGAATGCAATTCATTCTAGTGTTATCAAAAAAATTGAAGGCATGTAAATGGCTTGTAGTAGGTGTTAGTATTTACAGTTCCTATTACTACAATTTACTGTCATTTTTACAGAGAAATAAAACTTTTGAACTTAAGACATGGCCATTATTTTTGTTTTTGTAAGAATGGAGAGGTTAGTTTATCCTTATTTAATGCCATCAGACTTTTGCATTTCATTGCAAGCTGTGCAGCTGCGTGCGTGTGTGTGCGCGTGGGAAGACGGAAGCCTTGCTTGCTTCATAATGCAGCAGCTGTGACTCAACAAAGAATTATCACAGTACCTTGACAAGGTGAGGAGGAAGGTGTGGTTGTATGGCTGGTGTTAGTAGAAGCCTCTGAATATCAATGGCCTCAGCCCTGCTCAGCTACAGGATCTTGATCCATTGGCTGATTCCTTTCACTTCATCAGGTAATCACAAGTGGTCTGTGACTTAAGTTGCTCCTCCTCTCTGCGGATTTTCCCCCCAAACACTGATGTTATCAAAAAAGTGACCCAATCAAATATCAGGTAATTCCATGACAGCAGTCCTTTTATTCTTTTCCCATTATGATACTGAACAAATAAATTAAGATTCCCTGTTAGACTTATAGGTGTGCTATTGCTGTTGAAGCTCGTGTGATGCTAAAAAAAGCACAAGTCAAAGTTTTTTTGCCTTGGCCAGAGGTTAGTATTGAATGGTTGTGCAGTCAAAAAGATGCTCTTCAAACAAGTTCAACTCAAACGTGGCAGCGCTTGTCAATATGCTGTCTGCAGTGTGTAACTGTAGGGTTTGAGGCTGTGCAAGCGGTGTCACTAAATCACTTCTCCGTTCTTCGAAATACAGAAAAATGATGGTCTGCACTGGAACAGCTGTCCCCCAATACACACTTCCATTCTAGCCCAGTTTTTGCTCTTTCATCTGGAAAGAATAGAGGTAGTGTAATATGGGATTTCTCCACATGGTGGCAAGAGAACCATCAAGGAAAGCAAGGCTGACAAGATGTCAATGTTTCCCCCTCCCCCCCAAAACAGTCAATAATAATTCCCACAGTTACACACAAATGGATTGTACTAGTCCAGGAGGTTGAGTGCATCTACATTAAGTTTTGTTCAATAAATATCTTGTTTCTCATAATACAGAAAATTAAATGTTATGATAACATTGATGTAAAACCAGAAGGGTCATTTTGAATTAAATGGTCTTCCAAGTGAATTGTTGCAGTCTGAAAAGTTTAGTTTGTTCCATTATATCATTTTGGTTTTCAACCTACAAACATTGATTTAATTTTCACATATTCTTTCCTAGTGTAAGTATGCTTTTGTAGTCCATATGAAATTTAATCGTAACTAGTGTTTGGTTGCTTTTAAAATTGCAGCTGCTATTTTTGAACTGGGATGTGGAATTACAACCATTCAATTAATTAAACTGAAATGCCACAATCACAGATACACCTCTGACATTAAAGCTTTCATTTCTTTGTAGCTGTTGTAGCCATTTTGCCCTACAGAGGGCAGTGTGCACCACTATATTTTTTCCTCTTGACAATCTGTCTGCACCATATCATGCAGGGAACTTCCTGATCCGTTGGACTGTGTATCAACCTGTGTCACTCCAAAAAGCAAAACTAAAATTCAGATTATCTCAACTATATTCATGATGCTGTTTCCTTCACCATTTTTGGCAGTTGGTTATGGTGCACAAAATAAACTGCCGTTTCCTTATTTCAGGAAGGTGACGGTTTAGTCTGCATTATTCTGAACAAATCTCTGTTCCAGTCACTATGTTTCTGTTTACTTCCTTTTTCTGATGGATTAGTTGTTTTGAATTATTTGAATCTTTATGGTCTGTATGGTGATATTATCCATTTTACCTGTTTGCCTAGCAACACACAGCAGTCCGAGGGATGAGTAGTGATCAGCATTTACATTTTTCATCACAGCAATGTACAGAAAGTCCCACACATTTTTTGCCCCCACATACAAACCAGTTACTGTTTTATTTCTTTTTTGATTTGGTACCTTGTATGACCCTTTTAAACACAAAATGCAGATTCCAGAGAAAATTAAAACAATACTGATTCCAAGAAAAAATTGAATGTGTTTAATGAAAGGACTCATATAGATGATGAATCTTATATTGGGCATTGCAATTGACAATGTCAACATGACCAGAAATCAACCATCCTAATTTTTCAGTAGCTGCCAGTCTACCTACAATGAGGTTGACTCTATACCTATGGCACCAGGAGATTGTATATAAAAATACAAATGATGAATGAAGGGTTAAAATAGGATATTGTTTCACCGCTGAATGCGATCCAGTGGCTTGGCTTACCTCACATTTCTTCTATATGACAAGTGAAAAGAGAACACCATGGAAACGGGACATGTTAGAAGAGTTATTTGTTCAGATCTTTTTAACTAAAACATTGTCTAATTTCACCCCAGGCATTTTCCCTTTTATTCATGAAAGCGATTATATGAGTCTGCTTTAAAGTTGTGGATAAACATGTTTAACAATACATCCATAACAGCACAATGAGTCGGACTTTACCAGCAATGAACTGAAAGCAATGAACGAGAACACCTGTATAATTGACAGTAAAGTGAACACTCGCTGTTGCAAAATGCTAATCTGTGTTTGTATTTATACATCTGATTTGTCCACAATTAGAAACCACTAACAAAATGCTGGCAAAGTGCATCCATAATTTTCAGACTGTATGTTTGGTTTGGCCCACATATACAGTTTAGAACACATACCATAATCTTGTTATATTAAAACATGCTGAGAGAAAGCAGCCTAAGAATGAAGTCGTAGAACATGTATCTTAACCTTAAAATTCAAATGGCCCATATAAGAATGATCTGTATAATACACTTTGGTAGTTTTGCCAACTAAAGAGCATGAGACATGTCTCTAGTCTATTCTTTGTTACATCGCTGTAATAAGATGAGACACGGTCAGTAACATAGGCCACATTACTGCGGCAACAATATGTATAAATTCAGGTCATAACCACTGTAAGAAAACTGGCAGACTAATCCAGTTTAAAACAAACAGTCACACAGGATTTACAGTCAGTCATACTATCTGCCGACAGTCATAGTATCTGCCAACAAAGTTAAAACAATATTGTATTTTGATGAGGAATACACTGTAATCGTAATGGTTAAATGTTGTTTTAACAGAAAATATAACACAGGCTCGCTAAAGCCTTCTTTAAACTGCTAAATTAGTAAAATGGCATCAAGACACCACAGTCCAATGTATACTTTTTGAAGTGTAACCACTCTTAACTGCATTTTTATTTGGAGCATATAATACATAAAATATCAAATTTAAGAAAATGTTTTATTTACAAATGTACAAAATGAAACAGATTATATTACATATTTTGACTATACACAAAAAACAACATTCATTCTTTTTTAAGAAATGAGTGTTTCAAATTAATGACTAGAACATTATTGCACTTTGCAACCACAGTGCATTGAAAATTGCCATCACCATTGATAGGGGACACATTCACCTGATCCATGTCAAGCATATGGAAGACTGGTTTCAAAGAAACATACAAAAAAACCATATGGCACAATAAAATTTGCATCTTTTGTTTTTCCCTTTGGTACCTTTAAATACATTTAAGTCTCTGAGCACCATCCCATAATAAACCATAATTTATATTGTACCTGAATTGAATGGCTTTACAAGAGCAGTATAAAAATAGATGTATAATACAATGTTATACAGTGTTTGTGTGAAGACAAATGGAATGTTTCTGGTTGAAGGCCTCATTTCTTTTGAGATTCTTTGTTTATCACTTATTTCATTTTCCCTGATATTCATATATTTCCAGTCATACTTTGGCACCTGGTCCTCCAAGTTTTGTCATGTAGAAATTAGAATTCCAGTTTAGTCCCAAACAACGATTGATGCAAGTAGTTTCTATCAATCTCCAGTCCATTGGAAGACGATGGGAGTTCAGCCTCTGCGAGAAGTTCGTTGCCGTGGACAACACAGCTGGTCATGTAGTACATCTGGTTAAAGGCAGTGTCTGGTATAAGGGCACAAATTTGTTCGTTCTCTTTGCATCTTTCCTTGATTCTGGCGGGTCTCATAAGTGCCGCTTCATGTGTAGAGCCAGGTGGTCTGACCTTGAGAACGCCCGGTCACATTTCTGACACTGGAAAGGGCGATGGCCTGTATGTTTCCTGTAGTGGCGTGTTAGTTCATCGGAGCGGGCAAACTTCCAGCCGCAACCCTCCCAGTCACAGTGATAAGGCTTCTCTCCTAAACGACGGAAGTTAGAAAAAAAAGTTACCCACAAGTGGAAGTTGTGGAAAACTTTCTTAACCATAAAAAGCTATCCTTTTCTTCAGTTAATGATAGGGTCATATAATCAGACACTGACTGGATTCTAGTGTGAATTCTCATCACCCGGCTGTCTAAATGGCTCTGTGTGACACCTGTCAACAAGGCTATTCTCTAGCTATTTCAGTAATGACACAGTGCAACAATTTACAACACTAACATAACAACCACCCAAATTATAATTGACAGACACTGTACAAAGTCCTGCATATATTCACTAATGACAACTTAATGTGCCATCATTTATTCTGCTATGTATCAGATTGTATTTTTCTCTATATGAAAAGCTTTCCATAAGTAGAAAGAGGATAGGAAGACAAAACTAAACTTTTCTATTTCAAACCTCTCTCCTTGGCATTTGTCATTCCATACACAAAATCTGTGTTTTTTCTGTGGTTGCACAGTTTGGCCTTTACAAGTTTTTCTTTCAAGTTAATGTAATCTAATTTTTGAAGTCAATCATTTTTAAAAAATTCCTACATCATATATATCGTATATCAAAACCCACAACCACAACTTCTAAAAACTGGTCTAAAAAGGGCCCTAAAACATTAAACAGATGCATGCCTGACTCTTACATTAAAAGCCTTATGAGACCAAGTTTTTAATTTTATTATGATTGTGTAGTAAAATGTAGTAATAATGATTGCTTTGCAGAAGCTGTTCCATGGCCTACATAACAAGCTTCAGTGCAAGTTTAGAAAAACCTACCTGTGTGTGTTCTGTGATGTGCTTTGAGGTGGGAGCTCTTAGTGTAGGTTTTGCCGCAGCCCGCGTAGTCGCACGTATGGGTGGCTATCCTTTTCCTGGGCCAGGAGCGACGCCCCCTTTTGGGTTTAGGCTCCTCTGGCAAACAGTCTGCCGAGGACAAAAGCTCTAGGGGTGAAGAGGGTGGGGTGAGCATGGCCTCAGGCAGCAAATGTGGAATGTGCAAAGGTTCTTCAAAAATACTTAGATAGGACTGACCTTGGTATTGGAGGGATGGAGGTTGGGTGTAGGGGGAGTAGCCTGCTGGGGCGTGGTAGCCCTGGGAGAGAGGCAGTTGTGGGTGACTTAAAACCTGAGGTGAGGGGTGGTGGTCTCTGCTCAGTACGTCCCCTGAGGAAAGGGATGTGGAAGGTCTGCCAGCTGCCATGGGCCGGGCTTGTGGGAAACTGTGAGGGCTGAGGAGGGGCCTTTGGCTGCTCCCAGGGCGCGAGCTAACCCCATGATGGAGGTCCATTGGCCGTGTGATGGTGCACGTGCTGGGGTTCTCCTGCTTTATCCGGTGGCAAACGAAGGGCAAGGCCGAGTCCACGACAGCACTGCTTTTGCTGACGTTTATGCTCTGGCTGTAGTCCGCCATGTCCATGGTGGTTTTGACCACAAACTTTCCTTGTAGGCTGGGGGGTTGCAGGTACGCAGGATCCAGCTCGGGTCTCATGAGCTCAGCAACAAAGCCCCCCGAGGGGGACACATCACTGATATCAGGGATAGTGTATTGAATGTCACTGGCTGGGCCCTGAGGGGAGGGGAGCTGGTAGGAGTATGACCCCGGAGAAGGGGGAAGATTTCGGGAGCTGCTGGCCAGGGCATCCTGCTGCTGCTGTTGCAACATGGTGTTGGACAGGATAAAGTCATAATCCAGTAATTCCAGCTCCTCCATCTCACTTTTAGCCATCCCAGCGGCGAGTTCCTGCTCAGGACAACCACCAGCTGAGGGCACACAGGGTCTCTTAAGGTGGGAAAGCTCCTCTTTCCATCGCTGAAAAAAAAGATCAGAAGTTTGATAAATCTGTTGAGCCAGATCACGATGCTTTTCAAATAAGCTATAACAATCGATAAACAAAAGAACAGCGTCCATCTTTTTGTATGTCATCTGACGAAAGCCTACTTTTTTAATCGTTAAACAAGGCTACTTTTTTTTAGATTTTACTATACTCTTAATGGGTACTAGCGACAGTACGCCTGTTCTGTCCACATGAAGTAACAAGTAAAATACCAACATGAAGTAACTGTAACCTTATTTTGTTACGTTCCCAAAACATTCTCCCGTGGCAATGGCTTATAACAAGCATAATATTGGTGAAGCCGTGTCTTGATTGATTCTTGACTTCTAGTAATTAGATTACTCTCGTTTGAAAATTCGCTTTCAGTTACTCCGACCTCTGAAGCCAATGAAAAACAGAACATTGCCGACACATTAAAAAAAAATACTAAAAATGACTGAAATTTAGAGGATGCACCTTACGAAAAAGAATTATTTGAAATTAAAAAATGTTGCTATGTACAATGTGTGGATTTTCCAACTGATCTTTAAGCAAACTCAGAGAATTTTAACGATATTAAATCATTCGCCCTTATTTGTTGCACCAATGGCTAGTGTAAACTGAAGTGTGCAGTATGGTTTTTTAACTTTAAAATGATTCCTCGCAGTGGCAAAATATAGCTACATCAATGGTGCTCGTGGGAGAATAAGACACGTACCAAGTTAAGCGACCGTAAAAATTAAGAACATATTTTCAATATATATAGATATGCATCTTCACAAATCGAGATTACAGAAATATAAATTTCTGCTTGAACATAGGCTACTCACTGAACTCGCAATTCCCAATCCCGCTGATTTGTTCTTGCCAGGGGTGGCACTTGCAAACGTAGATATGGAAGGCAAAAGCGTTCCGCTTAATGCCATATCGAAGTCACTTGGTGGTTGCCTGTAAGAACACAAGATAATGTAAATAAATCCTTGATGCGTTCGGTTGTTCGCTAGTTCTCCCAGAAAAAAAATAAGCCACGAGCAACGAAATAGCGTCACTGTCTAATACAAATGTGCGCTTGTCCTGTCAAGATGAAAACGCACCTCATTAATAGGATTACTTTTATTTTCACTTGACGAGTCTCAGATATTCCTCTTTTTTAGAAGTGCAGGACGAATTCGCATGAATTGTAAAAGTCCCCGGTTTTGTAGCACCGTGTTGCTCACTATGCTACGATAGTGCCATGCCTGTGGAAGCGACACATGGAACAGGTAGCTGAAGCGATGGGAACTGTGATGCAAATTGATTAGGAATGAGGCGAGACCCGGGGATTCCCTCCTCTGGCTTGCAGTGCGGCTGCCATGGGGAGACTGACTTTGGTTGTCTGAATGAGAGTCAAGTGATAGCTAGACGTATTAATATGGGGTTCCTACGTCTTAAATCGTCACGATCTTGTTGCGTAGCAACGAGGAAAACATATCTACATATAAATTCGGCCCTACCTTCTCCAGAGTTCGTCACAACACGCAACGCCCTGGCAGCGGCCTGACAAAAAAAAGAAAAAAGACGAGCGAAGTAGGCTATCTTGTTTCTATGTATACTCAACAGACCAAACAGACCCGATAGCAACAGGGAGGCCCTACATAGTTCTCTGTTTGCCTTGTATTCATTTCTGAAGTGGTGGAACCGGATCCACGCAAAATTCTGGACAGATAGAGGATACAGACAGGTCTTCAACTAAAACAAAACAAAAGGAATGCGTATGTTGCTCATTTTAATGCAGATCTAAGGGAAAGTATTATACAATAACTTTTCACATTTTGTTTTTGAATCTTTATTTCTGCGAGTCCTAGGGATTTTTCTCTCAATTGCAATGTTAAAAGGGTTTTTTTATTTTTCTGCTTAGACTAATGAGTGTGCCTTTGGTTGAATTTCATTATTATCATAAGAATACTGGAATCTCAGTTCAATAATACAATGCGTATTGGATATTTTAAACCCTATTATCTAGCTTTTGCAAACCAGGTTGTATGATAATGGGCTCCGCTGAGCACAAACCACTGTACTGCCACTGTGACGATACCTTGTGTCACTCCTACTGCGACTACAAGGCCTGGTAGTGTTAACAGTATACTGTTTATATAAAGCATAGGTTTGGTTTAAGTCTGAACTGCGTCTGTTGTGTAACGACGCTTCACTTCTTGTTTTTAACCGTCCAGGTATGTTGTAGTTGAATAATTCAAATACCTTTGCTTTGGTATTACGCAGGTATTACGTTATGATTTTGAGTGCAGTTCTAACCAGTATAGCAAGGCTGGTTCCCAGTTATGAGATCTGAAATTAAGCTCATTATAAGGGTGTGTCCCTCAGTCAACGGTAAACTTATGCAAATGACAATTTTTTTCCATACAGTTTGGAGATAATACAGAGAGGCCAGTTAAATGTATGTATGTACTTTACAGTTGTTTATGTGCTCTACGAAGACAGAACAGGACAGTCATTCACTATTTGCGCCACTTAGTCATGCAGAGTAACCTTTAATCTGAGGAACACATTTTTGGAGTCCAAGGTTTTTGCTGATTTTTATTTATTTATTTATTTATTTATTTTTTGGTTAGATTCTTTGGAAGAAAAGATGTATAACAGTAGAATTATGCATCTTATAATACCATGAGGACTGAATGTGTGCTCAAGCTGTTTCTGAAGTTGTGCTGAGTATTATTTACATAGAGATTTGAGCCAGCATAAACTCAGCCTGTAATTACAGATATCAGCTAAATGTTCTGTGTTAAGAACAAACACGGCACTCTGTGACAATCCTGTTACATCAGGATCTTGTCATAGAGTCCATTTGCGTAACCCTTACTGCATATTTCACACATTTCCTCAATCTGAATGTGCTACACACATAGATTTTCTGGTAATATGACAATATCATGGAGAATTAAATACATAATTTATGCATTTTGATTTAATTCTGTCCCATTCTGTTTATTGTTTTGAGATTACATTCCTTTTTTCTTTCCCTTAATTGCCAATATTTGATGTTGGCAACATCTTTTGCCGATTGCAGTCATTCGATCTGTATTTTTTTATGGCTTTTTTATATTTACCCGCACAAATTCTCATTCTTATGAAGTTTATGGGGGTTTCTCTTGTGTGCATTATTGAACAGGCACTAAAGTACTGTAATTACTCAGAAGTATCTTTAATCCTCCCATTTTGCAGATGTTATGTAATGTAGTTGTACCTCACATTCAACCATTGGCATGTTCAGTCATTTGACAATATGCATAGTGACATTCTGTTGCTTCAATACGTAGGTCAGGTGTGGCAGAAATTATGTTTGTGACAATTTGCATCTTGTCTGTTTGTTTCTTGGGGCACTCCCCAAGCAACTAATATACATCCACCTTGATAATTTGCACATGTTGGAATACATGTGTGACACAGTAGTGGGTGAGTTTATTCATTGATAGAGTCTTTAGCTAAGTAGTACAAGTCATGTTACACCATGCCCGTTCTTCAGTCTTAGTAACACTTGCCAGCACAACTAGCGTGATTTCTTGAAATCCTCAAGATATCAGAGGGCAAGTTATCAAAGGGGTTTGGCCAAATAATAATCCTACTCACTGCAGACATTTTGGATGACATGAATAGAAGAAATTCTTTGCTTTGACACCTGAACAGTAAGACAAGCAAAGCTTTCTTTTGGCAAAACACAGCACACTGACCAAAAATAATGATGGGTTAAACGATGTGCCAGTCTGTGCATGGGAATCGAATGTGTGTATGTATTACCCGTACAGTAAATAAGACATGATTGATGCATTCTTTGTAAAAATTAGTTCACTCCTTTTTTACGAGTTAATTTATAAGTATTAGCCTATAGCTACAAAATGAGATTTCCTAATAAAAGGTGCAATTTCTATTTTTCCAATCAATGAATTGTAACTCTTAAAATCTGTGCATTTTGGTATCACTTTCAGACATTTTACAGATTTAAAAAACCTCTATTCCCAGTGTGTATTTTGATTTTATTGTTTTTTTTTAGGTTATCATACTTCTCCATTCGCAAATTGCCGCTATAAACACAGATGTCCGCAGAAGTTTGCCTGTCATTTATGTCAGTGTCATCTAGAGGAAATGCTCCATTTTGAATCGGTTGTTTGCAGTCTCCTACCTTCTTAAGCCGTTTGCATTGCAATGTAAAAAAATTGCCAAACCTTATTTTCAGTGATCTTCCTCGGTAAGTTATTATACGTTTCCCACCGTGATGCCTGTGTTATCACAGCAAGCCCAACAAGTGCCCTGGGCTGAAAAATATCAATAGTTTCTGTCTCTCATAGCAACCCATCCACAGTCTTTGTTGCATTTCTGCTGCTATTATGTTTCTCATGGTCTACTGTTCATTAGAATAACAAATATGAGCCCTAACTGCTGTGTGCATGACTTTGCAACGCATGAAAATATGAAAGGCTCGATCACACTAGATGCTCGGTGTTAAATCCATTCTGGCAGAGTTAAGTTATATGAATTAAATAGGGATTGAGAGTGTCTTGAACTCATACTCACACTTGAAATTTTGCTGTGTCTGCGGTGAGGATGTTTTCTGTACTTATGGTAGTAGAATGATACAGTGCATCATTTCCAATGAATGGATGTCATCATATTCCAGAAGTATGTCCACATAAGGAACCAGTTTCAAAGCCACTGTAAAGCAAATAATCAAGGACTCACACTTTTCTGAATAAGCCATGAAATTATTTCCGGAACGCAACCCATTAATTTTCTATGATGACACTTAAGCAAATATCATGCGGCCAACTCAAAGTATAATACTCACAGCTTGTGCAATCTCAAATAATTTTTGAACTGTATGTCATGTACCAGACTACAGTGAACTCAGCGAACTTATAGTAAAAGGCTTGGCGCTGTTATATTTGCCTGGGGAGACTGCACCAATTGTAGTTCGTTAAAACAGATTCAGAAGAAGAATTCTTAAACAACCCCTCAACGTACCACACTTCCCTTCTGGTCTCATACAGGTATATAAACACCACATACCTCTTTTCCCATCGTGCTTAGCATTTCCAGCATCCCTCCTCCTCCCCATCTCCACCTTCGTCCTCTCCTTCTTTCTTCTAGTAGGGCTTCTAATCCTAACTGTTCTCCCAATTTCTTTCCGCCGAAAAGGGGGATTCCTCACCTAAAGGATGGAGTTCCTCCTCCCCTTTAGACTCCAAGCCCAAGTTCATTCTGTACAATAACACCTATCAACAAACTCATTTTAAATGTTCTATCACTGAGAATTTCTACTACTGAATCACTAAAAAGAGGGGTACCAATAATTCTACTGCTACTCACCTTAAGAATAATTGTATTGGAATAAAATCATATTATTTTAACGTGTACACACACCACATATTGAATGTAACTGTGAACTGCAGGGCTCCTGATTGCATGACACACTGAGATCTTGGCAACATTTTATAGACATCTGACTGATATTGCCTCATTGTGTACTACCTTCAAGCACTTCCAGAGGGGATTCAAATGAAAATGAGAACCAAGAGATCATGATTCAGATAAAGCAGAAACTCAAAAATGCAGAGCTCACTGATTAAAAACAACACGGAGCTAGTCAACTGCAAGAACAAAGACCACGTCTTGCTCATTATCATGTTCATATAGCTGATACAAAACAGTGAACATTAACACGCTTTTCAAAGACAACAATACCAGTACAAATCTTCATATGCCAGACTAGTGGCTGGAATGTTTTATTGCATGCAAAATGTTTTTCTTTTTTTTTGTGGGGGAAGTTAAGAGATTGGGTGTGTTTTCAGTAGTTATTCAAAAGGCATTGTTGTATTGGTTTGTTTCAGCATGTAGCAGGAAAATGACAATCGATCAAAAAGTGTTATGTCATACCAATATAACCAATCTAAGTACATACGCCTTTCCACTGATGCCTTCATGAATCAAACTTCCAAGTGAGAATGTAGTGAATGAATATAATGCATTAATAAAATAAATTAGTCAGTGATCATCGAAAATGTGATATGAAAAAATGCAACATCAAACAAATGACATGGCAGAATTATCATTTAGCAGTGAACATATATATGATATAAATATTGATGTATATACAAAAAGCATTATTACTTAATATTTAGCAGTGTAGGCATATGCAATAAAACTATGATTTCACTTTGACAGAAGTACATTTTGCTTTGCTGCTCACTGTCATACCAAGCAAATTATCATTTTGATGCAAGTGTATGCTGGTTCAGCAAGCACATTTCCTTGTGCACCCCTGAATAACCCCCCATATAAGGCAAATTAAGGGTATTTGATTGAAGTTATGCACACGCACCAGGGTGAGTGTGATTTATTTAAGGAAATCATTTGTAAATTTTGTGGATGCAACTTTAATAAAGATGTGTATACAAAAATTATGGATTCAAGCATTGGTTTAGATGTCTGATGGCGTTTACACCAAGTCAAACAAGTGCGGCCTAGGTCATTTCCCAGCCTTACAAAAACAGAGAGAAAACATGAAAGTTCAGTATCTCCGCTGAATGTGAGCACTGAGACAGGCCAGGTTAAAGGAAAAAGACGTATAAAAGATGTATGAATCTCCTGCTACCTAAAAAAAATAGATCTAGATTTCAGTCAGCTCCATGAAAGTTATAAAGAGGATAAAATGGGTTCTCTAGAATCTGAGCAAGATCTGGGCTCCTCCTCTTCAGCAGAGTTTCATTGTGGACACCCAGTATTCCTGATAAAAGTATTTATAGGGTCAACCAGAAATATTTATTCATGAAAATGTGATGTAAATGTGATCTTGTAAAGCATACAACACATCTGTCTCTGTATTGTGGTTGAGGATGTTGATTATTTCTTTTATGATTATTTATTTTAGTGGGGTTAGGTTTTTGGATTTCCCCAACTGAAGCTCAAAGACAGAAATGATGAGATTTGTGAGCTCTTGTATGAGTTCGTTTTGTCTAGAACAGAAAGTAAATGTTAGTAAACACACACCAACCCAGACAATACTGAGTGCCAAAAAGAATTTAGCTGTAAGTTTAAGCTATACTTTAACAAGAAAATGAATCCCACATCATAAAAAAGACTCATAACGAAACCTTGAAAGCTCCTTCAGATATTGCCATTTCTTTGAGAAACCTTAAGCGGAATAGGAATGGTTCATAAAAGAACTAGATGATCCCTTTGTCAGAGAGGGGATCCATTTGAGAGGGTCTGACCTCAGCCTGCATCTGCATCTGCATTCTAAAAACTAGATGGCCTTTTTGTAGCTGTGGCCAGCCTGTCAGCCAATGACATGAGAGACCCCAGTTCAATTCCTATGGACGGCAATTGTTGGCCTCCTGCCATGCTGAATCGTTCATCCATTCAAACGACACAGTCAACTAACATAAACTCCAGTATTACCTTTATCTGCTTCCATGTACATCCACACAAAGGGACTGATGAATATCAATAACTTCAGTCATCTAACTAAACTCTGGTAGAGTGGATGTTTACCTGCCTTGCATTGATGTTGGAAATCTTAGAAAGCTTTACTGAAGAGCTAAAATTAAATGTGATGATTTACCTCACAATATCCCATTTATAGGTTCCAAACTATGCAGTTTTACAGGATCTCCTCAAGGCATCTTTTGGATTCCTCTAAAGTGGCACTCACCTTAAACTCCACTCACTCCCCTGGTTAGCAGACCTTTCCTTCTTGGAGTTTATGAGAGCATATAACATAACAACAAGGTGAACAATATATTGCAGGAGAGATTTTAAGAAACCTCTTATTTGGGAAGTGGTATTCTACAAGTATATCTTTATGCATTACTATTTTCACATGAATACAGATTTAGTAAAAAAAATGTTGAGATGATAAACGTATTTATTTATCATAGCCCTGTGATCAATGGCATGTCAAATGTAATGGTAGTGCTGTTCGAGTGTTATGACTTTCGTAAAATATAATCTTTGTGGTATCCACATTCCTCATTTTCATATAGCAGTATTTGTTCTAAAGCTGTACTTAGAAATTTACAAACACTTTATTTGCCATGATAATGATGAGATAAGATAAGATGGTGGATGAGATATTTACTGGGCACATTCCTCTGTGAGGAGCAGTGAGTGCTTACAGACCTCTGGGAAAGTGCAGCCAGCTCAGGCTCTGGTGCTTACATCACGCTGGCCAGTCTGGAGGGCTGCTCTGCTGAGAGGCAAGCTAACGCAGGGCTGTGTGCCGGTCTGTCTCTGTCTGCTGTGGGATTCCACAGCAGCCTTAAATATGGCAGTTATTTTTAACTCACGACGTAATACAGCAGAAGGCCATCCCACTTAACTACAATGTTTCCCTTCAGTCAGGACGGGAAATGTATGGGAGCCACACTTCCTGGTCACATGGTGCAGTCCAGTCAAAGGGATACGGGGGGAAGGGGGAGGAACCATACTGGCCATTTCGCAGATCTCTCCAACTTTAACCCCCTCACCAAGGCAGTCTGGGCCCCAGACAAGGCAGGCTGTTTTAATCAACAGCTTGGACGTCAGGAACAAAACAAACAGTACGGGTAGCGGAGATTGGTGTTCGTGAGCGACGGAGGAAATGAGAGAAGGGTACGACACATCGGCTGACGAGGGGAAGCATGATGTCAGCAAGCCCGCTAGATTTAGAAACCTCTATAAAGCACAGAATGCTCATTAGCTCCCCAGCAAACCAGTGAGCACGTCTCAAAAAAGAACCCTGTCATGAGCTCACCTACTGTGACTTTCTTTCTCTACAGGCAAACATGAATTATCTGTGCTTGATACAGAATAAATAAGTGCTCACACTTATTGCATTTCATTTTTAAATAAAAAAACAGCTAATATAACTTTGTGAACTTTAAAGGGAATCACCTCTTCCATTTGTAGATACAGTACAGGGCTCTGTGGAAAAGAAAAATGTTTATGACGGCTTAATAAAACCCTATATATATATATATACACACACACACACACACACACACACACACTGACAATGACCCTGTACCCCCTACCCACACTGTCCATGGGGGTTTGTTCATTACAGAACATTTACTGATTCTGAGTGATCATTGCAACATGATAGGTTATAAATGTTTCAACACTTACTCAAGCTAAAACTGTAAAATTTGAAAAGTCTTAAAAAAAGTTGAAAGATCTCTTCTTGTGCCAAAGTGATATTTTTCCATTTGGTTTACTTGGTTTAAAAACAGACAGACATAGCAAAGAACATGCTCTTCAGCCTGGTATAACATTACTAGTCAACAAGTCTTCTGCAGTGCTCTACAATCATAAAACAGACAATGAGTGGAAAAAGCAATCATATGATGTACAGTTAAAACATATAACACATAGGATGCTGTATATTTAATTAATCATGTCCTCAGTTTGATTTTCATGAATTATTTAATATTTATGTGAGTTATTTCATATTTACTTCGATGTAATAACTGCGTGAAAGTCGTGAAAGTCGTGAAAGTCTGATTCTGGTGTAGAGCACCATTGAGGTTTCGTAATGCGTTTATAGTCATGGCATCATGTTCCATTTCAACACACCTTGTTAGTGGGTGGAATGCCATCAGTAGAATTGAGCAGAGTTGGGAGATGATATTTGTGTTTGGATAAAGTGAGGAAAGGTTCAGCATGGATTAGGGCGAAGCAATGATACATGGTGCGGATGACACCATTTTTCCACAGCCCTCCTTAGAACGGCTATAAAAGGATCCCTCTTTGTCCACAGCAAATATTACGTTTATTCCTGAGAAAATGTCAGAGAGTGGGACACAGTTGGATTGGTGACCAGGGTAAAGTCAGGAAGTATGAATCATGTGCCAAGGTTTTTCTCCTTCTCTTTCAAACATTTTTGTGGTTGGGAGAAAAAGGCACTTTTATTTAGCTGTAGCTGTACACCTTGTTCTGGTGGAAGTTTCAGATTTGGAGGTTAAAATCCTTCAGAACCAAACTGACTTTTTCCAGACCTTTATACAGGTCTGTACATTAACAAACTTAGGTATGATACCATGATAAAAAAAAATAAAATTAATAAAATCCAGCTTTTTGGAATTAAAAGTACTACTGAACAGAGTATAGGGAATCATCTAGGTATAATGGTGACCTTAAACAGAATTTCTGATCATATTTATTGACCATTAATAATGAGAAATTCCATTTTGAGTTTTAATACACTTTAACTGAGGTCAGTGTTAATAATAATGACACTTAACAACTATAGCTCTATAGTTGTAAAGCTATTGCTGATACATTTCATAGTTACGTTGTTGAGAGCTGATTTACATTTAAAATACCATAATATCTAAAAAGGAAGATCTAAGCAGAATACAAAAACAGGTGAACATCTGGCAAATGACATTCGATATAGCTAAATGTAAAACTGTGTGGGAGATACCAACAAATTTTAGACAGACATATTTCGGAAGAAAATTATAATGTGGTCAATTTGAAGGAGACTTCTGAATACTTTCAGACCAAAGTTTATAAGGATTAATAGATTGTGCTGTAACTGTAAAAAAATGCAACAGGATGCTGGGATATATTGCAAAAAATATATATTATGAATCACAGGTGGTTTTATTATGTTACAATGCCTTAGTCAGATCACACTTTGATTGCTGTGTGTAGTCCTGCTCAACACACATCTTCAGGCTTTCAGAAATGTGTAAAGAATGGCAACTAGGTTGGATCTTATAATGAAACTTAAAAACTGTGAGTGAAGACAGTACACACTTGGCCTTTTCTGCCTCAGCAAAAAGAAGACAGGGGGATTCACGCAAGGTTTTTTAAAGTTGAACTGGAAATATTTTTAGGTTTAGTTGAGACTGGAGAACAAGGGAGCACAAATGGAATCTAGTTCAAAGCACATTGTGCAGTGGTATCAACTGTCAATATTTGGAACATGATCTCTGTTCAAGTATTAGAGGCAGAGAACCTAAAATTGTGGTGTAGAAAACCAAATAGAGAAAAAATGTGTATTTGTCCTAGATGCTATGGAGGGCACTGTAAAAGGTAAGCGTGGCTGAGTGGAATGTTGTTTCCATTTCTTTGCCATGTTAAAGATGTGGAGGCCTATATAAGTTAGTTAATCTCACTTCCATGATTCCAAATGGTTTGAATTCATTTCAAAATTCAGTCCTAAACACAGACATTATGTCAATATCAGTTGAATTCTGTGCCATTGATAGCAAAGGGAATGTTTCCAATAAAGAGGAATCAGTCAAACCCTTAAAATAATCCTCTCCTGAACAAACAGCTGTTGACCTGTTTCTAGCCAGAGGCCTTTTATGTCACTGCTACAAAGTTCCCTCCATAAATCCTATTTAACATGTGAAAATAATTGACCATAGAGTCTCACTGTTGCATATTTACCCCTGTTATGGAGTTCAGTGTTTGACCTTCCTTATTCAAATGGAAAACGACATATTTGCCAGGATACAATGGAATCTGGGAACATAAGAGTGAAAAGCTAACTTGAGAACCAGGGGACTTGGACCAATGCTTTATTAAAGTGAGGAGGACATGAGAGCGTGACCATGGGATTGAATAAAACATATCTAAGTTTTATTCTAATGCTTTTTACTGTCCTGTGACCAGATGAACAGAATACAAGAATATATGAATGAGACTGAGCTTGAGGCCATTTTTACTCAGACAGGGCTCTGATAATCACGTCATAATGTGCAACTGAAGTAATGTATGAATTATGACAGAATATAGTTCCGGGTATGGAATTAATTCAAATGTTTAAGTTATTGAGGTCATTCTTTCAGTTAGTTTACAGTTGAATAGATATTTGACCGAACTACTGCTAAAACAAGCCAAAAGTTAAGATGCAGCTGAAAAATGCTAGTGGAATTCAAGGTTTTTTATTACAAGGCTTTTATTTTATTGCAAGACTTTTATTATGAAAATTATATTGGCTGTTTTCAAAAAGCTGCTTGTTTTGCATGACCATCTTTCATATATATAATACTAATTCCATTAACTTAAGAAAGTAAGATTACATTTTCATATTTCTTTAGTCTAACTTTTAGAAAGTAATAGCGAGAGATCTTTTTTTACATGATCATCACGTTTTTTCACATTTGCATTAAATAAGTAGGCATATTAGGTTTCTGCAATTATTTGGCATATGAGCCACCATGAGTAGTGTGAAATCAAGGCTGGCAACCTCATTAAGAGTGTTTCTAAGAATATCTTTACAGCTTTCCATGAAAAAAAAAAGCACAGACATGGATTCTGTTCAAAATCTTATTTTCCATTGTGCCATTTTAACTTAATCAACACATGCTTTCATATATCTAGGATCGGTGTCACAGCACACTGTCAAACACGCAATACCAAATCAAGGTATTGAATAGTGATTAATCAAAAAAAGATAGATGCTGTTTAGTGGTATTACAAATATTATGTTTAAAAAGGCCAATATTCTCCACAGTTATTTTTTTCATGACATATTTTTGAAAATCAAAATTGTGCATGGTACAATGCACATGTATATCTCACCCTACTTTGATGTTTTATTGACAGCATGCAGATTTTAATGGTGGAGGGTCAAAATTAAACCAGATGTGCATTTCTTTCATGAGTTCCTGAGCTGTTCCCCTGCACACAAATCGTCGCACACGCTCACAAATACAAACACACACGAACACAAGCATAGCAGAAACAGATCCCGAATAGGGTGCATGACACACAGTCAGCCACAGTACTATTGGAGAATTATTGACTCCTGGGCCAAGTGAAGATGTATCATTTAGATTCATGTTCTGCTGCCTAAGCAGTCAGATCTATGGTTATATATTCAAGAGGTGCTGATATGAGATTCCCATGATTCTTTGAGAGTGTGCGGTTTTAAAGCTCTGCTAAAGGTTTATGCACAAATGGGATTTGTTCCAGACTTCAAATTTTGAGCATCAATACAATATTGTAGTGAATATAACAAGTAATTAAAATGCATATCATATGTGTACATTTAACTGGGAGCAGGGCATGTGACCTAACATGAACAGTCTTAACCTGCATATAACAGATCTGCAAAGGGCAAAGATTTTGTGTGTAATATTAACACCCTCCACCAAACACACATGTGCACATATATGGTGTGCTCATAAGACAGATGGATTTAATGTGTCTGAAAAAATACAAGCCTTTAAATGAAACCAAATTAGTAGTTTCACGTGGATTTCTTTATTAAAGACAGAAGGCCTTAGGCCATTCTAACCATAATGCAGAGCGTGCTTGCATCAGCAAAAAGCTATTTATTTGTGTGGAGATTTGAAAAGACATCAGAGACTGCTCAAGTCACACTTTTGAGGAGACGTTTTGGAGACAGTTATTTGAGTGTTGATATCATCTTTAACTGATTAAGAAGAAATTCCTTTCATGCGTTTAATACAAACGCAGATATTGAGTTTTCTCCGCATATCTTATTGCCCGCACTCAATTAATGATGCAATTAACAAGTTGATTTACAGCTTGGTATAGCTGTGATAACTGTGTGAGTCTCAGCCCCAGGAAAGTGACTTCATTAATATTGTTTATGGACATGGACATTATTATATTTTGGCAAACAACAGATATGTTTTGTGCAGAATAATAGTTTTTCTTTGCCACAATTTTTTGAGGAGCTGCTTTTGATCTCTGTAGAGGTGATTAGATAAACACTTGGGGCAGCACAGCAGTGAAAGAGAGAAACTCCATGTGACGAGAGTTGTCTAGTTCTTGGACTTGTACGATGGCAACAGTTCCTGTTGTCTCTGCGGAATAGGGGCTTTGCTGTAGACTGTGCAGTGAACATTCTAGAACAGTGCTTCATTGTTAATAAGTGGAATTGCAGAAAGGGGAGGAAGTAAGTTGTGTATTGAGAGGGAGACTGCACTAAGAGAATAACCCTTAGTCAAGGGCCTTACAGCTGTAATTTGTGAAATTGCAGAAACGAAATGTGATTTCTAATAGACCGCTGCACTAAACATCCAGCCTTTATGTACTGTGCAGGAGTTATACTTTTTTAAAAAAAAATTCAATCCGACTCTTGACATTTGATCTAAGTGGCTGATAAAGTTGTGCTGTGGTGACTTAACAACTTTAGTTAGTCACTCCACTCATTGTAAAGCATCATTATATGCACTCTTACTTGTGAAATACCAGTGGTGCTCCAGGAATAAGGTTCGCTCATGTCGAGGGTCTCTTGGAAACTTTCTAAATGGTTGTCATAGTAATGTGGATTGTTATTTTGTTCTATATGTCAACTGTCCCTTTTCAAGCGCAATTATCACTGCATATAAATAGCTTTAAAGGGCATCATTTTATGATTGCAGTACAAAGGTACTTGAGGGCAAATGAGGCGAATGAATCATGTTTCAGCTGCATAATTGCTGACATTGGACAGAAATATCTCCAGAAGTTTCTGTGCACTGGTTCCATCACCCTCAGGGAAAATTAGTTTTGCTAGACCCCTAGTAATCTGAGATAATGTGAAGAAACTGCACTACAAAATTACACTGTACCACAATGATTTTTCAAACTCTAAAGATATGAATAATATTTAAAACATAATTTTCACATGCCAAGGCAATTTCGTTTTATTTACTATCTGTTAACAGTAAAAAGGGACACAAATATGTAAAGCAGATACAGTAGGACTTTCTACTAAAAACACATTTATTTGAGAGTACTGATGCAAAACTGAGCCAGTTTGTTGTGAACAAAATACATCACCTGCATAGTGGTCAACTGATTCAGTTTTTATATAAATTTATTTAAATCTCTCAGGTAACTCAGCACTATTGTTCTGTTTTGTGACACATCATTTAGCAAAGCCTGTTTCAGGTGTAGGATTAGTGTTAAACTGAAATCTAGTGGTTGACCACCCACCATTACATTTTATGAGGGGTTACCATGACATCCGATCATTTCAAATTTACATTGTGTAAACTGACCAAGTAAAATAAATACGCATGTATGTGTTTACAAGGAAAAGAGCTCAACTTACTGTCTTCACTGAAACTGTCAGCATGAGTTTTTCCTTTGTGTGAAATACGGCCCCTGCGCCATGCATATTGGGAGATGTGAGGTAAGCGCACCTTGACCTGGGAAAATATGATGAGTCATGTGTGAAGCCTTACTTTAACAACACTTTGGTTTATGGCAGACTGACTCTGCAATATGGAACTTTACTGAGAGTCTTCAAAACAGCCTGTGTCCACACAGGGACAGAAAGCAGCTGTATGCAAAGAAACAAGGCTTTTTGTTTTGCTTTGAAATTGGATTATTAATGGCAGCCTGTATGAATAAAAATAGTCATTATGCCACTTAAGCTAAAAAAAATATTTCAACTTGTTAAATAAATTAAAGGTACTTCTCGTGCGAGGCAAACATGTACTGAAACTGCCCTACAGTCCTTCAGTTTTTCAGCATTATGAAAAACGCCACAGTGCTTTTCCCTTTTAGCACTGGGTTTACATCGTCACTCAAAGCGCAGAGATTGGAACCGCTGTAGGGGAAACATAATGCTGTTTGTGGAAAAAAGCCTCCATACATCTGTTATTCGCATCGGAGAATGCAATTAATTTAAAGATCCTGATCCCTGTAGGGGTAGCTCATGGCACAGACTGACGAAGAACCTCTTCGACAATAAAGCTTTAAATCCCATGGTCAGGAAATAGTTTTGTGCATGAAGTGAGCTGATGCTCTTGTGTGCTGTAAAAATACATAAAATGGACACTGACAGTTTGAACAAATAGCTTCACTAAACCTTTTTTAAACTCTTATTGCATCGAGGTGATGACTGCCAGTTAAATTGGCGTAATTAACATTCAGAACAGACATTGTGAATCTCTTTTTTAAGTGGGTCGTCTTAACTGAGTTGGCGCGAGAAGAACAAAGTGAGCACTGAGAAGGATACTTATTTTTAAGAGAAGTTCACGGTTGCCACCTCTCATTTTTAACAGTAGATGAGGATACATGTGATTGCCACTACTTCCAAGACCTGTTTAATTCTCTCACAGCTTTGACCTTTGCCTTTCTGCATTATGTTGCATAACTCAGGGTTTTCCTCATCTGCCATGGGTTTTCCTTTTCCTCATCATCCATCCATCATCCATCAACATGTTTGTCATGTGGAGTCAGGTTTTCATGAAATATAACCTTCCACTCATTCATTTTGTGCTTTGTCTCTATTTTCTTCCTGGCTCAGAAATTTTAAACATTCCTCAAAGAGCCAAGTGTCATTGGGAAAACTGCTGTCTTTGGAAAACTGATTGGCTCAAGGGTAACTGATTAGTGTGCATGATACCCCAAATGCAATCATATCAAATTATATATTGTATTGTTTCAGCGAAGAGGCAAACAGTATCTGCAAATCGTAAATGAACTTAAATGTCATTTTTGGTTATCAAAATATATGTTCCACATTTTTATTTAAATGTCTTATTTTGAGCCATAATAATCATCAGTCTGAAGTCCTGTCTCATCACTGTAGCATCTTCCATCAGGACTTTTGCATGAGTGCCCGTTGAAATGAATGCGCTCATTTGCTCATTTGCCATTTCTTCATACTTTGTAATCCATCACCAATGACAGGAAGCTGCAAACTTTCTGCAGACATTGACACCCCAATCTGTTAGAAGAGCTGCTTTCGAGAGATGAGATGAGTGACATTTTCCCATCTAAAACAACTCCTGAATGGGGTGAGGCTATGGGCAGTTATGAGTTACCCCTCAAGACTACTTGCACCAACTGGTGATTGTACTGTGTCCCAATTCAATCCCGTCTGTTGTGCCCATCACTGCACTGTAAAAAAGTGATTCAATGGGATGCAACACTCAGGAGGCCTGTTTTTCAATATTTTAATACCTTATCAAAAGCTAGAACAGTGCCGCTCCCATAACCAGTGACTCATTCGGCTGTGCGTAAGCGGTTTCTATAGACTTGAAAAAGTAGTATTCCATTACCCTCTCTCCCCTTTCTCTGCCAGGTTTCTCTCAATTTAATGACATACAAAAAAACTGTGGGAGTTGTGCTCATTTGTGGATATCTCCATGGAAATACAAATATCTTTTCCTTAAATACCTACAGTAGAAACGGCCAGCAGGGAACCTTGTTGTAAATCACTATTCTCTGTGTGCGCAGACTGTCAGCGAATGGGGGTGCAGCTGCTGTACCCAACAGAATCACTGACAAGCCATCGTATTGAAAGAACTGCCTTTCGGACATTCCCAGAGGCTGTTGTACCTCAAAGGGATTATGTCATTGTACAGTAACATAGTCCTGATTCACAAAGAAGTGCTGCTCAATGTATAGCAAGAGAATAATTCACCATCTGTATGCCTAAACGTTTTAGTTCATCCTTTAGTCTACAACTATGGTCAAAAGGTTATAATGTCATATACTGTAACAAGTGAATAGCCCATGGAAGTAAAAACTTGATCTTTCAATGATTAATTGCATGCATATCTTAACAAATCACAATTTGAGTAGAGCATAATAGTAGCTTTTATTGTTATGGTTCTTCTGCGTTTAGAAGAGCCATGGTATCGCTTTCATTGCCAAACAATACATTTATGCTCGTAATCTACCATTTATGTGTCTCTTGATCTTTGGGCTGAAAAATAAGTCCCCATCGTTGGGAATACCCAGTGTACAGTTTAAGGGGTCTTTAAACTCCAACAGCTTATTTTCATGTTTCTTTGATGATCTAGTAAACATAAACGCACCTGCTCAGAGCGCTAGCCAAACTCATAATGAGTCACTTGTTCTCAGCGTACACTGCAGGGACTAAGAGACTGGATCATTCTGGCCTCTCACACTGAGGTTGAGCCCTTCAGTTGAGGGGGTTATGAGCTGCGTTTAGAACGCAGGTGGAGCTGGTCTATGTCACAGATTCCTCGGTCAGTCTGCGGTCAGGACTCCTCCAGGGAGCACGTGGTTGCCTGTGTCAGTAGGTGGCACCCTTCAGTCTGCAGATGAATATGGTGCCCTTTGTCTGAAGACACTCCTGCAGGAGTCAGGGGCCTCCCCAGTCCGGGGAGATTAATGACACATCAACTCATATTCCAAAACAATGCTATCTCCGTGAAAGGGTTACTGATACTGCTGCAATGTCCTCTCCATGTGTAATTACTTACTGTCTAATCTGTTATATTATATCAATAATATGTCAGTTAATGTTTTGTGATATAATGTAATCTGTAATATACTAGTTAATATTGATACAGCATCCCAACAAACTGAACCATTTCTGCAATGTAATCCAATGTTCTGACTGGAGTCTAATTACACTTTTTAACATAATATTGTGATGCAAATTTTATTTAAAAAAATATCTTAGAACATTCTTGGCTATTTAGCTTGTGTTTCAAAGAAAATTACCTCAGAAAATGTTCTTAAAATGCTTTCCTAACATTGAACTGCTGCAAAATACCATAGAGTATTCACTTCTAGATGTAATATTAACACAGGATATTGTACTAGGGATCTGAGAGCATTCTGTCTGTTCAGCAGAACCAGAAGAAATGTTTCTGTTAAAACATTAGCAAAACATTCAGCACACGTTTGGGATGCTGTACAACACCACAACAAAATGTCATTTATATTGGTATGAATATACCACCACAAGATTGATATAAGTTTACGACATAATGTTATGCAATGATGTCCTAAAATGTTCTGGACCATTCGCCAGGAATGCAGTTAAGATGCTCTTAATTTATTAAGAAAATTATGTTTTAATAACATTCCACAACTGTTGCTGAAGACAGTGACAAAAGACTATGACATTTTACAGATGTTTCAGAATAAATTATTATTCAGCCCTAAGACAACAGACTGGGATTCCCAGAAATTGATTTCTATGGAAATGATGAATTAGAAAAAAAAATTACTGCTGATTAGCTCAACAACACAACAAGATATAATTGGTTTGGGGGAGTAACATTTACACAGATGTTACTGTATAACCACAAATGTGTGTATAATCACACAAAGAAGTCAAGTGTGGTCGGATTACCCTTCCTCCCTGAGTCTAATCAGCTCCTAGTGACACCCTTCCCCATGCTGCCACTATTCATGCCCTTTATGCTGCTCTCCGAAGGTTTGAACAATTTTCATATGGAACAGAACTCAGAGCTGCAAATCTCTGCTCTTGATTCTTGATTATTCAAGGGTGAATTTAGGCCTTCCTGTCTGTGAGACCCAGATGTCACTCCGTGTGTGAAGGCATGACCGTTCCTGAATAAACATAATTCAGCAAGTTTCATATACTACCGACAGAGCAGAAGTCTGTCCCCTTCAGCTTAACCATTCGGCCACTAGTCATCTTCTGTCATTTGTGTCATTATTAGGTCATATTATACATTTCTGCTGTAGACTGATAAACTCTCACTTGACCTGTGATCACATTAAATTTCAGTATTTGATTTGAAGGCTCCCTTTGGCCAATTTTTCCTCCTGGTTTTCCTGAGAGAAATCCTGAAATAATAGACGTTCATGTTCTGTTGCTCTGACTATAGTCACAGCTGTGATACAACAAGCAGTAATTTAAAGTAAAACAGCATAATGGGGAGAAAAAGTGATTTAGACCACTTCATTTGTGCTTTGACAAATTGTCAGCAGATGTCTGGCACACATTGGTTTGTCCTTTACTATAAGTTGTGGGACTGCACAATTAATTGTGTTAAAGAAAACCCCATAAGCTCTGTTTGTAACTTGGAAAGCAAATAATGCAAGTTATGTGATCGATCACAGGAAGGTAAATAACTGGTTTCAAAAGTGATGTGATTCAGTGGAAAAACCCGTAACTTTGTTGACTAAGTTATAATAACTGTTATATTGAAATATCACAGCTGGTTTTTTGAAGCTCACTTTATGTGTTGTAGGCTGGCTGACTTGAACCCTTGTTGTTTGAGGTGCTCTGCCAATGACGTTCAAAATTATAGGCTGCAGTAGCTAACCATGCAGGTTAAAAAGCAAACTGTAAAGATCTATCTAGCCGTTAAGAAAATGTTCAATACCTTGTGTGTGGTTCAATGGCGAGCTACAGTATATCTGAAGCAGCCAGCTAGCAAGTTTTTGGCATTCAAATTTTTAATTGAGCTAATTCCACACAAAAATATGGCATGCTGAGACTAAAAATATTAATTAAGCCTGTATTTCTATTTCACTTATAATATTGTTGAGAGATCATTGGTTTTAAATAGGCCCCACAATATTTATGTACATACACAGTATAGCTGTATACAAACATATCCACACCAATCATGAAATAAATTTGTTTGAACATTTAAGATGCAATACATTTCTTAGTACATAAATTTCTATTTGCAAGCACAAAAGTTCAAAATATTCTTTCTCTTTTTGTTTTATAATAAGTGAATACAAAATCATGATATCTGATATTTTGTTCTGTTATCCCAATTTGAAATGATTCCGTTAAAGCTATGTAAACATTGTTTCTACTGATACTCTATATCTCCAGGTCTGTCTCACCTGCTCTGATACCGTGGAGTGCAGCACATGGATATGGGTCATAGACATGGTTGTTCTCTCCTCCTCACCTTGTGACTGTGTTTTTGTTGAAAAAACGTGGTTCTCAAAGTGCAAACGGCCTGATCCCCATTATCTCACAGTGAACTCCCCAAGGCTGAGACCCCTCCCACCAGTCGCACGAAACTAGAGCATGCACAGTAAGGTTTTGTCACCGGGGCAATTTGATGGTTATCTCCCTTCTCCGCGCCAGCCCGGCTCCTAGAATACCGCTGTAATGTCGTAATTTTGCAGCAATAGGAAATGATGATGTTGACTGTGGACTATTACACTCGGTGCACAATCAGATAACAGGCAGAGGTAATGAGCTGGCTGTAGTGACTGTGCATATCTCTGCTGAAGTGAAAGAGCAGCTCTGTGCACTGTCCCCCAGCAAGTGTGACCAGGAAATGTGGATACTTGTTTACATTGAGCCAGTTTATAGCAGACACTGAAAATTATATATTTATTGGCAAATAATTAGTGGGCAATTACAGCTACAGGAGCAATGACTGCTTCCCTCATTTAAAGCCAATTACCTCTGGATTTACTGCTAGTCATAAGGGAGCAGAAAGACTTTCAGTTTTTCTGTGGCAGCAGAAAAACACAGAGCAGCCACAGGTGTACAAATGGAGCACATCAGCAGGCCATTGGTGAGGGTCAGGGCAGAATTCAGTGACGCCACTATTTTATAAAGAAACTATCTGGTCTAACTTGACTAAATATTAATACTCTGAGATAAGAATTATTTATTATTCAATGTCCAGTTTTTTGGGAAATATAAATAAAGAAGAGTCCTTGCAGGATATGGTTAGGAGAAGAATGTCAGTATTATCCGGGTGGAGGAGTTTGGAGTTTGGATGGAGACTTTCAGATGGTACGCACAAGAGCTTCCCCACTTGATTGTGCAGCCCTTGGCTGTGGGGGGTGGGGGCGGTGGCGCTCTGAATGATCACAGAGTCGCTCTGAACATCGATCTAACGAGCTGGTTACACAATGTTCCCGCCTCTGCCTGTGCAAGGGCCTGTAGAGGAAGCTGTGAGGACAGACAGATCCTCTCTCAAGGGGACGGGTGTGGAGACAGCGTGCTCAGATCTGATTTCGGAGGAAGGAAAGGAGAAGGAAGGAGGAGGGTGGAGAAAACTTTGCTGCTTTATTTAACTCTAGGCTTGTTCATTAATGCTGTTCAGGTCAAAGATACGCACAAAGGTTGGATTCTAAACACACCTCTTCTGCAGCTGGACAGTGTTGTATGGAGAGAAAGCACTGTGTCTCTTGACATGGGAACAGCCAGCTAGTTCACCAGAGAAGACTTAAGCCCATGGCAGCTTCAGCCCCATTTGCCCCCCTTCACATTAGTATAGGTTTTTTCCATTCATTTGAATCTGTTTCCTACATGCCCCAAGAGAACTGTTTGTATTCTTCCTTTGACACTTCAACTAACACAAAATATAATGTTTCAAGAACAAGCAGGTGTTTTGTTCACAAAGAGCTGCTTTATTGAAACTTCAGTGGACCGCAAGTTCATGGACACAGGGTACTTCTCACCTCTCTTTTAGTCGTGACAAGGCATTTTATCACCACCAAACTTAGAATTTCTCCCCCACCCAGAAAAGGAAATATATTCGCCCTGGCAGGGAAGGCGCGCTACACTGTTCTGCCGAGCTCAGCAGTGACCACCGCCCTCAGACTACGGCCTAAAAATCAGTGACAGCTTTCACTACCTGTTTGCGCCAAAGCCCTTTCCTGTCGACTCTGAATTTTTTCAAAAAGTCAAGGCAGTAAGCGATTTGAAGCAGGATAGGCTTGTGTCTACCCCCTTCTGCTTTCAAGAAGGGGCATTGATAGAATTATGTTGTAATGTAATGCGATAATTATATATTCTACATATAAAACACATTGTTGTTGCTTCTTGTCAAAATCAGAACATTTATTTTTCTCCTGGCTATTATGAGAAGTGCATCATGTCATTTTGTTGTATACAGGGAGTGTGTTGAGTCCTACAAGAACAATCATTTTAAAATGACTTAATTGAAGATTTCACAAGTCACAAGTAGAATTCATCTCATATATTTATGATACATTTAAATTAATACAAATATGTCAAAGCATACTCTCCCACAGTACATTACTACCATTTAAACATATTTGGAAATAATAATTTAGTAATAATGATTTAATGAATGAGGTCAACATTATAATTTTTGATTAATTTCTCATTTGGGAATTATCTAAGAGTCTTTCTTTAATTTATGGCAAGTACTATAGAATAATACATATAATTTATAATGAAAACTGGCTTTAGTACCATTTATGTTACAATGTCCAGACAAGGATATGTTTCTCCTTTGATGTGGTTCTAGAATCACAATTATGGAAAATTAAGAGAACCAACCAACCTTTTTTTGTTTTCTACCTGGGTTTTTTCCAAATTTCAGAATGAAGGAATGTTCTTTGGTTTTTCTGTTACATTGATGGGAGAGTGCGAGAATGTTCTTGGAAAAAGCAATTAGGAGAATGTAAAAACAAACCTTATAAACAGCAGCACTGCACTTATACACCCAAACTTTCCAACTGAGGAAAGCTTTTTACTATTAAATCATAGATAGATGGAGTCTTCAGAAAAGTTTAAAGAGTATAAAACTTGGAATACTGACTTTGATCTGCTGTTTTTTAAGTTTTAAATGACTGAACTGATTATGAATATTGACCGTGATTAGGATGGGAAACTACTGCAAGACACTTCAGAGCTTAATTATCATACAGACCAATCAGGAGCCAGTATAATTTACTTGAGTCATTAATTTATCAGTGCTTCTTCCCATTGCTTTGAATGAATAAATAAATAAATAAATAAATAAATAAATAAAATGTTCCTCTTTCATATTTTCACATTGTGATACATGTTTTAAAATGTAATATTAAGTGCTTGGAAATGTTTCTTAGCAGAGACTAATCAATTTGCTGAACATAGCTAATTCTGCTTTCTGAATTGACAAATGAACTGCTGAATTGTATTCAGAGTTATGGGCAAATTATAAAATAGTCCAGACCTATTGCTAAATAGGTTGATATCCATACATAAAACAAAAAAAATTTTTGTTTTATGGTCTGTTATTGTCATATCAATAGTAAAACATGTTGAATATTTTTACACATTACTCTTTAACATGTATCAATATGTTTAACATGTAAAAATAATCTCATTTTGTTCCAGTAACAAAGCTATCAGATTCTGTGTAACTACGAGTGATTTCATACAATTAAAAAAAGTCAAAACTCAAAAAGAGTCAAATGAATGAGGTCTCAGAGCTCACAAACAGCTCTTTGTGGCCCAACATTTACTGATAAGGACTCACCTGCTGGCAGCTCAAACCCTTAACATTCTTTACGTGTCCTGCTGCTGAGGTTTCTATTAATACATCAATAATTACTGTGAAATTGAGTGTATGTTGGCACAAAAATGTTTTCTTAGAGAATAACTGCATTTAATATAAGAAAAGTTCTAGTCTCTTCTATAGCCTTCAAAAAATATCTGAATAAAATATTTTGTGTACTTTATTAATACAAGTATAAAATGTTGAGCCAGTCAGTAAACATGGCATTGGATGTTTGGCTGAATATTTCTTAAAAAGAAAAACTCATTTTCTGTATTTTGAAATATTTTCAAAATCCATCCTGTCAAAGCTGTTTTTCTTTCCCCTTTCTCCTGCCTGCATTTAGAACCACAAAAGCCAGCTTATAAATGAAAATTACAAGTCCATAAAACAACCTCAGGGGTTTGTGGGCCTTTATTTGGACTTGTGTGACGCCATCTTAAAACCCTTAATGTGTAAGTTACATGGTCCTCACCAAGGGCAGATATTAATAAAGTCACACAGAGGGGAACTACAGTGCAGCGCTGCTGTTCCCAGGGTGCCATCTTTAAAGATCTTAAAAATCAAAGCAGCCATTTTATCTCTCATGTGGGTGTAGGGCCTAGACAGAAAAGAGCCTCTGCCTCAGTGAGCGAAATACTCTGACCTTAAATAATTATTTTCATTTTAAAAACTTAGATTGTTTATTGGCATAGGCAATTCAGCCCAGCTAAGCTCATCATATTATCTACAGTCTAAACAGTAGCTAGTACTTAATCAAGCCTGGACTTGCAAGGGTCTCTGTCTTTCCTACATAACCAGGCAGTAATACGTTTTAAAAACTCTGTATGCATAATATTTCCTGGTATCAGTTTGGAACTAAGTTCCATGAAATAATCCTGTCTTACACTCTTACTTTCCACATGCAAAACTTTACATTGAGCTACACTTCTTGAATTCAGTCACACTGAACAAAGGAGATACAATTGTTCTCTTTTCTGAGATGCTTGACTTCCGTTTAAAACCCTTCCTTCCATAATTTTGCAGAATGCTTGCTTCTTCTGTCTTCACTCTGTTTAATAGGCATTCAGTACTATGATCCCCGTTTCCACTTTCAGTTCATCATGGAAATAACATACAGCCAGCAGCAGCACCACAAAGACAATGATTAATGATGGTCTGCCCTCATTGTCAATGCCAAGTTTCCTTCCTCTTTTCACAATTGACCTATGTTTAGGTTGCTAAATATATATATATATATATATATATATATATATATATATATATATATACACACACACACACACACACACACACACACATGCATAGACAGGAGGATTACTTAAAAAGCTGAAAGTATAGGAGATACTGATCCTGCTTTTCACCATTGCTCTATAAATGTGCAAGGATTCTGGGACATATGACTCATTATACTAAAATGTTATGGTATAGAATTGACAGATTTTAAAAAAACTTCTCAGTGGGGTAAACTTCTCATGGCTGAGAGTTAAAGCCATAGCTGCACTATTACCAGTCATGGCCACACGTCCTCATTGGTGAGCCAAAAATCAGAATAGATTTCATCAGAAACAGCTAACACAAGCTTGTTAGCTATTAATCCAGATGCTCAGGTTAACTATTGTTAAATTCTGACTGACTAACTCTGACTGACTTCCATTAGTCCCATAATAAAAGTGTTAGTCCCGATGTGCATATATGTGCATATTCAGTATTTATATCACATTACCATCCCAAAGCAGGTATGATTTAGATGAGGGAAAACTTTCATTTTCTTATTGTTCTATAAGCAGATGGTCTCTTAAGAGAGGGCAGATTTTAATAAAATGATACACACAGACAGGTGAATCAGAGCAGTAATAACTTATGAAAGTGGGGACACCTGGTAACTGAAACTAAACCATTTGATAGAGGGACATCATGAGAAAAGCAAATGGAAATGAGCCAAATCTGCATTGTGTTAAGATAATTTTAAGGGAAAAAAATTGATAATAGATCTTATAAACATGTTCAAAAATTTTTAATTCATCAAGTGATTGGCAGAAATAAAAATCAACATACACAGGGGGGCCCCAGGCCCAAACTTGAGAACCACTGGCTTATACAAAATATTAAAACTGTCACTGTACATGTTCAAAAATAACCCGTGTATCCAGTAAGGGACTTATATTTCAAAAAGATAGATAGATAGATAGATAGATAGATAGATAGATAGATAGATAGATAGATAGATAGATAGATAGATAGATAGATAGATAGATAGATAGATAGATAGATAGATAGATAGATAGATAGATAGATAGCTGCAGGTTGGTTGGTCGGTCTTTCCACAAAAATTTCCCCAGTGTTTGCCCTAGGAGGCTGACATTCTGTATGGAGGTCAAGTGTGTGTGTGTGAAGGTGCGTGGGAGAGGGAGTGGCCTATCACAAAAAGGCACATAACTTCCGAATGGATTCACAGACTTGCAGAAGATTTTGTGGAAAGGTTGGTCATGAGCCAAAGGACAGCTGATTAACTGTTCATTCCAACTGGCAAAAAGAGGGTGTGGCAGTGGGAGTGGCCTATCACAAAAGCATGCATAACTTCTAAACAGATTCACGTAACATGGTCAAACTTTGTAGAAAGTCAGGTTCTGTGTGTGTAAATGCATGTACATGTAGATACTTTGGTGTACATGGTCGCAGCTATTGTGAATTCAGACTTGTTAATGTAAGAGCTGGTGAGCTTCTTTTGCAAAAATAAAGAGATGAGAAAAAACCTTTTGCTCAATAACATCATAATCTGTATCTACGTTGCCAAATAAGATGGAGGCATAGCAATTATTGATTTGTTAAAGCAAAAATGAAATAAGGCCTTGACTTAAATTAGTAATGGTACAGTAAGGACTTAGAACCAAGCCTGGTATCATTAGTGGTTGTGTCCCAGACAAGTTCAAAACATATGATAAAGAGTTAATTTTTTTCTGAATGCAGAAGCATGAGCTACAAATTCATTTAATCTTGTGAATTCACCTCTGTCCTCTTCACAAGTCAATTAGGAAGTCAGTGGCATGAGGTGGAAGCCATTTACTACCTGTGAACTTTGTCTCATGAGTGAGGTCCACAGGTACCAGACTACAGTCATTCTGTGCAACTGTCAGATGGTTTTACAGGTGTCTTATCAGAATGCTTTCAAGGGTGATCCGTGCAAACTGAATATGACTCAATAGGCCTACTGTTAACCTGCAATGTTTATCACAGCAACAACATGAAAACAATCAGTTACTGGCCTCGTAAAATGTAATGCGTAGCCTAAGTGGGTTTCTTAAAGTGTGTCTTGGTAAGTCATTCAAGAGAAAGAAACATTTTTTATAGAAATTGTTTCTATAGCTATGACAACGGAAGATGCCAAGATATGTTTAAGATAACATATTGATTAACTGAGTGAAAGGACAGTTCTTCTACAGAAGACTACCAAAGTCCAAAAATAATTTAACTTGCAAGAATTGACTGTAAAATTATACCATGGAAGATGAAATATAACTCAAATTTGTGTTTTCTTTTGTACTGTCTTTAATTAAAAAGCATCAGTGTCTTCTATGTTGAAACAGAAGTGAGGTTAGATCACAAAAATAAGGTTCATCAAAGTATTTACAGAATTTAACAACAATATTTCAATCATCATAAAGACATGTATTGTTATGCCCATGTGTTAGTAAGCGGGGCTGATTCCTAATACCTCCTTGTTTCTGTAGTTATATTTATTAATTAATAACACTAATTTAGTGGCATGGCAGCTGTGCACTGGGAATGGTGGCTGGTTTGGAGAGTTGGGATGATGCCTTATCTCTTGATTGGGCCCCGGTCGGTCATGGGGAGGCTTTTCGTTTTTAAAAGGCCAAAATGGAGGAAAACAGGGGAGCGTTTTGGAATGCACCTTGAACTGGCGTGCCTGACTGAAAAGCCAACCAACCCCCATTTCTTTGTCCAGGCTGTTTTGTTCAGTTTGTTTTGTTTTATTTTTCCATGTATGCTACTGCCATGCTTTGAAAAAAACTAATTCATAAAAACTAAACTCAGAAACAAAAAGATGCAGAGCTCTTCGCTGGAGGAACAGCAGCTCGGGCTAGCCCGGTGAAAGGTAAGTCCTGGTTCTCTTTCCAGTTTCAATATTCTAGGCCAGCCGCCTTCTTTTGTGTGTGAAATTCTACCCCGAGACAAACATGACCGCATCAGTATGTACATATAGACTGTTTTCATTGTTTTCAATGTCACAGCACTAAAGTCATTTCTTTAAAAAGTTGGAGAATTTGCTAGTCAAGTTGACTAACTAACAGAGTATTTCTCAGTCATTTAAATATGTAAAGTTATTCATGTAATATGTATGTAAGCCATGGGAAATTCCAAAAAAATGAATGGCAGTTCAGAATTATATAAGCTAAACACATATTACAGTGCTTTTAATTATATAACTGTCATCACAAAACGAAAGCTCTAAAAACAGGGAGCTGCATAAAGTATTGCCTCAAAATACATGTTAGTGAGGGAGGATTTTTGGAAGCATAGGATTGTGTATTCAGTGATGTCATCATGTCTTCTTTTCTACAACGCAATAATGCCTTTGTCAAGTATCACATATATGCTTGTGGGATTTCAGCATATCTCCCCTCTGGTCTAATGGGGCTCAGCTGTTTCCTTTACTCAGACCACGCCTGTCTGGATGACATCAGTTTGTGATGTCAGCACGAGACCACAAGAGGCATTTCAATACAGATGACATCACTCTGGCACTGAATGACTGCGAGTTGGGAGGCAGCTGTGCCTTAACGCCCTCAAAACAAGAATCCCAGCTCAACGTCTTTGGAGCAGGAAAAAGGCAACATTTTATTTGGACAATCTCATCCAAGCCCAGCTTGGCTCTCTTTTGCATTTTAAAAAAGTTTCCAGCGTTAGCTGATTTTCATTGTGATTACATGTTTTCATTAACTCTGCATTGAGCAAATCCATTGCTATACACCAAAAAGTACCAGTCCTCTCTAGTCGAAGAAATTAGAATAGATTAATCGTTTGGCAAGCTTGAACTCAGAAATGCGAAATGTTGCAGCATTTTTGTGTCATGGAAATACTCTCACCTGTGCTAATATTAGTTCCCATTCTCTTCACCTGGGTGGATGACACTGTCAAACAGATGATGGGCTATCATTCATAGCTAGGCTAAATGATAAGAAGCAGAAAACCAATGGATCGATGAATGGTAAAATATTACACTACAAGTGCCCCAAGAAATATATTTCAAATATATGCACTTACAGATATGACACACTGATACATTTAGTCAATAATTTTACATTCTTCTGTTTGATATGTATGGAGCAAGTATCTGCTACTGTAGACAGTGAGGAGAGCTTCCAAACATTCTTTAGTAACATTGCTTATGCCCACTCAACCAAACAAAAATGAAAAAGAGCTAAACAAAGAGCAAAGCCCATTTGATATGGCTATAACTACCAAACTTAGGATGGAGCATGCAGTATTTTACATGAAGTATTAGCAATACATGGAATAGGTTGCCAGGTCATGAGGTTGAGGCAGAGACATTTGCTTGGTTCAAGGCCAGACTCAACGCAGTATTGGGTGCGCTTTTGTTGAAATGGTGAGCTTAGTTGACCTGAATTGCCTGTATTCATCATAATATGTTCTTTTGTTCTTATGTCTGGAAATGCTTTCATGTAAAGGGAAGCCATTCCTATGACAACCTCATAACTCCAGGATTTTAGTCTGGACACATATATCATCACAATATATCATCACCTGGCATATCTCATAGAGTTACATGTTGGTTTGGAGGGTTTGAGTAATTTGGCAACCCCAGCTGGTAATAAGTGACAAAATCTTTAAGGTTTAACCCTTCTCTTCCCACCCCTTAACCTTTGAACTCTGCCACATTTGTTTATTTTGTTCTGACTCAGAGACAGGAGGCATATCTGGGATGTCCAACAGACTGAAAATGCAATCAAGTTTAGAGATGAAGTGACTCTCAGTTTTTTTATACGATGACAGTAATAATTCCGTATCTATGCTGTTGTGATTACCATGCTAGCTAACTAGCTGACTAGGGTAGCTAGCTAATTCCTCACAAGTTGTAATCCCGACCAAATCTTGACCAAAAGTTATATTAAATCTAGTCAGAAAGGTAACAAGCCAGCTAACATTAACAAACACAAGCTGAAAGATTAGTTAATATTTTACTGTGTGTTTTAGTTAACCGCTCAGAAATGAAAATAATGTTCTGAAGCTTTTCAAGCCAAGTAATTCTCTCCTTTACAATGTTTAGCTTTGTTTTCTATTATCTTATCACTACTATTGATGTTTGCCTGTGGTATCCGTCATCTCATTACAGCTTGGAAGCAATTTTAATGAGGACTAGATTCCTTTATTATGTCAATACATCACCAGATATCTATCACTGTCAAGCCTACTATCTTCACTGCATGTCACCTGCATGTCAACTGAAATAAGTATGCGCATATAAATACGTACATAAATAGATATATACACACATACACTAAAATGTGCTGCATCATCTGCCTCAATGTTTTCTGGGGGAAATTTGATTAGCACAGAGATACCATAGAGGCCCAGAAGCAACTCCTGATCTGAGTGGAGAAGCTTCCATTAGTATTGGCATTTTATCTAAGTGGTTTAATGTCCACTCATTAACTATGTCAATTATGGACTCAACTTTTACTGTTAATCAAGTTTAATTAAAGTTCATTTTTCACATGGCACTGAATTGACCAAACACATGTACACAGAGTGAGTTTGATGTCAAGCTGATAATGCTGCGATGAGTGGAAGGGGTGGTAGAATTATTATACCCTTTATGCTTTATTCATTGTTTCAACACAGTCCAAAAAATAATTACATGAAAAAAGCCTTACCTAGTAGGCCTCTGGGTCATTCAAACAGATAACGTTCATTTGGGAAGACACAATTGGCTCAGCCTCGCCAGGAAATGATAGGGGTTAAGTTCACTGGTTTCATCTCTCTCTAGCGGCCACTCCTGCTCAGAGTGTGTGCTGACTTCATCACCCTCTGTCAACATAGGCAGCATGCGACTGATGGGGAGACTGCAGCGTTTGAAAAGTGAGGGCTTGTTGTCAAGTGAATCAGAGTTGTAACATGTCATAGCCACCCCTACCAAGAACAGAGTCACTGCATGTGGCTACACAGTTTGGCTGAGTTCAGGTGGAATAAAGGGAGAAAAAAAAAAAACTATAATATCTTCAAAGGCTATTTTCCAGCGCACTTCTCCAAATGTCATTATATGGATGCCACAGTTTGGAAATTGTCCAAGGTTATTATGCTGTCCATCTCCTCCTATTGTTTACCTCTAATAAAGATTCATTTGAATGTAGAGGTGAAGCTCAAATACTTTCTCAAGTTTTTCTGTAAACACAAAAGTGCATAGTTTTTTTTTTTTTTTTTACAAAAATACATTCCTCTAAGATATAAATGACAAGACATAAGCTTAAATGGTGTTGTGTGATTAAAGATCAGATCTGGACCAGGGAAACTCAGTTTTGCAATAATGCAAGTATTCTTCAAGGATGTTGATTTATGTGGATTTGAGAATAAATTTTATGCAGTATGTCACCATTCATTCCTTCCTCCCACATATTTTTGCAGGAGTAAAATCATGGTATATGTGAATATAACTCACTGTTATTAAAAAAAAACATTCCTAGATCATTCATCTCCATTTAAAAATACTTTAATTCACCCATTACAGTATGAGCCTTATTTCCTTCACTACATTGTTTGTGAGTGCACACCTGTAAAAATATTCTTTGGGTGAGTCCAGTGTCTGAAAACCTGCAAAATACCTTTGCAAAGATTCAACAGAGAATGTGAACACTATCAAAGAATCTTAAATCTTCATGCTACATGGTTCCACTGATATCACTTCAGATAGACTCCTCAAATGAAATTTGAAAACAATACAAAAATAATAAAAAATTGTTAAGCACCATAAATATTGCTAAAATATTGTTTATATATCTATGTGATTTAAACTCCGTCTGTCTTTATCGTATTAAGGGCCCTAAGTCCTCCCTAAAATGGTTGTCCTTAAACAGTATCTAATGTGTTCCACTGAATAGGATAAGCTATTTATCTTGCAACTATAATTTGAAATGAATGTTTCATAGAAGATTGAAATTTGATCTGAAGACCATAGACATTATTAATGTTCATAGAACTAAAGGAGCAGATCCACAAAAGAAAAATCTCAAGGCCTCTATCCACCCTCTGTAAGTATTTTTTCTTTAGTTATTAGAAATAGTGGGAAAGCTGTTAGGGGTGGAGATGAAGGGGGGAATCACATCAGAAAAGGGTGTCAACGCTGGGAACCCCAGTCACCCAGGGGACCAGTATATGGAAACTGAGACCCAGCTGCCCCACTGACTGTGTCTCACAGCCCGGTCACAAGACTGATTTCAACTTTTGGGGTATGTCCAACCAGGCACTGTTCCTGGGTTTGGATTTACCACACAGCCACATTAGTTTCCTTTTAAAATGTACCCTTTTAAAATAAACTAGGTATAGTAGTACATTTTTATTTATGCTAGTTCTTATCAGGTTGCTTTCTAAAAAGGGCTCAAGGCATGTCTGTGTATGCTTTGTTAATCAGAAAAACAACTGACAGTTGGAAATCAGAGTTGGAAATCTAGAGTCTCTTCATGACTCATGCATTAGCACAGGAATGTCACATACTGGCACCCAAATGTGTGACATTCTTGTCCCAGGAAATGTCACCACTGTGCATCTCGTTCTTTCCTTTTGAATATTTGTACCAAGTAGACTACAACTTTAGCTGGTATAAATATTAGCTGGTAAAGCTTGGTTGTGTCCTGTAGCGCAAAGCTTCTGTCTAATAGTAAAACACTGACAGAAGTTTGAATTCTGCAACTGAATGAAAATAAATATCCTAAAGCACATGTATGTTTAAATAAAACTGTAGTTTGAACAAAAGCCGTGTGGTCTTTATAAAGTAGATACAGCTTAGCTAGTATTTTTACTCAAAGCATACTTCAGTACATACATTTTATTGGTATATCAATATAAAAATGTTGTTGAATCCTTGCTATACATGTATCATCAAAGGCAATCTTTGGTTTTGCTCAACTTGACCAGTGCATTTGAGGTAGTGATCCAGCTGACATAATGTCCATATCATTCACAGAACCAACACTACCTCACGCCTCTGCCCTTGCCTAGTTGTCAATTGAGGCTTAAACTCAAAGTTGGAATCACAAAATCAGAGACACAAACCCCAAAATGAAGGGCTGACAATCCTGTTTCCATTAATTATCATTTAACAGTTACCACCACATACTGCCATAGCCAGTCAATCAAGGGATATGTATGGAATATTTTAAATTTATTGGTACAGAAAACAAGAAAAACAGGTGCTTACTCTTTTGGAAATGGCAGTCCTTTGATGCTAACAGCTGCTTGTATAGTAAGATTACTTTCCGTGAAAAGCTTTCCAGTTGCTACTGTTTAACCTCAAATGTTTTGTCATTGGCAAGATAAGAGCTTTTGCCATTCTTGCTAAAGTTAACACTGGCTTAGCAGCTATAGCAAGTCATAGGAAAGACTTACAGTTGAGCTATTTTAAGACTGTAGCAAACTGAGAACTCATATCGAGCTGCATAACTGGAATATGAATCATTGCTTAATTACCCACTTGTTTAAAACTTTGAATCATTTTATAAATAGTTAAAATGTGTGTTTGTGATTTTACCTTTAGGTTGCCTGCCATTTAGTTAGGCCTGAATAAACAAATCTAAGTTTGGGTGGTGGGGGTATCTCCTTTTGTTAACTGCTGCCCCATTACGTGGCTGAAGTGGCACTGTGAAATAGTGCAATATTCTCTCATGTTTCTCAGTTCAGCTCTCACTCCCAAGGGTCACCAGCAGTGAATGGTGCAATAATAACCTAGATTTTGCATTCAGTTATGCTAGACTTCATTTAGGCTGAGGTACAAATTTACAGTGCAGATTCATTACTGTTAATCTAGGCCTTTGGATATGCTAAAACTGCTAGTTTTTTATAGCAGTGCATGGTGTTTTAGGATTCATATAATAATTAATTATTAATAAGTAATTAATACCTTATTAACAGAGTGGTGTTAACTCTTGAGGTGCTCAGTATTGGTGGTGCTGGTGACCTGATATGGTGTTTGAATAGCTGGGCATGAAAAAGAACAGAGATCACAGATAGGTCCTTTTAACTCAAGAGTAGGCTAAAAGCTACAGAGGTAGATATGATGCTAATAGCTTCATAAAGTCTTTTCCTGGACAGAAAAAAAAATTGAATTGAGAAACTCAGAAAAAAGAGTTTAACTGATGTCAGGTCCAGTGTAAATGAAATAACAGACAGTCCTCCCATCAGCAGCACAGGCCTCACCTGTGCTGTTCTTGCTGCTGATTGGCTGAATTTTAAACATATTGCTAGTTTATTCATTTACATGTGGCAGGATGCTTATCTCCACCTTTGCATATAGAACATATGCTGCATTATCATCTAGTGGTCTGGTCAGCAAGAAATAGGTACCAATAAATGAAGAACAATATTAGGCCGCTTCAGAAGAGAACGTATGTTTCATTATTGTACCTTGTGAGGCCTGCAGATCTCTGGATGTTGTTGTAAGGATTTTTGTGATTTCCTGGATGATTTAAACCTTGGTCCTGGAGCGATTTTCATTGGACAGTCACTCTTGGGAAGATTTGCGTCTGTCCCAAACTCTCTCCTCTTGGAAAAGACAGCTCTGACTGTGGTTCAATGGAGTCACAGAGCCCTAGAAATCACTTTGTAACCCGTTCCAGATGGATAAGCATCAACAACTTTATTCTGGAAATCTTCCGGATTTTCTTTTGATTAGCCACTAGATCCTGTGTGCGGACAAATTCACTCTGATGGTAACCACCAGAGTTAGTCAGATTTATACTGGGTAGAGCTGGTCCAACTCAGGTCTGATTCTTTACCAAGGTATTCAGTTATTTGCAATACGTTGGTAAACAAGTTAAACGGATAGATCGATTTTTCTCACTTGGTAGAAAACCAAAATGACCTTGATGTTGATGATGAGATGTTGACAGTGAAAGACAGGTGAGTTTAATTACACATCTGGCCACGGGAAAACAAACATGGTGCAAAGTGTTCAACAGGTGCAATGTTCAATTCACATTTATATAGCCTACGGACAACACATTTACACAGGATGGCCATCAACCTTCAATCACCCCAAGTGTTTCATTGGATTGGCTTACATTTAAACCAGTAATAACTCGAAAGCTTCAAAATACTCATTAACTATTTTTGAGATACATGCTTTTATGAACATGTAATTTTTATGAAATTTCATAAATGCCAATTCTCTATGGTTTCAAGTGTGGTTTCATGATCACCAGTTCTGGAAGACATAGTGCAGAGAGATTTCCCGTTTCCTCCACCAAGGCCTTCCTTCCAGAAGAACATTCAAATATCCAACTAGAAATTGTTCAATACTTATGCAACAGCATTCCATGCATAGATGAGCTCTACAACACATATGTATATGTATATGTATATATATATGTATATATGTGTGTGAGTGTCTGCGTGTGTGCACGCGTGTGCTCACTATTGTTGATATTGAAAAGAGCCTTTATTTTCTTTAAGCAAGGCCTGCTTGGCATTGTAAGAATGTAGTGCTTTGAGGAATACATTTGTTTTGATAAATAATTTTTTTCTTTTCCATTTGGTGTAAGTAATTCTGGGCTTGTTTGTCTTATGGGAATTTTTCCATCCTCCTTTCTCTAAAGCCAAGCTATAACATAATGTAGGTTTTCCCCTGCAGATTATCTCCAGATGTTTCATACACTGAGAGCCACAGTTTTGCTCTGTCTTTCATACATTCAGTCTCCCTATCACTTTAAGGTCTGATGGTACGAAATTGCTCAATTAGGGCTAAGCTGAAGCTACACAAACAAAGCAAAAAGGTCATTTAACAAGTGGTTTAAAAAAACACACATTTTCCTAATTACATTACTGCGATTCAGATCAGTTTTATTAATTTAATTGGAAACAAAAGTTTGAGTTAATCAAAGTGCTAAAGTGCTTTGTCTTTAATTAGCTTAGCATATTCAAAGAAATTGAAAATTGATGTTTACAAGCATATTTCTTTTATTTCACTGAGTAAAAAAGAAATCCTTTTATCTTTGAAGCTGATCACAACCCGTTTGGAGTCACTAAATTCAGTCTTTGGTGTATTCCTCAAACATCACATTTTTGATACAGCATCATGAGTCTCCATATATCTGTTGATACAGGTAGGGCAGCAGGATCTACAAATTTCAAAACCAGAGCCAGGATAGGCCAAGATAGAGCTCTAACCTCCTGCCTAATATTCATCTCCTGAGAAACTTGATCCTTTATCATAGGATAACCATAGTGTAAATCTTCTGCATCACACCAAGATACAAAGAGTTGGGTCACAACAAGAAATAGTACAAATCATGTCTTTTGTAAACATCAAATATAATGTTTCATTAAAAGCCAGCACTGGAAATCATAAATGGACTGTCATGAAAACCTTAATCTTCAATACGATCCCCCTTTATTGAATAATCTTATATTCATATAATTAATGAAAGTTGAACCATGCACATAGAGTTATGCTGGTTAAAATATTGTCAGAAGAGTTCCAGGCTAGCCATTTGAATGTTGCTGTCTGAGTTTAAAATACTGGGTACTGGTTTGCATTAAAGCAATAAACAGCGCAGGGGAAACCCACATTTGATCTATGTTGCAAGATATGAAGCCAAACCAAGTCATTAACCTCATATTAATTTTGGCACAAGCCTGGGCCACATTTTGATCGGAGTGGTTTCTTAAGAAGTGTTTACCAAACAAGACGCCGTTGTTCAACTTTAGTGGTTTCAGGCATTCGCTGTGACGTCTGTCCCATGGCATTTCACTTTACTTATGCAGTTTGTAACCTTATATCACCATTGCAACTAAACCTCCAAACTTACAAACAACATTTTTAACAAAAAGGTGTGTCACAAAATGTTGTTGTTACCCAGTGAGTTTGTTGTGGACAGGGGGCTGCAATATAATTGCAAGTTTTCCTTCTTGTGTTTGCCATTAAAAATAAACCATCATAAAAGAAATACAGCAAGCATATAGTATCATTTTGTCCAAATAATCAACTTTATTTCAGCATATAGTGAAAATGCCATGTCAGTTTCCTGCATTGTATCCATGTGTCATATGTGACATTAGATTTTTTGATCATCAACATTGTCTTTGATTAAGTCACCATTTGTCCTGACCTTTGGCTCAGTTCCTTTCTTCACAAAAAAAAGTTTGGCAACCAGAGTTATCACCAAATTTAACGCTCCAAACCCAGAGAAAAACCTTTATTTGTAAATAAAAATGTTCATAGAATCAAATTTCATGAAGCAGGACTAGAGTTTGCTGATTTCTGCTGGATTACAAGGTGTTATGATAAACACGGTGATGTTTTCAGTATGTCAGCCCTGGTTACAAACTCAAGGGACAGCAATGACTACGCGTGCTTTCTCTATTATGTCATGTTTCATAGATTGACCAGCTATACACACAGTATAGTGTATTTTGTGCACACCTTCACTGGACTGTTGTGGGCCCCATTGGAACATATCCGTATACATTTGTTATGTGACTTTTGTTTCCAATATTCTTTTGTTTTCTCACAATGCAATTCTGACTGAAATTGAAATAACATTAAATGAGAAGTACATAATGGTGGATGTATGCATGTAAGGAAATGCACTGAAAGAAGAGGGTAAAATGCTGTACTCTTTGAACCTTTTAATGTATATGTTCAAAAATGTTTGTACTCATGAGCTTGCAGTGTATTAAACAATGTGTTGTGTACCGTATGGTGTCAACATGTTCACAGGCTTAAATACAGTCTTTACACACTGTGGCATGTCTTAAATTCCCAATCATGAATGAAAACAGCTTCCAAAGTTAAGGAAAAAGATCATTGCTATGTAATTTAATCTGGGCATTTAACCTGGAAAAGACACAGATTCCAAGTCTTTCATTCCTAACAAATATATAGTGTGTGTATACATTCCTTAGCGAAAAAAGTAATTATATCTGTGGTACAGTGAACTTAATCATGTTTTATTTATATGCATAGGAAAAGCAACTCACATGCACACACTGTCTACAGACTAGGCTTATTATGGTAACTGCATTATTAGCTGTTCAAAATAAATATGATGTTTCTTCTTAAGAACTGTATTAGAAAATGCATTGGTAATGAAGGTTAGCTGGCCGTCCCAGAAATACCAATCCACTGTCTATATGGTAATATGACACTAAACTGTAAATATTGAGTGATTAATACTTTTTGAAGCAGTTAAATATCTTGCTGCCAACAAGTCTGAAATAAATTGAAGGAGCCTTATGTAATTTTGTGGGTTACCTCAGTAATCAATTATGTTCATCTTTGAATAATGAGCTATGACAAGCAAGTTAATAAACAGTTAAATCAGAGAGTTCTGCAAGTTTTTGCTTGCAAACTCAAACATTCCCCTTACTATCCCTGTTATCGAAGTTCTTTGACGTCAGTGGTTAGCAAACTGTAATAAAGAATGTTGGCAACTCCAGAAATCTGGCCACAATTAAGTGCTTTGCCACTCTTGGAGCTGTCCAAGAAGAGAGAGATTGATTTTCACAGCTCCAATGTAAACAGCTTCGTGTCTCCAGGCGGACATAGTTCTCCATGTTTTACAGCACTGAGATGACTCACAGTTATGACACCATAAGGGTTTAACATTCTATCAAAATTCTACACATTTTCAATAACATTCATTTTATCGCTACACAAAACAACATACGATAAGTATACATTTTTGTGGCTAGATTTACTGAATGGCCTGAGCATAGAAGACATGCAACAGGATCAGATAATGTTAGAATAAATTTTAAGACTGAATGTGAGATTTGAACATTATTTGCTTGTCCAGCCAGTGTAACAGTATAGTTAAGAGCAAATAAAATGTATCATGTACAGTAAAACATATAAAAAATCTCTAGCTTGCAACATATGTGCCTGAAACAATACCTAGCTATTTAACCTCCATTTCTAGCTAGATGCTAACACCAAATTAGCTCCATGCAAGCAAGTTAGCCTTGCATACTTGGGTCACTTATGCTTTCTAAATAGACAGTTAGCCAGTTAGATGGCTAGCTAGTTGTTATACATTCCCATGCATGAATGGGAAAGAAACATGGTAATACCTTACCTGTTAATACAATAACAGTAAACTGTAAGCCATAATTCAGTTTTCATACATCAAACTTTGAATTTCTGTGGGAAGTTAAGCCATGTTGATTCAAAAGTACAGCTTTTAAATGAATGCATCACATTTATTGGTGGACTGAGAATCCCCACATTTACATTTACAGATTCTGTCAGTGGGTAGATTAATAACATTCTGTGACCAAATTGGAAGTCAAAATGAGAAAAAGGAGTTACCAGCAAACTGATTGGTACCATCTGATTTCTGGCACCTATCAGATTGCACCTCCCTATATTATCCCAGATGCCCACAGGCTACCAGTTTTTGTCAGTGATGGAAGACATGCATTTCCTCCAACTGGCACAAGTGCTGTCCTGCAGTTTCACAGTACATGGCATGTGAAATGCAGTAGTCAGTTGTGTATATGCAATTGTATCAGAGAAGGACAAGCTTTCCATTATCAGTGTGGAAAGCTTACATGTGGGTGGCGCTGCAGTAACTTGAGTAGTGTAATTGGCAATTCTGTATTGAGGTGAAAATAATCGGTGATGCACACTCAATTCAAATGGTCCTGAATAATTACATGAGGACTTATTTTGTTTGCTGTGCCTTGTTACTAAACGGTATGCAATGGCTTTTAAAATGACTTAATAAAAGTGTGCTCCAGGGGGGGAGAGAGAGAGAGAGAGAGAGAGAGAGAGAGAGAGAGAGGGAGCAGTATATTCTCATATGTAATATATTCTCTCTTTATATTGGAGATACTGTTTTTGAGGGAAAGCATAACACATATCCTCATTTACAGACCAGCAACAGATTGTCTTTCTTCCCCACTATTTTGAAAAAAAAAGTTTAACCTCTGATTGGAAACCATTCCTCTGAGTATTACCAGTAGTATAAGGAATTAAAGTGTCTTTTCCAAGTAATGTTACAGCAAAGTTACATCACCCTCCCTAATCCCATGGTTGCATCCATCCAGACTGGGGCTAAGCCACTTGCAATACCAGTACATTGTGGAGCCTAATCATTGCTCAGGGGATCTGTCTTTTGTAATATGGAAAGGCCTTAATGGCTATAATTCATTGCAGCATTTTTCATTAGACCCCTGGGTTCCTCTTGGATATCCCATTGACAGATTATTGGCTGAGAGTCCTTGTATGTGGCTTGTTCCAAATTCCACAAACCCTTAATGACCAGTGTACTGTGGTCAATGAGCGAGACCCAAACAAAAATGAAATGCAATTCACGTCCCTCAGTAACACTATAAAGAGTTGGCGCAGCAATTCCACAACAATCAATCTTTTTTAAATTAAATATTTCTATGATGAATCTTAGATAAACAATATTTCAAATTTAAGGATGTTAATATGGCTCTGAAAACAGATACTTGGTTGAAAATGAGGTATAAAATAGACATAAGTATTCATTTGGCTGTCTATCATAGATAATCCCTGTTAATGTTCTCCATATTCTGTACATGGACCCCGTCCCAATACCTGACATTCCAATGCTTTATCAATGTATCCAGTCATTTAGGAAATCTTCTTCAATAAATCATTAAACCAATGTCACTCAGAAAGGGCCCCACATGTTAGATGTATGATAGAGTTAAACCATTTTCAACCCTCATATCAAATGAGCATCCATCTGTAATATCTACCAATGGATGCACTTTATCCATACAACAACGAAAAGGACAAAATCTATTATTTGTGTCATTGTTAAGGCTATTTTATCAAATTTGTTCCCATGTCAACTATTTAGACACATCTGCTGATATTCAAAGTGCAACCATATTTCTGCAACCATTCTTGAACAATTCTTGCTTTGTGGCTTGCAGCTTTCTCCTGCTGAATGATCTAATCCTCAGATGGATACACTGCCACCATCAACGATGCACCTGATTGACAACAATATTTAGATATCCTGTGGCAGTCAGGCATTGCTGTACCCAACGTGTGCTGTGAAAAAATGCCTCCACACTGTTACGCTGCCACCACCAGCATTCCTTATTGACTCCAAGCATTATATGCCCATGGACTCAGTCCTCCAGGTCCAGTGTATCTCTTTCTTTGACTACCCAAGTTTCCGTGTTTAGCTGACAAGAGTGGAACACCATTGGATCAGCTCCCTACCCCATCTGTTACTGTATGGCAAGTTGTGCATTCTTTCAGCACCAAAATTGGTACTTAGCTGTTAGTTAACTGACTGGAACCCAACTGTTACTCTCCCACATTTCATGTCAACCTCCATTGACCTCCCTTATTAACAGTTTGTTTCTGAGCATAAAGCCGTTGGCTTAATTTTTAGGTAGTGCATGATTTTCCATGCATCTGACATTGCTGTGTGTGAAAACCCCAGCAGGGAAGCCATATCTAATATAATCACACTGGCACACCTGAAACACATCACCCATACCACATTCAGACACTAAAATCTCCCCCTGAAATGCACACACATACACACACAACTCCAGGCACCTGCTTCCCTGATTTAAGTAACACAGTCTGATCATGTGATGGTGTCACTAATTGAGCTGGCTAATTCATGGAAAGGGCTGTGTTAGGGTCGCTTCACAGCATCATAATTGGTGTGATATGCAGGGCCACTGAAAAAGTCTTAAGCCTGCTATAAGTAATAATTCAGAGAAAGGTGAGTGAAGGCTAAACTTTTATGATAGGCTTTACTGTGAATGTGGTTAATTTGAAACACATTTTTCTAAGGCTCTGCTTTATCAGCATATGAGTTTTATAGCCTGTTATTTAATCTTCCAGCAGCGAGAAACCAGTTGTTGGGCAATCTTTAAACTGAGGGTGCTAAACCTTGTCTCTGGAGTGTGAAAGGTGCTGCTGGTGTGAATTGTTAATCAGCTGTTAATTAAACTGTGAATTAGTCTATATCAGTAATCACTGCTTAATTACCTCATGTTCAGCTATTTGCCTTTAGAAACATAAAAAATAAATAACTGAATTTTCAAGGCCTCCTCTAGTCAAAATTATTTTTACTAGAGATTTAGGTATTTATTTTATGCAGTATCCATGGATGTATCAAATAACTCCAGCTGAAATCTGAAGTCTTAAATCATCTTTTTTTTTTTAAAACATTCCAGGCTGTTTTACAATCTGTTTAAAATTAGTTCCAGTTGTGATGTCACAACTGAGCTTAATTTGCATAATCCTCTCCGCATACGGAGCCTAGTTTGCATAGACATTTGAGTGAGTTTATGGCTGTTTCCCTTTGCATAATTGCACTTCAGAATGCCGTTTACATTTTGTGGGGCTGAGGGGGTTGGGCAGTCACAAGTACTGTGAGCCAATCAGGGCTGTGATTCATTAATATAATGCATGAATGTGTTACACCCACTCAACTGCCTATTCATTTAAAGGGGAGAAATAGCTACAGGGAAATAAATCACTTTGAAAGTAACCAGGAATTATTTGACATTGATACTGAAATTACCAGACAGGGACTTAAATTTGTCATGATCAACACCATAATCAATAAAAATGATGTTGCAAATCATGCATTATACAGCACCTACTACAATAGGTTTGTAATATTGTAGATATGCTTTCCCTAATACAGATTTAGAGTAGAAGTTAGTATGCTGTAGTTTACATAAATTCAGGTATATACATCTGGGTGATATGATAGATTACGCTTCAATGTATAGCTTTTAGGTGTTGAAGAAAACAAAGGCAAAAACATACTGAACATATTTTCATAAGTATGGATATGAGCAAACAACTCTGAAAGTTTGTTTGTTCACTTAAACATGCTGTTTCTGTTTGTTTTAATGGCATAGTTACAAGAGCCAATATGACATAAACTGGAAGAAGGAAAAAAAATGCTTGAGCTTAGAACAAATAGCTCATTTCTTGTGTAAACAAATATTTTAGATCTGATTAAACAAAGAGCAAAATGGAAAAGCTACTCAGGGATGACTGGTCTGAAAAACAATGGTGTAAGAGGCATATCGAAAAGAAGGATATCTTTCCATACAGTATCCTGGTATTTATTGCTCCACGAAAAAATTTTTCCAGTATCATACTGTATCACAGCTTATAGACTGATGAACGATTGTAGGCCAAATGAATGTGAGCATTAGCACTGGAGATGTGCACTGACTGGTAAATCAGAAGGTGAACCAACTCATGCTTCATCTAAGAGTCAATTTAACAACAGGTAGAAGCATATCTGTGACATTTGCAATACAGTTTGTAACCAGATTAACTATTAAGACAGTCCAGACACACAGTGATTTTCTGTGAATTATACCTTGCTCACCATAAGCAGAAATTGCATGTAAACGCAAATTCCAGCAGCCAAAGGTTTTATGTGACAGAACCAGCTCTCTCCAAGTGCTGAATTAATTTACTGACTTATTTAACAATTGAAATTGTATTTAAAATTGCTAGTAATGTTACTTGTTTACAGCAATGGACTGATTTCTGACACAAACACAGAACCTGTGTGTACTGTAACATGCTGAAGTGGAGGAAGGCTGTGTTCAGAGGTATTTGACCAGAATTTGCAAGACTTTGTAACAATTATTGTGCACTATGATAAGTGCAGTTATGAATTTTGCTGCACAATAGGTATTGCCAACTGCAGCTTATATTGTGTTTGTGAAGAATTAATTTAGCAGACCTAAGATACTGTTTTACATGATATGAGAAGTTTGAACAGACGGTTTGTTTTAAAGTCAAACAAAAATGAAGATAACATATAACCACATCACTAATCTGCTCTATTTGGGAGGACATTTGTGATTTATTAGAATTTGAGGAGACCATTGTTAATTCATAATAAGTTTCAATTATTTGAAATGAATCCACTCTATCAAACTAATAGCATTATGTCATGGTATTTGGCTGTTGATAATGTTATGGACCCAACATCAAGCCATGCAAACCACATGACTAATATGAACTGTCTTTGAGTCAGTGGGAATGTACAGAAACAGGCTGCATGATGGGAGATGCAAGAGGACCATAGATCTGTTTTTTTTTTTGCAAACTTCTTGCAACAGCAAGCCAGCATATATCGCAAATCCGCTAATACTTGTGTTGCAGTTTCCTGCTTTACCGCAAAGCCAGAAGATTATGAATTATCATACACTCTTGGTCCAAAATTGGGAGTGGCTCAGCATGATGTATGACCGTGCTTCACGGAGCGAATACTAATCAAAATCACACGTGGGGGAAAGAACCGAGAGACATCACAGATAAACGTCATTCCAAATTAAGGCATTTAATTTTATAAATCTTGCTCATAACCACCTAGTATGGTCCAATGTATTACAATATTCATAAATTTAACATGTTGAGAGATTGACTCCCTTGAATGTCGCAGACATTTTTTTCATGAAAGGTCAATGTCTTTTATATAGAGCTTATTCTTGTCCAATAGAGGACAGGGAAGAAAGCATTCCTGTGCTGAATTTTTGAAGTTTGTCCTTTATGAGAACCCTCCAGCTGTCACAGGACTCCTCATTGACCGGGTGTTACATAGTAAGAACTTGGCCACTCTCATGAAAGCCATTGTTCATTTCTGAAGCACTGAGTAATGTTTTGATTTGACAAGTCAACAAGGAATTGCAAAGCATTCTAAGATAATGATTTTTTCCCAGTACTCAGTAAACAACCAACATAAATTTGGTAAATTATATAAAGATATGAAAATTATTTTTCACCCATAAATAAATGTGATTTGGTACAGCGTGTGGTTGACATATATTTTAGAATACAAGTAACCTCCTTCTGTCGCTTCTTTTTATTCTGCTGATGGCAGGCACAACAGATCCTGTAGATGTTCTCCCACTTTGTTTAGTTGTGTGTCCAATGCTACAGCGAATGAACAAAGCAATAATGATTAATTCCAGCTTGTATAGCTAACTACTTTACAAGCTGTGTATCTTCTCCTGCAACATTACTCCTGCAAATTACATAAATAATCGTTTATATGATACTTGAAGTCAGTCCATCCGATGCATTCAAATAACGTGTAGCCATGCTTGATTGTGTAGATATACTACACAGTAATTGTCTTAAGTTTTTGTTTTGTGGTACTACAAAGTTGTGAGTGCCATGTTATTCACTGTAAGTGACTTGTAAATTTGTGGAAAGTCCGAAGCAAATTTGAAATATTACAAGATCTGCCTTTGATTTCTGGGTGATGCTTTCATAGCCTTTCTTGCTTTCATCGTAGAATTAATCAGCTCCGACTCTGTAATGTCATTACAGAAAGCTTCCACATTTATCTTATTCTGGGGCGGGACCTTGCATGCCAGAGTTCTTGTTTCAGATAGACAACAGGAAAACATTAGGGATTCTTGGCTACAGTTCAGGCAAATGCTGACACAACTGAATTTTACAATGGCACAAATTGTCAATTTACAACTGCTGAATATTATGTAACAGGGATGAGAGTGACGTACACACGCATTCTAGATTGCCTTTTGGGTGTTTCTATGCTCTAGCTAGCAATAGTCTGTCTAGGTATGTTGGAGGAAAGCTACTGTAGCCAACAATACACATGTGGTGCAAAGAGAATACTCAATGTAAAAAGGGCCTCAATTCCATTTGGTTTGTGCAGTCTATCGATTCTTATTTTGTGTCCTGAAGACAAGGTGTTAATCAAGACATTGTGTGTGTGTGTGTGTGTGTGTGCGCGCACACGTGCATGCGTGCGTGTTTGTGTGTGTGTCAATGAAATGTTAAATTGTGTATAACATTAAGTAGATTGAAATCTGTTACCATAAAAAGGTTCTCCAAACAAATATCTGAGCCCACCTCATGCACATTTGTACAAATCCACCAGAAGTGTAAAAATGAATCTATAAAATGTCTTTTATGCAAAAATGGCAAAGGAAGACATGTGAAGTTGGCTCAACAGCGGTACATTGAAACATTTCAGATTTAATTATCAAAAATAAGCCAATAAAAGGCTTGATTTTAAGAGCAAATCTTTGAGCAACAAGCAGCTTTCAGAATATATTTACTTCCTGTGGGTTTTGTAAGATGGAGATGAATTACTAAATAAAGTCATGAGTGAGGTTTTGTCATGAGACCAAATGAAAAGAAAAAGATTAATATCTGAGTGGACATCTGATGTCTGAATTCTGCAGTGGTTGTCACTGATCAAAACTGATCACTGATTTTATATGTACAAGCAGAGAAGAGGAAAGAATATCAGTCCCACAATAAACTATTTTGCTGTATGAAATTCATATGGTAAGTTATTTTCATGTAATAAATCACAAAAGTATAAAAATAAATGGCGGAGGAATGTCTATGACAGAAAAATATCTTCATAGCGTCACATTGCAGCATATTTATTGCTTTATGTACGACATAAGCAGCCCTGTCTCTCACTCTCAGACGAAAAACAGCAGAATGATTGAACATTTGTACTTCAGAAATCTATACCAATTGCTTTCTGCATTTGGAACATCCCATTGTAAGCTTTTAATTAGCTCAGAAATTCTCCTAGTAATTATTCACAGAGCCAACTCTCAACGCTAACACGTTTTTAGAAAGAGCAGGGTCTACTTAAAATATGGTTGCAATAACTGCGCTGAAATGCTTGCGACTATCGGGACCACATCTAAAAGATGCACATTCTTGTGTTGAACATGTCAATTAGCAATAACACAAATTAGAACTTTCTGAAATCGTATCTCTTCGGATAATTGTCTCCTCGGTTGCCAGAGTGAAAAGTTAGAAAGGTTGACGTGTGCTCCAGCGTAAACAAAAGGCGAGGTCATCGAGATGTTTGTGAATAAATGTGACAACATCCAAAGCGCGTGTAGGAAATGCGTATACACGGGACTTGTTCTGTGATAAGAACCTCACTTGTACACTTGCCAAGACAATGATCTCATCAATCTGACCCTCGGCAATATCCATATGTTAAACAGATATATTTCACGAGCCACACAATCTCAGGTTGTCACGCACCTCATATTTGAATATCCTCCTTCAGCATTTTGAAGAAAACCTCACAGCTTGGCAATCGCTGGTGCAAGGGGAAATAAATATTAATAACCAATCAGCAAGAAAATATGCATCGTTTCAGTGCTGACAGATATTGTTCAAATATGCTATATAGAAAGGTTAACTTTTTCCATTTCTTAAAAGTAGTGAACAAATTGTTTCCTTATGTTTCTTAAGACTTTTTATGGAATAAGACATGGAATAAAACAATGCAATGCTTTTTTTGTCAATTATTTATTATGTTTTTCATGTTTTTGGTGTTTTATTTGGTGTTGATGCATTGAACAGATCACAATATAAATAGGATAGTACATAGAGTGAATTTAATGACAATAAGGTATATTTCCTCTGTCAATTCTGTTTGAGACAAAACTAACCAAACCTGGATGTGCTATCTTCAGATGACAGTGTATTTTGAGACTCCAGACAGTGTCAGGAAGAAAGCAGGCCACAGGTACAGCACTGATTGTGTCCTAGAACAGGGTGGTTTTCAGTCAGTTCCTGTATGGGGGACTGTGGATTTATAACAGCGGAAGATGGGGAAGAAAAAAATTATACAATGTGAAGCATTTCAATGGGTAATACATTATTCACAAACAACAAACATAATTTATAGCCCTAACAGGGAATCACAAGGCTTGTTGTTATTTCCTGGCAAAAATAATATTCCTTTATTCTTTAGCCAAGGAACAGAGGATTTTGAATCGAATAGTTCATGTATTTTTTGACAAAACAAGAAGACTTCAAGGCAAGGCCTGCTCAGTGACCCTTAAAGGGGATTAAACCTCAAATTTTAGACTGCTAGACCACTGAAGTCCTTTGGAACGAGGATAACTGTTCCTAATCTGCAACATTAGACTGATCTGCATTGATGTACCAACACTTCTTTGTGTTTTATGATTTGAAAAGAGGAAGCGATGCATAGCATGACATATTCTTTAAATGAGTTATTGGTATTCTTTATTAGCGCTCAAAAGTTACAAACAGGCCTTTCTTTGGTTGTTTTCTGCTGTGAAACTTTTACAGCACTCTATAAGGATTGCCAGTACATATTTGCAGAATTAAAACAACTGCCTGCAATCAAAAGGAATATGAACAAATATTTCAAAACTCAATAATCCGGTATGACTAACGCAGTAAAGTTAAAAAAATTAGGTATTTTGAGAAAAGGTGGCAATGATGCTGTTTCAAGGTAAGTTCATTAAAGGCAAGTTATCTTTTCACTTTGTATGCTCTGACATATGGATGTCCAGAGTATGATTTATAAATGAGCAAAGACAGAAAGCGTAAACAAGACAGATACTTGTGCTGGGTCCTGTCCAGCAGTGTAGACCCTGAGAACCTTCCATCCCAGCTGGGCCTGTTTTTCCGCACCAGGCCCAAAACCTCAGTGGCCCTCCGCCAACTTTTTGGCATAACAGCTTTAACATTGCAATGCTGTCATGACATTGATTATTTTCGTCTGCAAAGGAAAGCAACCCCTCAATAAATACCTCTTATAAATGGAATAAGACTGAATTTACCTTTCATTCATGACTCGATTTTAAAAGCTGATCATGGCAATCACACCCATGAGCAGAATACTCTGCATTTACAGCATGTTCTACATTTTAATTTAGTAGCAATACTTTTATATATAACACTGATTTTTGTTGTCCTTCACTAAATAATATAAATTCATGTTTAATTTGGTGTGATGTTTAATCCCTAAAGTCAGGATGCATGTTGTCCTTATCTATTAAAGCCTTGCATTTGCAGACATAATTGCCAGGCTGTTATCCCTTCTTTTATCAACGTTCTCCGACATGTCATAGTTTTGTGTGTTTCATCTGTTATCACTTTCATTTCTTAACCAGAGAGTCATATGGCTGAAAGACGATCCAAAATGTGGAATCCGAAGCTGGTATTGAGATTACAGGCCATAAATAAATCAAGCCAACTGTCAGTTTGGATACATTTAACCACATAACCGTTGAGAAATTTGGGGGGGGGGGCATTTTGTAAAACTTTGATATTGTCATGGTTCCGAGTCTGGATTTATTGGTTTCTAGGCTCAATGTTCACATTCAATAAAATAGGTATAAAATAATGCTGTTTTATACTACATGGAAGAACAGTTCTTGAGAGCATAATGCTGTCAGCATTTGCCAGAACAAACCGCTGGAATGAAGGTACATTAAAAGTGCTTCTTTTATAAAACCTGACATTTTTCAGTGGTGACAAATTTGACTGATCAGCATTTAAAGTTTTTTCTCTTTACTTTCAATGTGCAGCATGGGGACTCATTCACATGCACTGCTTTGTTCTCAAACTGTCCACCACCCACGCATTTTATCAGATTAAAACTTAAAATTTAAACGTGAACCTCTACAAAACAATCCTCAAACCAAACATATTTACTAGAGGTGGAAGTGAAGTTTGTCCAGATGAGCACTGTTGTAGGGGTAAGTGAGTTTTATTACCAAAACCATGCATATGTGTGGGGTATAATGCCAACATCTTTATGCCTATCTTGGGTTATGGGTTTGATACATTACGCCGGGTCTTGTTACATTTTTGATAAATGAACTTTGATAAATGAAGCCCCAGATCTTTCAGTGAAGTATGCTCTTTAAAAACAGTTGTACTATCCAGGGATCTCCATTGTGCCAGATGCTGAAGAAGCTGAGCCAGGGAAGCCCTCACCACACCCTGGATTCATGGGCTGACTTCCTGCTTTCTAGCACACTGTGTTATGTGTGCTATTTTATTGCTGAGCCTTGGTTCTGCCATTATGAACCCAGCACAGATTCAGCTACCAGCTCAGATCTCCTCTTTGAGCTGGCAGTTTACTCAGTATCAAAATTGTATGTCCCAGTGTTTGAGGTCATGGGTTTTTGGGTTCAAGCTGCCCAGCAGTTTGTTTTTGTCTACAAACCAGGAATGCTGTTCCTGGAAAGACGTTTATTCATTTCCCTTGTTCTTTCCCCCAAATATAAAAAGCAGTCCTTTATTGGACAATAAGGGGGTGGGGGTGGGGGTGGGGTGGAGTTGGGGGCAGGTAATATTCATCCAGCAGGACTCATTTTAGAGTTAAACTAGGTGAAGGCACAAATGTCATTCTTGGTGCATTTTCTTTGTTGTGAAGGCCTGAGTTTATTCTGCCTTATTGCTTAGTGTTGAATTGTTCATATAACTCCAGTAAAACACTGGGTATCATGCATCTCTGCATATACTTCTAATCCTTGTCGCATTTTGTATCATTTATCTATTCAAAGGGGTCCAATTTAATCATTCCTGTAAATCACAATATTTTTAATGACACCAGCACTAATTACTAATAAAAACTGTTGTTCAGATTTACCATCTGTTCATAAATTTTACCCAAAATGTTATAGCAGTGAGCTATCACTAAGTAGATTAGTGTGACAGAAACATGATAATTTAGCCCAGACTAAATGCTGAAAAGTAAAGAACTGACATTTTTTTATATCATTTCAATGCCAACATTACAAAGAAAGCTCCCAAACCACAAATACTGTGGTTTTGGTGGTTTTAGTGTTTGAAAATTCTGCTTTTGCTTTTCTCCGGACCAGGAGAACAGAAATTTCCTGTTTTCACAAGTTTGAAGTTCTGTGTTTTCAGGCTTTGTCAGATAAAGTTCTACTTCAAATGCAAAGCAATGCAAGCAACAATATCCAGTCATATTCTGCCAAGCTCCATCATGCCTTAGTGTGTCCAAAATTCCTTATTCTCCAACCACTCCCAGGGTGCTGCCCTGAATGTGAATGTGAGGCCAATGAAGCCCTCCCTCTACGGTCAACTGTAGATGATTCATTTTTAGACAGATTCACAAACAGACCTCACCAAACACAATATTCCAATGACTAACCAATCACTATTCATCAAAAACAGGGATTAAAATTTAATATTCAATTCATCCCCTTTCAGCTAAGAGATACTTTTCAAGATCAATAATCCATTGGAAACACTTTACAAGTTAAATAAGCCATGGTACCAGAAATCTGAAAAATGAAATTACAGTATTTATCCTAAAATGTCCTGAAGCCATGTATGATAATAACAAACAAGTTAGATTTAATATTCATATTTAAGTCTGATTTCCATAAAAAGTGGTACTCACTATCACAATAGCACAAAGATGGCTGTTAGAAACAGCTCATGTGAAAGTCCCAAGCCATGCCAAAGTGTTGGTAAATGGTTAAGAAATTGGGACAAACTCTTATGTGCAGACATGGTTCACAGCTTCACAAACATGGTAAAAGCCAAGACTTTCTCCCCATCTATTCAACTGCATGAAGGGGAAATAACAACATTAAGCTGATAGAGATATTGATTAAACTAATTTGATTTTCAGTGTTCAAATTTGAACAGAACGGTGTTACAGCAACAATGTAAATCTCTCCCATTTGGTAGATATAATGTTGTTTTCCTAGAAACATAAATTCTAGCTAAAGATCCCATGTGTCAGATTACAGATTCCAACTGTTTACATAAAAACCCTTTTAGAGTCTGATGCCTGTTGGAAACACTGACTCACTCTAACCCCGCTGATTGTCCTGTTCCTGCAACAGTCACACTCTGAGATCTGTGCCTGCAATTTTTTACAGATCAATTTTAAAGACTAACTATGAATTCCTTATTCTTCTACATGGAAACATGCCATTTCATTTAGAGCTCAGTTCTGCACTGTCCACGGTTCCCATGGGGGATACATTTTTAAAAAGGAAAGTAAAACTTGTTTGTGATACGGACCAGATGTTTCGGCAGTGCATGATGCGTTCTCCATCAGCGCTAAAGAGCAGGAGTAACGGACCTCAGCGCTGTACCTGAGCTCCGCACTGCTCTCGGAAAGAGCAGGAGTCACTGACGGACTGATGGGAGATTTTATTGCTGCAATATGAGTCAATTCCTGTTTTACTTACCTCTGTGGGACTCCTGTCACCTGCTTTCTGACTGCATGACATAAAGACATATTTTTATAGCTGGCCAGCCTAGGTAATTTTAACACTACATATTCCCATGGAAAAAGAAACAAAATTAATGTCACAGTTTAAAAATAGCAGAACTATTCTGATGAAAATGATGGAATAGTCATTCATTTAGTCATACGTCTTTCATGGGTCATGGGTGGAATTATACATTGGATTAAACTGCACATACAAGGTTACACACGCACACACACACACATACACAACAAACTGAAGAATATAGTCATAAAACTGATACTTGACCCCGTCTGTCAGGATTTTATTTAAAAAAAGGTAGGATTTTATTAAAATAATTGATTCATTTACCTCATAAATACAATATATGAGTGTATTGTAAACTTGCATTGCACTGTATCATTTGCAATTGTGTAAGATGTTTGGAATCAAGCATCGCTCCTCAGGCCACCTTTATGACAATTTATCTCTCACTTGCACTAAATGATGATGCTGTAGTCTCCTAGTGTTTTGGAACTGGTGATAACTACATTATGTTATTTTGCCATAGACCTTTTTGTTCAAACAAACAGATTAATTCAATATATATGTGCCAATAAGATAACCTGGAAAACATCAAAGCATGCCAGACTATTCTCTGAGTCATGCACACATACAGATTAGCTGCATATTTTCTTTGGAAGGTTTATCAATACTCAAAATGGGAACTACAAATGAAGAAATGCTTCTTAGTTTCAAGCACATTATCAATTGAACCTACAACTGTGTGTTGAAGTAAAATGCTATGAATTAATCTTTTATCCCCTCCTATTTAATAAGTATACTTAAGAAGAAATGTTTAAACATATCAACTAATACTCATGTTATTACCCTCTATTTTCAAGCCATTTATTGCAACATTAATTTTGTTTTTTCTCAGACAAAAATGATTTCAGTGCAAACACACCATTGCTATAATAATTTGGAATACACAGTAGGTTAACAATGCATCAAATCCATTATAATACATCTTTATGAAGTAGATGTGGTGTGTGACTGGCTCTCAGGATTGGTTACTTTAAAATGTTTTTATTTGTTGTCATGGTCTTTTATAACATTGCTTTAGTAAATGCTGAGGTTAAATCAGAAGTGCCACTGAATAAGTGTACATCGTTTTGCTTTCATGTGTAAAATAAGCATTTTGAAGTATGTGAGTGTATCAGGAGAGAGTGTCATGCCTCTCTACTCTCCAGTACATCATATTCAAGGTACAATTCACAGGACAATATGGCTTGCATTAATACATATGTTTAACTTTGCTGAGCCAAACCCATCAGTGAGTGGAAGGTATTAAATAACATTGATTAAAACATTGATGGAGGAAATGAAATACCTTTGGAAATATTTGTCAAATAATTACATTAGAAGAGTTAAACATTAAATCAAATGTGGAATTATGTTCTAGTCATCTACAGAGATATCAGCAGCTCTTTGGTTCTGGATTGTTCATTACTATGCTATTACATGCACGCGTTTCCAAAGAAAGACAGCTACAGGCAACAAATGGCTTAAGTGTTTTAAACAGCAGTTCATTATTTTTTTATTTAAATTATCTCATATCTTATAATAATTAACATAATGATAGTTCAACTTTGCGTTCATTAAGAAAAGAGGAACTGGGATCATTTGCATAAATATTTAATCATTACTTAATTTGCCTGATTCACATTCAGCGGTTTGTGTGTGTGTGTGTCTGTGTGTGTGTCTGTGTGGAAAAGTAGATACACAATAACTACTGAAAAGATTAACGATGGGTAAATAAATGTGGCATTATCTTTTTATTATTGCATTAGTTTGATCGCAATTCATGTCTCTGTGTTTCTTCGCTGTTTTTTATATTGTTGAGAATGAATGCAGTTTTCATAAAGCACTCTCAAAATGTCATTACTCCTCCTTCTATTACATTACCAGATTTACTGTATCTTTACTTAATCTACCCCAACAGAATGTTTTATGCCTCAGCAGTGCCTGTCCACTGAGATCTCTCTCTCTCTCTCTCTCTCTCTCATTCTTTCTCTTTCTTGCTCTCTCTCTCTCTCTCTGTCTCTCCCTGTCTCACTGTGTCTCTCACTTTCCAGCTAAATTACCAGAGCCCATGTAAACACACATTTCAAATGTTTTCATATTGAGACATTGCAATAATAATAAATAATGAGTGAACTAGATTAACCTAGAGATTCACACAAAGGATTTTCCATGAGTATTTCCAACATGCATGCAATAAAAAAATTAAAATTCTGTGTATGGCGCTTGCAAACCCTATAAAAACCACCAGCCTTTATTGGTGGTATGATTCTGAACAGCTGTTTGACAGTGAAAAAGGGACTCAGTTTCACGTTCAGCCCTTAAAGTACGGGTGACATGAATTGTGTGTCTGGTGGGTATAATAACGTGTGCTGTAAATTTACAACAGCACCAATGTTGCAGGAGGTTATAAAACAAGAAGGGCATATCTGAATCAGAACAAGCATTCAAACCAGACCATTTTGGTATAAATCACATATAGACAGCATGAGTATACAAACCATTTAAAGAGAATGTATGTTGTCAAAATCACAACCTTCCAAACACCACTTTGTATTTTAAATCTGTTGCTGTTACATATTTTTTCTCACTTTAAAGGTTTTAAACAATTATCAGAAGAGCTATTGGTAAGGGTTTGTGTAAATGTAAGTGGGTGATAAAATCAACAGAACTCAAGAAATAAAAATATCAGCAGTGATATTAAGACGTAATTAATATCTTTGCTGTGTAATATTGCATTTGGGATTTTAGGATTGTTCAATTTAAATCTTAAAGACATAATAAGCCTTGATTAACTGTGCATTGCATATTTAGAATTATAGGACTGCATTCAATATGATGCCAAGTTATGATTATATAACATCTGGAAGACATTGGCCCAGCTCTAGTCTGTTATTTCACTGAGAACCACGGCAGCACTCCGTACATTTCACAAATGGATCTGGAAAGAATTTATAAACAGCCATTTCTTCATCCCACCCATTATAACCTTGATGGCAGTATTAGTAATGATCCCCTCAGGTGGAATTATGTATTATAAGAACCTAAATGTTTGTATTGTCCATCTTTTGCCATAAGTTAATTCTATCAGTTGAGTCATTTTTCTTTTCCATTTTAAAAATGATTATAGATCTGTCAAAAATGTCATGATGTTGAATAGGACCAAACATGGGGCCAAGTCTTAAATAAATAAATACATAAATAAATACTGAGAGTATTGGATGTCAATGAATCTGGTCAAAGTTTTGACAATGACTAAATGCTGGGCATTATAGCCTAGACAACAAAGTTGCATAATGGTATTTCTGTGTCTTTAAGTGGCTAAAACTAGGTGTTCAAAGTGGTGGTACACAAGTGGATACTTAGAAGTTGTCAAGTATGTTCAATGAGTGCAAACTCCAGTAACCTGCAGAGGGGAAAATAGCCATTGGCTCACAGATGAGTGTACTCTTTTCATGGGTGTGGATAGCACAACATTGACTCATAGTGCAACTGGCAGGCGATTTGTTTTAAACAATTAAATATCATAATAAAGAAATTCCATTTTGTGATTTATTTAATCAGTTCAGATTTGTACCTCCATGCTTTAGTGTATTTAGATAAAATACAGAGAAAATGTTTTATCTGTAGTACTGTTTAATTTATACATCTGCTATAATTACATAAAACAGCAAGGTAAAATGTTGATAGTGTTTTAGAAAATTAGGCCTAGTTCCCTTTAAATCACAACAGCTCAGCACTGTTGACATTCCGTCATGTCATGCCTCACCTGCATATTGTGGTTCTGTTTCAGTGAGCAGCTGACCTGAGAGTGACGCAGAAAAGGCTAGCATCAAGCCTGACCAGGTTTATTCACATACTTCCGTTGTTGCCTCACCCTCACTCTCATTTCTGGCTGAGGTTCATGTGCTACGTTTACTCAAGGTGTAACAAAGCTTTCCTCTTGGCACTTAAGCAGAAAAGACACCATGTCACTACCATATTAGGAACCACTAGCATAGCCACTGGCAAACTAGGAGCCAATGGCATAGCCATTAGGAGCTAGTGTGTAGTATAACACATACGGGGGTACCCTGTATGTGTATTATATTATAGCATTTCTCTGTTAGACAACAAACCATCTGAACAGGAAGTTGGAAGATAAGAAACCATCTCAATCTCTCTGCAGCCTGCTCACAACATTTGAGTTTCACCCTCATTTAAAGATTTTATCAGGCACTGAAAATAAAATGTCAGGTTACAGAGATCATTTCGACTGAAAAAAAATGTTGACACATAAAATTTGTAACCACCTTACACGACTAACACATATGACAATGACTTCAGGATTTAGGATGGATAAATAAATAAACATAACTAAATATTTTGTCTGATTTAAAAGTCAATTATAATGAAACACAGTGGAAATCATTTATGCCCATGCATTATCTATACAATATGCTCTCTGGATCATTTCAAAAGTAAGTGGATTTGGAGAAAGCAGCTTGTATATGCCTATAACAACTTTTTATAAATCTAATTTTCATTAAGCCTTGCTTTGAATAGTTAAAAACTTAAGTTGAGTCACATGTGCAAAACGCATACAAAATATTTCAGAATTCAAAATTCTGATGTCTCACAAACTGTTAATCATACGTATTAACAGCCATATTCCTTTTGGGCTGCAGTAAAATATCCAAATAAGATGGTAGTCAAATATTTCACTGTAGAAATGCAGGGCAGAGAGAATTGTGTTCGTCATTATTCATTATAAATCGTACAGTATTAATTGTCCCATTGCTGCCTAATCCAACCATAATGATTTATTTAGGTTCCCATGACAATAGATCAGGAAGCCACTCCCCAGGTAGAGACGTCAAACTGACGAAAGTTGAAAGTTATTAAATAACTCTTTGTACAATCACTTCACATCTCTGGTTTCTGAGCCTGACTGTTTATCATTTGATTTGCTAGTGTGAGTAATATCTTAGTCATCCTTTGCATAAAAAGCTGCTTCTTGCTCCATGGTTTGAAAAGTCATACCCTGTCTAGCTTGTGAACCGAACGCGCGTGTGTTTCTGTACCTTTCCAGATAGTTACTGGGGTTTCCTGTGCCGGTGACATAAATGTTTGTTGATGCTATTGGATGGACAGGATCAGAAGATGCATAAACAATGCAATGGATCACAACCGAAGTTCAAAAGGTTGAGCTGAAAAAAACTGTGACCAGATCTGAGGGAAGGGAGATATTAAAGAGTGCATCTATTTGATCCTTTGCCTGGAAATCATTCCTAAGTTTTGGATTTAAATCAGTGCTGACAGACTTTAAAGCAGAATTACTCTTTTAATAAGCATGAGTCATTAAACTTTTCTAATATGCAGGACTTGATTCATTTCCACGGACTCCATTATAAACCACTAGTCACTGTATCTGTATTAAACAAGTTTGACAAAAACCTCAATACCCAACTTCAAGATAACACTAAGAGTTATCCTCTGGACTAGGAGAATTGGTTTCCTCATCTCAGTTTCATTCATATGCCAATTACCCACAGTTCAGAAGCAGACCATGGACATGGTACATTATCACAGAATCGTACAAGGACTACGCGCATGTCATAGCATCGCACAATCCTTCACCCCCACTCACACATCTGAAAATGTTACCACGTATCCACATCATTCTAAAAATACAAACCGAACATGCCATTATAAGAAAAATAAAGAGCGCATATGACTCCATGTGTGATTTTTTTCTCTTGCTGTGATCTATCATCATTTATGCGTTTTGCTTTACTTATTCATCCCCTACAATCTTCTGAGGTAGCCCACAGAGACAGCCATGAGCCGCAGTGCTTTAAGCAAAGAACATGAAAGATCCAGTGTTTGACTGAAATAAGGTCTGCTTCCATAAACACTGTTCCATGCTCATCCTTGAATTGTGTACCTGTACTTACACAAGGCACCCAGAGAATGGCAGCAATTTTGATCTTTGCAGGCACTTTATTTGGTACAGAAAATGTTTTCTTATTCAACTAAGAATATTGTCAAGAAAATATTTCTCACAACAATTTTGTTTGGCTCTTTGTACACAAAATCATGACTGATATCTGAAGCTATACTCATCAAAAGTTCAACACAGCATCTGACAGTATAACATTTCCTCTTGGCATTTTTAGATCCATCTCTGCTGGTTTGGCTTATTCATGAGAAAATTATTGATGCTGGTACAATGCTTCCCTCATTAGTTCACTGTTTACTGTAATTTGCTTGGAAGATGCCCTTTTTGTTTGCTTCTTGTAATACTTGAGGTGGATACACTTGTCAGTTTATCCATTTTCACTGCTAGTTATTTACAGATCTAATTCAGGTTATGTGTCCTCTTAATTTGACAGCACAATGGTATTTTTTTAGCTTTAGCTCAGCTTTGTGTCCCGGGAAATCTAAAGGAAAGAAACGAGAGGATTAATCATTTACTGCCCACATAAAGGTCACATGTCCTGCTGGAATGACCTCTTCCCTCCACTGTGAGAAATTTGTCAAGTAATTATATATTTCCCAATTAAGAACCTCGAAGCGCACAAACACATCCCGTGCCTTTTGATATTATAATCAGTTCCACAAAAGGTGAGATATTGTAAGCATAGGCACACACACACACACACACACACACACACATAAGATTGACATACTGCCAAAATTACTCAGACAGAGGTTCACACTGGCAAGGTAACAGCTGGTGCAGCCTGACTGGGTAAAAATAGTGGATAAGCCAGATAAACTCATGAGTCTCAGCACCCCTCTGGCCAGCCAGACACCTGCAGATTAATTCTGTATTTATTCAGTCTCTAATACTATTTTTATATGCTCCTATGTCCACGCCCATTTAGTTTAACCCTGATAATAACCTACAGTAAAGGATTTTCATACACAACCAACTGACCAAAATGTTGAACATATGTAAATAATGCATAATTGCAGGGTGTTAAACTCATTTAGTTGCCTACTCACAGATGTCTGCACAATGGGAGTTTATCAAATAAGCTTCATTTACTTTGCACAGTCTGTTAGCAGACCATCTGCAGCAGGCAGCACTGACCATTTTCAAAAGTTCAGCACATTCTAAAAACCATGTTGTTTCTCATCCGCAGAGGGATGATTTAAATTGAATCATCAGAGAACAACTACAGGATGCTGTGGTTGCTTGTTTTTGGTGTGGGTGGTGATTTGTGGGATTCCTTGCAGTCACAACCACTGGGGAATGGACTAGTGATTCAGAAACAGAATTCAGTTTGACTATGGTTTATTTAGGAGTTAACAATAAGTACCTCCAAACTTTTGTCAAATGTCTTCACCTTTCATAAAAAAACGTAAATGGCTTCATTCATATGGCCACACAGCTTGAGCTTCTATTGAAAGTCCAACGTACTTTGTCTGCAGCGACAAGATAAACAGTTACAGTATGTTTTTTCAGTGCTATATGCATGCGTTAATTTCAGAATGTACTGAAGTCCACAAATATCAAAGAATAAAACACAGGCATAAATCTCTTCCTCATAATAGAACAATGTGCATTACAGTTTGAAATTGTGTCTAAAACTGAGAGCGGAAAAACCATGCTGTTAAAATGAACTGTCATTGCTGATGGCCCTCAAAGCCATGAAAAGGGAAGAGACATTGCCAAATGTGGATGACAAGAGGGCACAGAACAAAGACTATAACTGTACTGTGTAGGCCCAAGATGGCCCATGAGGAATTTCCTCCCAGAAAGGCCATGGTGCCCTCTCGTTCTCCCCAGTCACTTCAAGTTGGCCAATTTCCCTTTGTCTTGTGTCCTGAAAACATGGCTCAAGGCTGATTAAAAAGAGGTGTGGTTGGAAGATAATTACAAATCACAGTGCTCCAAAATTGGTGTGTGCTGTGTTTCATATCAAAAAGAGCACATGCTAGGCTAGTCTGAAATTCACTCAGGGTGACTGATATTGCATTGCTTGGGAAAAAACATGTATTTTATGCAACAAAGCTCTGAAGTGCTGACTGGCATCTAAGTCTCCAAGGCAAATCTCCTCCATGCATTTTGTAGTTTCTGTAGGGAAACTCTTATGGCTGTCTTAAAAAATTTAGAAAAACAATTTTCAGCCCAAATGGGCTGAATCTTGTGCTTTTCAAGCTCTTTTTTAAAATGTCTTTTTGCTGCTGTCACTGGTTCTTGCTAGTTTCATGCAGCAAACAAAGATGTTTCAGCAAATTATTTTCATCCTGTCCTTCATACAGATAACAGATAAACAGATATCCACCCATTAAAAATCCTCAGTACAGAGATATCAGCTATACTAATATGTAATATACAAGACAGTGCTATATATGTTCTGTGTGTCTTTTCAACATACCATTACATAGCAGCAATCTGCATTAGGATTGCTGGTTTAGCGATCACAGAGGGAAGGATTTCATATTCAATGATTTCATATTCTCTTTGTATTCATTCTGCCTAATTCCTGTTTCCGTCTGACTAATTTCTGTTTCCAGAAAGTTCAGACAGTGAATTGGTTGAGTAATGCCATGATACTGAGATCATCATTCATCTACTGTTATATTTCTCTAGCTTCGTTATGACAGTGAGAGTGAGAGTACAGTGTTATTGAAATGACTGAATATTGTAAGAATTTTTAAACATAAAAAATTGTTTCATTAATTCATTATGATGATAAATCTTTGGTCACCAAATGTGGGTGTTTTTGACCTGCCAGGAGTATGGATTACTGGGTTCACCAATGCTCTTCTTAAAGATGTCATCTCAAACTGTTAATTTTGGTAAGAATAAGGATAAGACTTGTGTTTCTGGCTGTTTTTCCTTACTTCTCAGCCACATACTGGCTTCCTTGACTTTCATTTCAAAACTCTTTCATGTTGACATACTCCAATAACAGACTCAAAAACTAATAAAAGACCTACAATCAAGACTAGCTAATTAAACTCTTTCTTATAACGGCACCAAGGAAGTAACTGAATATACCTGACTAGTCAGAAATACCTGTGAAGTTATTTGTCCGAAACGTTATGATGTCCCAAACATCCTGATATGGAGGAGGGCTATGTATAAAACTGGTCAATGACAAAAAATGTCATTTCTACATGGAGAAACCAAAATGTATAAAAAAAAAATACGCTATAACAAGTTGAGAATCTATGCTTTAACCACTTGTGAATTGTTTGATTACAAATCTAAAAGTTTTCAGCGCAGATACGGTATGTAGTATGGAACAGTTCCTTTGCGAGTGTGAGAGTTGAACTTCCCAATATACAAAAAAAATGGAAAAGTACAGTACATTTCAAAAGGATGACTGGCCCCAAAAGGTTGACTGTTGTGCATATTTAACCTGTTCAACGACAGGCAGTTTCCATTATAGCTGCTTGGTTTCACCCATGTTTGTTTTACATTGTGCTATGCAGGAGTTTCTAAGGCCTCTACAATTGCTAGACCTGGGCTCACTATTCTCTTTTGTCAGTGTGTTAAAGCCACTTCCTCATGTGGTTTAGGTATTGAGACAGGAGACAATGCAGGATCCCTGGGTGCTGGAATTTCTGAGTTCATGTGTCTTCCACCATCCCCCACTGGTCTTCCTCACAGGTAGATCTTCTTACAGAGACACTTCTGGAGTCCATAATGAGGCAGGCTCTCACTAATCTCACCCAGTGACTGAGACCCATCCTTGGGAAATGTCAGATTCAAAATAAAAGACCTGAATTTGTTTCCCATACCTGTTGGCAGGTTTCAGGTTCTTCCACTGTGTCATTCAATCTGACTGGAACTTCTTCTGTCACCTCACACTAGCTTTCCCCCATCTGAAACTGGCAGACACTCATTTACATTGTGTGGTGATTGTGGCAATAACCAGGTCCCGTGTCATAGTTGTAGGACTAATGAGTAGATTCATCTAAACTCTTGGTATTTAAGGCATGACAAAACGTAAGTGTTGGACAATAAGTGACAATGTCATGCATTATTGCATACAGTATAGTTTTGACATCAATTCAAGTTTTACATTAAAAACGTCATGGACTAAGGGCTGAATTAAATGAGAAGCATATTTGAGGGTGTATGCAATTTAATCAACACAGGCTGTAAATTGTAGAATTTCTTTTAGTATTATATATTTAATGGGAGCCAAGCAAATAATGTGTTCAATTTATTAAAAAGAACAGCATAGTCCCTTAAAGCATTAGATCTAGCCCAATTTTATACTAAAACAATAGAGATTGGAGCATACATATGAGAAAGATTTGAAATAATTGTGAGCAAAAATGAAATCCAGCAATCCAGAAAAAAATAATGGCCTATTGTTATTATACATTTCTTCTCAATAAATCCATGGATGTGGTAAAATAATAAACAGATAAAGTAAATGAATCTTAATCCTCTGTGGCCATACACTGCAGATTCAATCCCTCTCCTGAGCCGTCTGGGGTTCGTTTTCCTAGCTCTAATGCAGAGGTAATAAGAGCTCCATTGGAGGCCCTGACATCAGACACCATGGAGGTGCACTGATTCTTTCTCTTGGCCACGGGAAACACAGAACGCAATCCCAGCCCCACACAATCAGCACGCTATAGAGAGACGTAAGTCGGAAGCTTGGGTTACCTCTTCCCTTTTCCCCCTTTGTGGACAGGTCTTTTCACAGGAATCAGAGATAACCCTGACTGTCTCTAGCCTCGAGGTGGGATTAGAACATCTTCTCTCACTTCAATGGAAAACATATTCACAATCATGCAAGAGGCAGAATTGACTGCTTTTGTTTGATTTGCTACATAATTGTTAAATACTATTTTTATTAATACTACTATTAAATAACTTTAAAAATATGCAAAAACATGCAAAACTAAAAGATCAAAAGGCAGGTGGTGAAAAAACACAAACAATAGTGCTAAGTTGCTTCATAGGCTAAGGGCCAATCAAATTTGCTTAGTCTTTCTAAGGACACATGCAATTCAGTCAAAGCAGACTTTACATTCCAAAATACATTTCTTTGAGGATTTTCACATTTATTGGAGAGCAGCAAACATGCCCATTGGTATTTGTCCTTTTCATTCTGAAAGAGAAAAGCAGATGCTGCAGTCTTATAAAGACCTTAAATCAAAGCTCAGCTATCATTATCTCACAGTATATGCCTGCTGGTGCCCTTTGCTGATATTATCTGTCAGTCAGAGGTTCACGCTGATATCACCCAAGACACTGTTGCAAGTGAAATATTAGTTGAGCTGTTTTAATCACTACAGCTCCTGTCACATTTGTCCCAACGGTCACCCCTCTTTCACCGAGGTCACCACGGTCTGTCTTTGTCACCATGCATATACAGTCTGATTAGTCCCACTAGAACAAATGCTAGGCTCTCACAGGTGAGTGCTGTAGAGGTTTAACAATCCTTCACAAAATAGGAATTGAGATGCACATAATAGTGTCAACAGCAGAGTGGGATATAATAAAGTAAGTCTAGCCTTACATTCTGTTTCGTGTTATTACTTAAATCTGTCGATTTTTCTTTAATTTGCTTTCAGTAGGAGGTTCAGGTACTGTTGTTTCATGTTGCTGTTGTACTCACACTATTTTGCTATGTTTAATGTGTGTGTTATTGTTAGTAGCAGTAGTTAAAGTGGTGGGAGGTCCCATTAACTTGTCTGAAGTGATTGAGTGGCGTTGGTCCATTGTTTGCACCTGGGTCCTCAGTTCCTACCATTGGAGAGCAAGGTAGTAGACTTCTGTTTCTGCAGTGACTGTAGCAGTGTGTTAGGGACAGCCTGTCTTACTAAGACAAGTCATACAAAGACAACGGAGTCTTCTGCAGAAGGCTACTGAGGAAGTCTAGCTAGAAGAAGCACAAACTATTCATATTCATAGTCGCTCAATCACACCACCAGCTCTTACTCAGCCCTAACAGCTTTTTTATTAAAAAGTTTGGCTGCATTAATGCTCAGACATGGGCTTCATAATCATGTCATGTAATTTTCATCAAACCGTACACGTCTGCAAGACCCTCGCGCTCCACATTCCCTGATCGACTAGCCCTTCCTTCCTCTGAGGCTGCCTCTTCTCAGGCATGCTTCTTTTCCACTCTAACCCCAAATTGGTCGAATAAATTCCCTGTCACAATAAGGACAGTGGATTCACTCACCACCTTCCACTTCAAACTTAAAACACACCTGTTTAATCTGCACCTGGTTCCAACAAATCCTGAACTTTGATCAGTATTTCTTCTACCTCCCTATATCCTCAAACTCATGTGGCAACTTTTGAAATCAGTTAAGAATATCACGCAGATTGGGAGGTAAGTATAATTGGTTATGGCTAAGACTACTTGTTTATTACCTTGGCTGTTCAAGCTCATCATATGCACTTTTGTAAATTGCTCTAAATTGCATATGTAAATATATAAACCAGTTTATATCTTTGTAATATTGAACAATATCAAACTCAAACTGAGAATGTTGATTGGTTCTCATTTATAAACACATATATGTGTTGTTCATCTACTCAAGCAGAAAAACAATAACTGTAAAACTCCATCATCTAAAATACATTCAGAATAGTCCTTTGCACTTTGACTGTTATTTCAACATACCCTAAGCTTAAAGGCAAGTATTTTAAAGTGTGTTATTTTAACATGTCCATGTTCCCTTAGGCATTTTTATGTTTCTATGCTTTTGAAGCATATATTCACTCTCTAATCATTTCCATCTTAAGAGCTAAAGACAGAGAAAGGAATCCAGACAATGGCAGTGCAACTCAATCTCACATACTACACTTATCATGGTTTTTGTATTGTGACATAGAAAGGCTTTGACATTTACATCACAGGCTACTGAACTAAAACCATTGTTAGTGTTAGGAACAAAATACAGACTTTGCCTTAATTATGGGTGATCGGTGCAGGCCTCAAACCACACTGGATTTGTGTTTGTTTGGGTGAGTTTGACAGCATGGATGTCATATAAAGCTTGTAATATTGTCAAATAAGTCTTTTGAAGACTTCACCATCAGTTGCTAAAATATATTTAGACAGAATATGTTTTTTTCTCTAAGAAAACCTAGGAAATGAGAGTCTTCCTCAACTTTAAAAAACAGTGATGATGTGGATATATGGATATATGAATATGAGGTCATGGTTCATCAATGTTTGTTTCTTAAAAAGAGAAGTCATTTTCAATCATACTTTTATCATACACTTTTATGTATATATAGTGTTAATTCCATGATGTAGTTACATGAAATGTGCCATATAAGTATATCATAGACTGATGTACATATATGGTACAGGAAATACACCATATATGTACAACAGTCTATGAATATTTAGCCAACGCCCCACCCATTGGAGGGAGATGTTAGTTAAATATTCATAGACATGGAATTAACCCTATATAAATATCAAAGAGTTTGACAAAAAGTAAGGTTGAAAATTGAATTGGGTTAAAATGTTTCTGATAAAGAATAGAAAGCAAAATCATGATTTGTCATTAATACATTCACTTGTTCCTACGTATCTGGGAAATAACTGAGAAAAGGTCTCCGCTCCTCTTGTTGAAAATTTCTGACATAATTAAACACTTCACAGAAATCACCCAACCAAGCAGCTGAAACCAAAAGCATGTTTCATCTGTCCAAGCGGAATTGCAATGTTTGGGTAAATAAATACAGGGTATCTTATTTCCAGAAGCCCACTAATTAAACCTGGGACTTTTTTAGTAGAGTGGTTTTAACCAAAATGGCACATCTTGATTTAAGCTAAATTTGTACACAGTAAACAAAAAAAGATGAAAAAAATTAGTTTGGGGTGGGGGTGTCACGTGTTCAAAGGTTTTGAAGATATTTGAAGTGCTTGTGGCTAGTTGGCTACTTTAAAGCCCTTTAAACCAAAATAGAGTGAAATTATAAAAATGCAAGAAATGTATTCAAAAATAAGATAAAGCAAATAATCACTGAAATGGAATAATACATTTTCTCATTTCTAATGCCCTAGTCTTGATTAGCTGAATTTCCTGTAGCATGATTTTATATGAGTATATGGGAGTATATTCCCATCATTTTAACATGCCGAATAGAAACTAGCTAGCTAGCATTGTGCACACAAATTTGTTGACTTTTGAATGGAAACATTTGATGTGACATCCTCCAATACACTTGTCCTTGAGCCAATGAATGTTGAATTCAACAAGCCAAGCAGTCATATGAAAGAATTAGAACAAAAACATTAAATTTATGATGACCGCTGGTTTTACCTTGTTAAACTCACCTCCCCAAGTGTTTAGGGGTCATTAACCAAATTAACAAGAGGTTATGACGAAGAGGAATAAGGAAACATATCTTTGTAAACCATGCATACCATGCATAGGAAAGTAATGCCACAGCCACCCACAGCACAGGTATTATATCAGAGATATTACACACAGAAACCAATAGGAATTAAACTTATCGGCACCAGCGTGCCCATCAGATTACAATCTGGCTGCCAAGCGAAAGGCTCCTCTGAACTCTGGCAGCTCACTGTGGAGTTCATACCCAATGCAATATCACAGACCAGTGAGCGTCAATAATCCGTGTCTCATCTTTCCTCAGGTTGAGGAACTTCTCGGCTTGTTTACATCTGACATTGTTGCATAGCAGGGTCCCAGGCTGAGGTCAAAGCCAGACGATCTGTGCACTGCAAAAGTTCTCATCTCCCTTTGCCAGAGAATCTAATAATATCAAGCATTAAAGATTCAGTTTCCCCTTGTTAAACCAGTGCTTTGTATTGGAGTGTTGGGTTCTGCATATCCTAGAAATTTGAGAGTGAGCCTCCTGGCCAGGAAACCCGCTGCCAGCACCTCAGTTACTGGTGGCATGAGCAGCTTTTATCTGCGGCCTAACATTCAAAAGCCCATTTGGCTGAAAGCAGAATCTGGTTTCAGTTCAGGGGAAATGATCGTCCAGCTTTGACAACATTGCCTCCCATTGATGATGTTAAAGTAAAATAGTAAACAAAGAGGAGGTTTTTTAGTTATAATTTAAAATGAAGGTAGACATGAATTAATCAACATGGCACAGTCCTGATGTCCTGATGGGCTACCAAGTGGCTTACTTAGACATTTTGCCAGGGAAGCAGACATGGGCCCAGTGATGTTCAAGTCCGAGACACACCATTACCTGCCATGGGTCTCTAGCATCCACTTCTGCTCTTCAGGGTGCCTGTACATACACAGACTGAGTATATGCTGTCATCCTCCAACATCACAGACAGCATGTAATCAGTGGTGCATCTGTAGTGTGGAAAAGTGTGCATCTACATTGTCATGTGAATCAGAGGAATCATGTGTCACGCCTCCCACCTCCTGAGTTGGCGGGCTGCTTTATTTTAGCAAACAGTTTAGCTGAGTAGCTGAGTTCAGATGAGAAAAAGGGCAAAAAATAAAAAAAAACATGGCACAGTCCTACCAAGAGACCGGCGTACTGTACATTACCATGGTTCTAAATCAGTCGTTCCCACCCGTTCTCACATAACCCAAAGGCTGGGGAACCGTGGTTAGGATGAACTTTGCTGACAGCTCCTTCTTGCACTTGTGTTCCCAGGCTGGCAGGTCTTTCCCAGCACCGTATCTGCTGCCATGTGCTGTTTACTGCAGCCCTGTGGTTCATACTGACTACAAGGCATTGGAAACCAGATATCCACAAAAGAGACAACTCCTCCATCACTGAAGCAGCAGTGTTGGCAGCCTAATCAGGACGCAGCCTTCACTCCATCTGCAGTCTGCTGAGAGACATGCTGACCAAGGTCCCAAGGACCATCAATGTTGCCAGAGACATTGATTTCAAGTATGCTTGTTTGAAAATGTTTATCATGCTCATGTCAGATGGTACTAAAGCAATGCTGTAGCATCGATGTCTATTGTCTTTCTATACCGACATTTGAATGTTCCCTTTGCCAGAGTTGAATTTTTTTTTCTCTATTTAAGATTTTGTCAATGCTTTCACGGAAATTGACAGTGATGTCTATTGCATAGCCAGGCAAGTTCCCAGTTGTGAGGTATAAGGTGGCTGCGTGTCATGACAAAAGATGTATCAAAGTCGACAAGCTTATTTTGAATACTACTGAAGATTTAGATTCGTTGTTTATGTCTGGAGGGTATTCGCAGATCTTTCATACTGTTTTCATAGCAAGGTCTTCCAAATTCTTAGCACAATATTCATGAAACTTTCTACTCGACCACCTACACAGTGATCTCTTCTGGCAATTTACAACATATTGTACAGCTTAAGCACTGGGTGTGATTTCCTCCAATAGCTTTCTTTCCCACCACAAAGCTTTATAAAAATCAAAAATATGGCTGAAAGAATGTGTCTGACATGTAATGGCTTGGAGTATCACCCTTTCCTATTGAGCCCATAGATCTGACTGCATAAGACATTTCAGTCACCTTTTTGAATCCATTCCCAAAAATGGTTTTTTGTCATTCTCCCCAACAGCCTTGGTGCTATAGACTTAATAATTTTAAACATCATTCTTTTATCTGATATAAATAAAATAATGTATACATTTAAATTATGAACACTGGTTTTCTAAAATTAGTTATACTCTAAGGACAAAATCAAGGAAAAGTATTTTGGAAGTTTGTGATGATAATTTACCAGATCTTTGAAGCTTAAAATGACTAAACACGCATAACCAGAAAAATGTTACTATTTCCTTGGTTATATGGCCAGCTGTAGCATGTTCCCTCTACTGGCTTGGCAATGAGAAAGCCATAAAATTACTACTGATCAAACCAAAACACTAAAGCTTAAATCAGTTGGAGGAATGACCATCACCCCATGAATGAGAACAAAATGTAGTCCAGGAAATTAACCCACAAAAATTTACTCATTCATAATACCCCTGATGAAAAGACTCAAGACTGCCTTTTTGCCCTTTTTGTGTTTCAGTCTTTTCACATAAGATCTTCCAGGGGCTCCCAGACCACACCTTCTCCCCAAGGGCCTCCTTAAAGCCCTTTTTCATTGAGAGAAACCTTTAAACCTTTTCACAGAGGTGCATGTTCACATGAAAGACAGTTTTTGAAGAGGGAAACAAATTCAAGTCAGGGTATGAGATGCGTTCTCTTATCCTTCCTCTTTCCTTCTACCTCCCTCTAATGCTTTCTCATAAGTCTACCACCCTCTCTCTCTCTCTCTCTCTCTCTCTCTCTCTCTCTTAGAGCCAGCCTCCACCTCCCCCAACGGCTACAGCTGTGGTGGAGTGCAATGATGACGTCCTTGGAGTAATTACACTACAAACAGGAGTTTGAGGGGTAAATACAGCGCTGGGAAGAAAGTTACCAGGCAACCAAAAGTGTAACCCAATACCAGCCAGCTCCCTTATAAATTTAGAATGTATTCACTAGCTCCACATGTGGTCTATATTTATCCTGTGGTTGCTTTCAGTTTCAGTTTTTCTACTTTCTCTCTCATCAAAGGCGATGTTGTCGTTAGGGAAAGATGCACAGATGCCATTTTGTTGATTATCTTCCCCAACACTCCATAATAATATTTCCATATCACTTACCCATTGCATTAGCATGTCATTATATACTTCAACTGTTTCTAAATGTTCACTTGATTATTTCTTCTCAAATGAACTGCTTATCCTGTTTAACATTTATTGCGTTCACTTTCAGCTTTCTTTTAAAGGCTGACTTTCTCTGCCCTGCTTGTCAAAACTTGCACCAAATCAGATGTACCAGATCAGATTTAAAAACCTATGACTCACCTCAGGATATTGCACTGCCATTTAAAAGCCCGTGCCTTGTATGAAATCATAAATATATTAAAACACACCAGTCCCTCAATTATTTTCAAGTGGTTTGACTTTGTCTGCTTGTAATGCAATGCGTCTGTAGGAATATGAAGAAGGGACCACTGCCATGTGCAAGACTCATTAAAATAAATGGTAATCTATTCAAATTTGTTTCTTCTGAAACATAAATGTGTATAAGTACCAAACACAAGATCTTTCCAGGTATTATATGGCCTGTTACATATAGCTCTGGGTTGAGTTACAATGTAGGCCTCTGCATGAGAATACACCCTGGGGGAAAACATTAGGTGTAGTACTCATGCAAGATACAATAGTCATGATCAGATTCTGCACTATTCATAAAAAAAGGAAAAGCTAATTGCACATTGAAAGTATACATACTGCACCATATGTATGTCAAGTGACACCGATAAGTACAATTATGTTGTTTCCATCTTTAAATAAAACATGTATGGTTGCCTTTCTTTTTTGTCTAACAGGAAATGGTTTGGCTGAATGCACATTGAAGACAGTTACATTTAGCAGACCACACAGTACTACAGGAGAGGGTTAGTGTTCACTGGAAGATCACTGTGTCCCTCATTGACAGCAGATGGTTGGCTTTGGGTACCTGGGGCATTGTTGATAGGGAACCAATGATGCAGTAACCCAAGGGATACTGGTTGACTTTCACCCAACCTACTCCTCATGGACCGAGGCCAGCTGTTTCCTGCTGCTGTAGACGTTGCTCATAGCTGGATAATGACAAGGTCCAGTCAAAACCCTGAGACTGACGTACCCAGTGTTTGTGTGACCAACCGAGGCATTCGTCAGCCCAAGTTTCTCACATTTTTAAAACACTATTAAAACAATATTAAAGACAATGCAGAGAGGTATTGACAAATCTATTGTCAAATATCAAGTAAAAACTTCTTCTACCAAGCTAAACATCTATAATGTAAGAAGAAACCTATTATGATTCCAATGTATAAACCAAGATGTAGTGTTCTTAGTGGACAGAATTGAAAGTATTAATCATTAGACACATGCAATTCAGACACATGCTGGAACTCTCATGTTAAGGTCACTCATTTAAATCAAATCCTGGTGTGAGGATGGTTTTCCTAAAGCATGTAAATGTTTCTGCACACCTGCCTGGGTGCTCACATTTACCAATTTAAGGCAAAGAATATGGAGACTCCTCACAACAGGACATTTATTATGAAGCAGAAATCAACTTGACAACATGGAGAGATGCAGAATCTCTCAGTGCAAATTCCCACTTTGATGTTTTAATTGGCTCAAAATGTCTTGATCCCTGGTGGAAAGAAGAATTCTGTGCTATACACTGACATTCTTCATAAACACAATCAGATACACATGGAATGGAGTCACTCCTTTAGATTAGCTTGGTCTGACAAGGTCCAATTATTTCATTATTACTTTGATTCAGTTAAAGTTTTTGCAGAATATATCCAGTTACAAAGTAAATATTAACAGAGGGGTGAACACACATCAATGGACTATGGCAGGTCTATCTGTTTATCAATGCATTATAGACTGAAATTCATGCAATGTTATTAAACATCCCATAAGTCAATTGATGCCATGACTCACATAAATCCATAAACATGATCATTTAATGTTTTCAAAGAGTGTATTGATTTATTTATGTATTGTAAATAAAGTTTTGTAAACACATGGACAGTGTTGGGACTATACTGACAGAAATACAAAGAACAGAGAATATCTGTCAGTTTAATATGTTCCATAAGGCATCGTGGACATCAAGTGCATAAATAATATTGGTTCTGAAGGTAAATGTATTTTCTCCTGACTGTTTAAGGCACACAGATAAATTTGAGGGGGCACCCTTTTGGTACAGTGAAAGACGCCAGGCCATTATTAATCCCAGAGTGAAACAAAAGCCCAAGGTTGTGGTTAGTGCAGCAGGGCCAAGACCTCCTCCATGTCTACAGCAGGCAGCTGTGGGTCAGGCTTTTACCCAGCCTGCACCTCTGCCCCCTCACCCTACAGCTGCCTGGGCAGTGTGGGTGGCTGGCATTCCCCAGAGACAGAAAGAATGACAAAAACTTGGAAAAACAAAGGGGGAAAAAGACTTTAAGTCAAGTTACACAACAAAGGGCCAATTAGCCACTTCTGTTAATGATAATAAAATATTGTCTAGACGTGCTGTGTTAAAGGAAAGTGAATTTTATATGAGAATTATTTCAGTAAAAGCATAATGTCTGCCAGAATCTGCCTGGAGTATTCATTTTTATGAAAAGCATAATAACATTTACTGTCGTTAGTCTGCAGTCCTGGATAAAAGTCTGGAGCTTCTGGTACAAGAAGAGGGTGGTAGCGCACTCTGTGTGTGTTTCATTAGTATGCCTGTTGTTTTTATTGTTATAGAAATGGAAATTTTGCTAACTCAGCCATATCATAGCAAAATTAAGGTTACTGTAATACGATGTCAAATATCTGACTTCTCTACATGGGCTTGTGTTTGAGGAGGGGACCTTGTACAAATTTTCAAATGTAAATAGTTTCTTGATTTCAAATGTAAATTAATACTTGATAACGTTTTTATCTTAACTTGTTTTGTCTCCTGATAACTTCAGCCTTCCATATTTTATCTTATTTAAATATGCTACATTAAACATAGTTGGACAACATCCTACAACCTCAATCTAATCTTTTTAAAAATAAGCTTTAAAAAGGGTTGTAGTGGATATAAATGAAGATCTGTATTCATTAGGCTAATTGTTAATGTACACTGGTTGCAGTTCTCACTGTTCACCACAGCTTTTTGTTATCCAGCGAGATATCCCAGCCAGTTATTTGGCTACAATGTTGACCTATAAGCTTGTGAGAAACGACCGGCTGGCTGGTGAGGTTGCTTGCTATTACAATGACAAACCAAGGCGAGCATGCCAAACAACCTGCAACATCCAATAAGTAGTTGTATGTACCTTGCAAACTTGCAAACAATAGTTTGCAAGATAGTGCATTGAAATTCACATTAATGTGCAAGATAAACGGAGAGCTAGTTCTGTAGCCTCCCAAGAATTAGCCTCTTTGAGCATGCATGATGAGCCCTGAAGTCAAGCTAATTTGACAGTCTTCTGGTTGAAATCCAGAAATGTCATCTTTATTCCACTGCCTATGTGTGGCATTTTTCAAAAATGGAGCACAAAATGCTTACTGCATGACAGCTCTGGCTGATCAGCTCTGCCTTGTGGCACAGAAAGTTCTGGCTGATCAGACTCTGATTATCTGATTGGCTACAGCGTAAGCCATGATGCATGGCACAGAAAGCTCGTGATCTGCCTGTTCCTGTCTCAGCTATGCAGTCCTCCAGCAGACTGGAACCAGCCATGCTCTATTGATATTGGGCTGTGCACAGCAAGCAAAGAACATGGGAATGCTCCAAACTGATTCCATTTCCTGGTTCACTGGAAAAGTAATGACAACAATATTATATGCATCATATAACATAGCAAACTATTACAATCTATGATTCAACATGATAAATCTCTTAGCCTTCTTCACACTGGCAATGTCTCATTGTAGTCAGATTGTAATCTGTCTAGATTTTTTATCACGCATATTTCCATTATGTAATGAGATATACAACCAGTGTTTTCATTTTGCATTTGCCACCATAACGAAAATTAAAGAGAGTAGACCAGAAAAGTTGTAGAGCACTCCAAGAACCATGAAAATGGCCCTCTACAAATTCCAGTACAATGCATATGGACACGATTATATCTCTTTCCTTTTTTATAAATTGGTTGATATCATTCCTCATTGTTTTAGCTCTTTATTAGAATAAATATTTAACATGTTTTGCTTGTTTCATGAAAATACTGGCCTTTCATGGATACAGCAGCCTGTGGGTAAGTAGCAGTGCTAATGGAAGGACATAGATGGCTTCGCCTAACTGAATAGTCCAAAGAAAAAGAATAAAGTATTTACAATGCAGTATTATTATCCTGTATCAAATGTAAAGTAACATAATAAGAGCATAATAATTTTGCATTATTAATGAATTAGAGTTTTTTGGAAGACATCAAAATTTTAAGTATGCTAAAAAAATCTAATATGCTGTCATGCACTTTGATTATGTTTAAAGAAAAACAGGGCTTTAAATCTATAGACCTCACAAAATAATGTGAGTAAGAATAAACTCACAATATTAGGGATAACTGTGGGTATGCCAGAAAAGTGTCAAAATATTGAAAATGTGCAGTATATTCGAGTGAACCATTGCCAAATTACATAAAAATGAATTACATTTAAAATGAATGTATGAATACATCTGGCATCGCCGAGTAAGTTGCAATAACGTTTCTCACATTATTCTTATCTCACACAAATGCAGCAAAAAGCCATGCTTAAGAAATTATTCCGAGGTTAAATGTCTGCAAAGTCATCTTTTACTGAGCACTGAAAGGTGTGCCAGTGTAATAATTAATAAATGTTTTACTATTCCTCACAAAAAGTGTTGAGAGAAATGTTGGCGATTGCTGGACTCACCAAACATTTTCTTGCTCATTTGTGAAGAAAAAAATGTACCACTTGAGTTCCATCATTAATTTACCCTTCAAGACAATTGAACGCAGGCTTAAATTTTGACCCTGTTTCCGACAACATGGTGGAGCCCAAATTAAAGCGAAGAAGGAGCCAGACAGCATGCCATGATCATCGTAGCAGGCATGGAAAAGTGATTTAAATCTCATCACAGCATGTACATGTTTTAAAAGCTAATGATAAATAGAAATAGAGCAAAGCAAGAGTGTGATGTGGTATTCTTATAGGGTATGGATCACTTGAAAAGGACTTTAAAAGACTCTCACATACTTTGTATTAAGGCTACAAGCTATAGTTTTATGGAGTAGAATTAAATCATTGCCACATATTAAGAACTTGTAAAAATGTAATTTTTGCTTGTTTTGAGTCTAGCATGACAAAAATATTTCATGTAGTGAGGATACAGTGGTTGTTTTTATTCATTCATTTTCCTGGTGAGGCTAACTGCCACTTCTGATGCACAATGAATGCTATGTTTGATAGGAAGCACAGTTTATATTTTAAACAGAACATAGATATAAACCAGTGTGGTTGAAAATGTATAAACTGGGCTATTTAAGGGGGGTGACTTGTAATCTCTGGCAATGACCCAAAGTTCCAGGACGTTCTTTTCATGCACACCACTGTACAAGTGTTAGTACAGTATTTATACAATTTTATACATTTTTCATTTTTGCTCATAGGTTTGCTGCAGTATAGTGGCATACCACTGTTAGGAGAAGTATTAGCAAACTAACACATCTTGCAACTTCTACTGCTACTAGTCCTACTACTAATAATAATAATCACAATCATCATTACATAACAGCAACAATAATAATTATAATCATAATCATAATCATAAACTGCAAACAGCATTTCCCAGTATCATTTTTAGTTCACAATTCTCTTCAAAACACGTGTTTCACAGTGGCTTTACATCCTCATCTTAAGAAAACACAGTCAAACTTGAAAGTCATATGGCTTTCCATCTCCCATGCATCCATATGTGGGACCAAGCAGAAAATGCTAACCCTGAGTTGACTGTATAATTTTAAAGGAATAAACGATGCATGGTTGCACATGCAGGGGCGATGAAAAGATGCTGACTCCAGATATCTCAGAGTTTGTTTAAACTTTGAGTCGCGTTGCGAGCGCATTAATTTTGGTTTGTGGGCTGCGGCCAGTTTGGGAGTGTGGAGCAGTTTAAGAAGCAGATGGTCTGTGTGTAAAAAATAACATTGTCTCATAAAACACTTGATGTTTTTACTCAGATTACTGACATACATTGTCAGGTGCATATCACAAATTACAGCTGAAATCATCCCGACATCGTGCTAATTTTAACTTGCATGTGTTTCATTATTCTCTCATTTCTTAGTAGATGCTCTTATCCAGAGTGAATTATAGGACTACCATGGTATTGGCACCCAAAGTGTAAATCGGCAACAGCAATTACTTGGGTAGTGAACAGTAAGTGGCAGTACAGTAAAAAAAAAAATCAAGATAAAAAGCTTTAATAAGATGTACCGGTAATTCTACTGCTTAGCAGGAAGAATGTCTGCCACCTAGCTTAGGCCAGTCACATACTAACTGATAGCTTATCAATAGACATAGTACTTATGGCTATCAGCTCTACTCCCAATGTTTAGCTTTCTAGATATGACAATGTCTGAGAGATTGCAGAGGTCAGAGCTTGCGCTTGTATAGGATGGGATGTTGATCTGTTGGCATGGAGAAGCTGTGCCCCTGAATGCTTGCTGGATACACATTAAGGTTATGATTTTGTCACGTTATGAGATCAAGGCAAGGCATGAACAAGGCATATTAAACACCAGTCAACCTTCTGCACTTCAGTGAAGTCTGCGTAGTGCCTCAGCGAGGGCTGTCAGTGGGGGGTTTCAAATGTCTTTATGTGATAGTGCAAAGGTCCTGACCAGGTGGGAAGACTATTTTGTGAGGAGTGAATCAATTTGTTTTATGTTGAGGAAGAATCAGCAATACTGGATATTTCTCAGACCATTCCAGAAACAAGAAGAGTGCACAACATGTGATCTTAGTTAAGCTATGTTGTTGTACTAATGTAGTAATTGCCAGTGAACATTTTAAAATATTGTTTCCAATGAATCAAATGAAAAGGATTGTCAATACAAACAAGAATACATAAAATCCCAATAGGTACTTTAATTGGGCTCATGTTAATTGACATTCTAATCACATGCTCATTGTTCCATTCCAGGTGAATAAGCACAAGAAGCACACCCAATTTGTTAATTATGCATGGTAATTACTTTGGGTATCATGACTTGTTGCTATTTTTTATTTTTTAGTATTTCTATGTACATTGTTTTAACAAGGTATATAGCATCTGTGCTGAATCTTAAATATAGGTGTAAAAATAAAAATAGGTGTGAGTAGTTTATTTGTATCAATATATTCATACTCCACCCACAAATATGCCTTTAGCCAACTAAAAACACAAGTTTTAATCTGATGGATGTTGTTGTGTGAACACACCTTAATCCTGGCTACACCAAATGAAGATGTTACCAAGACAACATATTTTAACAGGTATACTTTTGTTGTGTATGAAATGTTTAATTTAGTATGCCAGCTTGTACTGTGACATGAAATGTTCATTTGATGTAGCTAGCGGACTTGGCTTTATTTTGTTAACATGCTAGCTAGCTAGTTACATGTATTTGCATAATACATATGTAGAACTTTATGACAGAAAATTGTACAGAATTGTAAGAAGAGAAAAATCTGCGTTGTTCATAGATATGTCCATTTGATAAGGCTGCAACTATTTAAACTCTTAATTTTGGTCAACATGAGTGTTTTAGTTTTAGTGATAATCTCAAGACTGATTGCAGCTCAAAGGATTCTACTGAATTTAATGGATTTTATTAATGAAACAAGTTAATAAGGTCTGAAAAAATGGGGAGAAGACCATGCTAATACCGGTGGAAGGCAGTTCTGTGGTTGAGAAGTCAATGGGAAAGTATAGTTGACTTTCCCTTCCATTTTGTTGGGGCTTCATACCCAAAGTTCCCACTAGTTTCCAAAGATAGTTACTAAAGACTTTTCAATTATATGGACAATGTTATGTGTAGGGAGCAATCATAAAACCAGAGTGTTTACTTCTCCTAAATGTTATGCTCTTTTGATTGGGGAGAAGTAGATCTGCTCAGGAAATGAGTTTCATTGGATAGGTCAGAAAAAAAGGATGAGAATGCAAGATATACTGTTCAAGATCTATAATTCTGAACCATCTTTGACTTTACTACAACAATACTTCTACCACTTTTGTTCATGTTATAAACCAGAATTACAGTGTAACTCAATTTTAAAGTCAACACACTAGATAAAACATTTGAGCTCATGGATGTTAAGTCCATTTTAACTTCTTTGGGAAAAGGGCAAGCTCCCTGGTCAGTTGTACTGCACACAGTCTGCCTACTGTACAGCAGATCAGCTGTTGGCTTCTCAGTAAGTTTGGAGCAGGAAACAATTACAGTTAACATAGTGAAAAAAAATCAATGCTGGTATAAAATGAATGTGGCTGTATTGTGCTTGTATGCACATTGTTTATAGTAATGGGGTCTTTTTAATCAGTTTTACAGGGCCAGGTGTTTTTTTTCATGTCCTGTGTATTACAATTTCAGAGTAAACACCTGTGTTTTGTATGTACCTTTAATTCATTATAGGTATCTGTTCTGGGAATGGCTGTTTCCCCTGTCTTAACACCAATAGTTCTTAACACCAATAAGAGCTGCCCTCTCAATGTGCTTCTCCCCTCTCCAGACAGAAAGTCGTAGGTGCAGTCAGTTAAGCCATAGTTGTTACCAACCTTGAGTAATCATATCTAATAGCTCATTGCATCATCATCATCTGTTCTCTCCTTCCTCATACTGTCTGAAGTAAAGGCCACCTTGCCAACCTGGTTTTCTTGGAAAAGATACTTAGAAGAAAACAGAAGCAGAGAGTAGTAATGCAGTTATTTCATCACCATAAAACATCTTATGCCACTTCAGGAATACTGAATGTCACAATTCAGCAGGTTTAAAGAGCTCTATAGCGCTGGAGGGTTCTGATCAATTAGTCTCATAGTCCTGTCATTTGTAGATGCAGAAAAAAACAAGAGCAAGATAAACAAATCTTTAACAATGAGGCAGAGTGCGGTGTAGGATTGTGTAAAAGACTATCTTTAAGTGAGATCATGGGAAACTAGTCTTACTCAGGTTGTAAAACCGCAGCTCTCCACAACTCAGTTGCCACCTGTCAAACCCCACAGAAAGTCACCATATAGACTGCTTACAGTTAATCTTTAAAGTCCAGGATTACCAGTGTGTGGTTAAAGTTCTTTTTGAAACAGCAATGAAAAAGCAGAGGGAATCAAACAAACATTTAGTTTAATTATATTAGTCATTGTGAGGGTTTTGCTGCAATCAGACCTGATAGAGCAGTTCTGTTGAGAATGATGGCAGGCACTATTGATGTAACATATTACACATTATACCATGTACACAGAACGGTTGCATCAGCTTTTCAAACAATCTGATGCAATTTCAATGAGTAAATAGAGAGGCTTTACACGCAATTATTGGACTATAACTCAGTCAAATGTTGCAATCAAAGTCTATCAGACTTTATGTACTGGACTTTTGACATGCATTGAGTCTTGTATGGTTAAGAACCAACCCAGTCAGTGAGATTCTTTTGATTGTTATTTTCCCACTAATATAATTCTGTCAGTGAATGTCTCGTCATTTTCTGCATAGGTTATTTTAACAGGTACTGCAAGTCACAAGTCTGGTACTGTGAATCCACATGTGCTTTCATTAAGCCATTCAATGCTTGACAAAGTATTCATTAATTTCCATGCCAGGTTTAGAGGCAGCGTATAACAGACACATTAAGATCTTAACAGGTGGTTACCAATGATAATGTAAAAGAGAAACCTTCCAAGAAATCTGATTTCTGGTCCCATGATAAGTAATTATGTTAGAAAAATCATTTCAGATTTTGGTCAAAATGACCAGGAATCACAGCCGCTGTGTTTGGAGCTGAGAAGAGATGAGTTAGCATGTGGCAGTCAGATGTGAACATTTTCCAAGAGCAGATAGGAGGGAAAAATGGACCATAAGGCCTAGGTATTATCAGATTAGATTTCAAACAATCAGATACAAACTACTGTCAAAGCTTTGCTTTGGCCAAAGGTGAAACATGATAAATACAGTGTAAGCACATTGGGTGATTTGTGACAGATCCACATTTTAATTCCATACATGTATTTTAGCTTCATATACTTGTTGTTGATCAGACCCCTGAAAGAACATACATGCGGTCAAAGTGGTGAATCATGGAATGCATTGTCAATGGAAATGACTCCGCACTCTCTTATTTTGTTGGATTATATGAATCCTGTCAGGCTTCATTTATAGACCTGGAACACCCATGAAATGTAAGTATTCAAGGATTGATGGTATTTCCTTGGCTCAAGACTTGTCATTTTTCCATAATGGATAATTAGAACTGTCACCAGTCACCACCAAGAGGAATAGTTTTGACTAACTAACACAAACAATTCATAGTATTTCAAGTTTCCACTCTCACACGGCTTCCAATACTTCTGCTCTCCAGTAACATATTGTTTGTTTCAATGTTGATTGAGAAAGCAGAGTATAAATTACGCTAACCATTAAGAAATGTGGAAATCTGTCATGAAGACTGTTGATCCTACATATTTTAGTACCCTATGGAATTATCTGCTACACTGTGTAGGGCTCTAAGTAGGACTACTATCGTTTCTTATGTTTAAAACCTATACGTTAGATTAAATCAAATATCTAGCAAACCTGAATACATTTTGAGTTGTGTGTTCAAGCAATACACCACCAGAAAATTACTATATAAACACAGGGGAAGAATGATACATAGGTAGCATTAACATCTGGCAAGTAATATATCTTTGCAAGCTTTAAGATTCCCTTTCACAAAAGAAAATCCCAATATTTTCCACATTAGTGGTACCCATTCAGGGTCCAGGAAAAAAGCATTTCTGTGAGTTTTAGATATAGATTTTGATCAGTCACTGATTTGCAGCAGGAACATCAGGTGTTTCAGAAGGAGAAGAAAACCCAAATGGATACCGCAGTCTTTAATCAATGTAATGCGCCGCCAGCCCAACCAGTCAGAACAGAGGTTTCAACTGGCCAGTCAGTGGTCTTCGGTTGTAGTGCATCACACACAAACAATCACAAACTTGGCGAAAGAGGCATTTCATCAACATCCTATGGAACTGTTGACTGGCAGTTGTGATACCAGTTGTTGATACTTAAACTGGCCTAACGTCACTACGCTGAATGCATGAGAGAGCTATGCAGCAAAATGTAGAGATTAAAAAAAGAACTACCAATTTGCAAATTCCATGGTTATTTCACAACATTCCTAAATCTATAAATTTCTTTTTTAAGGGAAGACATGTGTTTTTCAATGACAACTGTCCTAGTTGCCATGGAACATAATAAAATTAATGTTTCTGAATTTGAGGGTTAGAAGCTAAAAGAAACTTCACTGCCATTAGAAAAGAAAATGGTCAGACCACTTCTGGTGGGTTAAAACCAAGATAAACATCTTTTCACACTGGAATGTAAACCCATATTATAACTGCAGATTAGCAGTTATACATGTTCTGCATGAAAATCTAATTTCTATTTCATTTTACTGTACTGAATACAGGTAACGCTATTTATAATAATAATATCAAGCATGTAATTAATAATTTTGGGCAAGTTCTTTCATGAATGATAACCAAACCTTTTTAACCTTGTTTTAAATGATGTCATAACTTAGTCTTTTGTGCATAGTACATGAAACAGCCATAGTTCTCCTGGGAGTGGTTGGCAACAGTCAATTTAAACGGTTTTCTTATAAAAGCTTTTCAAGTGCCTACTTCCTTTTTTCCAACTGTACAATTCCAAAAGAATGTAATTTTGTCCTACCCATCTATTCTTGCTTCAAAAAAAAAACTATATAACTGTTTCCATAGCAACAAAGTCAGTGTTAAATGTGATTACATTATTACATTATTCAGATGTATTGCAGGAATGTATATTTGCAAAATGACCAAACTACCTTCTCATGCATAGCTTGAAATAAATTGTAAGGTGATGTACATCTACTGCTACTCAGGCCAGATAATGAATTTGTGTACAGTAAAAGAAAAGGAGAAGAAGAAGAAAACTTTTTTTACTTTTCAAACAACAGTGCTATTCAATGCGCTTTACAGAAATATGAAAGAAATGTTCACTTAAAAATATCCACAGGTCTGAAATATCCACAATCATTTGACCAAACAGCAGTCTCTCCTTACCTTTTAGTCTTTGACAAAAGGAGAGGATCTGTGGATCTGAGAGTTCTGACAGGGGCACATTTTACTAGATGTGCATTTATGAAGTGTAGAAAAGTCCACGCATTGCTTCAAAACAAAAAAGAGTGCCCTAAAATTAATTCTGAAATCAGCTGGCAGCCATTGTAATGGTTTAAAAAGAAGAGTTTTCATGAAGCTTTTTCTCCAAATGGATTTCATTATAATGTAAAATATATATTCACCAAGACTTTTGGCCAAATTTAGTTTTCTTATTCAATTGACAATTCATATTATAGGTTTTGATTTTTTGTTCTTTGTAAAAAATAAAATAAATAAATAATTATTCCATCTCTTTATAATTTAACTCTTTTCTGATTTTATTGAAATATCCACCATGATGCCAAAAGCAGGAAGGCTGTGTAGTTTTTTTATGTACTCCACAGTAAATATTTTGCATTAGTGTTTGGCATTACTGTGTTTTGCTTTGAAACCTATGAGTCAGCAAGCAGTGCAGAGTCTTATTTTCTCCTGCAGCTACTGGCAAAAACCATTAATGACGCTAAACACCATGGAGCACATCAGGCAACAAACTTGTTGTAACAATGTCCTCCTGTGCTGGATTTGGGCAACTCTGTCTACTCTCAACATCTGCTGTGTGCTTCATCCTTAACGGTGTTGTTTAACAGCAACATATTTATTTGGGAAGATGAGATGTTCACATTTGTTAACAGCTATTTTAATAAACAGATTTTTAAATAAGGAACATGTAACCTTGTTCATCCTCCTCCAGGTTAGCATCACAAATTGGGAATGCCATTCTTGTGGCTTCACACCTCCTTATTTCATGAACATAAACTTAACTATGCACAGCAGAAAACAGTTGTTGGGCTTAGGATTATATTGTGTCTTGGCATCCCTCATTGTATTGGAACATTTAATTGTTGTTAAATATGAACCTAAAATGTATGTAATTTGTCATGCTGTAAGTGTTTATACCCAAGCATTCCCAAAGAAAGCAGCCAGAATCCAACGAAAACATCGTTAAATCCAGTGTATGACTACACGAGCGGCAAGTGTTTATAGATGCTCATGTTTGAAGTGTGAAGGTAGACAGCCAGGGAAAACATTTGTCTGTGTGTTTTAATTGGTATTTATTCAGCCACATCCTGGAGATTTCATACACCACACTTTGCATGAAGCAGTTGCTTTTGAGAGGGATTATATATGTTTTAATGAGTTCATGACTACACTTCAGATAAAGAGAGCCAAATTAGGATAATTAATATTTTATAGGGTGGAATATATTAACATTATCCTAATAGCGCAATTAACCTTAAAGTGATAGTGGTGTTCTGATAATTTATCTCTAATGATACCATCAAATGGCAATCATTTCACAAAAGCATTCTTAATTGCTCATTAGCATAGTTAATACGTAGTGACAATTCAAAAGCGGCAGAGTTTAAAAATTTTACATTTTTAAGGCACATCTTCAGTTCTTTTGAGGAAACATGTTGATATGTTTGCTGTGTAATTTCAACAATTTCTTTGGCCATGAGGGACTACTTGTTCATCCTGCTAAGAAATCGTTGTGTTGTACAATCATTGTGGGCAGCCAGCGTACTTTTCTATTGGCCATAGTTGACCAGGGAGGAAGGGTCATTGTAGGCAGGACTTTTTATGGCTCATTTCACACCAGCCTCCTTCTCTGGTCAATCATGCATCTGCAGTCTATCTTTACCAGTTTTGCATGACATGCAGATATCCACATCAAAGACTATACTGATTTGCATGTGGAGAGTGGAGTGAGGAAGCATAAGAATGCAGCAAAAATATGAGAGGAGAATTTATGCTTCCCTGTGTTTCACCACATTTACAGGGGACGTTGCTACAATGGATGGAGATGGCCCAAAAATACAACTGAAAATTCCAAACTGCTGAAACAAATAAAAATTAGTATAAAAAGTTTATTTAAATGTTATTTAGATGTAATGTCAGATATTATTTGGAAAGCAAATATCCATGTAAATGCATCTACACATTACCTCACAAATACGTTTTTCTTTAAATCCAATATCTGCAATACAAACATAACATAAAGCCTCTCATGATATTCCATATCACAATGTGTGGCTGAGACCTCAATCAATAAGAATCCTAGTTATTAAAAGATGTAAATGGATCCCAAGTTTAATTTTAAGCAAATACTGTCTTATTTCATTCCTTCTTTGAAATGAAGTGTAAGCAGAAATAGAGTGCTAATGACATTTTCGGGAATATAAATGTGTTATGGCTGCTCTTACTGCTAGCTATGTTATATCTCTGAACAACATGCCATTTCCTTGTACTTGAACAAGTACTTTCCAATGAGTGTGCCAAGCGCTTTTGCCATGCTTAGTATTAAGGGAGAAGTGTTCCATGGTTATTCAGGAGAAATGTAAACTCAACAGTGTTTCAGCAGCAGTGTCATGTTCCCCTTGTACAGCTCCAGACAGTGGTACGCTCAATGCCACGAACACACGGTGTGTACCGTTCACACAAGATGGCCCAACATCACAGGATGAGATTATCTGTGCTCTTCCTTCGACACCTTGAAGACTGGGCTGAATGGAGAGGCACCCTTCAGTTATGGCGGTAAATTAAAAAGAGAGGGAACCATTCAAATGTCATATATTTCCATGTTGACAAATCATTTGTTCAAGAGAGAAAATGTTGAAAGGTCTAATAAATAGGTTAGTCTAGTCTTGTCTAATAAGTAGTCATTAAAAATGAATTTATCAGCTGTTAGCTGCAGTATCAAAACAACCATTTTGTTCTTAAGGTTTCCAAGCCATGTAATATTTAACAGCCTTCTCTATTATGTTAGATTCATTCATTTTATCCACCTTGTGGATTATCACGCTCTCACAGAAAATGAGAACTTGGTCTCAACTGACAGCCCATGATAAAAGGAGGTAGAATGTAGGTATGTGTAAATTACAGCACAAGTTGTAATGGGTGTGCTGACTAGAGGGAAAATCTGAACTTTCCTGCTTTGTACTTTTCTGACTTTGACCGTCATGTGACCGCTTTTGGAATAAGTCATTCTCATAAAACTTGCCTGGGCATTTCAAATGTATTAGTACAGTTTAACAGGAACATTGTGCTTCCTGTTTTCATTAAAACCTTAACAATTTTCATGATTTAAAAAAGATCTTGGTATCTGTAAAAAAAAAAAAAAAAAAACCCAAAACATACTAACCATATTTTATAATTCTCATAAATGTCGTTAGCCGTTCTGATATGTATATGACCCTGTTTTTCTGGTACTGCTTTAGGAAATTAGGACATATTACCATAGTTGGATCCAAAAAAATGCATCTTTACTATCCAGTTCATTATGTAAAGTATAGTCATATAAATCAGTCTGACATCGCTAACAATGCAGAATGATTAAAAATTACAGTTACTGTTCTGCATAAACCACAATTGACAATTATAGCCATAACTGCAATGCGGCATTTTACTAAGATATATATGACAGCTTTTCCACAGCTATCCACTATTGCATTTTTCATGTATTCGTACTAATTTGTGTGTTACAGTTTCGCCATTGGGAATATATCAAAATGATTCACTAAAAAGACTAATTTTTTTAAGAGATGCGCCCAACATTTCATTTTGCTGTTCACTTGTATATATATATAAGGTTAATGAAATATAAGGATACATATCTCTATCAAAATATGTACTAAAGTGTGATAAAGGATATTCACAGTAAAAATAAAGACACCATACAAGTGAGGCCTGCTTTATAAGCCTGTGATGTTCATTTGTCTCTAAATACATAAACAGACATAACAGAACATAAATTGTGTATAAATTGTATAAAAAGACATAAATGCATTTTTTTCATCCCCTATTTATTCATTTATTTTTAGTTGTCTTAAAAACTGGACTAAGTGGGACTAATGCAAAAAATGTCACTCATTAAAGTATTTATTTATTTATTTATGTACTTACTTATGTATTTATTTATTTATTTATTTATTTATTTATTTGCTATGGTCCTTTAGCTCATGGTCTTTGGTCAAGTGGGAAAAGCAAACATTTTCACATGGAAGTTCATTCTGTTTCATGAAACTGCCGAACTTCCTAACAATATTTTATGGTTTGGTTGCAGTTGTGAGGACTAGGTGACAGTCTATTCCAAATTTTCTTCCTCTTTGAAGTCTCTTTTGTTCCTCTTTTCGCACAATGACGTATTTCTCTTTCAACTGAATGTAAGACAAGCTTGGGATTGGGAGGCCGTTTGATCAGTGAAAAACCCATCCATTTAACTGCATGTGCATACTGATGAGAATAACTAATAGATGTGGACAGAGTCCATTTTTATACATAGTCATGTATCTGGCACCAGATCTCTCAAACTGCTACCACAAAGACATCACCTCAAGCATCGGTCTCCAGTTCATGGACTGCAGCCTACAAGGCTGCACTCCACACCACAGAAGTCTGCCTGTTTGAGCAACATCTTAGGAGATGTAGGGGCCTACAGGGAGACATGGGATTCAAATCCCTAACACAGTTTGTGCGTATGTGTGTGTGTGTGTGTGTGTGTGTGTGAGAGAGAGAGAGAGAGAGAGAGAGAGAGAGAGAGAGAGAGAGAGAGGATAGAATTTCATATGTTCACTTGCAAATGCTGAGGTGAGGGACCCAAACCCAAACCCTGCATGTTGAGGTGTGGAAATCTATAAACAAAATGTATAATAACACAGAATACATTTCATTGTTTTCATCCATAGGGGAATGCTCCACAGCTCACACCACTCATCACTGGCAACATTAACACTCCAAACATCAATGAGGTAGCCCTGGATCCAGCTGACAGTGTTTAATATTCTATCAGCCAGTAACCAAAGCAAAGACAGAAACAACATTTTGATGGAATGAAAAACTGTCAACTACCAAAGAAAACTACAGGCTGGCAATTACATCTAATGGTATGAGCAATGAAAAACAGGATGACATGCCAAGCAGTTTGACTGCTACCAGGGCCAGAAATCTTACATATTACATTAATGTTAAATATTTAGTCTCCACACATGAGATGATTAGGTTGACAGTATTACGACATAGTGTAAACATCACCTTGCTGCTGCTAATTTTGATAATGGTAATAATTTAATTATCTACATATGGACGTTCCTTTTATGTGTTTGACTGTAAACAATAGAGAAGCAATGGAGGACTTTTTATGTTTTTGGATGATGCGTGAATGTGTAATTCATGTTTATATGGACTGTTTCCCATAGCCTATCATTTATTGTAAACCTAATTTCTTACAAATGTATGGAACAATGAGATGGATACAGATGTATAGTTTCCATGCAGTTTCCCCTACAGGTATTCATGACAATGATTACAGGAGTGAGAGTTTCATATCCTTTCATGAGAACAACTTGAAAATGGGCTTCCTCCTAATAATTTGCAGATATGTGCCTTGAAAGGGAAGCACATTATTAAAGATGAAAGAACACCCTTGGGAGAACATTGTTTGCCGATTTGCCGAAATGACAGACGAATGTGGAAAATGTGAAATACCACAGTGCTGGTGTTGCAGAGAGCATCTGCATAAAAGATGACTCTGAATAGTATGCTTTTCCCAACGTCTATGGATCAGTTGGGCTGAACCCTTTCTTCAGTGGGTCAGAAGCATTGTGTTTCTTTACATTCAATTAAAATATTTTCGCTCATAATCATGTGTTCTTTGGGTATCATCTCCTCCACTGGAAACGTTCAATATGTCCGCTGTTTTTCCGAAATTTACTATCTGTGTTTAAGCCATATAATATAGTCATGACCATATAGAGCCAGATAGAACATTATTCCAAGACAGTACATGGTTTTCATACTTAATTAAGCTGTCTTCGTAGTGTTTGATTTTTGTGTGTGAATTTTTGTTTGATGTTGGAGAAACACAGGATCCGGGGGAAAAAAAATACAGCCTCTTGTCAGGGCCTGCCTCTCGGGAGGGGCCGGCCCATGTTGTCCTCATTTATCATTACTGATATTTAACGAAAGTGAATTTCCAGGTCAGCAGGTCAAGTCTGACTTTCAGTCTTCGTCACTGTCCCCAAAAAGCTGGAGCCAGTCCTGCAAAAATGGAATCTGTAATGCCAGAAAAAATCAGAGAATTAAAATGGATGATGACAGGATACGATTGTACTCTCCGTACCTCCTTTTACATTTTTCTCGTTTTCACATTTGAAATGGATGTGATCATGATCCCATCTCCTAAAGCAACTTATTAATATAACAAAATGAAATAAACGTTAAAAAATGTTTTGTTGGTAGAATTATATTTCTGGTCTGTAGTCTCAGATCCAACATGGATAAATGCCTGGATACAAAACACATCTCCTCTCACATGCAGAGACAGATTAATCATTACTGTTTTTTTTCACTCGCTTTTTTTGAAGAAAAAAAAAATTGGCAGGTATCAGGGCTTTTGCGGATTATCATTGCTGAGCTGTGGTTTTCTGCCATTCTCATTCAAACTGGTTTGCCATGAGATAAAAATGGCAAATGATTTTTCACAAGGGATTTGTAGCCACAGTGCTGATTCCAGTTGAGGCACTGATCGCTTCCATGTGGAAATATCAAACCTTTATTAGCAATGTTACCAACAGGCTAATATGCCTTTCGTTGTTATGTCTATGACAAGCTAGCCATGGTGCTAGGTTTTGTAACTTAGGGAAACTGTGGCCATGTTTTAGGTTGGGAGTGGCTAGGTGTGGTGAAGATAATGCTCACATATTCACCATTCTTGTTTTGCTAGATTTGGGTAAAAGTCATGCATAGGAAGACACATTTTAAAGAAACCAGCAAAAAAGCAAAAAAGGTGTGGACTCATGTTTCATATTAATGTTAGTACTAATTATCGATATGCTTCTGTTTTAAAATAAATGTTTCAAATGAACAGTTTAATGTGTTAGTTTCTATAACAACATGATATATCTTACAGTTAATGAGCGAGGTCATATAGTTGGTGCAGATGCCATTCATTGAGCTAGCAGAATTATTTAATGTACCAAACGGAACAGTGAAACATGAAGGCATATACCAAACAAGGAACAACTGCATCTATTTTTATAGTCAATGGGTCCTTTTATTACTCTACATTGTGCAATTATGGCCAAGGAACACAAACTCATTTCAGGCAGCCAGGTGCAGCCTAAGCTGCAGACATTGTTTTTTTCAGTGTGTTCCCTTATCCCAAGATGACATTTATAACACTGCATATACACTGTTAAATGGATTCAAGAGTGGTTTTACGAACACGAGAATGAAATCAAGCACCTTCCATGGCCTTTCCGATCACCAGACCTAAATAGTATCAAACCTTTATTGGAAAGTTCTGGAACATGCCTTCCTCTTCTGTCTAAGAACTAGGGCTTTCTTTTCTACCAAATGGTTTAATGTCCCACTACAAACAGTTCAGAAACTTGTACAAGAGCATCCCAGGAGGCCTGAAGCTGCTGTGAGGGTAGGTGGTGGCTTAACTCCTTATTGACTATAAATACCCATATATTGTTTGAAGCATCTATTATTTTGGCTACCAACAGTATATACTTTCTATAGCCATTTTCATAATAGGTTTAATGACTTAGTGGTCTCTGCTAGTGGGGAGTTTGGGTTGTCAACATCATACAACAGCTAGAATTAGCATACAAATTTCTAATTTCTTTGACAGAATTATTAATGTACACACTGTAAATCAACCATCCACATAATCTTTTCAGCTTTGTCTCTGAATTCTTGGTAGCACTGACCTTTATGTTTTGGTTATATAATGCAAGAAATCCCATACTTTTACTAATGCCAGGAATGTATAAGTATCAATAATCAGTAATCAATATCTGATAACATTCTAAATCAAAATATGCAACAAAAACTGATTTTGAACTGCCCATACAAAACACAAAGCATAAAATATTTGTTAGATATACAAGGTGTGGCAGTTAAATAATGAGACTAATGCTGAAGAAAAACACATCTACTTCAAGCAATGCATAACAGCCAACTGAAGACGCGAGCTGATTGAAACTTTCAGGGGTTGTTTATGCTTGCTCATTAGTCAATGTAAACCACGTGGTTTGTGCATGTGTGCTGTGGTTCCACTTACATACGCCCAGTCTAGTTATTTAACACCTACACCTTGTATCTTCCCACAATGGCCATTACATTTTTCACAATCATTTCAAAATATTTGAATGAGTTAAAGGAAACTGAAAAACATAAAGATATGTGTTATTTGCTGCTAATTATTGTCTTGCTACCTACCTTTCTTTCATAATTGCGCTGATTTACAACAGCTGTCATTCAAAACTACCTCAATGATGTCAAAGGAGAACCAAGTTAAATTATCACACACATGCAACCCTGAGTGACATCTGAAATAATGCTAACAATGAAAAAGAAAAAAATCTGTTTCGCAATAGCATTCCTGTCTTCTGCTGGAAGTTTGAAGTCCAGCCCACATGCTCCTTAACACCATTCCAGAGATAAAGTCACGGCAGCTCATTCACAAAAGTAGGCCTGAGAAAGTGCCCACGAGCGTCAGAACCTGTAACCTGACCCTGGGCTACGGGACTTTCCCCTTCTTAGAGCTATATATGGTGTTCTTCCGGCCAAACACTGCCGCGTTCCCTTGGTTACGCGCATGCCACGGCCCAACTCCAACGCAAAGGTGTGGGTTTACCTTCATGGACTTGCACTGTGACAATCCAATCTGCACCGTCAGCAAATGAGGGGCTTCCCTCAGTCTGCCTCCTTGTCGCTATGACAACCCCACACCAGAATCTATAAACACCTGTGCTGACTTAAGCTGGCATTCCGGAGAAACTCCTTGGCAGGGTTCCCTTGTTGTGGTTGTTGCTATAGTGTTGCAGTGCTGCTGGCAGTTGGGAGCAGGGTGGCCCACACAGGTTCATTCTTAATTATTGCCGTTGTTGCTCTGCGACTGTGACGCCATAAACTTTCCACTATAAGAGTAATACCACCACTTATCATTCTGATTAGGCTTCTGTTATTGTTTGTTTTGTTGTTGGTGATAAAGACATTCAACATCTAGGGCACTGTAAAAAATCGACTTACATAACTCACCTATCATCTCTGTGCCTTACATAAAAAAGCTCTTTCATCATGTCCCTACAGACCCTCAAGCATTGTGGCCTCTCAGTGTACACAAGAGTGTGACCATTTTCAAACCTGGCTGAGCTCCAAGAGCAACACTACACTCCTTTTTTCGCAATAGAGCCATAACCGGGAGGAGACACCTGTGACGTCACAACGTTGGGTGTATACAGCAATCTTTCCATAATACTCAGGCATAAATCTCACTGGGCCCAGGGTCGGCCTGATGTCAGAGTGCTTTTTACAGGACAGGTCTGTGGAGCGCAACATAAATATCCAACCTTTGTCAGCCAAGTATGCAGAGAAATTAGTCCAGGGGAGTCGCTGTAGAAATTAAATCTGACATCTTACGCTAACTTTCCATGTCACAGCAGTATTTTTTTTTATGTCACACAGTTAAAAAAAAAAATCTACTGGGTCTACATGTCCTAGGTAAACCATGGCTTCTGGCATTTTCTAAGAAGCTGTCAGGTGTTTATTGATGTTTGTGGTGACTACTGATGTTGCTAATGATTGCAGACTTTGCATTTTGTTCACACTACTACTCCTGTTGTGACGTGTCACATAATCCTACATAATAATACAAATCCTATAGTTACATATTAACAGGAACTCCCAGATACAGAACATAATTTCTTTTAAGCTTCTCTGAGACCATACCCATTCACTGAAGTGCAGAGAAACATGAGCAGAAACTATATACCTCTGAGAGCACACAAGGGTCTGGAATGTATCATTTGGTTTCAATTGTATTTCCAGTGTTTCTCCGACCTCACAGCTGTTAACAAATAATATGATGAATGAGGTACCACAGGTTACCATGGCAGTAAATAGACTTCTGATGCTCCGACAATTAAGTTAAGGACATCAGGAAGAGCACACAGAGAAATCAAAAGATGTCAGCCCCAGATTAAATTATTTTGGTGACTTGTTATATGTACCGTGTTTATGCAAGCAATTAGAATCAATTTCAACAGCTAGAAACTTTAGGGATTTGATGCTAGAACAATTTTTGTGTTCCCAGAACTTTGGCTTAAAAGAATATTAACCATCCTACATGTACTTAAGTATATCCCTTCTGCACAACACCCAGAACTAAGTGTGGAAAAAATGAATCTTCCCTGGTTGAGAAAACAGCCAGAATAGCATGCCTTCCTCTAACACCTGCTTTGACCCCATCAAATTTATAGTATCTTTCTGACACCGGACCTGCTACAGAGCAAGGGCTGAGGAAGGGAAACATCTTTAACGGTAACAGTAAGTTCCATTGATACAGGATTTGGCAGACGAGACTGTCTACGGGCATCCAAAAATTAAGATCCATGGATTATATGATGTGGTCAAGGAGCACTGCCAGCCTCCTACATCCAGGAGTTCTGCAATGTGGATAAGCATGTGAAAGATGGATCTGTTGTCATAATCCACCCTAAGACATGGATGTATTCATTCTCTGCCAGGTTTTTTAACATACAGCTCCACAGAAGGTGATTTTTGTCTACATGAAGGCCATCAAATAGACACGAAAAACTGCTTAGGACGTTGAACATGATATGTCATTTTTGTTTGAAAATATGTAATGTATGTGTAGTATAATTCTTTTTAGGCTATGGCTCTCTTTTACATCTTAAAACCTGATTTATAGCCCAGGATATGGGAAATGTACAAACTGTCCCTTTGTCTCCAATTGCAAAAACTTAAGGAAAGGATTAGTGTGAGAACTAAAGTTCAACATTTTGCACAGTGTATTTAATGTGAGCTACAGTGTAATTCATATTAACTGGAGTGGCTAAATGTATTTGTTAATGGCAACCTGCACCAGCCTGGTCAGTTTTGCATTTTCATCCTCGATCGTTGGTGACCTAGCGTCATAAATTTAACCCAATCCATTCCAGGTCAGGGGGTCAGGGAGTATTTGAAAGGTACAGATGTCAACTTAGATTGGACTTTTCCATGTGTGAAAATAATATATACATTCAGAACAGAAGTAGGGGGGAGGGAGAAATACAAATTTTATAAATGTTGCTGATTGGCTGAATCAGGTGATTCAATGCTGGGTTATAAGTCTGCACATATGGCAGTCCTTTTCATTTAGGACTGGAGAATTTTTATGCACTCTCTGGTATAAAACCCAATATATAGTAAGCTCTAACAGAGGGAGTTAATGGAATTTTGGAAGACAATGAGAAGACGTTACTATTTTGCTTAGGGTACAAGATTACACTTAAAAATACTATTACCTACATATTAAATGCATTTCTGCTGCAACATTGTGCAGAACCTCCAAACATGTGGTGAGATTACTACTGTATACTGTATGTTACATTTCATATATGACATTACAAAAGAATCCATAAGAATACAAATTATCAATTGTCTGTATGGGACAGAAGTATTATTTTGAAACTGCAGTTAATCACAATTAGTGATGGAAAATTCCAATAAACAGGATAAAACTTATTTTCATGAAACCAGAAAAATCCTTAAAAAGTCCATTTGAAAACAGATCCTTAAGGATGACATTTAAATTAAGGTATTTTGTTCATTCATTTCAATGTCTGCAAATTGTGGGTTTGATAGATTTTCACTAATGTGTCTAATTCAAAAGTACATCAGAGACTAGGGAGGGGAATTGGTCCTCCGTGGATTTAATGCAGATTGTGAAATCCTTCTGCATCTGCGTAATCATCTGAGGTGTGGTCCCACTGTGATCACTGTGATTGGTGCACACTGATGGATACACCATGCTGACAGCTGAAACCCACGCATCGTTTGGATTTTCTCATTCACTGCAAAGACACCACGCCTGACAAACTACGTAGATTCAAACGCATGCATCTTTGGTGTGACATGAAGCGTTCATAAATGTTGGTTCAAACCATTGAATGGGTGTATGCTAAGTAGATTTGAATAAGAACTTCATTACATTTATTAAAGGATTGACTGCTTATTAAGGATGAATCATTATAGTATACTACCAAACAGTTAGTATTAGGGACCCTCAGGTAAGCCATTTCAAGTAATACACAAACTTAGTCTTAAGAATAAAGTGGTTTTTTGTTCAAATAGCTTGTCATTGATGTCTTGGGGGGCTAGCAGATATTTTACTTATTTTGAATTCTTTTATTCTTTTATTATATATTTATTTTTGCAAAGATATAATATAATTATCTTCACATGCTGGTCAAGCAAATTCATTCTTGTCATGATGAAAACCACTAAATAATATTAATTTAGTCCATCGAATGGTTTTTTTTTATTCATCCACATTGAAATTTTATGTAATGGCAGTTAAAAAGAAATACTCTCTGTCCTGTGACAATGCCAGGGATGGTAAAGTTTGAAAAGCACGGAGCTGCAAAAATTTGCAATACAAAAACATTTTCGATTCAAAGTAGATATTCAAACTCAGAACAGTAGGTAGGTAGAACGAGTATGCTACAAAAAATTAACAACCTTTTAAAATTACTCTGTGTTCTTTAAGACAGTGCTGGACAGAAATACAGCTTTGCAGAAAACATTTGATTTAGAAAACGTAATGATTTAACCCAATAAGCTGTTAGTTCAAAATGTTTTAAGCCACGTTTGACATCATATATCTGTGCCAGTTTACATGTATTATTACATTCATACTTCAGTGCAAATGTATGTCTAATAGAAACTCAGATTCATCCATTTTATTCAGCCCTAGCTGAAGTCACTACAGTATACACATACAGCATCATGCTCCTGTCTTCTCTCGTTAGGAATTTATGACTGTATTTAAATGACAAGTATTTATTAAATATGGCTAAACTGTAAATTATTCATTATTTTTCATTACCTTGTTTGTGCAGAGCATGTGTTCATCAAAGCAATGTATTCATGGAAATAATGTCATTGTGATTTCAGTACAGACATGCTAACAATTAGCTTTTTGAAGTTTTAGGTATGTGTGTTTTTGCAGTTTTGGCTCATCTCACCTTACTCAGTTACAGAGCTCCTCAAAAGCACTTAAAAAGAGTACCTTAACGTCACCACTAGAAAAATGAATTAATAAAGGGATCCCCCAAATGTCATCACTGTGTTTATTCTTGTTCCAATTAGCACAAAGGTTTAGACAGTATTCATGTGAAATATGATTACATTTTTAAGATTGTGCTCATGGTTAATGAAGTGACTGCACATTTTTTTGGGTCTGACCATCATCTCTCAAGAGCCAGTCTGAGCACTGAATAACATATATTATGTTCAATGCAAATGGTTTAGAATGGTTTATTTAGCATGGTCATCGTTATCTCAGAGATGATATGGAGAGTCTGTGTCTCGAAGTGTAAGTGAGCCCTCCAGTGGTGACTTTGAAATGTTTTTCTTTTGTAACTGCACCGTCAGTGTAGTCATTCTGACAATTCAGATCAATAAATACATGTAACAACTCATTAGATAGAAGTGATATGGGTATTAAATTATGATCAAAGGGCAGACTGACAGAAATATTTGATTGTGCAACATGTGGTTGAATAAAAAAAGAGAGAACTGTCTATTCTCTTCAAAAACACAAGAATATATCCAGTAATCATTATGTTTTCTGCAATAAAGCTTTTGGCTCTCTAAATACTTAATGGTATCATCATTAAATATTTATAAATACAGACATTTGGATATCAACCATTATGCTGTAAGCTCCAGCCTCACACACTGTACAACATTTCATGAAACCCTCTACAAATTATTTTAAGTGTAAATAATATAAACAGCATGGCATACATGTAAAAAAATACTTTTATTGGTACATTTGTCAGAGAGGTAAAAATATCAGAATATTTATTTATAGCTTGAAAATTGTAATTTCCTCAGCAGGATGGAATTATAATGCCATCAATAAGAGGGTGAATGCGAATGAAGTGTTGAAGATACATGAGTTTAGGTACTGGATGGCTGTTATTGAATCGGGTAAATAAGCAGAAATGCCTCTCTCTCCTCCAGCAGAGGAAGGAGATCCCGCATTCTCTGCATGTGCTGCCACTGACTCTCAGATAGGTCATTCTGATGACTCATCTCTGTAGACTCCGGGATGCCCTGCCCTCTTTTTCTGAGTGACAGGCCCTGGCTCTCCCACAGTTACCAGGGCCTGTTTCTTGACAGTGTTGCCCAGGAGGGTAACGTTTTTTTTTAGGCAGGGCCGAGCCTTCATTTCCACAGCTGTCAGGGTCAGATGCTCCAACGAGAGGAGCCTCCAGCAAAGAAACAGCCCTAGACAAGCTGCATCTGAGAGAAATGTGATATACTCAACAAAGATTTTTCCTCTGCTTGACAAGGACAAGGTCATCTGCTCTATTCATCTCTGCCCATGTAGATGTGTACAGCAGAGATAGTGTATTGTGCATTACAGAGGGTAGAAATGAGAAATTACCTGCATCACATTCTCCTTTGATTTGTTCTTGATCAAAATCTCTGAAAGGATGTTTGGATAAATAAAGCTTTTCATGCTATAATAAATTAACACAATCATAATCAATTGAATTCCTACATGAGCTCACAGCAATAAAGAAGTCCACAGGAGTAACTATCATTGTAGTTAGTCAGCACTGGTCTTTTGCAGATATAATCAAGCAGGTCTTGCAGTTTTCTATAAACCACCAATTCTCTCCCAGTTGGAAACAGGCATTAAAATGTGAAACTCGGCATGATGGCTGGAAGTGGACCATGCATTATAACAGCGGAGTAGTTTAAACCCTATCAGACACAGAGGTCCTGTGACCAGAATTGAGTAGCTTTGTACTGTTATATTCTCCCAGCTCCAGCAGCCGAGACGCTGGCCAGACTCAGCCCATCATTTCTCTCGTCTGGGTAATAATTTTATGGGTATTGATTCTGTCCACACCTCAGAGTTGGCTCTATGTATTTGTAAGGCCACATGAAAACTTTACTGAAGGTGACAGTTGCTTATGCTGGAATGTGCTCTTTTTGCTGATAGTAATATAACTCACTCATAGCTAATATAACTCAGTGCTAACTCACTGTCTAGTATCTGTGGTATATGGTAAAGGACTTTCTAATTGCAATATAAGGCTGTGAGATAGAAACTTATTGTTGTGTACTAAACTACAAGCAAACTGTAATGGATTTATATGAGAAAAGTTTGATGGCACTGCATCCCAAGACTTGAAAAACCTGTGGTAAAGTAACATTGGTTTGAACAGCACAATATAACAAAAAAAATGTATTCACACTTGTCATACCCTAATACAAGTTTAATATTTTATTGTAAAATGTTAACTATGTGTAAGTGTGGTGTTTGGTATTCTTTTTTTGTTAATCAAAATTCACAGGGCATTTGTGTGTCAGGTTATGGAATTGGGAGAATCAGCAAAGGAAAATGTCTGACTGACTTGTGTGATTGTAAATGTGTATTAGACTTTCTTTGTGCTTTAGTGTGTATGTGGGAAAGTATGCAGGAACAGAGCAAACTTAAATGTTTAGGGGGTCATATGATATTGTTTGATGCTCTAACATGGTTATTATGATCAGGGCAGGGGGTTACCTGGTCCAAATGAAAATAATTATACTGCATTAAAACTAATATATGTACATTAGCTCAATAATAAGATCATTTGTTGTGTGCCTTTGTGTGGAATAAAATGTGTTGTGATGTGCTGTTTAATAGATTAATAGATACATATTAATTAAAGTACTAAAATGAGTTTTTCATGACATCACAATCAATGTGCTTTATGTTTGTGATCTGACAGAACTGCTTTAATAGCACAAACAAAATTTATTTTGGTAAATAAAAATAAAACAACTTAAGATTTTGGTTAAACAAATTCATTATTACCACAGGAATATAAATATTTGGACATTATGCCACTGTAGTTTACCAATTTAAAAACTTGTTGCAATATAATAAATGTGATATATGTTTTATAACATTGTGATTTTGGATTGAACACTTTAAGAGTCATTACCAACAGGATATATCTTCAAAGCATCTTACAGATATGTCTCCTACTAGCATATATAATATCTTCACAATTAATGAGTTCCTAGTAAGATACAGATTCATTTTCCAAAACATAGATGTCCAAAATTGTCATCATGTAATTTATTTTTCTGCTAACAGGTGCGGTGAGCATTTTCTTATTTTGCAATGTTTTAAACAGATCAAAATCAAACACAGCACAGCTTGTGTGCTCCAAACTCCCACTGCCAGGCAAGGAGAGGACAAGAGCAGAGGGAGATGTTTCTACAGACGGCAAGCTAAGCAAGGACTCGATGCGCTGTATCTGTGATAGGAATATTAATCAACAGTGAGAGACAGGAGTGAGGGCCAGACGAGAATGACTAAAGACACGACTGGAGATGGAATTTTTTTCTCATCCCGTCCGTGCCGAACGGCATGACTCACCAAGATGGATGGATATGGACGAACACAGTCACAAAACTAATCAGCCCAGAATGCCTTGCTTCAATTAAATGCCTCAAACAGTGTGTCCTATAAGGAAATTAGGGACAGTACTGTGGTGAATAGTGAATAGCTATGCTATTCACACAATATCCTCAATCATGTACTGTTATGATCTTAATAGATATGACAGCTCATTGAACAAAAATATGTTCACACTAAAATAATGATATTTTAGGGTTAAAATTCATTTTACCAAATGGTTTTTCTTGTTTTTTGAGATATTATTTAATTACAAGTTTGAATAAATGAAACCATCGAATGCAACGACCCACAGTTCAAAGACCTCATTTACTATGATGAATGGCAGAGACTCACCTCTATTATGTGGGTCTTGGTAGAGAAATCAAGCTCAGAGATACTGCAGCACCACTAGGAGGAGCTATTTTAACATTTTCAGGAGATGGAGAACTGCAAATTTGTGGGCATGATAGCTGTTAATGTAATTCATATCTGCAGTCCTTGAAGATGACACTATGAATCCACTTCAATATCAGTGTAATGGGTCACTTATTCTCAAATGTTAATAGATTCTAATTTACAGAAATGACAGCTTACATAATTTTGTGTTTCTTTGAATTATTTAAATGAATGAGCAGTGTTAAGGGGTAAGGATGTGTTAAGAATCTAATAGTGCCATTTTGTCCACTTCCAAATATGACTAAATCCACAGTCTTTCAGAGAATAGTTCCAGTTTTAGTGTATGTTTTTCTTTATTTTCCAAGCTCCCTTATTATGGTCTCGAGGAAAGAAGGTGTTTTTATGTAACTACTGTATGTGCCAAACACTGCATTTAAACTGTCATATAGTTGTTTTAAAAAACAACAGACATGTATTAACTTATGACGTCTAAAATGAAGAAGAAATATTGAAGATTCTGCACAATGTCTAGGTTAAGCTAAAGCAAATGTGTGACACTGACCCTGGCAATTCCTTTGTAGAAAAGGTCAGACCCTATCAAACATCTATTGGGGCACTTAAAGGCTAAGAAAGTTTTGTGCACTTAAAGACCATGTGATACCATGTATCATCAGGTTTTGTATCATCTGAGTACATGACAGCTCCATTGCACCCTGTCATTAAAGCAAAAGGGTGACATACTGAAAACTAAGACATTCTGGAATTTCATGTTTCATTTTTCAAAGATACAACCTTTCACTCAAATGGTTAATTTACTTTGTAATAAAACAATTGTATTAAATTGTAAAAGAATGTAAAATAGAAGCTCTTCCACTTGTGGTCTCAGACTTTTGGACCCCTCTGCGTGTATGTGTGTACATACTGTATATATAATATATAATACATATAATGTATATTATATTAATGGTTTTATAACTCTCCATTTGGTTACATCTTTATTTGATGTGATACAACATTTTTAATGGGCTCAAGGGAATGACCACAAAATGAACACTTGTTTTCACATCGCTACATTACAAAACAATAAAGTATAAGAATTGGTTTAAGATATTGTAGTATTAGGCTTTAATATAACTACAGTATTATAATAACAGGGTAAAAATGATATCAGATGCATTCCTTAATGTGAGCAGCACACGCGCATTAATTAAGGATGCAATCTCTAATGATTCACACATCATGAATGACCATACTTTTAACAGCTACCTCAGGACTACACCTCAAACAGACTGTGCAAAACTAGCCAGGACAAGGCTGCACGGCTGTGTAAGACCTATGGAGACATAAGGGTGAGTAATGTTGAAGGAATTACTATGATAAGCTAATTAGAAGGTACATTAGAGAAAAATACAGAGGAAACTAGTGAGGAAACTAATCAGGTGTGTCTCTGAAACCATTGATCACTGCCCCATCAGAAGATCATATTCAAGGTACACGTGGTTTATATTACATCAAGATGTGTCTATAAATATTCTTCATAAGATATTGAAACACTGTTGTACTCCATGGTGAATTCTGAAATGACCCAGGGAAGTATTACATTTGAATTGAGTTACAGTTCACAGTGGTAGAAAAGTCCCATGTATGTGCATTTGCAAATGCCTTTTTGTCTGCAGCTTGACCCTTCCTTGCTGTTGCTGTTGCTAGCATCTGTTTTTGACCAAGTAGAAAATAGCATCTAATCCAAAACAGTGTATCAGTCTGGCTTATTAGCATGTCTGTACCAAAGACAAAGACATAGCATGTTAAATAATTCAGAACAACATTTGATAGCGAATAAAAGGCTCCTGTTCTAGCTCTGATACTTGTGTGTGGGCGGAAACGTGTCTGTGGAGAGCACAGAAGAAGCTAATTTTACCAATACAAAAAAAACTGCAAAGCTGTAGGGAACCTCTTCCTGGAATGCAAGTTAGAGGTTCCCGTTGTAGGCTATCTCTATGTTTGATCTCACCAGTTAGCATGGCTTTAAAACTTCCCATTCCCCAGTTTGAGTCTAATTACAGCTTCTCTTCTATGAGCCACCGGTAAAGCCAGCTAATTAGGGGTATATTTGAAGTGAAAACGAAAAGTGAGGGTTTGTTTATGTGGGCAGATACCTGTGGTGCCTCAAAACCCTCACTGGTATAAATGACAATAAGAATAATTATCCTTTAATGATAAAAAGCCAGCGCTAGGGATTAACAATCTGTCACTTCAATTTAATTTCAATTGAAAATGTTATCCATGCTTTAATGTAATAGCCTAAAATGTAATTATCATACACTTTCATGAGAGCAGTCCCCTCAGCTGGTAATAAGAAGTCTTATTAGGTTTTAATTGTTTTCATCCTCTCTTCACTGTCACTGTAGAATCTAGTTAGTCACATCACCAGAAAGTCACATCTAAACATGACTGATATAATGGCTAAAGATTTGAAAGAATTAGTTTTGATTTTTGCCCACTGTTTCCCAGCTCTGGTATAAATGAGAAATTATCAATATAATAATCAATGTTATTTCATATGGCCTTGTTGTTGGTTAAAATAAGATCTTCTTCAAAAAAAGTCTTTAAAAAAAGTTAACCTGTAGTATATTACCTAACTGCAAATCTATTTTACACAATTCTAAATGAATATCAAGAGTGTGTGTCACCACTAGCTTTATTTAGAACATAAACTGGAACTACAAGATTATTGGAACCTGAACACTACATGCGGGTGTGAGCGTTATGTAAGGGTGGTGGGTTATTGCAAATGCTCTGCTGCCAAAATGATTTAGACCAGAGAAAGGCGATGAACCCGGCTTTGTTTGGCAGCATACTGCTCCGTCCCAGGACGTCTCTATCTGTCTCTCAGCAGTCGTCCTTGACATGGTGGGTCTACAACCTGCCAAACCTGCTGCCCATTCCTACCCCTTTCGTTTGACACAGCATGGCAGCGGGGCCAAAAAAAAAAACCCGAACTTCCATTTTGCATGCCAACAACACCATGGATCCACAATCAAAGGTTTGCAGGCCACCGTTCTGATGCCTGAGATGCACGCGTAAACACGGGAGGCTACACATGAGCCTCACGCTCCAAAACGCTCTTGGCTGTTCGTCCACAACCACCAACAACGGCTCCTTATTTATAGAGCCCATGTTTCCCCGCGCCTCCTCCCCACCTCCTACACCCATATGCGCAATACTGGAGGCTATGTTAGGAAAGTGCATTAGATGAGTGGGATTGATGAGGTGACACCCTCCTGTCTGAGCAACTGTGCTCCCTGCAGCTGCAACCTTCAGCAGGTGCTACTCAGGGCAGAGGGGGATAGTCAGCACCTTGTTTTGCCTCCCTGTTTATGTAATTTAAGAATTCACTTACTTTTACATCATATTTTGAACACAGACATGTCAAATGTAACGGAACACACAGAAGCCCTGTTACAACTGGTGGATACAAAAAGGATACAAAAAATCTCTGTAGTATTGCTCAAAATTTATTGAATTTTGTAATTTAGTGTTTGTATTTGTTAAAATGCAGGCTGATTAAAATATACACCATTAGGCCCATGCAATAGATTGAGTAAAAAAGGTACCCTTCTTTTGCATTCATTGTCTGTTTTTTTAGAGTAAAATAAGTTTTTAAATCTAAGTAGGTGCATGGCTTATTCTATTAAACAAACGATGCTATACAGATATTCAGTGAAAACATAATTTCAAAAATTTGCTAGTGCATGAATGCTACTGTTGCATATTGGCACGTGAAACACCATGAAATTGTATAGTATTGTATCTACAGTTGGCAAGAGTGAACTCTATTGTTCCAACTCCAACCGATGCCTTTTCAGCTCCTCTTCTCTTGAGCCTCGCTGACAGCTGTTGTGCTGCTCTCATCTGCGATCCCCAGCTGTTACCCAGGAACCGTGTCCTTCATAAATCCTGTTTACCTTGAGGAGGAATATAAACAACCTACTCAACAGAGAAGATGGGCGGCAGGAGGGCCTTGGCTCTCGATTAACATAAAGGGGGAGATTGTTTCAGGATAATCGGAGTAAATGCAAAGGCAATACAGGGCACACATTTCTCCCCAGAATTTGTCTATTGTCATCCTACCTCTACAGACAGCCAGTCCAGCTAGTCTGACAGGAAAAGTCTGATGACTTCCAAGCTCTTTGTCCCAGTCGCTCTGACCTGAAAACTGACTGGCTCTGCTTCCTGCTGACACTGCCTTTATATGATACTTGAGTAACAGGTAGGATACCAGCATCCAAAGAACTGAAATGGTATGGCAGCTGAAGTGACCTAGAATCAGGTGACTCTGGTTCTGGATTGGCACATACTCTTGGTTTATGCTTAATTGTGGCAGAAGTAGGCTGTGGTCCCAATACTTAAAAATGCAATATTAAATACTTTTCATGGGGTAAGATGTTTGATTTGGAAGCAGGTATGACCCCTGTTCGAGTCCCCGTAGTGCCATGACCAGCTACGGCAAGAGGTCTTAATTGGTGAGGTAATGACTGGCTCAAACTTGCCAGGGAAGGATAGGAGTTAGGCCAATTAAATGAGTTAGTCTCATTACCCTCTCGCAGGCATTCGTGGTCAGCTAGGCACCTGCAGATACAAAAAGCAATTAACTCCTGCACTGTTATCCTCCCACCACATAGGCAGTATGTGACTGGCGGTGTGTCTGCAGAACACAGAGAAGCAAGGACTTTCCTTCACATGAGTGGGTGTAGTCACATACTGACATCTGCTGCTGGAGACTAAACAGTTGAGTTTGAAGGGGTTAAAATATAAAATGCTTATGTATGTTTTTACATGTAGTATCAATAATATATGTAAGCTCTCTAACTGGGATATTTCAGGCCTGAATGAATTAGTATGCTCATGGGTGTTATTGATATATTCAGAGTATGTCCTGAGTGTAAAAGTGTGAATGGCATGTTGCAGACCGCCACAGCTGCTGCAGCATTGGAAGAGGGCTGTTACATGTGTGGCTGGCTACCAGTCTAGGTCGGGCAGAAGACATAATTACAACTGGTTAGCTATCTTGCTATTTTAAGAACATTATGAGGTTAGCTTCTTGCCATTGTACATCTGTCTAATAGCTACCTATATACCAGACAACAGCATGCGGGCATGCTACATAACCACCACACTGATTGCTGATCCCAGATCTCTGCCATGTGGTGAGGGGTGGAGATGGGATAGAGGAAGTTAAGCGGGAGGTGGATAATAAAAGAATATTGCTAATCAAGTGTTCCTCCTTTTATTTCTCCACCAAGACACTACAACACTATGGGATTCAATCTTATTAGATAAAGCGCTGCTCTCTTACTGTGTATCCTTCCATAGAAATCTTCCACCTGAATATAATAAGAGTAAATATGATTGATTTTTTTGTCACAAAATCTTTATGTAAAGTAATAATCAAATGACCTAGTTCAATAAATATCTTTATCATTATATCCCTGATTTTTTTCTCTAAATGTGGAATGTCTAATCATACTGGTAGGTCTATATTAAAGACATCCATTGTCATTTAAGATCATGAGACTAGCATTCTGATACTCTTAAGCATGTGTAACTAGTCCCTGCCTCTTTTCATTCACTGACAAGGTATGATAAAAAGAAATTCAGTCATCATGTGAAAACCTGGCTGAAAACATCCACATACTTGCTGCAGGTCACACAGAAAATATGACAGCGATTTAGTTAACTATCTCACTTCCAAAATTACTTGAATGACACCTTGTGGAGGCCGCCCCCAAAAAATGTGTTCATTAGCCTGATGCATTCATTAATGATTGTCACATAGTCCCAACTATAGGATACAGCTGCACACATTTTTTCCACATCCATGTAATGAAACATGTGGTTTACACAGCTGACTGTGCATGATACACTGGCGATATGGTAAACACACTAATACATTTTAAAATCACATATTTAATTTAGAATGATCAGGTCTATAACGTCCTGAAAAAAAAAAAAAAAAAAAAAAACAATGCTGAGGAGCAAATGACTTAGCTAAGTGTAGATGGTCACACTTACCATTTATGTCTCCCACAATGTGGGTGTGTTGTGCTCAGGCGATGAATCAACAAATCAGACAGCAAGCTAGGGGACACGCAGTGGGATGCAGACGTTTAGCCGTGGCTTCTCCAGATGCTCCTGCATCATCACCCCTGGTAACGGACACTCGAGTACAGAAGGCAGGAGAAACCGAATGCGACTCTGGAAACAAGAGTTTAAACGTAGTTGCGTTCCAATGAGCTGCATTTAAAATTCTAAAACCTAGGTCTAACGCAGCAAAATAAATAAGCAATTGTATGAGAAACATAGCCAACTAAAAGAAAAAAAAACGAAAAGAGGACAAAGAACAGGTGCGTCAACAACGATCCACAGGTTGAAAATTTCGCCCTGAGAGGTTCGATGACTTTCATGATGTTAGGCATTGCATGTTAGGCAGTGTTAACAGCCATTGATGTCTCAGAGGTAAATTTAACAGTGATATTGCACAAATGTCATTAGTTAGTTTTAAACAAGGTATGCATAGTTTTGCTTAAAGCTCTGTATATTTGTCCGAGGAGAAATAAATGTTAACTAGCATTTTCATTGCATTTTGCACAGGTAATGATAGTTATGCAAGCTACTGTATAAAGACAATGTTAATGTGAAAGAGCTTCGTTTATGCATAGACCATGGGTTCCTCCTAAACAGGTGTTTAGTTTCACGGGCGTTAACAGTTTAAACTGGAAATACTTGTTTACTCATTCCACATTCTAAGTGGGGAGGAATTTTACACCGTGTGAGACCTGATGAACCTCCCAAAAAGAAAGAGTAGACCTGTGTGATAAAACGTGCCCCTCGCCCTCACGTTTCGTAGAATATTGAAACACGCCTAACGGCGCCTATTCGAACACTATCCACAGCATTTTCCGAAACAACTGAACCGTTTGGACGAACATGGACGCGCTAATGAAAGGATTCTCCAAAGCGAAAGACGGGGTTGCTTTCGCCGCTGAAAAGACGAAACAGGGAGTCACAGGAGCGGCTGAGAAAACAAAAGATGGAGTTATTTTTGTAGGTATGTAATTTCTTTAAGTCTTTCACAATTATGTATTGACTTTGAAGGGGCTAGGTATGTCGACTATAATTTCTTTTAACTGGTGTGATTTGGGGGTGCCTATTTTGTTTCGACGATTGATGGATTTATGTATTTCACTCAATACAAATGAAATGCTGACAACGTGTAACTATTACATTTTGATTTCAGCGTCTTTTGATTGTTTTAATTAATTTGTGTTTGGAACACAAAGTCAGAAGATTAAAACTAGTAAGGTCTTACAGGGTATATCAGTCAAATGCTATGAAATTAATTATGGTTAAATAATTGAGTAAATAAATCTTCATATAGCTTGGATAGCCTAATAGGCCTATTGTTGCTTTAAGATTGGAGAACATTCTCCGATACTACATTTTACAGGTGTTGGAGTAATGTGTTACTTGGATCTAACTCGCAGCCACATATTCGTTTCGTTGTATGAAGTGACATTTATATATTGTGTTAAATTAACGTAAGTTTTATGTAACGTTAAAATATCACTCGCACATGGGCATCAAACGCCCTCCACTTATTTCTGAGGACAGCTCTGTCCAAAAGACAAATGAAACTGTCTTACAAAAAGGTCAGTGGGTGGGGTCAGAAAGATTCAAACCTTCTACCGGAGAACATTACTGAGACTAACACCTAGGTTAAGGAGGCACTTTGAAAAGACCTTGAGCTAGTCTTCCTACCTGTAGTGTGTCTTCATGTACGATGCAAGATCATTTTCTTTTTCCTTATGCTCCAGGCAAACCGAATCTTGTGCAGATCCGTTTAGGCCTTATCCCAGCTTCAAAATCAATTGTACGCATTTCAGGGAGCAAACAGGAAAACGCACCACTGACACATGCACGATGAAGCTCGTCGACACAGAACTTGTTAAAATGTTATTAATCAGATATCACATTGCGTCCTATTTCCAATCACAATTATTTTTTGTTCGATTAATACGTAGGCTATCTATATATATATATGTTTTTTAATGTTGTTAGATTTGCTTTGCTGTTGCCTCTAGAGGCCTGAAGACTAGTTGGCCTACTCCTCCTGCGCATTGGATCCGATTGGCCTACTTGTTTGCTACCTGTTGATTGTGTCTTGCTAACTCAAGCCAAATGCAGAGCAGTATCATTTGTCCTTCCCAACAGGCAGGTCTGCTCCCAGAACAATGTTGAGGACAAAATGCCAGAGAAGTTTTGTCTTATCACTAACCTTTGGTATTCTGTTTGTCTTCATCCTTTTTAGGAACCAAAACAAAGGATGGAGTTTCCACAGGTAAAAATCTTATGTAGCCAAATTGATAGACAAGTATTTGTTATGAACTTAATGAGAATTCATGATTTTTTTAGCTGAAAGGATATATCACCTTTATGATGGTCATGAGAAAAAGTGCCATAATTTAGTGTTCATGTAGCAGGAACAGGGAAACAAACAATCACTGCAAGTTTCCCCTCCAGGCTAGTGAGATGGAGGAGTTCAACAGAAAAAGATAAAAGCCCAGTTATATAACAACCAATACAATTAGTAATTTAGTTTGTCTGGCACCAATGACACATTTTCACAAGTTTAAGACAATTGTACTAAGTAAATGCATGGGATCTCCCATTTTTCTGAATTTACTTTAAACATATGCAGCTGAATTTCTGTTGACATTTGAATAATTTGTTTTGAGTACCTGGTTTCTGTCTTTGGTTTCTGGGTTAATGACATCCATGATCTAAATGTTTAAATTATTCCTACACTGCTTTTTTAATTTCATAATATGGGTAACAACAATATGGTTATGGCATTGACAAATCAGTTTCTCCCTTGCACATGACAAGAAGATATCCAATGTTAAATTACTATTACATATTGAACTGTATCTTACTAGTCTTTGACTCACGAATAATGTTATAGCTAACAATAGCAGCAAAGCAGTTATATTTTGAACAAGTGTGAAACTTTACATTTAGCAAACACTCTTATCCTGAGCAACACACACAATTTACTGTTCTACACATTATACAGTGACACAGCAGGATAGTCACTGAAATGATTCTGGTCAAATATTTTGCTATAGGGTGCAATAACAGGACCCTTCTTGGGAATTGAACCTACAACTTTGAGGTTGCAATCCCAGCTTCCTAATAAACCCAGTTTAGAAACATTTTTGTCATTTCCACTTTGTAATGATCAATCAGGTAAAGAGAAAATAGAACAAAATACTACTTTACACTAGTAGATGGCATCACACCAAATGAATGTATCTTATCTGGTGTGTCTCCCTCTAGTTTTGCAACCGTAATGCTTTGATAACAACAACCACCTCAGTAAAGCTATGCTGTAGGTCTGTTCTCTTCTTTGACAACATCCAGCCAGTGTCACTGCTGAAACATCTATAGCACATCTCTTTTTGTTGTTCCTCTGTAGTTGCAGAGAAAACTGTGTCTGGGGTCTCTCAAGTGGGCGGTGCTATGGTGACTGGTGTGACAACCGTTGCCCAGAAGACTGTGGAGGGAGCTGGTAACATTGTTGCAGCAACTGGATTGGTCAAGAAGGACCCAGCAAAGCAGGTGAGTAGGACAGCTGATTGAGACTTCACATAATCATTCACCATTCTAAATAAGGTTTTCATTTTGAAGCAGTCTATTTGAGGAACTTTTCATAAGTATTTGCTTGGACAGATAATATTAAAAATGGCAGTAGCTGGCAAATTTCAACCTCAAAATGAACACTCCCTCAATCTTGATGTTGCACAGGTGAAGGAGATTGGAATGTAAGATGCAGATGTGAGTTTTCATATGAGTTTTGTGGCAAGAGATGCTGAGGTAGCAGGGACAAGAAAAACAATATAAAACGAGCTAGCATTGGCCATTGCTAAAAACATAACATAATTAAGAACATTGCTATGATGTGAGGAATGGGTCTATAACAATAAACACAAATATGATCATTTAGGTAGACTACAGGCATGTGATTGAAAAGGCAATCCAGTCTTTCAGTACAGTCATTTAAAATATCACAGATAATTTGCCATATTGGATGAATTAATACATTATTCATTTTTAAGCACTTTAAGTTTTGGATTATGTATAAAAGTGTTTTTCCTGTTGGCTTTGATGTAATATTAGTCTTCCAACTTGTATTATCTCATTTCCATCTAGCAAAAAAATAAGGCTGTGCCAATAATTGGATTTTTCTTATTTAAAGTCTGTCTTGATATCCACATAGTACGTGTATGTCATTGATATTGACCTAAATTAAAAAGGCTGCATTAAAATCCATCAAAGGGCCTGCACTGAGGTGTTTTTTTTCCCCATCGCTAAGCAGCAGGTGAGTTCTGAAGTTCAATCAATCTCCTTTCATCTTGTGTCCACACAGTCATCAATTAGGCAATCTGATGGATGGTCTGTCAGACAGGGAGAAGCAACAGAAATGAAAAAGAGGCTTGGTTAAATGGATTTCAGCGCATGAATGGAACTTGTGCAGTACAACTTTGGCTCATGTGGCATTTTACCATCTTAAAGACCCTGTGTGGTTGTATTTGTGCATTTTAGTGCCAAACAAGATGTTATTGCATTTTTCAAAGGTGTTATGTACTCGCACCAGTCTGAAAACACAGGCTCTGTTGTGTCCTATTCTAAGCAGTTTGTTTTAAGGGATCTTTCTAAGTCTTCATAGGCAAAAAAAGCCTGCCACATACAGTAAATGTTATGAAGTTATCTGTGATACTTATGAGTGTATGTATGGGAAACAATGGAGCATACAGACCATTCTATTCAGGTTTACAAACTTGTAGGTGGAACTGTTAATGTTGCTTATATTTTTCATTCTTTATAGAGACCTGGTCTGAGTTTGATTATAATTTCATATGAACTTTATGATGTTTATTTGCTTGTGTGTAATCAATCCCCATAAAAGTATAATATTACTCCAGTTACAGCAGATCAATATACAGGATGTTCAGATGCTGATGTAGTTCATCCTTTAAAGATATCCAAATATTACTGTTGTTCCTCCTTTAGGTAGTATCTATGCTTTTATTCATCTTCTATAGTCAGCTGGCACTGAGTCTCACTTTTAATGTACCCAACAAAAGACCCTTCGAATGGAGTAAAAACAGTGCCTGATATATCTAAACATTTTCTTGTCTGAAAAAGATGATGTGCTCATTTTTTTGTTGTCAAAAGGTGCATTGTAGTTTGTCATGTTTGCTGCAGGCAGACATTTTACTCTTTCAAGGATAATCCAGTGATGAAGTGATGCATTCTGGGGGCATTGTATCATTCATGCCAAGCGAATGCAGACCTCAGTGTGAACAGATGGGAAATGAGTGGGCAATGATGAGTGGAGTGACACATGAATAAGGCACATGCAAAAGTACCCTGACACTGTTGGCTGTCAGCACCATGACAGCAGAGTCACAGCACAGATGACCAAACACATAGAACATTTAAAAATGAAAAATCTACGGTTGTATTTATAATTTATAATTTGTTCACTTGGTCGATTCACTGTTCAATATTTACTCTACAGTTAATACTAGCTACATTTGGCCTGCAGACCAACATATTTTATGTGTTTCACCAGTTTATTTATGGAAGGTGATTACTTCATTAAAATCATAATAACAGAATCAATTAAAAGCATATCCTTTGTTAGTAGTCAATACAATTATTGGTAATTTATAAGTCATGTATTCTTTTGGATCTATATTAATGTTCACCTTACATACCAGTCTTTAACATGGTTATCAGTACAATAACACAGTGTGCCTGTAAAATTAATGTAAAATACTTATACAGCTAATTTTGTGTAATATACACAGTAAAATCTTAACTACACTTTTCCTTGGTTATTCTGTCTCCTTTCCTTAGACCTTTGATTTTTCAACAGTGTGATTGCACCCACTTTCAGAACAATGTATATGGGGAAAAAACTAAATTGTCTGAGTAATCTGTGAATGTCTCTTAACTAGGATGAAGCTGCAACCTCTCAGGAAGAGCCAGCAGAGAGCACAGGAGAGTCACAACCGGATCCTGACAACAGCTCTGCCCCTGAGGTACAACGTGATGCAATAAATGCCGATCTGATGATCAGAACAGACAGGCCTACTTTTGTTAAACAGAAGAAATCACATTTCAGTCTGATAAGGAAATGTAACACATCTCATCTGGCCTTCTTCCAAAGTTCCCAGCCTTTTGCATAGTCTTTGTGCTCATGTTCCATTTTGTTTTCTCTTTGTTTTTCAGGTGGATTCTTAATTTAGCAACAGAAATCAATGACTGAAACATTCCATGTTCTGCAGAGTCATGCAGTGCCCAGCTATGGTTCTCCTTAAAGTCTGTATGATGTTGTGTGTAATGGTCTTCTGTCAGCTGTGAGTGGGGTCCATGCGCCCACCTGGACTGGCTGCCATCTTATGTGATTCCCTCCCACAAAGATGGCCACCTGGTCTGTGGGACTGTGTGTGTTCTCTTGACTTTGTGGCTTTAAGATAAATTCTGAAACATCTATTTAAAACAAAACTACACCTAAGTGTCTACAATTATATACACTGAGGAAAATGAGATATTTTTGTCTGTGATTTGTCGCAGTGCTGATGTGTTTACGTACTTTAATTTTCTATCTTTTGTATGTTTGATATATTTGCCATTAATTTTCAGATAAAAGTGTCTGCATATATTTTAACAAGCATGGTGTCACATACATTGAACACACTGTTCAATTATTGTAAGTAGTGTTTAATCCAATAAAAATAGCATACTACAAGTTATCTTTTTCTCCTGTTCATTGTCTGTCAAATCACTATAAATGAAAGTGTGATGTTGTATTTTTTACATACAGTAAGTGATAAGATAAAAAGTTAAAATGTTTCTCATTTAAGTCTTAAATATTTTGTAATACTGAACATTTTATCAATTCATACGGGCATATTGTATCTCTGACATGAATGATCAAAAGAGAAGGGCTATGAAGATTGTCTAAAGATGTCTAAATGGAAATATCATCTTTGCCCCTGAGTCTCTGCTGATTAATATGTTATTTGAATATTGACTGACATGAGCGCAGTCATGCAGAAACACTCATGACACCAGTAATAATGTAAGACACACTGGTTTACAGATTTTAGGAAAGTGAACCAATATTTTGCAGTGACACAAGCATATTTGTGAGCCTAGAACCTACTTATTCACTCACATGATTTAAGATCCATAGTAATATATGGTTAACAGATAATGGCCATACAACCAACCATCAGTTATCTTATTATAGGTTATATTTAAAAATGTGTAAGTGAACATGCTGTGAGAGTTAAGTAGGTAATACATATGTTTCCATTCAACATACATTAGCTCCCTTAATGAGACCAAGGGTGGCACTGCAACAAATGCAATATTGAGCTTAATTGGTTGAAAAAACCGAAGTCACTTGCAATAAGTTATATCCTATTGATACAATGACAAACCTATATAACATGGAAATTGTGAGATAAATGTGAATTAACCAGGATATAGCCACACATGGTAAACAATATAATCAAGTATCATATATACAGAGTAGTATCTTATCTATATCATAAGAGTTATATAATGGTGTTAGGATTCATTTCATTTAAGTTTAATGCAGGCTGCATGAATGTAGACAGTGCTGTGTCCATCATGATGCACAGTGAAGATGTTTTCATAAAAAGTGCAAGAGCACATGAATTCTGGGTCATGGACACAATTAGGTGTCAAAAGTGTGTATAAGTGGTCCAGTGCTGGACTGCACTGAGAGCTGGTGACTGGGGAGGCCACTGTAGTAACAGGAGGTTTTAGTACACAGCCACATATTTCTGACACATTTTACTTTCTGAACATTTTGATGGTTCACTGTGCTCAAATCTTTGGTCCTCAATTTTTTTTTTTTTTTTTGGAGAACACCGTTAAACTGAGATTCTCCTTCAACTTGCTCATGGCAAAATAATACAGACACAGTATGCCAGAGAACCCCTAGACGGTTTGTCACATATGTACAGAGGTTATTTATAGTGGGTGCGCCTTTCTTGCTTAGGTGCATTGAAAGAAAAGTTTAGGGTTAGGTTTCAAATTTCAAATAGGGTAATAAAAGGACTTGAAAATGAAAGAAACATTGTTCTATGATCAAAGCATTGATGATCAAAGGAGTTTGAGTTAATTATCAAAAGCTTTCAGGGCAGAAAAAAAGAGTATGCTAAGAACAAAACCAGGATTAGAGTACCAAAAGCCAAGATTCTTTGAGTTTTTGTTTTTTGTTATTCAGCTTAGCATTAACTTTTGGCCTCTTGTTGCTTATACTGAAAACAATCACATACAGTTTGGTATTATGTATAGAGAGAATAATGTATTCATTTATGCTAAAAGGCTCTTTAACTTAACCATTTATAGGTGGTTGACAACTTAAACCAAGCTTATAGCTAAAGATGTCCTCATGTGATCCTGATTCCCATCCCAAAACCAGAATGACCTCTATTTTTACACCGGTTCCCCCATCTCATCTGTTTGACATTACTCATCTGACCTCACACCGGTCAGTAGTCCAGGCACCAGAATCCTCATGCATACATCATACATATCATAACAGACATATGCAAGATCAAAGTGCTCATATGAACAAACCTCTTCCCTTGCTTCATCAGGTATAAATGCTACACAAATCTGCTTACTGATGCCTTGCTAAACATAAATATATGAGCAAAACTGGCGTGCATAGCTTTATGATTATCATATAAATGAACACAAAAATAAAAGCAATGGGACTGAGATTACAGCATTGCTGTGAATAGCTTTAGGCGGCAACTCGGGAGGTAATGGGACTCCCAGGTTTGTGGAAATACATGATGTCTGAGCAATAAAATGGGTACATAATGCCTGCCACATCTCAGGCCTGCTTGCAAATTAACGTGTCCAAGAGAGGGGTGGTAACAGCACAGCGTCTACGACGTCATCAGGAGTCAGAGCCTCCAGCACTCAGCCTGGTCATTACTTCACATTCATGTTTAACAGAAAATTAAACAGCAAAGTAATGGTTGGCTGTAGACTTCACATTACACATTACAGACAGGACCTCTATACAATCTTGAAATTGAAATTGATTTTATGGCTTTTACATTTATTTTTCTGGTAGCTTAAATATATCTCCTTGTTTTCTTCTCTAAAACTATAAATGACAGCTTGGACTCAAAGCAGGTCTTTAAATTTGGAAATATTACACAGATATCACATTTAATAGTTGTTAAGAAGGGTTATATTGAAGGACTTTGACTGTCCTTCCTAAGACACTTAAAACACACCATTTGAGTGAATGTAACTACATTTGACACTTTGAGCCATCATAAAAACAAAAAGGATATTTTCAATAGGTCTATCCTTCTCTAGTACAAAATTCTCTCAGGAGAAGTCTCATGTTATATCTGGGGATGAGTTACTGTTTGAAGAATGTTTTCAGGCCAAACTGTCGCATCTTAAATCATGTCTGAGCAATTCGGAGGAAGAAATTATTGTATGCTAATTGGAAAATGGTTGCTAAGACACACCATCAGTAACTTTTCAGGTGCAACATGCCCTTCCTTCCACCGCACTGACCAAACAGAGAGGACAGTGCAAAATAGCACTATACATGCTTGCGATGTTATGTGGCACTGGAGTGTGAAGGATGGTCTGACTTAACATGTCCCATAACAAAGCAATGCTATCTACTGAGGCGTGCTGCCCTGGCCTTTGTATCATAATCCAGTTTTAAACTATGTCTAAAACATGTGAGAGTTTCAAGGGTGCCCGCTACATTTTTTGTGGGTCTATAAAAGCCTACAGCCACTGCAGGGAAGGGCAGTTCCAGGGTTAGCCTGCTAGGAAAATAGAGAGGGCCTCACCGTGCTTCCACCGGACTATTCTCAAGCAAGAAAACAGACTTGAGCAAACTTTTTCAAAACACCCTTCAAACATGAGAGGCGCATCTTACTCCCAGAAATCGCTGACGGTCTGTGGCTCCAACAGGATGCGTGTGCAGAGCCCCTCTCCGTCCCGCTGTCGGGCTGCCTCGTACAGCCGGGGCCGGGCAGGTTTCCAGGGCACCGCAGTGGAGGTCGGCACAGAGATCCATCAGATCCGTACCAATGAGAAGGAGGAAATGCAGGAGCTGAACATCCGCTTCGCTGGCTACATCGAGAAAGTGCAGGCCCTGGAACAGAGGAACGCGGCCCTGCGGGCCGAACTGGAGGCCCTGAAGAGCCGCTACAAGGGGGGACCCACCGGCATTGCCGAAGAGTATGAGCTCAAGTTCAAGGAAATGAGAGAACTTATTGAGACCCTGACCAATGAGAAAGGAGCAGCCGATATAGAGAGGGGCTATATCGAGGAAGAGGTAGAGATATGGAGGCTCAAACTGGAAGAGGAACTGGCACTCAAAGGTGAGATCTACCTTAAAAGCAGCTAGTAGAAAAAATGCAATGTATATACTGGTTCATGTCTAATGACAAAAATATATAAATTACAAAACAAACTATTTGATAGGTTTTGTACAAGTCTTCCACATTTTCCAATATGGAATTGAAGAAACTAAATACTGTAAACTACTATTAGTATGGTGTCCTCTGACGATGTCCCACTGTTGTTTAATCAGTAACATAACTGTTTTAGGACAGAGAATGTCTTTTAAGACTACAGCCATATGCAATGTGTATGTAACGTTTATACATGTCACAAACTTTCAGCGGAGGCAGAAATGATTCTGCGAGAGTTCCGTGAGGATGTTGACAATGCTACCCTGCAGAAAGCAGATCTTGAGAAGAGGGTGGAGCAGCTGGTGGCTGAGATTGAATTCCTGAAAAAGCTGCATGATGAAGAGGTGGCAGATCTCATGAAGCAGATCGAGGACTCAAAGGTGTCAACAGAGCTGGACGTTGACCGGCCCGACTTGGCTGCCTACCTGCGCAACATGCGGGCTGAGATCGAACAGGTCGCTGCCCGCAACGTGAAGGAGGCAGAGAAGTGGTACAAGACCAAGTTCGATACACTGAAGGAGCACGCTGGCAAGCATGAGGTACAGATGAAGACCATGAAGGAGGAGATCACCACCTTCCACAACCAGGTGACTGACATGCAGAACCAGATTGATGGGCTCCGCGCCCGGAATGCTGCACTGGAGCAGCAGCTGGAAGACATGGAGATTGGGCACATGGATAAGGTGGGCGGCCTGCAGAGCATCATCGCCCAGCTAGAAAACCAGCTTTGTGAAACCAAGATGGAGATGGGCAAGTATCTGCAGGACTACCAGGAGCTGCTCCACATCAAGCTGAAGCTGGATGCCGAGATTGCCACATACAGGAAGCTTCTGGAAGGCGAAGAGAAGAGGCTGGGTATTTCCTCAGAGGGCGTGTCAGGTGAATAATGTCAGGTGAATAATTAACATCTCAAGGTATCCATGTTCCCAATTGTGTCTGCATGTTGTTTGCTAGAATTGGCTTCTGTTAATGCAACAAACCGTGGGCTCTTAAAATGCTATGGGAAGATGTTAATAGGCATGCATACCAATAGGCCTAATTTAACAATCATGGATCCATGTTTACACTTCATAACACCATACCCTTAATATAACAAGAAAACTAAATGTTTAGGTCACAGATTGTTTTTAAATTTGATTGAAAAAGCTATTAGTCATTACTTCTTGGCTGAGATGAGTAACAGATTTGCCATGTCAGCTACAGCATGTGCAGCCAAACTCCAATTAAATTTCCTTTTAAATTCTCTTCCTTTCCAGCCCTTGGAGCAGCAGTCACAGAGGAGCGTACCACCTCAGTGTCCCGCAGTGTGGAGACTCACACAGCTTCCAGAATATCCGCCTGATGTCCCCTCTATCACACCGTGTTCCAAGACCATCAACCACCCTCCCAAACCTCTCACCCTGGAGTGCCAATATCAAAATGAAATGCTTTAGTTAAAAGTTGGCCTCCAAAGACTTCCCACCCTAATGTAACAAAACCACCAAATGTGTATATGTACTAAAGTGCCTCTTAATAAAGCTTGAACTTGAGCACATATGGTTGACCCTTTGTGTTTTTGTTGAAATCTCATCTCATGTCTTAAGCATTATTTTTTTACATTTTTCTATACATTAGCTTAGTTAAATGGTGAAACATTGTTTTTGACAATGGCAAGACAAAAATATGGATTACTGTTAAAAAAATCCACTCACACCAAATTTCAATTTTTGATTAATGCCACTGTCTTGAGAGGTGTGGTGTACTCTATAATACACTGAAATCATTATCTTAGTTCTATTTAAGGATACAATCTTATCAGTTCTCCAAAATTGTAATTTGAGTTTTCGATTTATAAAACAGGATTACACACAAGATAAGGCATCAATTTAGCAAAATTGAAAGGAATAATATGGTTGGCTACTGCCTTATTACAAAAGAATGATTTTTCTCTCTGGATTGGAGTCTACTGAATTCCTGATCCTCATAAACTAGTGTCATATACAGAAAAGGTACTTCTATGTCATCACATAATAATTAACCAATAATTAAAGTTACATAGCTTACCTTGTAAGATAATTAGTGACTGGATCAAACTAAAATGTTTAATGAATTACTGCTGGTTCAGATACATTGGTATAGGCACTAAACCATGCTTCTATGTTGATTTTACAGCAAAGATAGGTAAAAATGTACCCACATGTGCCTAATTACTTATGTTCATATATCATGATAGTGAATCTCCTAGAAGTCAGAAAATGTGGGTTTAGACACAAAATGTGTACTTCTATGTTTATTTAGACAGGCGGTGTCCAGATAGGCAGATGGGTGCATTTTTGCCAGATTCAAATATAATTATGCTAATTGAAACTGGTAACTTCCCAAATACCAACTTTTGGCAGCCAAGCTGAAATTCATCCTCATGACCTGTAGATCAGGTATCAATATAAAACCCTCTGAGCAAACACGATTTCATGCTGCCCTGACTTGGCTAACAGACTATTATGATTGGTTGACTATAAATGGGTTGATACAAACTGAATGTGGCATCTATATATAATAATGTTGTACAACCATTTGAACAACAGGTACTGGTTAATCCAATACTGCTGAATGTCCTCTATAAACCTGCAGATTTTTTTGCCTGTTTGGAAATATGAGGGGAATAATCTATGATGATTACACAACTTTGGTGCCAGGTCTAAATTATTCAGTTTCCTCTGGGCTACTGTTGCCATTGCCTTACTGGGAGGTCATTAAGAATGAAGGAGCAATAGAACAAAGTCTGAGGCATTCCATTTGTAAAACTGCTTTGAAAAGTCTTTAGTATTGCAAAAAAAAATAGTTCAAAGTACTGAACATATTCCATTCCTGCCAAACCAGTATTGCATTTTTCAAATGTGATACCAGTGTTGCTTCAATTGTTAATCAGAATGATGGTGACCAGTAACTGACTGTGACATACAAATCTGAACCAAGATACAGGCTCTGGTGATGTACTTTGCCACAAAATTCTTGGGACATGATACAACGGAAGTTTCAGTTTCATACAAATGCTTGAACTTTACATTTTTTTCCCTATTTCGTTATGTTTTGGAGACAGAAAACAACTGTAGTCACAACTGAAGCACAGGAGTCAGAAAGTACTGGATGACAGTCTGCCAACTGTTTCGCCCCCATGGCCATCGCAGCTGTCCATGAACAGAGCTCTGATGTCTGGATTTGTGAAGTCCTCTCACTTCCTTTTCTTTCTTTTCAGGGATTTCCACTCTCCTTCCTGTGTGGCTAGGCTGCCAAATAGCTCCTTCACCTTCCTCTTCCTCTCAGCATCCCTGACAGACACAGAAAAAGCAGACAGGATGTTATAAGTCATGATGGTCCAAAAACAGGTTCAAAGCTCAATCAAAAAAGCAATCCAACAAAGCTCAAATAAAGCTAATCTTACAGTACATGTTCCTGTGTAAAAACTGTAAAAAGTACACTGAAGCGAGATTTAGATACAACTTGAGCAATTTTAATATGACAAACTGCTCTCAAACTTTATTTGCAATTAAAATGATGAGCTTATACTGAATAATAAACTTAGACTGAGAACTATCTGATGACCTAACCTACATACAGTCTCCACAATTCCAACGTGTTCATACCTGCTCATGATCTCCGTAAGCTTTTCCCTGGCCAGGAACTTGGTGTCCTTGCGAATTTCTCGAAGAGCTCCTTTGAACTCCTTCTTGTATTTGTGTTTCAGCCTCTCTCGCTCTCGCTCCTGCTTTGAGCTGCCCCGCTTCTTGCCATAATCCAAGCTGGAGATGCCATTGGAAGAGAGATTTCCAGACATGAACAATAGATCTCAAATAGCCACACTTTTCATAGTTTCCCTCTGAAGGAACACTCTGTGCTGAAAATACTTATATACTTTCTACAGAAAGTTGTGGGAACTTCTCCCCTCAGCTTTGATGGATAAAATCAAGGGCATACATGTTCAATGCTTACTAACAAAGAGCAAAGGTAACAGGAGGCAAACAAACATCAAGTGATAACAATTTAAAATGGAACCCTATAACTCTGTGCCAAGAAAACTGCTACTGAACATTAATGAACTACACCACTACCCTGATAAACAGCTGCTGCTGGGGTTCTTAAAAAAAGCACATGTTAATGACATGCAAGGTAGATCCAGAGCCATGCAACAACCATTGGTTATCCAGATTCATTGAATAAGGAGGAATGCTTATGTCTATGCTATACATGGAGGTTCTATCAATACATTTAAAATGATCCACCCAAATTGCAAAAACCAAATATTAATCTGTTTTTTTGCTGTACACTTTAAACACTCAAAATTATTTCTTTTGTCATACCTATACTCAACCTGTCATACATAATTCTGTTACTGGATGTTTTTAAGCAGTTAAAACAGCACATTTTATACCTCAGCTTACCAAAGTAGTCCACAAATGAAATGAAGACATGTCACTTACACTTCAACAATTTTGGGAGTGAAAAACTTTAAGGGTATGGGCTTCTTTTTGTCAAATACAAGAGGAGTCTTCAAAGCTGGAGCACCCGATATCATCTCCAGTACTTCCCTGCGGAGGTCCTTCAGAAAGAATGTTTGCCATTAGAGAAGTCGAGAAAATTAGATAAACATTTCCTAAAGGTTCTATAACCTATTACAAACAAAATCCATCTATTACCTTGTCACAAGTTTGGTTTTAATGTTGTTTTGTTTTAGGTGGCCTGAGGTTGCCCACGCTTCTTGAATTCTCTCGAGACAAGTATCTGAAGAACTATTTAATTAATCAAAGCTACGTAAAGCCCATTAATTTAAATCCTGGCTATGTTATTGAAGCATTTCATCTTGAATTGTGAAGCAGAACAAACCCTATATCACTGGATGCTAGTGGCAGGTGACACGTATCTGAAAGACTGTGCCGCACCCATAGAAGTTGGGGAACTTGGCAATTACAGAGGCCAATATTGAGCAGGACCCTCCCAATGGCTATTGCTGACATTAACCCAGATACTGTTTCTGGCCTCCTGTTTATGAAACTTCTGAATGACCTGGCACCTCACATCTAAATCCATAAATCTGCTGATAGTGTCTCCTACTGAGCTGAGGACACCCAGTTCAACCTCATCCTGTAAACCTGGAACTGGAGGGGAAACTGCTTTCAATATCTGGCATTCTAGTGGTCTTATGCATGGCTGTAACATCAGTTGTCCAGTTACCAAATCACATCTGGCAATACCTCCAGGAAATCCATATAAATACATGTCAATTACAAGACTGTGCATGTCTTATGAAAAAGGGCAAGTCATTTGTCTGTCATCTAACATCTTGTCCATTACCACTGGGAGATATGCCAGATATGTCATCCATTCAGTTATAGGTTGGTAGGACACAGCCAGCATTCATACAGAACAAAGCTGGCCAGCCATTTTTCAGGGTTTCCCCAAAGAAGCATACATAATGACTAAGGACTCATAGCCCTTTACAAAAAACATAAATGATCGCAATATACAGGGAAAATGTAATTGTGAGAATATGGGTAATCACCTGTATGTGCACAGGGTAGCTTTCCATTGGTAGATGTTTAGTGAGCAGGACTCTGATGGGTTGAAATATGTGGCTAAAGGAGGGAAGGGGTTTATAAAGAGACACACTCTGCTTCACCAGATCCAAACAGGAAGCCAGCAATGACAACCTAAGGAGAAGAAAGAGAGTCTGAGATATTAGTGCTTATGATCCCAGTGTGGACAGCAGTAATGAACATGCTAATGGTAAATGTGGATAATCATTGGGGTAATCAGTGCTGAATAGATGATACAGAGATACCAGGTGTTTTTCTGGGGATGAGGGATCTAGCATACTGAATCTTGCTTAAAAAGCCTCAGGCCTCAAGCAGTGGAGCTGCTGCCGGTGTGTTTGGCCCTACGGTTAGCATTCCTGCCTTCTCCTGGGAATCGCACTCTTGTGCTAATTATCGGAGCTTTCAGACACTTCAACACTTCGCGCACGCACGTGTGTGCCAGCATTCCTCTCCGGTGCTCTGCGAAGAATCTGCACAATTAGGATGCTGCTGTACACTCTCCTGCGAGACCCAGGGGTCATTTTTCTCCATTAAGTTCTTGTGGGCAGAGGCATGTTGGGCTGATTTCAGAATAACACATTACTGTGTAAGAACCGAGGAGAAAGTGGGGCAGTAAAAATATACACCTCTGAGTGCAGTTAATTTCTATTCTTTTCCACAAGCATCACGAGTCCTGGACTGAAGCTTACTATATTTCCCCTCTTCATATTCAATATTCAAACAGGGAGAGTGTCAGCATGATATTAGACTACATGTCAAAGGTAGTCTTATTAAACCATGTCTCACTGCACCTTCAGAAACAGATGAAATATGGTTCAAATAAAAGGCAAGCTATTTTAAGAGGCCCCTCATTGTTCCCATGGTTTTACCCCTATATTGTGCAGATGACACATCAGAAAAGTGGCTGTACAGAACTGATGAATTTCATCCTGCTCTTAGCCTCGTCTCTGTAACTCTGGTTCTGATGACACTGTCATAGCTCTTCTAGCTGGTGTTTTTCACCAGCTCTCACCTGTAGTGGTCTCGGTCGGTGTCGCTGGCTAACGTGAGGCCCTGCACAGCAGACAGCGGCAGGGCTCTCCTGCTCCACGAGTCCATGCCCTCTGCATTACTCATCGCCAGCAGGTCACAGCTCTTCCCCACCGGCCTGAAAGGCGGCACCACAAAGTAACCTGAAAAACAGCAGGAGGGGGATGGTGACTCACCTACTGGCTGTTTTTGGGAGGGGAGGGTGGAGGGGCTCATAGAACAGGCTGGGATGGCATACACATCAACATTTGTACCTCAATATAAAAATCACATTGTTTAAAGACAATAGAGAGTAGACTGTAGAGCTGAGCTATGAGAAAACCCCATCGCTGTATGTAACAAACAACAAATAAACCATATAATAAATCAACACTGAAAATCTAATAGGCAAATACTGAATGAACACAATTAAGTACACAACAAACATTAAGAATTAAATTTACATGAAAAACAATGAATTGGAAGAAATTGAGGCAGAGGTTGTAATTCAGTTTTATGTAGCTAGTGTTTGTGTATGGTTAGTTGTAACGTAATGGTGTTCAAATGCTGATCAGGACACAGTCACTTTTTTAAACAAGCCTAATAAACATATTTTACTTCTGGAATGTTTGGCCTAGAATATGAAAAGGAGAAGCAGTGAAAAAAGTTCATATGCTCAGACAAATCCATCAACTTGCCGCCCACTTACAAATGTTTCTCACATTCAGATTAATATATGAGAAAAGACTGCGAAATTGGAACGCGTGTGTGCGTGTTTGTGCTTGTGTTGACAGGGACTCTTTTCAGATTTCTCTGGCCAGCAGAGCTTAATTCTACAAATGCTGAAATGACATCCCAATAAAGGTATTTCACCAGTCTCTGTGACTGGTATAAACCCCCTTTCTTTGCACTGACTTCATGTTGGCAGCAACGGAAGCAATAACAGTAGTGCCATAAGTTGCTGGCTATTTATATGGTCTTTCATTACAGCCTCAGCTACTTTGCACTGTATTTTATTACTGAAACTTAACAGTAAGGTTTGAAGAGGGTAAAGTGTGCCTGACGAAGTGGATTTGGCAATTCAGTTCTAACACTGTACAATAGACCAATAATTTAAGCTACGACTATGTCCATTCTTGCACAGGACAATGTGTGAGACCGAAGGACATAAGATACCACACGACCACCACATGTCAAAGGTGCAATACTGTGCTGAAAAACAGCAGAGACCAAGGGAAATGTAACTATAACAACGGAAAAGAGGGAAGTGTGTAGCCACGTGGCAGTACCTAGCGTTTTTTTAACGGGAACCGCCAGGTGGAGGACACCCAAGAGGAAGTTGATGAGCTCAGGGACGAATCGCTGAGAGAGCGTGACATACTCCAGTGCCAGGCAACATAACACTAGTCCTGAGGTCACTTCCTCTAACGTAGTCACAGGACACTGAGGAGAGAAACACAAGACCTATTAATATACCGCATCTTCAGATGAGACCCGGGCTCATCCACCACTGCCCAGTTCTTTTCCCCACACACGAAAACTCCCCATGTCCGTTACATATTCAGTTAAAATCTCTTCTCTTAATCCCTTCACAGCACTAAATGAAATGAATACAGCCATTTTTATTAAGTTAAAGTTACGATACAGAAACAACCAGAGCATTGACATTGTGTAGTTAATTTCCCCTGGCAGTAGATTTTCCATACCGCTGTTTTGACAACACAAGAGTTAGAGGGCAGATGTGTAGAGACAGCAGAGCTGAACTGTTCAATGTGTGGGAGGAAGCCAGCCTTCAAACAAGATTACACACAAAATAATTTCATTCTGCTTTACCTTCCCTGAACATTCATCCACATCTAGGAACATTATTGAGACAGTGAGATCCTACAGTTATTTACTGAAAAAAAGATCAGTTTAGTTCATAACTTTAAAAAATAATGTACATCTTTTGGATTCCTAATACTGGAATTTGATTGTATAAAAAAACTCAATAAGAAAATGAACCACAGGGCAAGTGTTAAACCAAATGTGCCAGTCACACACCATGTAAATGACATATATAAAGCATATACGGAATTGTATAAAAATGTCCTTGGCTTCTATTCTCTCATCAATCCAGCTAGTGCTTCTTGCAAAGCTTCTTAGTAAAGCAGACCACCAGGCTTTCCAGTTGTCATCAGTATATATCATGATGTAATTGTATGACAGATTAGAGGAGCACTTTAGGACAATTTATACTCCTGCAATACAAAACATATCCTAAATTGTTACAATCATTTAAATATACAGGTATTTCAACATTTAAAGAGTAAGTAGACTATTTATAATTAATGTAACTCATGGTACTCAACTGGTGTTGTGCACAATTTGACCACTAGCTCCTCCCTGTTGCATATAAAATGTGACGGCATTTAGCTGTTGCATGAATGTAGCTCATCAACAAACTGCTATCCTTGGTATACAAACGGGTCCACTCAACGCTATTCGATGCAAATTGAAAATCAAATGCCTACACTAACCTGCCACCACCAACATGTAGTGTTTATCAGTTTAATATACAGCAAAAGTACATTAATAATAAGTCTCATATGAATGAATCAAACATTTCAGAGAAACTGGAATGCATATATTTATGTATAACCGTTTTTTTACATTTTTAGGTTAATTGAATAACATCCCTGTAATATTACAGGAACTATTACATATTTACTAACCAAATACATAAACAATTTATGATTTTGACCTATAAGGAGGCTGGAATTCTGGGCTCTTACTACTGTATGACATGGTACCCTTACATATTAAACATGGCATAAATACTGACCTTTGTGAGTGCCTGGCTTATGTACACCAAGGCTGGGGTGGCAACAGGGTGTCGGAAATCAGAGGTGGGAAACAGAAGTGCTGTAACCTTCAGGTAAATGAGCTGAAAGACAAGACAAACACGCCTCCATGTTCACATTGAGACAGACAAAGGTAATGCAGCTCTCTGCCAAGAATTCAGAGAGGAAGAAAACCAAAATAACAAAACCTGATGTACCATATCAAGGCCTGGGAAAGCTGCTCGACCTTTGACCTCTATAGACTCCTCCATTTCGTGAGCACTGTCATTCAGCACAGTCTGCATGGCGTTGCAAGCCGCATCTGGGAAGAGCTGACAGAGACCATACAACTTCCTGAGGGGTGAAAAACAAGGAGAGAGAATGCTTAGCTTTTTGAATTTACAGTTTCCATAATGTCATTTCAGTTTAAATAACATATCATTTCCAGGCACCAACAAATTGAAAGTGATAAGGTTTTAGAATGAAAAATGTCAAAAAATATTTTTAATGATTTATTTCCCTGCAGCTATTTGACTGGGTGTGACACATTCTCACATTCCAAAGCACTCCAAAGTATGCAGAAAGGAACAGTTGTGACTCACATGGATTATGTACAAATTGGTATTTATGCAATCAAACTTCAGCTGTGATTATTTGATATCACCTTCATTTTTCCCAGAGCGGGATTATAAATAAAATGACTGGGCAAATTAAAAGCATAACAGCTCAAAGGCTCTCAATAAACCACTTACGCCCTTTCCATTCAATTTGCAACTTGGAATTTAAGGTGTTCAAATAAAAACCTGCCAAAATGGCCAGGGACCAACTAAGTTCTTAAAGCCTCTATTCAACTTCAATTCCAGGTGCTGACTCCAATTCTTAAATTTGTGTATTCTGATGTCATTATGAAAAGTTCCAAACAATCCCCATTTCTGATGTGTTAAATATGACCATGATCAGTTGTTCAGTTATATCATTTCATTTGACATGCAAATTATTGCCTTTTAATGTATATACCAGTACAAACATACAATATGTAATGCAGACATTGGCAACAGAAAAACAGTTTTCTGGAGGAAAGCTTATATGATGCATGTAGTAGATAATCATTTCTTTCAATCATGATTACAAATCTATATCAATGCCTGAATATATCAAAAAGAAAAACACAAACTGGTACTGACGGGATGAGTTTGTTTATTGTATCAAGTCTGGGCGGCTTCATGGTGGCCAGTTCACCCGTGTATTCCAGAAGAAAGCCAAACAGTTTCTGAAAAACATTAAATATACAAAGGTTTTTTGCAACATGCATGACAGTGTTCGAGCCATATCTCTCTTATTTATGAAAAAATATATTGCATGTCATTTTTCACCTACTTTCAAAACTTGTATCCTTGCCTTAACCTCACCTGCAATTTGAGCTTGTTGCCGGCTGCAAGACTTGGGTGATTGCACTTCTGTATCCTCTCCACTATGAGGCACTGTTTCTCAGTAGAGTGTCCTTGGAGTAAAGACTTTAAGTCACTGTAACTCTCTGGAGCTGGAAAAATAAGAACCATCTTCACTGAATGCAATGCATGGTGTATGTACCTTTAAAATTGGGATATTGATACACTAGAACTGGAGTGGCCTGATTACATATATATTAGGCATGAGGTAATGTTATATAATTGTGGTTGTGCCAGGATGACAAAATGAACAGATGATAATCTGAGAAAGTATATGAATTTTTAAACTATCATTTATAATTTAACCATGGCTTACTTGATACTAATAACCTAGACTGCTATTGAGCTGGCTATGTACTTATCTGGCTCTCAATAAGTTGTTAGAAGAGCAGTAGATTTCATCCACACTCTAGCATGGCAGACTGTGATATCATGACAAATTTGATGCATAAAATGCTGTTTTCCTACTGTCTCCAAATTCAAATCAATGTTCATGATTTGACACATTTGACAGCGTAACCAGTTGCTGATGCTTTACCCTATTAAAAGTAAGCCATTTTAACTACGGAACTGCTCCAGAGAACAGGAACCCTGCCAGGCCCATGGAAATGGTGAGAAGACTGGGTTAGCATGGGCGCGATCATGGCTTTCAGCAGCTGTGTTTCCCTGCAAACACACTCTGGATAGGCCTGGTGTTACATCCCCCTAGTTACCCGTTTGCTTTTATATTGCCTGTCCTGTGTTCCATTTTTGTCACTGCTTTGTGTTTTTTTTTTTTTTTTTTTTTTTTTTTTACTTTTCAGGTGGAGTTAAAAAACATTATAATCATCGCCAGGAGAAGATTCGAAAACAGCTGATACATCTACAACCGTTGGTATGTAAACAAGTTTACATCATCATCTAGAAACCAAAGTTAGAAGATGCAGCATCTGAATATGTCCTGACTATCGCCGAGTAATGATTTTGAAAGGATGCCGAGATATAAAATGGATTGTCCACAACATTTCTGTGGACATTTCTCAGGACATAATGTGAGATTTTTCTTTGGACATTGAACAGGACATTCTTGTTAATTTCAATTTAGTTACAACCTTCAGGCACTTTTATTTCAAATTGCCAAGTTTGTTTCTGCCAACAATTTTGGCTGTTAACTGTCTACTGTAGCTTTTGCATTATGAACACTTTAAACTGCGGGACACCGTGAGAACTCCACTTGTTTGTATGTTATTTGTTACTTACATGTATTTTTCTTTTAACTTATTGGTATGTTGCTTAAATTGTCTGCTGTAAATAAAATGTCAATTGCCTTTTCCATTGGTGGATTTTAGTTGTATTTGATTGAGATCGTATGATCTTGGTGGCTGAGTGTTACGACTAACTTCATCCTCTCTGTTATTGAAACATTGGTGGATTTTCGGGCCATAAGGGGCTGACTCTTTGGGGCTGGGGAACAACAATAACAAACACTAAATGGTGTGACAACACAATCACTATAAGGATAATTATAGTTGTCTATCATGCTTACCTGCAAAGGTGTATGGGAGCTCTGCTTTGGCAGCCTCCTGCTGGGCCAGCCTCTCCTCTTCAGTCAGTGAACTCGAGGGTTTGGAAGCCACCTCCTCCCCCTTCTCCTCCTCCTTTTCTCTGTCACTGTCCTGCTCTGACTCCAGATCAGAGTGGCTATCATCCTCCTCACTATCCTCATCCTCTTCTTCATCCTCTGCGTCTGACTCCTCTCCTTCCTCATCCTCCTCCTGTCCGCTCTCTCCTTCCTCACCATCATCCTCTTCCTCATCTTCCTCTCTCTCCATCTCCTCTTCTATATTCCACTTCCCATCCTTGCAAAGACAACAAAAAAGGTTGTGACAAATATCACTAAAACATATAAAGGCTTGGTTTATAAAAGGTGTCATTTTTCTCTTTTTTTCCTCTGAACGTCAAATCAAAGTTCTGGGACCTTCCCAGGTCATTGAAATAACGTTCGTCATTTGAACAGCAATCACCAGACTGTAAGTAAAGCTTCAGAGGACAGGCAAATACAGATTGATTTCCCACATTCATTCAGTCTACCTGATAGGAGAGGGTGCGCTTGTCCTCTTTGTCAAGAATGAAACCATCATTCAGGTCATCAGCTGACCAGTGAACATGCTTCTTGTTTTCGCTCTCCTCCACATCACCCTGCATTCTGCGCAGTCGGTCAGCCTTGGGGGAAACACATCATCATCATCATCATCATCATCATCATGACGGCTGGCAAAGGTTCTGATGCAACGTGAGTGGAACAAGACTAGCCTAGATGTGCAGAACCAATAAGCTCTACTTCCTCACCTCCAGTTTCTGGAGCCGCTCCTGCTCCTCTTTTGCCACCTCCTCCGGACTCTTCAGTTTCTCAGAGGGCTGAGCCTTCATTTCGAACCCCAGCTCACGCACCATCATGTCGTACTCTTCGAGCTGGTGGAAAGACAGACAGACACAGACACACACATTCTGCTTCAGGTCTGTGTTTTGGTAAACATGACTGGTATTTCACCTCTTATGTGGAGCTTCATTTATATCTTAGATATATGAGTATTTATATCTACCATTTATAGCTTAAGAGTGAAAAGTCATACCATGATGAGTAATAAACTTAAGATGAGAACTGTCAGCCCACTAAATTTTATATACCTGAAATAACTTCAGATCTACATATTGTGAGTAATGTTTTTTTTTTATTTTAAAGGAATTATCATTGTTATGACTCAGAATTCTTAAATGATATCCCCCTGCCACATCTAATTGTATACAAAATGCAAAGTTGAGTATAATATTAATGAAGTCATAGGATGTTTAATGGTGTGGTCTGCGAATAAATCTCACCTTGGGCTTTTGTTCATCCTCTTTGGCCTCAGTTTTGGGGAGCTTTTTGGACAGCAGACCCTGGATGGCCTTCCAATCTTGGTCTAGTTTCTCTGTCAGCTCTTGGGCCTCTTCCTTCTGGTTCTGACGCTCTCTCTGGCACACAGAAGGAAAGATACCATGACACTTCTGGTAAAGCGGTATCAGGAAATAGAAACACCAATCATATGTTCCAAAGGTACAAGAACTTCACTTCCAAGTGCTTGCTCCTCATGTTAAACATGTTATGTTTGCTTTATGTTTAACGTTAGTTTAACTCTAGACTAAAGCAGAGTGATGGTAGACCTCACCTTCTCCTGTTTTGACTTGATGATCAGCTCTTCTATTAGTTCCTGGCGGGACTTTGGCTTTTGGCCGCCTTCATCACCATTCTCCCCTGTGCCCTTTTTACGGAGCAACCCACCACCCCCGCCAAAGTGTGAGGCGGTGAGCTCCGCTGAGAAATAAAATCAAACACCGTCATCTAACCACACATGACAAAGACAAGAAAAAGTGCTCTTCCTTCTCCACAATTCCACTTTCACATTCTCCTCTCTGACTCATCTTAAATGTAAAAGGAAACGGGATGCTACTATAAAAAAAAAAAAAAGTCTCCACTTGGCAATTCAAAAATAGTTCTATTTTGCATGCTTCAAATGGCATGGTCTATGGGAGAAAGGGTACAAACTGAAGCAAAAAAAGGCAAACAGCAACTTGTCTCAAATGTATTCATTAGTGATAGGCATCCAATGCTTGAAGCAAATAAAGCTTTCCTCAAAATAGGACAAAGAAAATATTTTTCATTCAAAGCTTCTGAAAGACAATATATGGTGACATCTGCTGGTCTGGAGAAATTATAGCAGCCATTTTCAAATGGGATTTGGTTTCCACAACTACAAGTACCATCATTCCTCCCCAACATGGACTCTCAGATTCAGTAGCACAAAAGGTAATGCTGCCTCTTGTTGTAGTATGTATGGTCATATGATAGGCAATGCATAATTTGATTAATAATGAATAAAAAAGTTATTTAATTTGCACTATGAATGATACAAATGCACCCAAGGCTTATCAACAGCAGATCAATAATGAAGGCTGTCTAAAGACTATTAATACATGCAGAGGGACGGTTCTGCATTAGGAAATAATATTTATATTGATTACTTTGTATGGGTTGGCAACATGTTTAAGGGATATGACTGAGCGACCAGGCATAGGAGGAGATGCAGGCCAACAAAACACCAATCATCTGAAGCGGCTGTGAAACTGTCTGATGACATCAGGTGTGTTCAGGGGCGGAGCAGAACAAAGCTTCGGCTGTCATTGGTTTATCGCTAATGGTCTCAGAAATAAGCATAAGCACTTGACCTCAGTCCAAGGCACATGAACATTCTGGCTCCAAGCTTAGAAACACAGGATTTCACACACCCATCACTAATATTAGTACTACTGTGGTCAGTCAGGAAGATAAATACGAAAGCATTCCTGCATTAAGCAAAACATACCGGAAAGCAGGCCTTTCTCCTCTGATTCACTGTCACTGTCCACAGCGTCGTTGAGCTTCTCAATTTCTGCCAAGGACTGGCCATAATGCGTCAACTCCTCCTCCTCATTCAGGTTGTAGATGTCCTTTTTGTCATGTCCGCGCTGAGAGAAGTTCAGAGAACAACATGTCAGCTCAAAAATGACCATTCAAGACCAGCAAACAATCAGATTGAAAGCATAAAACATTACAGTATATAACATTATACTGCACGATTAGATGGTAATATTAACTGGATAAAATACATTGCTGTTTGCACGGTAGTGTATTAATTCTGCTTTTAAGCCTACTTGACATCTGTTATTGTATTAATACTTCATATGAAAACGTCTGAAAATGTGCGTGTTTGTCTGTAAGAAGTGCCATACCTGTCTCTCCAAGGCAAACCTTTTCAAGATCTTGTCTTCTGGTGCCATTTTTGTGTCATACTCTCCAAACCTTCTGTCAATGAATTTATTTGACTTGTCTTTCTGTTTGTATTCCTTTAGTAGGGTGTCTTTGCGCTGGGGGACGACAAAAATATGGTTCACCACATTAGTTAAACCAATATAAGTGCATCTACTACAAAATACAAAAACACAGCAGGAATGACAGCATGGTTTTCCTCATGTACAATTTCAGTTTTATTTGAATTAATCAAGTAAAGGGGACTTTGGTAAATACTGGACACCTTCAACATGTTCTTTATTTCTTTTCACACTTAATGCAAGAGTACCTTTTGAATGGCCTTCGATCTTGATACACCCGGGAGGCCGACATCGTGTTTTGTCTTTCGCCCAAGCACTTCAAACTTCTTCCTATTTATCTTCACCTCGAATGGGTTGTTCTTGATCTCTTTGGTGGTCTTTGTCCGGCGTACTTTATCCGCCAGATTTTTATTTTTCTGTGGCTTCCCCATCGTTCTGAAACATACATCACAAAATCATTCATTATTAAGCAATAATCTATATTGCTGAGCCTCCTGGCTACACAGTAAACCTGATCTACCATGCATGCCTTCTTATCTGAGGTGTCTTCGTATGCCAATTATAATGAAGCCAGCCAGCTGCCTAACAACAGTAATTTGCAGACCTAAACGTGACAAATACCCACACATAATTAAACAATGAACCTTAACTAAAAAAATACCACTCGGTAGATATGGCTGGCTGTGAAAAGAAGCAATAAGCGATCCATAAAAAGACATACCTTCAGATAATGTATATAACACAATAGTTTCTAGATATCTAATGTCATGACATCAGGACCTTGACATGGCGGTTGTTGATAAAATTTTGAGGGGCACTATATTAGCTAGTTAACTTGAACAAGTGTTCAAGCGATGCTCAAAGCCATCTATCGAGCTGTTGGTGGGACTGTAGTGTATTAAATAGCTAGGCTGTCTGAAAAGCCACGATGCCAATGGACTCCCTGCAAGCTAAGTAGGTATTTCAAGGTATTTACTTATTAAGTAGCCAAGATACTTCAGCTAACTAGCTGGCTGGTAAAAGCACTGTCCTAGCTAAAGACTATATTTTTAAGCTTTGCTAACGTTGGTTCATTAATACATTGCTGAAAATCACGAATGGGACATAGTGATATGTTTATAGTTTACTTTAGCAGGTCGCTAGCTATATCCAAAACCAAGTAACCGAAAAACAGTCAACTTTCGCAAATTGTATAGCTAGCATCAGAAATCAACACTGCCGAATAAAAACGACGCTCAACTTACATAAATATAATCGATGGCCCCAGTGAATGAATTTTACCGCTGCCTAGATCATAAATCTGTCTATCTAACTGTAAAAAAACAATGTTTTTAATACTCCGTAATATATGCTGAACCCACGTTGTCGACTGTAAAACATGCTTGGACCGAGGTCAAAGTTCAAAAGAAGGAAGTGTTGCTGCAAAAATGAGCTACAATTGGGTTTATCTCCGCCTAGTGGTGGTCTTCCAAATTCAGACTGTTCAAAACTACTGTGGCCTACGTATTTAATCGTGTTGTTTCAACAAGTTAGGTTCTGCTTCTGATTCTGAGAGAACAAAAACTGATTATTTAAATGGTTGGGTACTATGAAGATTCACTGCATTTACTGGCCTATCTTACTGGCTTATCTTATACAAGTGTAATGTATCTGGAAAGCAATATTTTATGTGCCACAGAAGCAAAGAAAGCGATAGATGAACATTTTTTAGGAGACACAGGTTGAATGGGAATGTATAAATAGTATATTGTCAAGAGAACAACAGTTCAATGTGGCAATACACTCAGGTAAGAAAAATTTTGGGGAAAAAAACAGGCATTTACAAAATGGATGCAAAATAATTATGCAAATCCTGTAAGCTGATGAAAAACAACATGTAACATTTTAATGAACAGACTAGTTTACTTTGCTTTTCAAGGTATAATTTGGACCCACCCATATAAGGCTGCTAAAATGTACTGAATTCCAATATTGTTTGTGTTTTGATGCTTAATTCATTCATGCAAATGGTCTGCAATTACTAAGTGTTCATCTGTCATCAGGTGTCTGTCATCAGGTGTTGTGTAATTTAATTTTGTGTTTTAAATTTAGTATTTAATTGAGCAAGACCTACGATCCCCTCTAGTGTTGGGAAACAGGAGCGCCACCATTTACAATTTCTTCTAATTGTCAAAGCGAAAAAGAATACCTTGGTATTTTGACAGAAAAATAAAAATAAAAATATTGTATTTCTAAGAAGAATTATGCATCAGTGTGTCCTTAACCCTCAAAAACAATCACACGAATCAAATCCATATAGAATCAAACATGGTTTCAAAGGAAGCTTTTTTTATTCATGGATGAAATAAAACAGCCATGAAAAAAATTAAGTGATAGAGATGGTATAACACAGAGATGTATTGAAAATAGTGCAGATAATACAAACAAGAGGTTTAAAGCAACTGCGTTCATAAAACAGAACTCAACATCTAAGTGAACTGAAATCTGACAGATGGCTTAGTACTGTTATTACTTAAACATATCAATAAAGCACAATATAGCAAAGGAAATAGGGTTACAGTCTTAATGTACAGAAGACAAACTATACAAGCTCAAAGCCTTTTTTATGCCATGCAGTCCTTCAAAAACATATTTTTGTTGCAGTTTTGCACAAAATGTATATCAGATTCATAGTGGTTTTTTACCAAGCTTCACAAGGATCAAGTGCAATTGACATTGGTCCTTTATCCTTTTATGCCCAAGATTTGTATGCCAGCAAGTTAGTTTGATTAGTCTTGTAATTGTACTGTGTATGAGTTAAAAGTGTCAGAAGTGAACAAAGCTCTTTCATGGAAGATTGTTTCGTTTCAATAGTAGGATCAAGGTGGTACAATGGGCCAGCAATTTACCTTTAGTGAGACACATCTTGAACTTGAACTCCGATTTCAGCCATGGTTTATTTTTCAAAGCAAAAATGTGAAAAATTCCAGGCAGTGGTATTTGAGGTGCTTCACAATGATTTAACAGATAAACACACTGAAAGTAAGCAAGAAAACACCAGAGTACCTGTGCAAGATTGCACTGGTGACCAAGGGAAAGCATTCCACGGCAGACTAAAAATGTCCCTTTTTCCTGTGTCATACAAGCTTCAGAACTCTCTTTTCATCACAATGGGCAAAGTCATGAGGGAAGAAAAGCAAAGAAAAGGGGAAAACATAAGGTTAAACTAACTTTCTATTCTTTCTAATGTGTTAATGCAGCATGAGATGTGCCTGTATTCTACTTGCCTCTAGATAAGCCTGTATAAAGCTATTAAAATCTTCCACAGCAAATGAAAATCCTCCCTCTTTAAAAACAGCGACATGTCCAAACTTTAAAATGCAATTTGTTCTATACAGCTCTGGAATGGACTATTTGCCAGTCCATCCTTCCATAAAAGGGTTGGGCTGAACTATGACTATGTAGTGCATATTTGAAGTGTACTCTTGCTGTCGCTATGAACTTATATGCACAGCCAACGACTGCAAAAGCCCAAGGGGTTATAAACAGGTACGGGCTAGAATTGTAGACCCAGGAAGGCACCACATGTTATTCTTTACAAAAGTCTAATATCGGCCTCCAATGTTTTGTGCAATCAGTTTTATGTATACATGTTTCAAAATAAGAACTGACGGCCTGGTTGCACTCAGAAAGCAGCTGTTTAGAAAAAAAAATGGGGAAAATATACCGACACCTTCGTACCAGTGTTTCTTTCTGCTTTTAGATGACTTGAAGAATACTTTCAGATGTATTGAGATGATGGCTCAGGACGCAATATAGGCAACACAAGATTAGTCAAACTAATCTAAAAAAATAGCAATACAAATACAAAGAAAAAAAAAACATGTCTTGCCATTTTGGATTCCCACAGGTATTTCTTCTGCAAGAGAAAGCCACATTGTTTCTGCAGGTAAATGCACTATGACAGAGCAGTGTGAAACATTGGTGCCATGCTCCTGGTCTCCTAGTGACTGAAGTAACCATATCCTTCATTATTAACTTGGTTTAATTTTAAGGAGGATGTAATTCTTTTTTTTACTGATTCAATTCTTTTCTAGTCCTGAAAATACCCAGAAAAATCCTTAATTTAAGTCTACCTAAGTCTGAAGTATGCTGGGAATATATAAACATTGTGTACAAACTTATGTATCATTTGGCCTTCAGGCCATGGTATCCTATGTATTGTAATACAGAGAAGAAACACCTTCCTTGGACCCCAAATTCATATGTAGTCCCGGAACAAAAAGGTTCAATGCTATTGAACATCAAGATTTAGCACCGTGCATTTTGTTTGTATTTTTCAGATCATATTTTTTCACCAGATAAATGACATAGTAAAAGCTTTTTTTTGCATTCCCTGTTTAAAAGACACTTTTGATACAATCCAATACATACTACTGGTTAATTGGGTTTAGTAATACAAAAAAATGTAAATAAAAGTCTACTGCTCACTTCGAGTGTGGACCTAAATAGACATGCGTAACAAGCCACAGTACTGCACTTGACCAGACATAATGCAGTCATTCACGACTAAAAGCGACTGTGTTAAAATCTTAGGCAATCTGACCCTTTTTTAACTTGGAACACACTAGAGGTGAACATTAGAGAAGCCAAACAAGTAAAATAATCAAACTGAAGGAGTGGCCTGTTGCCTGGGAGACAAAGAGGATTAGGACTCCTTCTTCTTGTTCTTCTTCAAGAAGGAGGGAGTGCGGAACTTCTTTTTCTTCTTGGAGGGAGACTTGCTTGGGGACTCGTCGCTGCCCTGGTCCGCTGCAGCCGCGGGTTCCTGGTCCTCGGCTGCATCGGGGGCGGCTGCAGGTTCTTGGTCCTCAGGCTGGAGGGGCTCTTCTGTCTGACATGGGGCAGCGTCATCAGGTGGGAAAACGGGGGATTCGGAGGGTTCATCTGGGGTCAGGTCGGGGAGAGTCTGTCTTAAAGTGGCGGCGTCACTCTCGTCCTTGTAAGTCTGCTCCTGCTGGGACTCTGTGGGGGGTAAGGGGAGAGAGTTGGAGGAAGGAAGAGTAGCAGGAAGAGGAAAGAGTTGGTGTGAGAAGTAGATAAGGGGGAGTAGGACGGAGAAAGAGCAGTAGGGAGGCAAAGAGATTCAATCAGTTCTGGTAAATACTTTTTATTTGCAGGGATTCACATTGAAATGTTGGAAAAGCAATAATAAATTGTTTTTATCTCTATTTTTAACAAAAGGGAAAACCAACACTGATACAAACTGAAGACATAGCAGCAATTAAATCTACTTTCCTTGTGCACGGATGCAAGATAAATGCTTTGGCACTACAAATTCACCCTCACACAATTTTCTTAACTTGCTCTCAGGTCTCAAGCTTCAAGGCATTTTATTTCATTTAAATTCCAGGCAACTCAATTTAAAGCCATAAATAAGGAGCCGTTTCATTGTAAGGGTATTTGTTATAAGCGAAGCCTCTGTTTTATGAGAGAATATTTTACACGGGAAGCTCTCAAACCAATAGGGATGCTTGGTTATGGATCTGTATTCTAAGGAGCAATAGTTTTAGGTTAACTCCAGACCAGCAAATCTATTTAAAATATTTTATAATCCTCTTTTAATGTTCAGTTTGCATTTGGGTATGGTTTCATTCATGTTTCTTTCTCACAGAGGTCATTCGCAAACAACAAGCCTTACAAAAATCAGACAAACCATCCATTTTGCCAACTCAGAGTTCCATTTAGCCAAACAAGGCCCAAGCATAATTTCGCTCACAATAAAAACTAAAATCTATAATTAGACCGTGGGTAAAACTGACTGGTCAACAATGTTTAGAGTCAGACCTGTATGTTCATCAGTAAGAAAGCACTGGTTTCACAGAGCTATTTCTATAGTATAGATCACCTACTGGTCCCAGATGTCACAACATGTGAAGTCAACCTAATCTCCATCATCGCTTTTAAAAAAAACATTGCAGCAGCAATTTCTTGGTGCACCCACAGTTAATCCTTTTATTATCCTGTCTGCAGACATTCACAAATGGTCTTAATTCATTATTTACCATACAGTTGCGGAAAATGTACTGACCATGTCTGCAGTGGTGCAAAGGAATTGAAATGCTTCTGGGACAATTCCACCATAGCTGCTCTGCTTCACAACTCCCCTGAATTTAAATCTTACAGTTTGCTCTGCAGACAGACAAACTATTTCTATTTATTTATTATTAGCAGCAATCAAGCAGCCTAAGTATCTGAATCACTTAGTTAAAGCTTATTTACAAGCATCCTACCCTGTCACACCAAACACTTACCACTTAATTACAGTGTCACTCACTTCCCCTAATGGTTTATTAAGCATTTCAACTAGATTGCATTGGAAGGAACCAAAATGCACCCTGACCAATATGACCAAATATACTGCAAAACTAAGCCAAAGGCAAGCTTTAAAAGGCAAGGCATTTGGGGAAAAAAAGCATTATTCTACCAAGGCACACACTCCAAACAGTTGGGAAAGAAAACAAATTTGTATACCTGAGATGAATATCTGCTGGGTATAAACAGAAAATTCAGCATTTTTTCATAAACCTGTGACGAGTAAGTCATGTGATAGTTCTATGTGAAAGATTAAGACATTTGTACAATTTTATGAGATACATGGGAACTGTAGAGGTCTTTCATGGACTGTTAACTTCAGAGAGAGGGAAAAGAGAGAGAACAGAGGTTACTGTACAGATATTTGCTGCTAGGTCTATTTCAGATCTATCAGTTCTCCAAGCCTTTTGATTTCAGGTTTGATTTATACACTGAACTACAAGCTACAGGTGAGGATCTTTGGCCTTTGCAATAAGTTAATCAGCAGCTAGCATAATCAGCCTCACGCACATAGTCTTGCAGCACAGCATGTTATAACATGCTACTACACAGCCTACATTCCTTTTCATTTCCTTAAACCTGATTGTAACTGGTTTGCACCATTCTAAACCATTCAACCATTCAATGATCTGCATATAGATTCCTACATGCATTTTTAAGGCCTCAGCATGGTAGTTTCAGCTGATGGTAATGCCATTTCTATATTTCTCTGCACCTTTGGTCAGGATCCTCAACAATTACCATTTGATATGGGTACCAATTGTGAGAGACTTGGAGGATGATCACTGACTGAGAAAACTGAAATAGCACCTGTCACCAAAATGAATTTGGAAGAAAAAGGAGGCCAGGTGAGACAGTGAAAGAGCCCCAGCCAACAGGTTAGCCCAAAGAAATGCAGGACAGTGAAGCCATGCGAGCAGGAGATAGGAACGGAACACAGGCATGGGATGTGGAACAGTACTTACTATGGCAACAGGTACTCTTTTGCATTTCCATCTCCTGATTGTAACGCAGCCACAAAGAAGAAAAAGCACAAGTGGAGAAAATGTCTATGCAGGTCAATCACAGCCACCGTGTTAAACCAAAAGGAAAATTAAAATAAAAACACCGGGAGAAAAAAAAAAGAATGGACAAAGGCCATTCTTACAAGACCCCAGAAATGAGAATGAAGAGGTGAATGGGGAAGAAAAAGACAAGTGATACAACCTCAAAAGACAGTCAGGGATTAGATTACACCTGGCTTTTAGAAATGAACTGATTTAACCAAATCATAGTATAACCCCCTTTACCAGGCAATGTTTATGGACCATTCTTGCCATGGCTAAATATAGAGCTAGAACCTAAGGCTCATTACAGAAAAGAAAGGCTATTGAGGCAGATTTTATGGACTGCATCTTCCCTATAAAGGATTTGGACCCTGCTATAGCCCTTTGGAAGAGACATAGAAGTTGTATACTGGTCAAACACTGAATTAAAAATCATATACTGGTTACACACTTTAACATACATACTTGTCTGACTGAGGAAGCATTTTTAAATGAAAATTTTATAAGCTAAGTTTCAAAATAAAGTTACTACATGACAATGTTCATTATTATTATTATTACATGGACAGAAAGTCCACATATTGAAATTCACACACAAACATTAAAATTATGTTTTGTTCCTGTTGTATAATGTTTAAAATGTAAAGAACTCATATTTCTATATTAGCTATGGCAAGTTAAACCATGTAGTTTGATCTTTTTAACCATGTCATATGGATTTAATGGTAGTAGTTCTGCTATGAATAAATTATGTATACGGAAAACATCCACAAATTCAAAAGTATAGGTGTAATCCAAATGTAATAAAGACCAAGAGGTGAAAAACAAAGGAATGTTTTAACAGTATATAATATGTATTATAAGCTATTAATATAAGCTAATCAATCATATATATATATTTTTTTTTTTACATCAGGCATACTGACGTGACATTTCTACCAGTTTTATATAATTTCCACTCTAAGCAAAACCTCAATTCCTCAAAATGAAATATGTATTCTAAAAAAATATGGTTGATAGGTGAATTTCATCTCCACTACAAGCTACAAATGTTCAAAAAATTGTATCCTAACTTGAGAAGCATAACATGCAGTTTTTTCACAGAGCATAAGTGAAAAATTAATTGAGTAAAATGTATTCATAAGTAATATTTATACACACAAGCAAAGATATGTGTGTTTGTATGTACATATGTAATTAATTACATATGTAATCTTATACAGAAACTGACACCTCTTGAACTATTATTACACACAAACAATACAAACCATTACAGTTGTTAAAGACCAGCTGTCAGACACAGACAGATATCACAGCATTCCTCATATTGACCCTTGGGGCACACCGCTGCTGAAGCCATGCTAGCAGTGACCTGATCTGACTGGAGCGACATACCTTCCTCTGCTCTGACTGGGGTGCTGGGTGGAGTGCGGGTTGGGCTCTGCTCTTTCACCTCCTCTGCAGTCTCCTGTAACTGGTCTAAAGAGAGCACATTTAAGACCAGTCAATGAACAAATATTGTCTTTCACAAGTCTTACAATACAACCTGACAAGAGCACTGAGTCAGGAGTCTGGGTAGTGATATACCACTGGAAAACATTCAAAAGCATCTCATCTTACTGATTTCTGTCAAGGATCAATTGATGTGCTGAGTATTCCCCCTCCTCAGCATAAAATAAGAGCTGAGACACAAGGCAGAAGCACACTGGACAGAAGAGAACACGCGGATTGATTAGAGAACAGAAAATCAAGTTAAACCCACATGCCAAGGCATAGTTCACCATCGCCCAAAAGAACCACTCTCCCAGCCAGTCAGCTTGGGAGTAGATGCTGATTGAAGATTACAGGTAGTTTATTAGTAAGGCTTCACAAACGAATCCCCGAAGACAATGATCCATATTAGAAGGCAAGGTTTTCTTTATCCCACCCCATGATAGCATGATTGTGTCCTTTTCAATCTGCCTCAGGCTAACATTCAGCTGAGAACACAATCAAAACTAGGATTCCAATGTTAAGAAGTAATATCTGATCGTCCCGGGGGACACCAGGGGGGTTGGGAGGGTCAAAAGCCGGGGCAGATTATTGGAGAGGACAGACAGAGGGAGGTGGGCAGGGTGGAGGGCGGGGACTCCAGTATGCAGAACAGAGCAGGGCGCGCTTCCAGGTACCTGGAGCCTCGCTCATGAGTTCACTGTTGGTGCTTAGTGCTCGGAGGACAGCAAAGTGAAACTCCTTATGGGGCGACTCCAACAAGTCCTTTTCGCCTGGGGTGGGCATGCTGCCATCTGCACTGCGCTGGCCTGACTCCGCCCTCGTGTCCTGGCCGGAGTTTGAGGAAGTGCAGGGGGGAGCGGGGGGCTCAAACACAGGGATCTCCTCCCCCTCCTCTTGATTGAGGGTAAGTGTAGGTGCTTCTGAGGGGCAAAAGAGCTGGGTGGTGCTGGACTCTTCCCCCTGTACTGGAGGCAACACAAAAGGTTCTCTCCCTGCCCACTGCTGGTCCAAGGGCTGTCTGAGCCATCCAGCACATAAGCTGCTGCAGCTGCAGGGTTGCACCAATAATTCTTTGGGCCAGGCGGAAACTCCCAGCCTGACATCTGGCTTGCGACACAACAAATGGAATTTTTCTGACATCATGTCAGAAAAATGTTCTGCAAGACTTTGTAAAAAATTTTTTTGATAATTTTTGTATTTTTTTTTTTACAGAACTCCAGGCACTACTGCATAATATCAGCTGTAACAAAACGGTGTTGTGATTCACATTCAAGTTCTTACCCATAAAGGTTATATGCCCCAGTGTGTAACCTGTTTTCTCTATTCTGGACCAGTGGAAAAAAAATATCAAACAGTAGTTAGAGTAACAAACTGTATGTTTCAAAAAGATTACATTTCATGCTGTAAGTTCTTTCCTCCCAACGTTATTAGACATAAAACTAGCTGAAATATAATAGTCACATGTCATTATAGGATAAAAAATAGTTTATTAACACAGCGCATTTAACAAAACATTTGCCACAATGCACTTTACAATAAATGTAAACACCAAAAAAACATTAACCTAAACCACAGCAAACACAAACAGTAACTGTAAAGATGGATAAACACCGAGAAAACTGTACGATTAATCATCAGCAAAAATAATGGCAGCCACAATCAAGTGAATTGGTAATGATGAACAAACAACAAATAGATGTAGCTATCAAAGATGCATATGAAAATTTCTGTCAAAATACTGAGAAATTCACAAGGTTGTATCCATGACAGTAATAACTTGATGCTAAATTGCTTACTACACAGATGAAGGGAAAGATTAGAAAGTCTTAAAATGTGTGTTATACTTGAAATACATAAAACATCTTACTAGCCAAACTTGTATAACTCGGCATACTACAGCATTTGACTACGGTGTGAAAAAGTTTTTGGGAAAATGTGCATGGTTCTAATAAAATGTTTTAAAAATTGAGAAAAAAAAAAAAAAAAAAAAAAGATATGTTTTAAAAAAAAAAATTTAAATGATAATATGCAGCAATAACACTACCAAACAATGCTGAGTGCAAACTAAGTGCAAAATTGGAAAGTACGAAAGCTAATTGTGGTGTAACATATCTGGTTTAACATTGATGGAGATGTTAAAAATGTTATCTACATATTAGGGCTACCAATCAAGTATAAAATAATGTTTTTCTGTAATTAATTTTGATTACTCACACTTTTATACTTAGAATATTTCTTTTAAAATCAAGGATCCTTAAATTTTGGATATGTAATCAACCATCACCTTAATGTAGAATCAACACAAAGGATGCTGGCCAATATCAAATCAACTCCTACTGTGAAACAGAATGTTTGTAATTGTGAACACTCCTGTGAAATACAATAAGGGCAATCATATTTCAGTGCCTTTGCAAACTGCACTAATTAAATTTGTTTTGTCTACAGAGCTATCAGGCAACCTTTTGAAAGGAAACTTTCCACCAAGAAGTCAGTCTGTCACCTCAGCTAGCACAATGTGGATGCAAGCACACATTTTGTGTTTGTGCACGCCACGTCATCTCATTTCAGAATGCTGCTGTTTTATTAACAGTAAGTTAATAAAACAGTTAATTTCGACAACCCTACAAAATATGAAAAGCACAATTTAACTGCTAACAAAAAACCTGATGAAAACATCCTCTGTTCCAAGGACATTCTGAAATCGTCATACTTAAAGAAAACATACTTTCAGGCAGTAGCAGATCTGCATGTTTTGGATTATCTTAATTTTATTTTTGTCATTGTAATGCATTACGTGGTGTCTGTGTACTCATTGAACACTGAGTAATCAAAGTGCATGGGCGAGATGTTAGCCATTTGACACACCCAGTCTTCAATGTTTCATTTCTCCTCTTAGGACACCTCACCTTCAGGCCCCTTCTGTTTGAGCTCCACCTCCTTGCGGTACTCCTCCAGCTCCTGGTCAGTCAGCTTGTTGAAGGGGTTTGGTCCGGTCTTGCTGACGATGACACGGGGCTGGTACTCCTTCTCAATGATGGCTTTGGATGCAGTCACCAGCTCCCCCTACAGGTGGAGAAAAGAGACACAGGTTACCCACAGATACTGGTCTTCTAACACAAATGTACATCAGCTTATCAACTAAAATGTCATCAAATATCCCTATTCTGGTCCAAGGTTTAAACATTCAGTAGATTTATACCAAATATAATAATTTCAAGCATAATAATTGTAACTCACAAAAGTCTTCACAGAAGAAATGCAGGAGAGTGCTAATACAGTGACTAGAAAACTTCGAGGTCATCCAAGAGGAGAAGAACTAGGTTTCCTGAATTTCTTAATCCCTGAAACATCTCCATCTGCCACCTCCACTTCACAGACAGTGTAACATTACCTGACCACAGGAAATTTTTCTGCTCTTCCTGACAGCTCTCACACACGCGCACACACACACACGTGCAAGTGTATAACCACATATACACATGCGCACACACACGCAAACAAACCATCATGTGGAATACAAAAGTCAGAAAATGTCTTACTAAAAATAGTGGTCATCAAAAAGCAGATATTATCTCTCAACAAACCTCATTAACACTTAATATTGTCACACTTATTGTTACAGTAATGAAGTATTATTGTTATTATGAAGAGGTTCTCAACCTCAATTCACAGATGTAACCTTGTTAACAGGGTATAATGGGAAAAATATGCAAATGGCATAGCAAGGAGAGAAAAATAACTTTGAATGATAAGAATGTCAAACTTTCCACCGTACAATTCAAACACTATTATTATTAAAGTTAAGAATGCACATACAGACCGTGACACATTCTGGAATGCTCATGCATCAAGCCTTTGAAATATATGTAGAGAACCACTGTTCTGGTCTACATACAATTCTGGAATAAACTGTATAATTTAACTGACTGGCAAATGAAAACATAGATTCCATTCATATGTGATGTAATTATTTAGATACACTTTTAAGACAAAGAACACCAAAGCATTTCTCATATGGCATCAAATCTCCATGAAATGCACAAATGCCATTTTTGAACAGAACAACACAATGAACAGAAGACATGTTAGAATATTATAAATTACAATGCACATGAAGAACTTAATGGCACATCAGCACACTGACAGTATTTGCCCTGACCCTGACTTACAAATTAAAGCTAAGTGTTAGTTTCTTAATTTACTAAAACTGCTTGGCATTCAAATATATTGTCAATCTTGCTGAAGAAAAACTGGGCTCACATTAATGGTTGAAGACACAAGACAGCTGAATATAGGCCATTCAGCACAATATCTTGGCCTGTGGGCACATGCTTTATGAAGACCAAGTCCATTTCAAAAACACACTGTGCAAGACAATTTAATAGAGTCTGAATTTATTGTAGTTTTATAACAAGCCAGTTTGCAGAAATGCTGACCTATTCCCTGTACCCCTGCACTCCAATTCTGACTACAGTCAACTTCTGCAAAACATGGGCTCATTCTAACAACACCATTTCTTTATTTTCTTCACTATGGCTACAACAGTCCCCACTGACCAATATCAATCACACTGATAAGAATACACTGCTGCATTCAGGAAAGCATGCAACAAGCTGGCCATTGATTGAGTGGTATGTTAGTTGCTTATGCACGAAGCACAATGCCTGCATTTCATGTTAAGCCTAGTGCTATTTAATGACACACATAGGGATCCCTGATACATTGAGCAAAGATTTCTGTCCTATTTTCTATTCAATTTGTTCAATTTTTTCCATTTGTCTACAAAATTCTGTTCCATTAGGCATTTTAACACCACTGCAGCAGAAAACACTGAGAAAACTATACGTTAAAAATGTAAATTATGTGTATGACTTTCTCATCCACTACATCTTCTTAGATCTCCTCTTGTTTATCTTCAAGTGTTTTCAATGACACCCATTTTTATGCAAACCAAGATTTAGTCAACCCACCCTACTTGCCCATCTCCCAACAGCTTTAAACAGAATGGATTTGCCCTAGCATATGTGATTTCCCCATTCCACCCCAGAGTATGTAGTTTTTCCATTTAAGCTGGCAAACAAATTCTGTTATGTGTTATTCGTGTCATATGGGTACTTTCTTCTGAGAGTTCTTTGCTACAATGTTACTTCCTGGTTCAGAGGGTAAGGGAGGGTGAGGTGGGGAGGGGGGGTGGATGGGGGGATGGCTGTTATGCACAAGTCAGAGAGGAAGAGATCACAGAGATTAAAGCAGTGTGCAGGGTTATGGCAGTAAGTACCTTTCTAACAGACTTAGCAGGGCTTTTGGCCTGCTCAGAGAGATCGAGGCCTTCAATAGTTTCCGTACAGTCAGACAGAGGAGCGTCCTGAAATAGCAAATTTGGTGAATATTGCAAAACGCAGCGCCTGTCATCTGTCTACCCAAAGACATTAAGTATTCTACACACAAGCTAGCAACCATACACACACAGGCACATACATACATCCACATACACACACGCACACAGGCACGCACGCATGCACGCACATATATGAATACACACGCACACACACACGCAGGCACGCACATATATGAATACACACACACACACACGCACACACACACACACGCACACGCACACACACACACACAGGCACACACACACACACACAGCATGCAAAGAGCATTCCGACAAAAGCGATGCGATTCAGAGACACTGGGCAAATGGTCAATTGCCATGCACCACACTTTAATAATGTCTACTACCAATGAAACTGTACTCTCTACTACTTATCCTATAACATCTCTTAACCTAATAGTCACAAAACTTTAATCAAAATGAGCACAGCAGGTTTTATGAGGGGAAACTGGTAACAGACACCCCATCATAAACAATGGGCCAACAATCTGTTTAAATGAAAATACCCAGCAGACCAACAAACGTTATTGTGATTGTAGCTCTAAAACCAATTGTGTATGTTTCAGATAAGCTTCTGATTTTCCTCATGATCATGCATTATACAAAACAAGATCGCTGAGTTATTTATAACTTAAAAACTATTCTTCATCTATAAATTGTTTATTTCTAACACCTAGAGTAAGAAAGTGTGTAAGAGAAGTCTAAGTTAAGGCTGTGAGATTTACCTCTCAGATAACGTCTTTGTTGAGTTGAATAGGTTGGTAATAAATATGTAGATTTGTATGGCCAAAGTTACACAGACACAGTTCCTAATCATCTTTACTGGTGTTAGGTGACTAAAAACGCTAAATTGTTATGAGCTTTCTGATCAAGGGTAGGGAGGAAATCCCAGGCTCAGCAGCCAGTGCTGTCTGCAATTATATGATTACAGGAAATTAGGTGCCATATTTTTCCCCTTTTCCTAATATTTTATTTCCTTCAGATAATGAGGTGTGAATTACAAGTATTACATTTACAGATATAATGCTCAGTGATGACTATGGCATTGAATAAAAATTCACTATATATCTCCAAAGCTAACTCACTGAGCTATTCTGTCATTAGTAGTCTTATTAAATCCATAGGACATTACAATAAGTTATGCAAAGTCTACAATCTTCCCAGTACCATCCAAACACTGTAACCAAAGAGAGGATAACCAGTGGTAGTGTAGTGTATTTTGTCTGGAAACTGGGTTTAGAGTTTATCTTGCTTGGGATGATGCTGAAACAGCCTTATAGAATGCACTAAGCCATCACTGAATCAGTAGATAAATAGCGACAAGTACTCCTCTCTATGACCTGATCAATCATCATTTATGACATACCAACCATGTCGGTTTCTTAGGAAATTACTGAATAAATGAGTAAAGTGACAATTGATTAATCAATTGATTTCAGCGATTGAATTCACGGGGCAACAAGTTAACGCAATGCACTCTGTTCACTTCAAATATAATGACACTCCAAAACCACTCCAAACACCATCCACTTCAACACCCCCAGCTGACAAAGATGGAGGAAAACACAGGTCTGACCGTTAATGAGTGACCTTGATAAAGGAATCAACCAAATAGGGGGATGCAAACGCAAGGTACACCGCATGCAAATTTCTATGTTAAAATGAAGCAACTGAGTGTTTCGTCAGCTGCAATGAAGCTCATTTGATTAACAGAAAATAGAACACCAAACAAATGAGAACTAAAAGAGGACACAACCTGGCACCTGAAGTAGAGGCACAGCATGTGGTTACCTCTGCTGCTTACCTGCCACACCGTAACTCTCTGCGATCAAAGAATAACGCCATGGTTACTTGTAAGGAGCAGGGCGAGGAGGGGAGGGACATATGTTGCAGTATTTCATAGCAAAGGGAGGGGGAGAGGAGGGGCTGAAGACTGACCTGCACAAAGGAACGGTCCACCGCGGGCGCACACAGCACCTGGGACTGAGGCCCCGCTGTTTTGATATCTTGGAGATTCTGCTCACGGATCTACAGGAAAGAAAACAAGGTTAGAGGTCATGGAGCCTAGCACACCTTGGGAAAGACTCCACCTGAGAGCAGTTTTTTTAAGATTTGTAGAGGCCATTAGCCAACTTCTATCCCTTAAATATGTTGCCCCCCTTGGTGGTGATCTCTACACAGCAAGACCAAGGTACAGCGTCATACTGTATTTTGATACAAACTATCATAAGTTAAAAATCGCTTGAGCATGATGTACATGTGTTTCAGTGTGTTGAGCTGCTGATCATAGCTGACTTTTTATTATATACAGTTTGATCGCACAAAGATGCCTAATGTTTATTTAAAAATGTCAATAAGAAAAGAAACAAACAGTTCAGTTCAGTGATCAGTTTGAGAAATGACATGTGACGTGCGGAGAAAGACTGTGGTTGCTCTCGGTGACAATACCGGACCTTGTTTCTCATCTCCTGGACCTCTTTGGGGTTTGTATTCAGGGGGACAAACTGATTGGCCACAGCAGCCTGTCGAAGTCCCTCCTCCTTTGTCCACTGTAATCACCATGACAAAAGTTATTGCACATTGCAAAACAGGAATAAATGGAAAACAACAAATTACAAAAAAAGAAAAATACAACAAGTCATGCATTTCAGATAAAAACATAAATAAAATTGTTTTAAAACTGGAAAGCAGTGAACCAATGATGATGCAGTTTCAAATTGGACTAGGTTGGGTAAGCAATCGCCTCTAAAAATCAGTGCATTATATAAATAAATACAAATGAGAAATATTGTAACACTCCTATATCAGTACATTATAACTCTAGCAGTAGTCTTTTGGTAAGTTATTCAGGGTCACTTCAGCATAAACTTTTCCAATTTGCCCATGCCGTATAATTACTGTAAGGAAAAGGGAATATACAATAAGAAACAACCAAAAAATTCTTCTAGAGGTATTTCTAGTTCAGTTTCTCAGTATGGCGGTTCTGCAATCCTTTTCAAAGATAAAAAGTAAAGATTAGCAGAATGCTCAAAGATATGTATAGCTGTCATTTTCACACAGCGTCCAGTGAGCCACCACCAAATCCATCTGTTATGGTTATCAAAATGGCACATGACTGCAGAATATTTACCACTAGCTTTTCACTACTAGGCATATTGATGTGTGGGAACTAGAAAAATAGTGAATGGTAAAATGTATTGAAAAATGAACTATCAGGTGCATTTTCTGTCTTGCTGATTAAACTCACAGTACCATGATGCTTCTTTAATATGAAGTAAATGAGATAGAATGGTGGACTCTATATGATTTAAATGTATTGATGTAATTATTTTTTTCTATCTTTAAAGCAAGCTTTTTGTAGAAAGTAGACATTTACAACAGACCTATTATCTTTGGTTTCTTTGGAATCAGGTGTTCCTTGCTATGCTGCTAAAATTATTGAACTGCGGACTAATAATAAAAGGTAGAAGCACTATAAGGGGAATTATGGGAAAGAAACCACAAGTGGGTTTATGGGCAAAGAATGGCAGAAGTACTATCATCATTGATACGCGTGCCTGTGGACGTTTAACACAAAGGCAAACTGAAAGCGTCACATGATGAGATGGAAAGTGAGGTGATGACACTGGCTTGCAAAGCTTTGTGAACGAGCCAATCACAGCACAGCAGCATGAGTGGACATCACCAAAGTTGTTTCTCAAGCTATGGGCAGGACCGGGGGGGAGAGACAAAACACTAGCTCAAAACTTGGACTCTTATGAAGCTCTCATGCTTCATTTGTGAAACATTTTAGGTTAATATGTAAAAGGGTCTCTGTGCTGAAATTATATCCAAAGGGCTGCATTTGATCCTGCATACAAACACAAACATATTTTTCACAGTTCTAATGGAACATTTTCCTAGCTATTCAGGTCAATAATGCAATATTACAACTATGTACCTATCAACATATAATAAAACAGGTGCATCATAAAGGCAACATGCTTATCTAGTGAATATTGGAATATGTGCATATTTTTAAAAACTATTAATGCTCAGCCCAGATTAAAAAATTAAATTTTGAAAGGGGGTTAATGGCATACTTTGTTTACAGTCTACTTACATTACAGATACTTGGTAAGGCTTAAAAGTGATTAGACTGGTGTCAACACCGAATGCCTGAGTGACACAAAAAAATCTCCAGAATATTTGCCCTCTTCCCCCGTGTGAATCTCAACTTCCTTTTGTGGATGTACTTTTCTGGGAAGCAAATGGAGCTTAAAAGAAGGCCTGGACAGAGCAGCATGTGCTATGGGGACATTCCTTTCTTAAAATGTTAAAGTGCAGAAGTAAAGTGCAAAACCAAAACTCAGATGGAGGGTTTTCTCAATGGGGCACTAAGAGGGTTCATGGGATGGACATGTAGACATGAAATACTCACTGGTTACGTTTAATCCCTCACAACACAACTCGCCCACTTTCCACTTTTCAACAAAAGATAATTGTTTGGAGAATTAAAAGGTTTAAAAATGTTCTTTGAACAGTTAGCTCATGCTTTGGAACACTTCAAGGGTTTTATAGCTTTTTTTGTTTAAATGAAACATATAAAGAAACGGCAAAAAAAACTGAAAGCCTGAGGGGCAGTTAGGGAAGGGAAGTTGGAGTCATAAAAAGCAAGCTATGACTCTCCAGTTTAGTTCCATACCAAAAGCGATCCTGAGTCTCTTTCCCTCCACATTCACACTCTCTGTCACACTACAGTGAGAGATTCAGAGGTGAATGGTTTGAAGGAAAAGCTACAAGAACAATTAGTAACGTCCTGGGGGGAGGTCAAACATTGCCATAAGTAAAAAACATGCTTAAGGCGCTGTGATTGCAGAAGCTGTATCCGTTATCAGTCGTCATGACGTCATGGAGGATTCTGCTTGACCAATCTACAGTACTAAGCATGGCGGTAAGGCAGTTAAAATCTGCAAGAAATTTAAGGCAAGTACTACTTTGTCATCAATGAAGACCTGTTGAGTGTTACGGAATTGTTTTGTGCAACAGTAACATGCCTTAAATTTGTTATAGATTCAAAGACAGCACTAAAGCACTATCATTGAAATATCCGATAGACATATTCAATTAGGCACTTAGGAGATTTCACCCATTTAACATTTATCAGTTAAAGAATTATGTAGAAAGAATAGGGAGCAGCACTTTCTATTGCAATATACCAATTGCAGATTTACTTGCATTGGACGGGAACTATATTATACTGGAACTATATTACCTGTGGTTATTTTAGTACTAATAATTCAAAGAAACTTGGCATTAAAAGGGCATAACTTGAATACTTGATCTGAATGTCTTTAATGACATTTTATGTGAGAACTTTTTTTTTTCCCCCCAAAAGGACCTCTGCTACCAGTGAGAAAAGGTTCTTAACCTTCAGCATGTGAGTAGTACAACATCTATCTTTATAAACAAAAAATGCAACCAAAAGTTGCCCCAGATAAGGGCTTAAGTGAAGTTTTCATATATGATCTTCCTACATAATCTGAGTCTAACAAACACTGAACAAACCTCCTCAGGCATTAGTGTTAGAAATACCAGAAAAACCAGAGAACTGCAACAACAAAGAAATCTGTAAAGCAGCAGTGGTTAGCAGCACTATTGAGCAACATACTCTTAGGGCTCAGGCCACTTGTTGTGCCAAACCCTGCCGGACCTCCAGGAAAGTACCCACAATGCATCTGGACACATGCAACACAACATGCACTGGACAGCTGGGTGGGAGACCGTAAAGGCTTTGAGGGACTAGAGGGGTGAGTCTGAGCGGTAAATAACAGTGAGGGAAGAGACAACTGCTTAAGGGAAAGACAGAAAGAGAGGAATAAAAATTGTTTTAAAGTTTTAGGGTTATAATAAATTTGAGAAAAATTTAATCTGCAAAGGGCAGAGGACATTCCAATATTTATACATTTTAATCACCATGAAGGGCTATCTTAAGCAGTTTTAAGTACATTTTTCTGGGATGGCAGGAGATAAGAGAAAGGTAACAATGTTAATAGAAGGGGCAGAAGGTAGAATAAAGCTCTCGCTAGCTAAAGACACAATCAGAGGAAGCAAATATTCATTAGAGGCACAGAAGCCAGGAGAAGATTCAGCACTGAGACACTGCAACAGGGTTAGTTTAATAGAAATTGCATTGGGCAACTGTCCCCAAAGCCTCTCGGTGCCAACCACCTGCCCCAAAATAGCTGTACATCTAACTATGAACAATAAGGTAGGCACAGACCAAGCAGTTGGTAATACAGCTTGGCACGCAGACACCGGACGAGAGAGACTGCAGCAAGGGTTTCACGTGATCGTGTGTAATGTTCGTCCACACCTTAGTCTTCGCCTTGGGGCTGCCACCATCCGGGCCTTCTTCGTAGGCCTCATCGGGCCGGCCCGAGTTGAGCCACCGTGTCTTCTCGCGCTGCTGCCTCTGAAAGCTGTGCTTGAGAGGGGAGCGCGCGCCTGACTCACTGTCCTCTGCGTACGAGTACCCCGTGGCTGACGGGGGGATCTCTACATCACTGTACTTTTTAGCTTTGTCACGCAACGCAGGGCACCGGTAGGGGTATCCTGTTCTGTACCCCTGGAATGACAAGAGAAATTAGTTGGAAAACAGTTTCTCTGAGAGTTTATATGAGGGATGGGGGGGTTCTTCAAATCTGGGACAGCCGCACACAAAAAAAAAAAAAAAAAAAAAAAAGGTACATCTTTTCATTTTCCATTGCGAAAGCAAAAGATAAAATGCTGCCACTTATCCATCCACAAGCACTTCCTTTACAGTCAACTCCATTTAAGTGCACATCAGACAACAATACACTCCGCTGTACTCTACAAGACATTACTGGTCCCGTTTAAATGTTTAAATGTAATGGTTTCTCAGTGCAACATGCTCCACCTTAATGCACTTCAATTATCTGCACAATCCAGATGAAAACACAGTGTTATATGATCCATATCTGTCTCTTACAATGTAAAACACACTGATTACCTGTAAATGTTTTTTTTCCTATGTTGCTTGAGAAAGATGTGTCATCTATTCTGGTTGTAGCTTGTATATAACAATGGTTGTTTGTTGGTTGTCATCAGCACTGAATGTTTTCATTTACACTTTAGGGCCACCATGCCCTTAAAAAAGTCAATAATTTGGCCGTAACCTTGAAATTGGTTTTGAACCCCTTACTGTATTTTCCAAAATGCACTTGCTTTCTCTGTCACCAGGGTTTATGTCTTAACACAGCACATTTTTGATTCCCTCTTAGGGATGACCATAACAAAATGCTGCCATTTAAAATAATGCCATGAAACAGAAATACTTCAGAGCATCTTGTGGTTGCATCAGAATGATGCTGTAGCTAGTCAATAATTCCATCTTCATTACATGCACGTATTTGGTATTTTAACGCACAGAAGCCAATTTTGGGCCGCACTCCACCAAACTACACAATGCTACAGCAGTCTCAAACCCGTGCAGTTAAGAGGAATCGACTCTACAAAGTTAAATAAATCACTTCTGGTGGGTACAAGGCTGTATCGAGTGTTTTATTCGCAAGAAGCAACTGAAGGACAAGCAACCCATGGAGTCAAATTTCCCGGCCTACCAGGTTATCCAGCATCCTCATGAGTGCTTCAAACTCCTGCTCTCCGACCTGCCATTTGGGATGGGTGCTGGTGCCATCCCCAGTGGTCTCAGAGCAGCGAGGTCGGGCTTTGTACTTCCCCGGGTCCAGCATGACCAGGTTCTCGGGTCCTCCTGCACTGGCCATAGTGCGCACCTGGAAACCAGAATAAGTTAACAAGTGAGGCTCAACTTTGTCTTCAAGAAAGTGGCCTGGAAGAACTGTCCCTTAGAATGCTATTATGTTCACATTCTACTGGTCAAGGTTAGGATCTGTACAGGGAGAATCGGCCATAGATCAGTCAATGAAGGTAGATAATATTTTGTGTCAGTAGGTTTGCCACTATTCAGATATAGCAAGTCAGAGAAGAGGGGGATTGAAAATTTTAATGAAATTACTTACCATTTTAAACACAAAATCTCCCTTATTTTTAAGACTCGAGGGTTGGATTCGGTATTTGCTGTTTTTTAAGGTAAGTCACTCTCAGCTTTGAAATACACCATTCTGGGGGCTGCTAAACCAATCAGCTGTGTTCTAACCTGAATCTCACAAGCTGTGACCAGGTTGTGGATGTAGTAAAAGGCTTCCTCCACGGTCTCCCCAACAGAGACGAGTCCATGGTTTCTCAGGATAAGAACCTGCAAAAGGACAAAATTGCTTATCACTTCACATGTGTTTTGTCAAACAGTGAAATTAAAATGGGAAGGGAAACCCTTCTACACAAGTACCTTGCTCTTGGGCCCCAGATTCTTCTGTATCAGAATATTCTCTTCCTGGTCCACGAGGATGCCATGGTAGTCATGATACGCCACCTCACCAAGGGACAGTGCCTCAGGAGAGATGGGCAACAGGCCGCATTTCATTGCAGACACCTGAGACAAAGGGCAGACAGGGTCACTGTGAGATAGGGGTAACTTGGCACAGTTTATAGTTTACAGAAGCAGCTATTAATTGAATGCTTTAAGAATGCAAAATATGCTCTCATTTTCCAGCAGAAAATGGCTACCAAGTCAACTGCATGTTTTTCCAGTGACAATGATAAGAATCATATAGTACAACAACTCAAATGATCCTTTAGTAAACAAACACAACATACATTTCTGGTTTGTTCCACAGTTAAACACAACTAAACATTTGAACCAAGCTAACATATGATTCACATTGGATATGATCCATACTTTATGGAAGCTAATGAGCCATACTGAGAACTAATGGATGTTAAGTTTCTGCTTACATGAGTTACAGGCAAAAAAAACCACTCAATTCCACAGGATTTTCCATATCAGCATTTTCTCTGTGGCTGCAGTCCTCTATATTTTCAGTACTTGAGACCATAAAACATGGTGTACAATTACAATCTTTAAAAAGACTGTTTCATTTTTTTATGTCATCATACTGCCTTGTCTTGTTTGGTTTTAAGAAACCTCCTGTTTAGGACAAAAAGGTTTTCCATTCATTTATTTGTATATACTTATGATTTACTTTAGAAGACATTGTACACATGTACACTGTACACATCCCAAATGTGATTAAATCAATGGAGAGCTGCATCCAAAGGATCATGCATTTAACTACACAAAAAAATCTCATCAGGTCTATTCCCACAGTTACTCTCAAGGCTACCAGTGTTCAGTCTGAAAATTCCAACTCTGAAAATATTTACATATCTGTGGTTGCAAGAGTTAGTTAGGGTCCTAGACCTGCCTTGACATCTTAAATTAGTTAAGCATGTCTACAGTGAAATTTCACCAACTGCAAATGTCTTTTCAGACAAGCACTGAGCAGTAAAATACTCCTTGGACTGGACTGACCATGTTTGACTGCCTGTGGAAAGAAAGAGGAGAGTGCGTACCGCAGCTCCAGCAGGGGTGTGGACGTGCACGATGCACTTGACGTCGGGCCGAGCAGCATAGATGGCTGAGTGGAGGGTGAACCCGGCCTGATTCACCCCCAGGTTGGTGCTGCCTCTGTCCACTATCTCCCCTTGGAGATTTATTTTCACCTGGAAATGAGTTCAGATGAGCATGAGTATAGTCTGACTATATTCAGTCACTGAAACCTGAGCCACATTAATACAGTACACAGCAGGGTTTCATACAGCAACGTACAGCAAAGCTGGCCAGTGATTATTGGGAACATCATGACTCATCACCTTAAACAATTAGCTGAAAATCAAAAAAATGTCTTAAATGTCTATTGAGAATTCATTAGAATTACTTTTGAATGATAATTCATGTGCTTGCCCTCACTTGAACTGCAAAGCAGCAAATATCAAACATCAATGACAGCACTAACAGACAGCACTTGGGTCAAAAGTATGCTAACGACATATCCTCAAAAACAGAAAACAGGATGTTGCAATCTAAACACTTACCTAGTAAAATTTAATTCTTATCTCAATTAATGTGTTTATACTTATATTGTAGAAATATTGATGATCACAAGAGTGATGGTCAGAATGAAAATCATCAGATAATAAAATGAAAACCCCTGCAATTAGAGTAAATGTTTCAAATGCCAAATGCAGGCATAATCTGTAAAATTGCAGTTTAAAGTTTCTTTAAGGATAAGCAGCACACACAAACACATCAAGCTCAAGCTAAGCTCTAGTCTTAGAGGTGTAGTAACTGAGATAGTACAGACATATTATATCACAAACTCCCTCAGACCAGACAAACATCAATTCCAAGCTGACATATGGAATGGAGCCAAAAAACGTACTCAGCAGCACAGAGCCAAACTGACTTCAGCGGACAGTACTTAAATATTTTCAGTTTCTTGCAAATTAGAATAGCTTGAAACAAAAATTATACTCCCAAAACGTAATTACAGCACATACCTGTGCACTTAAAAGTCACCAAAACAGCACACTAGGCTAATGAGCAGTCTGCAAATGGGTTATCTTGGGAAAATATGAAATTTCTTTAAAAAGAAAATCTTAACAAAATCTCAGAACCACTACTCATGACATGAGATGGAACAATTCAGGAAGCAGTGTTCAGAAAAGGGAATGGAACAGAAAATCAAATCTAAAATCTTTTTGCAAGGTCTACATTCCAATGCAAAAACACAAGCATAAACTTGCTCTGGCTGCATTAATCCATGCTAGCCCCCGGTGCTTACACACATGCATACACACAGATGTATACCTCTCATCCATAGCCTATAATGCACACACAGGTTATGTGTTTAGAGATGCAACATTATTACAATTATTCTGCATCTTACTATACTCTTTTTGGGGAAAGCAGTAGAAAATAATACCCAGTGCAGTTGCTTATTTAAATTTGCGGCAAACAGATACAATGCACTAAATTGGAATTTTAAATGGTTTTCAGGCCTACAGGTATTTCAAAGGTTCCAAGGATGCTGGATGTTTAAGTAAGAACCAGCATTCTCTGATGTGAGTCAAGGGTCAAGGATATAAGGATTCCTCTAAAGAATGTCACAGCCCTAGATTACGCCTATATGGCTCGACTTACATAAGCACATTATCTGAGGCATAGATTTAGTCTGTTGATGGAAGCTGAATCAGTATGAGCTCAATCAAATGGAAGAGAGAAAATGGATACAGAACTACACATGTACTACAACTCCAAAGACTAATATAAGTGCAAGTATTCAAAGGAAGATCTTTTCCTTTGAAAGTGATGAATGATGACAGCTTCACCTATTCATAATTGTAAATCAATTTCCTTTATGGATGGCCTAATAGACTGCATCCTAATTCTTAACAGGAAAAGATGAGTATTGTTTTTGACTGGAATGAAATCGATTTGCAGAAGGGCGAACATTCCCAAGTGAATGGTATTGAGGATGACTCTTACCAAGCTGGATGCAGAGACCTCACTGTACAGAAGGCCGAATGGGACGATCAGAAAACGTTCCTGCTCAGAGTTCAGTCTGACCTGCAAGACAAGCCAGGCATAACTAATCAACAGCAGAAACCATACACAGGAGTTATGGTGTTGGATACTGTCACACACAGAACCTGGAATTTACATCCTCTCATCACAACAACCATGCTGACGCCTTCAGACATTTTATTTTTTCATTTTGTTGTCAAACACTGACATAAAAAATGGAAGCAGGCACCAGGAACTGATTCAATGCAGCTGCATGTCCTGCCAGCATGATCTGAAAGCCGACTTATTGGATTAAGACCGGCTTATTCAATCATTAACCCCCCACTCCCAACCGCCGTCCAATACACATCTCAAACCATGCCCTACCCAATTCGCCATTCTGTCTGCTTGGCTGGACATGTTCCACAGGAAATAATGCCCATCAGGACATGTAAAGTAATTACAGAGAAGCCACACGAGGGTTGTACACTGTTCGCTGCAGCCAAGAGCACTGAATCTTCACAAAACAGCTGGCTTAATTATATTTCATTACCACTTTAGGCTTCAGCAATTCACTGCAATTAGAAATTTACTTTTTCTTTAATTAATTCTTCCATCACATTTTGACACTGAATTGTACACGTGCTGTGTACACAGATGTAAAAAATTCTCTTTGTCTACTCACTCCCTCAAGTCTTGAGGTGATGAATTTATGAGACAGAGGTTGTGGTTTTGTTCTGTTTGGTATGGACCGGGTCCAGACAGGAGCGTTTTAAGTGCCGGAAAAGAAAGCTGAAAAAGCCAAAGTAAAGCCCTGTGATCTTGCGATATTAGAGAGGCTTACTGTTAAGTGGTTGTAAATGAGCTGTGACCAGCTGAAGAGGTCGGTCAGGCGGTAGAAGGCGGCCAGCTTGCAGCGCAGCAGTTTCTCGCCCTTCTCGTAGGCAATGGAGTCAGAGCCACGGAGGTCATTCACTGGGGTCACCATGCCCAGGCCTGAAAACCAAACACCATGACATAAAGTCATCTCACAGGACGGCACATTTAAGGGCTGCAAGCTCCTGCATGCTCACATATAAGGCAGCAGAGAAAGGATATGCTCACAGACACTCATATTGCAGAGCACACAGAGGATATGTTCACGCACAGGCTTGTTGTAAAGTACACAAAGGATGTTCACAATCAACCATGTTGAAGGGTAAAGAGTGAGCAGGCAAAATGACAACACAGATGTTGTCAGGAAAATGTTTGAAAAGCAAAAGAAAATAAGATAAATATAGTGTGATATGTAACCTGATTTATGATAAACACCAACTAATATATGACTAATAAATGAAAGTTCAGTACGTTGTTATGTTACCACAGTAGCTCATGTTGTATGTCACATCAGAGAGAGTTTGGGGCTACACTCACTCATGTTGAGGGCAGCCATGCCCCCCTGTGGCGTTGCCGGGAACATGGTGGGGACGCTCGTGGTCATGTAGTCAGCAATCTGCTGCAGGGCAAGCAGGCTGGTGGGGTTCTTTCCCTTCTTCAGCTGGTCCTGGATCATGGTCTCCAGCTCATCGCAGAAGGCCTGCAGAACACAAAACGCCATCAACGAAGTTAAGTCGTTTCTCCTGCAGTGATGACACGGCAACCACCACAACCCAAGCCAATCAAATTCATTCAGATCAAGTCTATTTCCCTGATCCAAATATTCTTCTCTTTGATTTGCCTTAAGTCTCTTCATGAATTTAAAGACAAATGAGGAACCTACTGGTAACACAGGCTTCAGGGGTGGATTTAGGTTGCCATTCTTCAGTTCAGTTCATCTGGTTTCTCCACGGGCTAAGCATCCCATTAAATACTAAAGTGGAAACTGTCCCATTTGCCAAAAAAAAAAAAAAAAAAACTCAATACCAATACGAAATTCTCCCCCAAAGTTTTTTTTTCAGAACTTTTTTGACTGACCTAATTTTCAGGCATTCATTTTTGGAATGTCTGTATTCACCCAGAGACAGTAGTGTAATGAGTGAAGACAGAGCAATTCTCTGGATCTGTCGTTTCTGTTTCCAGCACAGCTGCTCTCTGCCCCTATCCGTCCAGCCGTAAAGCAGCTCGTCTCGACGGCGGCCACTCTCCCGGCCTCTTCTTCACGCTCCTCAGCTCTGTGCGTCATTCCACAGCAGCAGAAAGACTGCCGTTCTGGTGTCACTGACAGGAGCCGTTTGTAAACACAACTTATTTATCTGCAGACTGGCCTGAGACAGTGTGTGTGTCTATTACGAGGAGTGAGAAACAGAGGCACTTTTGATCAGATAGCCCTGTCACATCATGTACTAATGGAGAGAGGGAACGAGTTGTACAATCCACAACACAACGGCACACAGTTCTGCCTAATGTACTACGCCTTCACAGACTGATGTTCATTTTCTTATGCTTGCTGTACTTTTTCATATTTAGCACTAGAGTATGTTGAGACAACACATAAGTCACAATGACAGAGCAGATTCTATTACCCTGATATTTCATAAACTTGTCACTTCTATAATCAATCACTGGCTGAATGGTAAAATGTGCAAAAGTGTGCGAGTGTATGTGCATGCACATTTTTATGGGTGTTTGCATGCCAGAGTAGATGCACAGGTGTGTGATTGTAAATGTACGAGTGCTTGACTGCATGTGTGTTTTGATATTGTGCACTGTATAAGCCCATGACTGACCGGACTCTGCAGGATCATGGACACTCTCTTCCTCTGCTCCATCATATTGAAGTCCTGCCGTAGGTCGGGGGCCATGTTCCTCTCGCGCTGGTACTCTGCGCTGCTCTCGTCCACGCGGTCGAAGTAGCGCTCCTTGTGCGGGGCAGTGGTGGGTGGGGGGGCCGTCACCACCCCGGCGCTTGAGTCACCATTCATCGTGGTCTCAGCTCCTGGTGAGGGGGATGAGAGGAGGCAAGGGATTTAAGGACTGCACTACATATGTAGCCTCAAGACAAGTCACAGACTGCCAAGTCCTCTCAGCAATGGAAAAAAAGCAAACTGTTGTTTAGCAACATTAAGTCATGTACTATGCAATTATTTCTTGTTGTTCAAACAGCATATGGCCCAGGGCTCTCAATTGATTTCTTCTGCATTTCCTCCCTCTCCATCCACATTATTATTTAATGCTAAATGGAGCAAACTGACACAGGAGTGAAATGTCTTCTTTTATCCCTCTTTTAACCCCATGCATGAATCGGTTTCCTCAGGAGGCGGATGCAGCCAACCAGATGTTCAGCTGCTGCTGGCTTGGTTTGTAACGGCACACCTCTCCAGAGACTGTCGACCCGCCCAGCCCTGTCTGCAAGTGGGTGTGGGCTACAGGAAGACAGCAGTTCTGCCTGAGCGAAACCACACGGGTGAAAAAAATACAGCTACCTCTGAAAACTGCTGAAACATCATTTCAATGAACCTACATTAAATACATTTTGCTTTTATTTTTACTTTCTCTTTTTGGAGAATCCCATAAATTCACGATGTCTGAGCCATGCAGTATGGATAGAGAAACTGACTGATTTAAATGGGATTGCAGGGGTTTTCTGATTGATAAAAGCCTATTTGTTAATGTCGCCCGGCTGACCGGAGTGCATTTGCGGAGATAATGTGCTTTCAGAGTGTCCATTAACTGCGCAACGACGCCTTCCGAAGACAAAGACGCCATTAGAATGGCACTGAGGGAGGGCGAAGACTCTGCTGTGCCACTCCGATGGACAAACTAGAAAGCAGTTCCGTTTCCCTGAACCCATTAGTCTTCCAGGCTGCATCTCTTCCAAAAAACTGCAGTCGCTGCTGCTATAACAACCACAGAGCACCCTGGAAACATCTATGGTTCACAGCAGAAGCCCCAGATCTCAAAAAACCAAGAAAGCATGGAAAGCTTATGACTATGTGGAGCTGTGATAAAATCAACAGAAAACAACATAATACTATCTTGGATAAACCAGGATTTCCCAAAACAGCACCAGGAGAATATTAATATGGAAAAACATAAAATCCAAAATGGTTTATTAAATTAATTTAAATTATTGACATTCATTAACAATTGTGGGAATAACTGTTTTCATAGGTCATTTTCAAGCATAAAAACAATATGACAGCGTCAGTATTGTCAGTGCCAATGTCAGCGCTGCTTCTGCACTGTGTTACTTTCTGGAGACGACACAGTGTTGTCTTTCTGATGAGAACTGTTTTTACAGAGGGTCTAATTGGAAACCACATCAGCTGAAGAACCTCTCAATAAATTTATAGCAATTAAGCAAGCTTGTGTGCCAGTTTCTCATTAGGAAAAATAAAACTCTGGTCTTTCAGCTGTAATTAATAATATGGTGAATTTCCAGCTTTTACCAACTGGAACATAATGCTGCACTGTTTTTGCCGATCCACTTTTGTGGCCTTCCACCTTTTCAGCGGCGACACCCCCCTTTAATTCAATGGGGAATCAAGCATCCGTTCGTTCCGTGCTGGAAAACATGACTGGGCCGCTTTTAAATGGCCGTGGTCTCTTGGTTCTCGGACAGCTCTGACTCAGCACTCCTGAGTGTGTAATGTCTTTGTTGAAGTTTTGTTTCTGGTGGGAGGATACAGCGGTGCAATCTATGTGTGACAACAAAGGAGGAGCACGCCTCTACTGCAGCTTTTGAAAGTCCAGCAACCCTTCATTAATGCCAAAGTTTCAAGTGGCGGTCTTGGAAGTTGTTACTATGGAAACAAAGTGCTTCTTAATGGAATTTCGAGGAACAGCCTGCTGGAGCTGGGAAAAGAATCACACAGCATCTTTAATCAGGCTGGGGATCGAAACCATTACATTAAGAAAACCTAATCATCAGACTTGTAAACCTATTTAAAATTTCAAACTGATTATTCCTTGACTACTATAATCTTGCATATTCAGTCAACCAAGCTCCTGAAAGGCCACATGCGATAACAATGGAATTAAGAGTTAAAGATTTCATAAGGTCTGATGGCTTTAGTTCTCTGAAGAAAAGGAGTAAGAGGAAACAAACATCCACCCAGCCCTCTCAGCCAAGTAAAAACAAATGGCAGTCCTGTTTATTCACAGTAAAAACAAGACACGGATTGTGTCATCAGCAGACCCTCTTAGGTCTGTTAAACAGGAATATTTATCCATGATTAATACAGCAAAGAAAATGCACTGTGGATCTATGAAATCCATCAAAATATCAATCAGATGTCAAACACAGCAGACTCCACTGAATACTGGACTTTTGCCCCTGTATACAGATATGTAAAAAAAAAAAAATGCTCTCTTGGGTTATAGCTAAACAGAGTGCAGGACCTCTCCAAATCTTATGGAGCGACCATGGCTTGCGGTGAAGACAATCCGTGACTGGACTGGCAAGCAGCGCCCATAAATTTCCTTCAACTAAAGAACCGTTTCAGGCTGGCCTCCTTTTCTTTTCTTCCCCCTTTTGGCTTTTTGGCTAACCGCTCATGTGTCACCCCAAATATGCCATTGAGACTTTCTGTATCTGAGGAGGACATGAGAAATGGTGTATTACCTTTGTGTTTAAAGTGGTTTACAGCTGGTGTGTGAGCTGTGCCGTTCGTCTGTCTTGTGGTAACATGGTCATAGCCCAGATGTACACAAGACAACGCGGCGCACCAAGCCACTGGTACTGGAGCCGCTCAGTTTACAGGAGCGTGGTTTGCTCCTCAGTTTACTAAAGTGACAGCTCGGGTTGCTTCAGCACTGGCCTCGAGTCTAAGGCCCCAGATTCACACCATGCCCTGTCAGTCAGGGGCATTCTCACACCCCCTACATCTGAACACATGCCAGAAAAACAGCCCTGTGCAGGCTGACACAGATACCACAACCAGAGACAGGCACAGCTTTAATCACAGAGGATAGCACACATCGATACAGACGCAAAGGCAAAGTCATGTGACAAGTTAACTGCCACTCACAGACACAGACTTAAGCATACCTTCAGCCACACCCTCACAGACAATAACATGATATGCATGACACACATCTTCACACACACACACACACACACACACACACACACACACACACACACACACACACACACACACTCACACACTCACACACTCACACACTCACACACTCACACACTCACACACTCACAATCACCTCGGTCAAACAAACACAGGCCTTTTCATATCCCCACATCATCAGTTAAGTGAAGCCATAATCAGATTATTTAAAATAATTTAATCCTGCATCAGTGATTTTCTCCCAATCCATGTAGCAAGTAAAGGACTGAGATAGGCAAACCTATTGGGTTATATTGATTGCTTTTTCCAGGGTATTAAGATTTTGCCTGCAACGGTGGTGGCTATAAAGCACACTGCATAAAGTCTTATAATACCTTAACCCAGGCAACATTATTTAAAATCAAATTCATTTGCAATACATGTATTTTTCTTCGAGCACATGCAGACAGTCCATCTGTCTTCACTGTCGTGACATTCTCTAAGCATCCCTTCTACACTGAAAAACAATTCAGCTTCGTAAGAGGCAAGTCTATCTATTGCATCGCATTAATGCAGCTCTTCCCTATGGACACGAATCACAGTGAAGCGCAGACCCATCACCACCCACGTATCACTACCGCACAGAGGCATACTTCAAACAAATAGCCCTCTGCCACCGTGCTTCCCTATTCGCTGGGCGCCTCTCACGAAGCAATGCCTCATCTCTCCACCCCCTCCACGCACTGGCCTACTCTGACCTTAAAGTCAAACTGGACACATACCGCACCACTGCCCTTTATCAGCCCTGCTCTGCCTCATGAGAAACAGAGAGAGAGAAAGGCCTGTCATACCACTCTGCTCATTGGCCTGAGAGATGAGATGGTGCTCAATACTGCCAGAGCGAACATGACCAACCCTGTACCAGCTCTCACTCTGTGTCGTCTCATTTCTGGACGGCTGCATATGCTAATTTACATGTTGAACACTTACAGGGATAAAATATTAGCCAATACAACTGAAAACTCCAGAGTAGAGTTCTAATGTAAACTCAGACTGGTTTTGCAATTAATACAGTGTAACATGTGGGTCATTTTTGGATTTTAAAATGTCACACATGCTTCGGTCACCCTCATCTTCATCTTTCTTCCACTCAGGAGCCTGAAGCTTTTCACCTCCTTTTAACATACATACTAGGACATGATGCAAGCAACAGATGTACAGAAAAGGTAAGGTTACAGTTTAGCCATGTGTAATTTGGCTATGTGTAGTGTTAGCTTGACATGTAATGTTTTGAAGCCTCACTACATGACTGTAAAGTGTCTAAACCCCCCTTTACAAATTGCACATTCAAGGTTCAAGTGAGCAATGGTGAAATTTTAAGGATCTGCTTCTCTTACAGTCACTATGGAAACCAGGCACATTCCATGAAAACCAGGGAATAGTCAGATTACATAATATTAAAATAATGCCATTCAGCTGAAAACCCAAAACCCTCCGAAGCAAAGGAATCTATTATTGACAAGTCTGCATGGCTACTGTACTTGAACAGTAAACATGAATTCAATTAAAACATACTTTCCTAAATTAATGCTTACATTAAGTTTTTAAACCACAGTGAAAGACTATTCGCTGAAACAAAGAAACAGACCACACATAACATTCTATGACACTTAAGTCTATATAGCTTCTCAGCTTAATAGAATAGGTGAAGAGTTTGGCTGTTCTGATGGTAAGATGGAAAAAATAAACTTCATAGTGCATGGTATGTAGATAACACAGCTCTCTCAGCGGGAATTCCAATTAAAATGGCCATCTACACACAATCAATTCATTCAACAAAATGTAGCTTACAAAAGGTTTAGAGATGAAAAAGGGTGCTTGAGCTGGTTCCAAGATTTTCCCTGCAAACACTGACACTGAAAAAGCACTGAAAGCACTCCTACTCACTGGCTCCAGGATACTGCAGAGATCAGAGGAAGCTGATGTGGGTCCACAGGTCAATGGCACACACAAGAGCATCCTGCTCCATGTTTCCAACAATTTCATTTTAACGCAAGCGAAAATGACATGGATATTTTGGAGTAGGAAGTATATTTTGTGTAACATCTGGGGCATAAATTACAATAATTACATTAGAAAAAAGCAAATGTTCTATTCAATGGTGCTACAAGCCAGGTATGTGCAGTTAGACTGACCTTTCTGAAAGGACAAAAAGAAATTTAAATGTCCAATTATGAGCAAGGAGTTAGAATATTATCTACAGAAGACATTTTCTTCTGCTTTTCTTCAACAGCAGGTTGAGAGTGGTTTTAAAACTAAAGGAGCCAGCATAAAAAGTAGCCTGACAGACCCATCTTTTGACAACTAAACAAGTTTACCTAATCATTCGGGAAAATGACTGTCACAAATGCAGCTGCAAAGATATGCTAATCACTCGACGTTCCTTTGGTTTAAAAATAAAACAGCACATACTAGAAATGCACCAAGCAAGCCAAGTGTGTGCCAAGTCTTTTTTCGCTATTAATAGGTAGTTCATTTGAAAGAGGAATACTTCAGACAGGCAGTCTTCATGCAAAACCTGTAAAGGAAAGATACTGGACCTTATCTGTTTCCAGGACAAACACACACAGTCCTGCTGTTAAATTATGTGATAATTAAACCGGTTTACAAGTGAGATAACACAAACAGTGGAAAATAGCATCAAAATCAACCTGCCTTCCCCTCCTTTTATCTGCATAACATTTAAGCATCTATTCTGTGAAAACAAATATTGAGCCACACAGGAAATTCCAACTGCCAGTGGCAATGGTCAAGGCTGTTAGTGAAAACAAAAAAGATCACAAACCTTCTGAAAGCCTTCATGAGAGTTACATTTGCCGTTGTTTTGCCTAAAGTTGCAATTCCATCAATAAATAACACTTTAAAATAAATAACTGCATCTGTGGAGCCAGTTAGATGAACAAAACAAAGCCAAACCATTATACTTTATATTTTGTGCAGTTTAAACCAACTTAACAAAAATATTAGTGTCAATTCACATAGCATGTTCTGCATGAACAGGCAAGTATGAAATGTACACTCATGAGCCAATTACTTGTCAATTGCGGCAGACTTATGGCATGCATATTTAACAGTGAATTGGGTTTCATTGTGGTGATGAAGATCCCTTTCAACATGTTTTGGGAGCAAACATAATGTGACTTTGTATTATTCTGTTGATGTTATAAGAATGTAGGCTAAACTTTATTATAGCACAGAGGCATTTCTGGTACTATCAATTTTTTAAAATTCAGAGCTGGAGGCAATATTGATTAGCAAAATTGGTCTTTTCAAAAAACAAACAATATCCCTCAACAACCCCCGCCCCCCTTCTTGGGCTGAGAATCGAGTTCAAAAGAAAATTATTTCTGTGCCAGTAGGCCTAACCAGTGAATTGGTTTTTATGGACACTTTCATTTATAAAGCAAGATCATTCCCCCTCACTGTTTTAGCAGCAAAGCTAAATAAAAATTCAGATATCATTTACCCAGACTATTTAGAGGACCAGCCAAAACTTGTTGGCCAATTTGTAATGTTTCATTAATCGTTATATTTCTCAGCAGTGGAATTTTAAAAGGGATGGGCAGCAGCTAGGAGCTATTTTTGACCAATAGCACCCAACAGGTCATTAAAAATTTACACATTTAAAGTGCAACAGCCCTAAGGAACATTCAGAAAAATTTAGACTTTAAAAATACAGATTATACCACTTCAGAAGTGGAACTCTTTTCAGCCATGTTCTTCACGGGCAAACTACGGTCAGTTTCTAGATGAACAAAAGGTGCAAAATAATGTATGTCAACATAACACGCCCTAAAAGTTGAAGAAAAAACATTTAATTTGAGTTACCAGCATCAGAATAAGCACACTTCACTTTCAAGACCAGAACATCCCTTCCTTTTCTGTTGCACTGGTTGGCAGAGTACAGGTTATGCTGAACAGATGGCTGTAAATTATTCTGCCAGACTGTGAAGAAGGGAGTATCTAGAGCATAGCATGTTCAACTGGTGCACCACAGTGCCTGCTTCTGTTTGAAGACTTCCACTAGTTTAAACACTGGCCTAAGAAGCAGATTACTGAGCAAATGGTGTGGAATAAACACATATTGGAACAAACATCTCCCAATCTAACACTCAGCAACTGTCAAACTCACCGCATTATAAAAGAATCAAAAACCCATAACATTATTAATCTCAATCATAAAAACACAAATTGTTAAAGCTCAAGACAAAGTATTCAGATGAAATCAAACCTACAATAAATGTTAGGACTCTTACTATCATTTATGCAAACTTTATGTAAAATATTGGTTAACATGAGCAGTAATCATCAAAATATCATGGTTTTTCCATGAGAAGGTGCGATAATACCACAAACAACGAAGATTGACATTGAAACGTATAGCCATATTCCTCACCAACTACCAGAGCATGGTGTTATCTACAAAATGATACAGAGCTGTTACAACGGGTTGTGGTCAGTTAGAAAACAACGAAAGCGATTCTTTATCTGGGTGTCACATTTCAAACTCTGAAGCTGCAGGGGTCCCTGTAAAACTAGCCTCATTGGTGACACTACATTCAAGAGAAAACAAGTTGCTTATTAATCCCATAGCATTAAATACAGCCAGTGAGAGCTCAGCCATGGTGCCTCAGCATGTGACATAGATGTGGAGCCATCATAACACATTACACTGCTGTGCATTGTAACTAGGTTAATCTTACTGTTTACAACTATTTGAACATGTGTGTATACTCTCAGTCTGCTGAAGGCAGCATTGAGGTCTATAGTATGTATCAGTGGAACACTTATGGTCTAATCCCAATGAACTCATCCAGACAGAGGGTTCAACAGGAAAACACTCACTGCTCAATGTTCTCTTTCAGTATACACATGCATCTGATAAACTGAAATATGTAGTCTCCACTCAATTTCCTTGTTAGCGAAAATCATTGACTGTTTTAAGATTTTCAGTTAGGCATTTAATAATGATATATAAAAGACTCAAGTTACACAGAAAAATTCATGTTACAGGCAGTTCAATTTATTTAATGCAGTGTGATAAATTTACCTAGATGCAATTTTTACCATGTATACCTGATTAGAGAGCAGAAAACACTGTTGTTTTGTTGTGTTGTGTATATAATCTTGCAATGGTTTTTTTACTGTTTAATGACCAAACTTCCTTTCAAACGTAAATTCTAATAACGCTGCCTACACAGGCTTCACTGGGTGAAAGAAAGGAAAAGAAAAGAAAAAAACCCTCAAAACGAGAAACACATTTTCATTTGTCTTCTGGGGAGGTCAGGGGTTTGGGCGTGGGCCGAACAGGAATACAAACACAGACTGAGAAGTGGAGCAAAGAGAGAGAAAATGTTTAAATGCGCGCAGCTCGACTGGGAGCAGGACGGGTCCAGAGGGTGTTACTTTCATTCCTAAAGAATCACGAAATCCAGGGAGTTACCCCCACACATTTATCTTTATGAGCTTTTAGCCTGTCTAATCCTCATGAAAAGGGAAGGGGGAGGGGAATGAGCATGCAAAAAAAAAAAAAAAAAAAAAACTCAACAGTGGATCCCCAGTACAGCGCTGACCTGAAATCAACACAAATCCACCGCAGCTGATTACATTCATTACTACAGCACGAGTACACTTTTCATCATCTGATTCTAATGCTCTTATCACGTCTTTTACAGCTGTCGCTGTCAGCTGTCGCTGTCTAATGATTCTCAGTGAGACCAACACAAAAGTGAACAGCAAAAAAAAAAATCATTGGTTCATACAGGTTGCATTTCATGACAATGTAGGTTCTATATTATCAATACCTCCCGTTAACAGTAAGGCATTTAAAGTACCTACAAAGACTTGCACTCACTTAACTGAACAATACTATTCAGGTGCCAAAATTATCATTCCAAATCACTATTAACCATGTCTTTAACGTCTTACACTTTAAAATGAACTCAATTAAAATGAATATTGTTAGAGAGTGGCAAGGCCCAAGGAATTCAGACGGATTTAAAAATTCACACTGTCACATTTTGAATCTCATGGACAACACTGAAATGTGATGCATAATTGGGCCTAGCACCTTCCAAGGAGGGAGGGATTTCAGCAGGAGGGACACAGAACTCTCATCGCTCACTACTTATTCCCACTGGCCAGCCAGGCACCAAAGCTCTGTCTGCACAAAGTTGCATGTCTTCGTCCAGCTCTTGATTCTGCAGTCTTGTAAAAAAGAGGCAGCGGTTGAAATCCCATACACAGGAGGAGAGTGCAAGGTTGACTGTGCTTATCTAGATATATGATAGCAAAGGATGCATCCATGAGCACAGCCGGTGAATGTTTCAGCCTCCCAATTAGGAGGAAAAAGCAAAAACAAAATGAAGGTCTGTGACACATCAATGCAGAACACACACAGAACACTAACATTACTTGAATCCTTACAGCGCTTAAACACAAAAGGGCCCTTTTAACTTGCTTACAACATGTATTACAGTTCCTGATAATTTACGCAAGGCCCCCGCAGCCTAAATGCAATGCCCTCCTTGGTACACCCAGCTCACCAGGATCACTCACATCACCATGGCAAATGCTCTGTGTTGCACAGCTCTGGCATGGACCGTGTGTAATACCAATCATAACATCACAATAAACTGTAACAGATATAGGTACACACAATTTACATTTGGTTGGGAATTACAACCACTGTGGGGTTGCAAGATCATGCAGATATGTAGACAAGAACAATATATTCCCCATAAACTAAAGCAGAAGAAGCCCACCTACAACAGGCATCACAATACTGAATAAGGAATGAGGCACATACTGAAATGGAGGTCATACTCAATAGGGAAGTGTTTTAAGAACCTGAGTGGCAGCAGGGTCCAGAGAACCAACAGTTCTTGCTGAAGCAAAAGACAAATGGTTTATTGTAGGTGTTCAGCAAAGATGCTAAGGGCAATTTCTCCCGCATAGGACTCTTTTTCTGTGACCCAGAATAACACCAGAACCATGTGGGACCAAAGGCAATAGGTTTCAAGCTATCGAACATTTAAAATTTGATAACTGTCCAATGTTAATGCTTTGTACAGCACAACAGTGAGCACACAAGTGTGCTATGCTCACATCATTACAGTAAACCCAAGATTGTTTTAGAATAATATTCTAGACCTAAATGCTGAAAGAAGATACTAAATACAACACACTTTGCCCACACTCTTTTTCATTAATATGAGCCAGTGTAATGTTGTCATTATAACACAAAAATCCCATTGGCAGGCAATGCTAAATGTCAGAATGTGAGCTAGTTTGCATGCAAATACAAATGTTGGTACCTTTTTCATTAATTATTTAAAAATGTAAAAGTGCACAATGTATAAGCAACAGTTGTGCTAAATGCATATTTTCCTTATACAGAAAGTATGGAGGGAAGTGCAACTGAACTTGGTAAAGGCTATGTGACATGCACATGGGTTCACTTGTCCTTTTGCACTCTCCCAGCATCCAGAGTGATGGTTGAGCAAAGCAAAACAGAGAATAAATTGGTGTATCTTCATTTGGAATACACAAATTCTAGAGTTGATTTAAATATTATGTTTAAAAAAAAAAACACAACAGTTATACGAGACATTTATTTAATTCATATGCTATAACTGTGCAGTAATACCAATGTAAAAAACAACTGGTGAGCTTTGTTTAGGCAAAATAATAATCAGGAACAAATAATTGATAACATGGTCTTGATAGCATTGTCAATAAGGTCAGACCTTATCAATTCCCAAGTTTTGATCCCTATCCCTACTTGGGACTGTCTTGGGCTGTCAGTGCAATGCTGGGTAAGGTTTTTTTTGGTGAGTTATTCAAATAACACATGTATGAATACCATGCCACTCCCATTCATTCTAAACATCTTAAGAATGTGTTACATGAGGTTTAAAGCCTTTTGGGTCTCCAAAAAAATGCACTTACAGTAGGCCTATACAACAACAAACAGAAGAACAGTGATGTCACATTAGAGTGCTTTTGCTAAATTACTTAATTGAGACTTGACCAGGATTTTTAAAAACTTTCACTTGTTTAAATTCAGGATTAAACAGCATTCGTGATGTTAAGAATGCACAACAATTACCTGACAGGTGAATATATATATTTTTTTTTTTCAAAATTTTGTTTTTCATTTGCAAAGCTAAGCAAAGACAGAGAATTCAATAAAAACATTAGTTCAAAAAGCAGTGCATTCATTGAGTCAAATATTTAATTTGGTCCAAATTAAAGCAAAACTCCATCTCTTCGTTGAGATGCAGTGGATATAACTGGAGAGGTCACATAGCTGGCTCACGGTTTACAGTCAGAAAGCATTTTTTAGGGAGGACCTTCCAAGACCATTTCTCAAATTGGCTGAAGGGAGGTGGATTTTGAAGCATATCAGCATAGCCTGTTATAGAGTAAACTGGAATAAAAACCCTTTCAAGCTGGAAAGAATATGAAAGGGTTAACCATACCATAAGTACTAACTTACTAAGTAACTACTGGTATTCTAGTCTTGGCTCCAGCTTCTCAACCTCTAACTAGACAAAGTTCATATAGCCCTTCACATGATAAAAATGTTGACTTGTTTAGTGCTTAACAAACTAAGTAATCCAATTGGCTTTTAGGGCCAATCATATTTCATAGTAGCTAGAGACAGTCTTTTTTGCCAGAAAATTATGATCATTGTGTATATTTACAATATAAGAGCCACTAGACAATTTTCCTGTTCTGAATAGCCCAACCCATTTCAAGTCCTGTCTACAAAACATTGTGATTCATCAGAGGTAGTAACCGACCATTCAGTTAGCAGCAAAGCACATCCCCAACGTTGGATAGGGTTATTCCACAACAGAGGAATCTGTTTCTAAGTTTTACAGTTGTGACCCTGACAAGTGAGGCTACCAGTATTGCTGTTTGCAAACATTAGAGGAAAAAAAAATAAACTAAATATATTTCTGAATAACTAACCGTTTAGGGAAGACTTAACTTATCATTCCAATGTTTAGGCTAAACTGTAAAAATACATTCTTTAACATTTTATTATAAGACAGTGAAATTATGAATTAAATGCAAATACAAACAACTAAGGGAAATTCTGATTTCATTCTCGGTCATTAATAACTATACTTATAATACTTTGATATTATTAATTTTACATATAAGTTTATAATTTGATTTTCCTGTCTGCAAGACCATTTGAATATTAAATCTTGGAAGAAACAGAAACTCTATGCACATCCCTAGTTTCAAAATAGCCCCATACTTGCACAGCAATGACATGAATATTTAGAATGTTGCTTAGCAGAAACATAGCCATGTGGCTTAGCTAGAGTTTCCAACATGCTAACATGACACTGGTATAAGCAATGTCGGGAAAAGTTCACATAAACTTTGCGCTTACAGGGCAGTCAACACTTATAAATGAAGCAAACTACTACTTTTTAACATGCCTAAATAACCATGCAACATGACATTCCTAGCTAATGTTTGTTTTAAAGATCAACATCCACAGAGAATTGCGCCTGGGTAGATAGGGCCTCACAGTGATCACTGATGATGTATGGAAAAATGTTATTTCTAACATCCAAGTTGATTTCACGTTTCTAAAATTGTATTGAAGAAATTAATACGTTATTGCTCAATCTTGAGCAGGTACAACAAACTGCCTCAAACCGGTAAAGAAAAGTATTTACAATTACAGTGATATTTTAATGCAAACAATGTTTTGGTGAAATAAGAATGTAATGTGCGAGCTTGCTTCCTGTTAGCATAATAACGAGATTATTATGCAACAGCATCTAAGGGTGTGGTAAAACGTTTGGACCAGCGTTTACATTTTACTCAAAACCTGTAAGAGCAAGTGTAATGAGCCCATGCAAAAAATGAAAGAAAGATCTTGCTGAGCAGTAACAGGTACGTTTTCACAAGCAAAAATTTCTCAATCGTCTCCATCAAGAAACTCCAATAAACTAGACCACTCTGAAACAAAGCTAAAGCTTGCCTAGATAAAATACCTATTTAAAATATCTATAAAATATATTTTTCCACATCATGTTCAGGAGCAACATTGCATTAATTCTGCTTCCTGAGTGAAAAATACATACCCTCGACAAACCCAAAGCACTTTTTTTTTTTTTTTTTTTTTTACAAATTTCACATATTTTTCCCAACTCGGAATGAAATTTTATTACACAGCATTTCGGAATAAGTTAATATTTTCACAGACTTCGCTAGAATTAGAATTTATCAGCAAGAACTTTGTTGATCTTATCTCAACTGACAACGGAGTGGCTTTCTGCAGTACATCATGAAGAAGCATTCCGATTTGAGAAATACAGGGAAACTTTATAACCATCGTTTGTATTCAGGTGTGGCAGATACTATTTGAACGTTTGACAAAAACGCAGAGAAAAGACTCGGTTTGGGCCGAACAGTATTTTGACGCTTCTACTGCTGACAACGACACTAACACGCAACGCTCGCCTATTCCCCTGTCAACATGCAGCGCTTGTTAACAACTTTTATTTAGCTATCATCTGTAATACATATAACTATGAGGCTTTGAGTTACTGTAGCTTCCAACAGAATGTAGGTGTGTAAGGCTATTTCAAGGGTCCTGCCGCAGTACAAGCAGCACACGGTTGACACAGCAGATACTGTGGCCTCGGTTATTCTGCTATTCAGATACAGTAACCTAAGCGGTTGCATCCGATCACGTCCGTAGACTTTAAAGGAACTGCTATCGCTACATCAATGTCGCCAAACAGTAAACAGCCTAGTACTGAAATACAGTGTTAAGGTATGGGCAAAACTAAAACCAATTGTACGCCCCTTCGTAGTAGCCCAGTTGTAGTAACTAATATGCTAGCGAATGCTACTAGCCAGCTAGCAAGATACATAGTAGGGTTTGCCACCAAAGGGTAAGAAACATTTCAATAATTTACAATCGCGGGCTGGGTAAACATGTTAAATTTAGCATGCAATGCACAGCTACTGCAGTAAACAGGTCTTACCCAGGTAACGATGGAAACACAACTACTGAACAGCTCCTCTTCGATGGGGTCTGGGGTAAGATTTTCACTATTTTTATCTACAACCCCGCTGTTTTCAAAAGGTCTGCTCTGGCTAGTTGTCTAATGTCGCTCCGCCCCTCTCTTACCCTCTCACTGGGGTGCGGCAACAGAGGAACCTAATTCAATAACGTGTTATCCTATTGGTTCTCCATGGTTCCAAACGAAGTATGCCAGCAATGAAGAACATGGTTGGGCTTTTCTCAGTGTAGGCCGCCGAAGTTTCCCCCGACGGGTGGATATTATAGCCCTTTAGAAAAATATCCCCCACGATTTGTAGCGTTTACAGAATAATTTTTTATATTTTTAGATAAGGCCTATTGTAAAGAGATACATTTTTAGCACAACTCCCACCGAGGAAAGTAAATTAATGTTTAATGCAACTACAAATTGCCATTTAACATAGTTTTAAAATGTGTTTATTATCACTTAAACCGCCAGATAAACCTAGCATTTGTGGCCAAGGCCTTCTTATACAAATCTGTGATGAAATTTGGGACATTTACACTGTCATTTTTAAAGCATGTGCTTACAAGTCATCTGTGAATTCTGCTTGAATACATGATGTCTCAAGGAATGACGACTTCACATAAACCATGGAAGTGGACAAAAATGTGACTGATAAAAAATTAAGATCAGCAGGCTGTTTCATGTAAAGCCAGGCTGTGAGCATGATTCAGACACTGGCGGTAATTAATATTACATAAACTAATCCGATGTACATCTGAGCCCATATGTCATCCCAGGTAGTGGTGTCAATCCAGGAAAACCCCAATGTACACATTGGTGTCAATAAAGTTAAATGCCTGTTAAATTATTTTTCAAATTAAACAGGACAAATAGCCAGTGACAAACCATTATCGTTATAACATGATTATGTTAAAGCAAAATCATTTATAACATACGGCCTTTTTAAAGAAGAGACCACCAAAATTAAGCCAGTTTCCTTCAGGTCACATATCATGACACAATAGCCTGATCCAGAGTTTTTTCGAATTTACCCCTCTGCTCAGGTCTCATGTAAGCGAAGTTCTGTTTTAAGAACGTTTCTGTTAAAATAATTAACGATTTGCTTTCTCTCTCTAGTCTTCTGTGTTTTCACTGAAATGAACCCACAAGCATCAATACGTTTTGCGGAGTCTCAGATAGGGATGAACAGCAAGAGAAAATGTCGTAATTGTCACTGCACAATGTCAATCGACACTCCACGGCAACAGATGGCAGTGGAACACATTTTCTTAACATCTAACATTTAACGGTTCACTGAAGAAGGATGTGGGCAGGTTTTACCTATTTAGTTGTGGAAAACTGATTGGATGATTAAAACTACGTACCACAGCTTCCTGACAGACCGGAAAAGCAGATATTTCGCACATTCTAGAAACACCAAAGCTGCTATATCGTTGTAGAAATACCAGTCAGCCAGATTGCTTGAAATCAGTAAGTATACTTTTACATTCAATTAATATAATATATCGATTGTATGTGCTATCAATGGATGTTTTCAGTGTGTATTTTATGTGTGTTTGTTTTAATGGCAGCCATTGTTTTGATGATAGGTTAGCCAGATTGGCTAACAAGTTTCGTTCTCCCCGTTTAAGACAGGTTTGTGCTGGTGAACATTTGGACTACTTAGCATCAGCCAGTGCCTGTGGTTCTTATGCAAGGAAGAATTATTCCATACTCCTATCAGTATCCAAATAGGAGCATTCTAATTTTGGATTAATGTAAAGAACTGTAAACAAACTTTGCTTCACTATTCGTTTTCCCATCTAAAGAACTAATTCCAAAAAGAACCTCTTGAGTCAGCTGATCTTGAAACTCAAAGATCAACAATAGAAATTATAACCTACATTTATCCGATTATTGTCATTCAGTATATAAACCAAACGAATTGTTAACTGGGACGCTGTAAGAAAATAGCAAGTTGTAGCAGTATGGAAAAAAAGTTACAAATTGGCAGAACATCACTTCACTGTCAGAGCTAAGAGCAAGGGACAGACCATCGATCTCTGTCTGGCCATTGAAATAGTGAGACACAAACAGCTGATATCCCAAAGAAAAGAGTGCACAAAAACATGTGAAATGCACATACAGTTCCATTTACACTGTAAACTGTTTACAGGGAAAACCTCCGCATTTGGGTGACGCATACATTGACTCTATCGGCTAAAGAGAAAGAGGCAAACAGTAACGACCAGGTTTATAAAAAAATAATAATATAATACTTTTTTATGTTATCTATTCCTTCATCATACTCTACGTGTAGTACTTCCACCTTTTGTACCTTCTGAGATTATGATATTTTAATGGGTGTTTTTTTTTCCTTCTTGTTATTGAGGCTTGTTATGGATGCAATTCTGTTTACAACCAGGATTTGTATTTTCATTCTTGCAATAATCATCCACTTGCATATGCTGACAGTGATGTTCCAGATCAACATTCAGGGCTTGGAATGTTGCTTACCTTCATTCTGTTCTGCTATATTGTTCTACTGCAACTAAATCTTACTTTTCTTCCAACAACTGTTCACAGTGTATTCTAGTAAGTAGATGGATGGATGGATGGATAGATAAGCATAATCATACAGCATCTAATGTCTAAATGACTGGCACAAAACACTCGATTTACAGGCTTTCTCCCAGCTCAACATCCATCAAAGGAATATCTTTACAATTGCTGAATAGATATGATTAAAATTTAGACGGTGGGTAAATGTAACTCATGTAATTCAATTTCCGTTTTACCAAAAAAGGGAAGCCCCCTTTCTCAGTATTTAAAATTATTTAGTATCTTTTTCTAATAAGTACTCTACTTGAACGTTAAAAAATAAATATTTAATTCAGGCATGTTTTATGTTTCAGTAGAGATGGATTCCCATTGCACCTGCAGAAAGAGGGAATGTGTCAAGTTTGATTTTTGTGCAGAGTTTTTGTTACAGTGCTTGGAGCATTTGTTACTATTCTTTCAACATCAACACCAAAATAATTCTCCTACACATCTTGAACACCAGATGAGAGCTTATAAATTGGGATGCACACAGCACTCAAATGAAATACTGTGCTGAATCCCTCTCATCCAATACTATAACCCAAGTAAAACAGAAATCAATTTAATAAATATACGGAATAAAAATTGCTGGAAGAGTTTTAACTTTTAATATTCACTGATTTTAAAAATTTGTATCATTGGTTTGATTGTAATCATACATATGACTGATTTTCAAAGTTTGGCAAGTAAGAGAAGTAGTAGTAAAAATGATTTTTTTCCATCTTATGAAATATTATAATCTCATCTGTGGGAGTATCTGAATTCAAACTGTTGGATCAGTCTGAATACTGCATTCCAAATAGTTTCTCAATGAAACTGTTTGGAATTCTTAAACATATATTTTAATTATAGGCTATGAAATTTATGTAAACGTAATGAAAGAAGCATTAGCTTTACGTTGTGTGTTTCTTGTTAATTTTACAAGCTTTCCTTTAGAACGTGGATTTGGGTCCAACCATGGTTTGCATTCCCTGCATCGTCATTCCTGTTCTTCTCTGGGTTTACAAGAGATTCCTGGAGCCCATCCTCTATCCCTTCCTCTCTCCAATCATAAGCCGATTTTGGACAAAAAAAGCAGTACAGGAGAGTGGAACGGGTGATGCGACATCTAATGAGAAGTGCAATGGGACATGCAAGGTAAAAATAAATAAATAAATAAATAAATAATGGGTTTTTTTGTGCTCCCAATATGGTTTCATTTCAGTTTTTAATCCTACACTCCAATACCAAACGTTATTATATTGATAAAAGTTCTGAAAGATGTTATAGCATTTGGCAGGAACGTGGAAAGTTTCACACTTTTTTGTGAATTTTGTTGTGTTTTTGTTCATAAATTCATGATATTTTGGTTTCATTGACAAGTTATATCCTACATAGAAAAATAATCCATGCTGTGAATTAATGTGGGAAATTTCATTTCAGACCGAATGCAATGGGAATGTCAACACCTCCACCATCAATGGACCAACTACAGTTTCAGATAAAAAAACGGACTGAAATTGCTCAGAACAGATTTTAAACCAGTGGTGATATTCACAGCTGTGACTATTTAGATTGCTCACTGTGATTGAAAATATTGTGTGGAAAATGTGTGGAGCAAACAGGAATTTTTGTATGCATGTGTAAATCAACCCACTAACCTTAGAAGGACATCTAGGGACTTTCTGTCTTATTTTACATTGCTGCATATGTATTGCCTGTTTTAGAACATACATTTTAAATTGTATTGTAATTAAAGGAAATAGTTAATATATTGAATTTCTGTCTTCAGTCTTTAATGCATTATTATTATTTTTGACTTCATTAGCCATTATTGCATAATCTAACCTGTAATATATATTTCATTATAATTTATATTCTTTATATATTCATTAACCTAATCCAGAATAAATGCTGAAATGTAATTTGTGTAGTAGTATTTTACTTGTATAGCCTACAGTGTTTCTCTCTTGGATGATGTTCATCAAATCAAATACTATATGAAGCACTGAGCAAGTTACAGAATAGCATTCTTGGATGTGATTTTTGTTGCTAGTTTTGCATCGGGAAAAGGAGGGTCATATTGCACTTTAAACATGGTTCAATACTATAAAGTTTTGATGGAACCCTTGATGTGAAATTGAATCTGGATCATGTCAGTGCAGACTGTAACAGGTGGATTTGTGCAATTACCACCCAGTGAAGGATGGACCTCAGTGG